>CM060680.1:87629724-88829724 GCA_030686995.1 Artemisia argyi | reverse complement strand
GACAAAGATGAAGTTAGAGTAGAAGCCAATAGTGGGGATGAGAGTAGGGAAGTTGAGGTTAATAAGGATGAGGAATTAAAGGAGGTAGAACCTATAGAGGAATATTTTGATAAGTTGCCAACCAAGGAAGAACGGGAATACCATAAGTATTTATTCGATAGTCCCGAGACAACATATATCTTTGGCGATCCCCTGATAAAAATGGGAGACCCCTCTAACATTAACATCCCATGCAATATCGGGCACATGCATGTATGGAAAGCTTACATAGACCCTAGATCCCCCGTGAACATCATGTCTAGGACTTATTACAATTGGGTGATGAAGAAGCAACTCAATTTTAGGATAATGCCCGGTAAAAGTTGGATAAGTAATTTTGCAGGAAGAGTTAAGGGAGTACATGTGATTATAGGGAATCTCACCTATGAGATTGATTTCATGATAGTGGAAGACACGCGTCCGGTGATAGATTCTTGCCTAAGTCAAATAATATTTGGGAAACCATTTGTTGAGGCCACTAGGATGAGTTATGATCCGACGTTAGGGATAGTTAGATTCAAGGAAGAGAATGATGAGGTTGCTTATCAAATGCCCTACAAGATTGAGCAATACCGCCTTCTCTCTAATTTCGAAAAGGAACGTAAGCAAGCGGCTTATTATAGGAATGATGAGGATAGACGTAGAGGAGTAGAGTATGTTAGAAATAGGATGCTTGGTTTCTACAAAGAATGCTTGCAACTAGGTCCGGAATACAAAACTGGTTTAGAAGACGACCTAGAGAGTGGAACCAATGATGAAATCACGTAGTAACCTACGACTTTGAGTCTAGCTACAAGACTCGTAAATAAAGAAAAGTGCTTCTTGGGAGGCAACCCATGTTTTGTGTGATTTTAATTGTTTGATTGTTATTTGCTTCCGTATGCATGTTTTATTTTTATTGTTAGTTGATCATGTTTCTTAATTAAAACGTGAAATACTTTATTATGTTGTTTAGCCTAGTCTTAACTTCAACCTAAAGGTATTTTTGCAAAAGATAAGTGTAAGGGGAAACCCCAAATATGTTTTTAAGAAACAAACCGATCATGATTATCCACAATATTTAATGAACATGTATATTCGTATTTGTTAGAGTCAAATGCTTGTATTGAGTCATAATGAAGTTTTGCAGGATTTTCCAGGAAGTAGGACAAGGTTTTTCCAGAAATTTTCCGGAAACTTAACATAAAGATTTCTGCAGGTCCATTCTGACGGCGTCAGGCAATTGCTCGTGACGGCGTCAGGAGTCAAAAATCTGGAAATTTTACCGGTTTTGTTTTTCTAACGGAGTCTTATGGTTTTTGTGAATTATTAAGTTTTATAATCTCCAGGAAATCTGCAAACTTCATTCCACAAGCATTATATCTTATTTTGTTTTCTAGGATTTAGTAACTTATATAGGATGCCGCCGATTTTACGCGAGGTTTCCTTGTCTACTTTTGTCAGGATTTACAGGTTATTTGTGACAAGAAGATGATTTATATTCTGGAAGGGAAGCTTTGATTGTTCGTTTTCTTGGAAGAAGATTTAACCTGGCCAACTAAAATCCATACCGAGCGAATCAGGGGAGTATTTGATTTCATTCTCTTTACTTTTTAACTTTTACATTCTTTACTTGAACATTGGGGACAATGTTCATCTTAAGTGTAAGGGGAGGGTAAAAAGATGATACCTTACATATGCACTTTCGCTTGAGTTTGTTTTGTTTGATAGTAAATGAGTAATAAAACTATGAGAAATACTTGTTAGTGTAATTTTAGCGCCAAATTTAAAATTTTTTACAACATTTAGGAGTGAAACTTTAGCCGTAGCAAGCGTCTCATGGATAGGAGATTGTATGACTAGCACATAACCGTATATTCAGAAAAATTTTCCACCCAAAAAATGTGAGGTTCGCCTTTAGATTTGATAGGAAAAGCATTCATTATTAGTGCTTATGAGTGTACCGGTAGCATTTAGATTCTAGAACTTGCGTTAGTGATGCATCCCGAGACCGCTAGTGAGACTACATTCGTGTAGTAGGATTTACTACATGATAAGAGGCATTAGGATCACCCTTGTGTTAAACCCGTATTATAATTACTTGACCATTTAAGTCATATTACTTGGATAGTTAAGTCAACTAATTTTTCCCACACCCTTAGCGTTGTACTCATTTTTAGTACACGATACCCCTAGTACACCCCTCCGAGCCTATCTTTTCGTTTCTAACTTTAAGCACTTTACTTAAAGGAAGAATTTGTTACACCCCACTTAAATGTACACCCAAATCGCCTTAGCCTTCCGTGTATGCGCTCATTTTTAGTGCATTATTGTTATTTGTTAAACCCTAAGTTAACTTTCTAATTGATTACATGGTTGCTAAGTCGAGTCATATCCTTGTACATATTGTTTTGGGACGATTGGGACTCATGGGTAAGTACTTATTTTGTGGAGTAATGGGGAAGAACATCATATTATTACCCCCATATGTACGTTAATTTTAAAAGTGCTCCAAGTGTTTTGATTTTCTTAATTCGAGTCATTAGAATAGTTAAATGTAAAGTATGTAAAGATTCAAGTGTAAGGGGAATTCTCATCCCCTATGGTGTATTATTTTGGATGGTAGGGTAAGAGTGTATGCAAAAAAAAAAAAAAAAAAAAAAAAAAAAAAAATAGAAAAAAAACAAGAAAAAAGAAAAAAAAAATAGAAAAGAAGAAAAAAAAAAAAAAAACATACGGACTACCATCCCGTTTTTATTTTATGTTCATTTTATGTTTCTGTTATTTTTCATTTATTAGCTTAAGTCGAGTCTAGTCTTGGCTTAGCAACGCCATCTTGTACATGTAATTTACTAAGATTGTTAACTCGCCACCAGTAAAATTCCCTTTATCCAACAAAACCGTGTAATTCATATCCCTACACCTAACGTTATAACCCTTTTAAAAGACCTCTTTGATAGTTTATCCTAGGTGCTTACACCATGTGGTGGAGGTTTGATCCTTTCCCAAGCCTATGGTAATCTATTTTGTTATGACAGGTAGTGAGAGACATCTTCCATTTCCATAATGTTATATTACTTTATTACACCCGAGAGATGTGAGTATCTAAACACTATTTGTGAGGTGCTTGTTTATGACCTCCGTGCTTGTCTATTGGTCTTTAGTGGAACGATTATTTGTTGTAACTACTTTTATATTAGTGTTAAATGACCCCTAACTTGTCTTTTGAGTAGAATAAAAGCTCATTTGCTTGAGGACAAGCAAATCTCAAGTGTAAGGGTATATGATGAGGCGAAAAATGATCCATTTTTAGGGGGTCATTTAAGCCCGAATCCGAATTTATTTGATCAAATATTGCCCTAAATCGTTCCTTTTGTGATTTTAGGTGTTTGGAGAGTGAATTCTGGAAAAGAGGCTATTTTGGACGTTTTTGGAGCATAAAGTGAAGAAAACGACAAAGTACCAAAAATCCAAGCTGGAAATACAAGGTGACGGCGTCAAGGGTTTGCTCTTGACGGCGTCAGACATGAAGAATAATTTACCGTAGCTGGTGACGGCGTCAGATGGAGTTATGACGGCGTCAAAGTGACCAAGATTAATTTACCGTGGGTGGTGACGGCGTCACATAGGCCGTCACGATTGGATCTAGGGCGTCCGAGGAAGTGTATGGCGGCGAGTTGACGGCGTCAGATTTAACTCTTGACGCCGTCAGGACGATTTTCCTATATATAGTTTTCTAGTTTTTTCATTAAAAGAGAGAAGTTTTGGTGAAACCCTAAAGACGATTTTGGTGCCTCTTTTACAGGTTTTTCAAGGGTTCCAAACCCTTGAGACCTTGCATTGTAATTGAGATAAGTATACTCTTAATTCAATCAATATGTCTATGTGTTGGTTGTTTATCTTTTGTTCTTATCTTAATTCTACTATGCTAGGCTAGATCTCTCTTGTGTTTGCTTAGATCTAATGAAACCTAGATGTTGATTATGTGTTGATTACTTGTCTACTCTTGTTTTGAATGAATGATTTATATGTTAGGCTTAAGAAAACTGGCAGATCTCCAAATGGTAACATGCTTGAACGTCTTAAGAAACATGAACCGAGGCGTACTAGGTCTTTATTGGTTGTATTTAATGCATGAGCCACTGTTTACAATCCCTATAGTTGTGCTGGGTCATGGTGTAGGAGGAGATAAGAGCTCATAGAGTTGGGGAGTTATGTATGCCACTCCACGAATGGTATTAAGGAATACAACCCGTCATTCATACAAGTGTAACAAGTAATTGACATGTAAAAGATATCTAGGGAGTAATGAAGTCTAAGTAAACACAATTTCTCCATATACTGCTCACAACCTTAGTTTAATATTAGTTTAATTTTATTTTCATTAGTTTAATTAGTTACAAAGTAGTTTTTGGGTTAGTTGAATAACAACTAATTCCGCCCACTCTTCTAAAAACCGAGATTTTACTCGCTTTCATAAAATATAAAAACACAAAAATAATCATCTTTCATCTCTAGAACTATTAATTAGGTTTTCTAATCCTAGCGACACTATTCCTAAGCTGAACGATCAATCCCCCGGTACTTGTCACTATACTATACTACAACGATCAGGTACACTGCCTGGTGGGGGTTGTAAGCTTCTCGAGATCCCTCGAGAGGTAAAGCAAGGTGCGATTCCCACGCATCAGAAGATATCTAAGTTCTTTTGCAAGAGTGCGCACACAGCCGCTTTGTCTTTGTCAGACAGGGACCCTCCAATTGATATCTCTTGATCTAGGTAGTCAGGGTGAATTGCGACCTTTAGGTTTGACACTTTGGCTGTGTGCTGTTCTGGAATACTCTCCGTTTCGCTCGTCAACGTGTTGCATTCTTTAGGTGACACAGTGGTGTTGTAAAGAGTCACAATTCCTCCATCCACTGGGAATTTGAGCATCCCAAGCGCCGTGGATGGTACAGCGCGCATGGCTGATATTCCTGGTCTTCCAATAATGCCATTGTATGGCGAAGAAGACCTAATTACCATGAAGTTCATCTAGGCTGCTGTGGAGTGGTGCTCATTACCCACGACCACAAGTAAGCGTAATTGCCCTATGGGCCATATCTTCTCTCTTGTGAAGCTTGTCAGCGACGTCGTGGCTGGAGTTAACTGACTCTGTATCTCAGGTCGCAGCCTCTTGAAACAATGTTCGTACATGATATCTGCGAATGCTCCTCCATCAACATACATGCGGTGGATGTCGTGACCCCCCGTATGTATTTCAATAGTGAGCGGTTCCGCTACTGCGTTGTCCGCAGTCAGAGTGGGGAAAGAGATTTCGCTCCCATAGGAAAACTTTTGGCTGACTTTTTACCTTGTCTTTTGTTGCCATGATTGTATCATGTAGATTGTGTCCGCCTTGTCTTTGGGTGTCTCTTTTTTGCCCCCATTCTTCTGTCTGTCCTTCCCCTCTTTGATGTTTTTAACGAGGTGATCCATTTTACCTTTTTTCACTAATTTGTCGATTAGTTGGCGCAACTGGACACATTCGTTGGTAGACTTGTTTGTCGATGTGCATACAATGATTGAGCTAATTTGTCATTGATGCAGAGGTAAAAAGTCAAACTAACGATGTGCATACAATGATTGAGCTAGGTTGTTGTGCCGGTTTTGTAGACTTGTTTGTTGCTCACACAAAACAGGTGTTATCTCCCTACTATTTAAACAACATTGATGCAGAGGGTGATGGTGGGGAGGTTGTCGGGTGGGTAGAAGAAGATGCTAGCTTGCGGTGCTCTATTACTTCAACTCCTTTTAGGACTAGCACTTCAAAAACTTATAGAAAAGTGGATGATGTTGATACTTCAAAACCAGAATTCGGGAAGCATAAAAAGAGGGTGAAGAGGTCTGTGGATAAGGGAAAAGGAAAGATGGTTGATGAGGTTGATGTTGTTAACAGGAACAAACCGGCTGGTATTGTCATTAGAGACGGTGGTTCTATGAAGAACCCAGCAGGTGTTGGTTCAGTGAATGTGAGAGAAAAGGGTGGTGGTATTTTGAGACCAAGAATCACTAATTGCATATTGGGTCTACGGGCACCAAGATCAATGGGTAACAATGTGGTATTATTTTGACTAGGTGAGCGATACGCGGGATTGCGCCCTCGCAACAGGTTTTACCTATCAAGGGATCTTGAGAAGCTTGCAATCCCCGCCAGGCAGTATACCTGATCGTTGTAGTATAGTATAGTGACAAGTACCGGGGGATTGATCGTTCAACTCAGGAATAGTGTTCGCTAGGATTAGAAAGCCTACTAAACTAAGTCTAGAGGTGAGGGATGATTCTTTTTGTATTTTTATATTTTATGAAAGCAAGTAAAATCTCGGGTTTTGAAAGAGTGGGCGAAATTAGTTGCTAGTCAACTAACCCAAATAACTACAGATGCAATCAAAATAAAATAAAAATAAATGAAAACAAACTAATGTAATAATGTGGTGGAAACAATAATGAGAAAAGATGTGTTTACTTAGATTTCATTACTCCCTAGATATCTTTTACCGGTTGATTAGCTTGTTACAATTGCATGGATGATGGGTTATATTCCTTAATACTAGTCGTAGGGCCATGTACAATATTCCCTAACTCTATAAGCTCATACTTCACTCCTATGTCGAGCCGACTAAAAGCTCCTAACATGGGATCACTAGAATTCACTTATGCATTAAATACAACCAAAAATCGTAGTACACCTCCGATCATGTTTCTTAAGACGTTCAAGCAAGTTACCAATGGAAGTCTGCCAGTTTTCTTAAGCCTAATATCGAATACAATCATCCACAACAATTATAAACAAACCATAAACCAATAATCAACATCTAGGTTTCATTACATCTAAGCAAACACAATAAAAACCTAGCCTAGCATGTTAAAAGAAAGACAAGCATAAGATAGAATCACACAACACATAGACATATCGTATGATTATTGGAAAACTTATCTTCAATTAAGTATGGATGGAATAAGGGTTGAAACCCTTATTTTTACAGAAAATTTGTCTAGGGTTTAAGCTCTCCAAAGTTCTCCTAATGTTCCACACACTACAATGAAAAATTGGAAAAATATATATAGAGAATACATTCTGACGGCGTCACGTTGTAGCTTCTGACGCCGTCAACTCGCCGCCAAATTAAGGGTCGTATTTCCTAGATCCAGTCTTGACGCCTTTATGTAGAAATTAAGCTCTGGGCCGTCACTTGCAAAATGACCCTGACGGCCTTGGTGACGCCGTCAGGTCAATTACACTAAAAATGTTCTGGGCCGTCACGTGTATTTTCCACTTCCACCTCTTTTGCCAAGCTTGACGCCGTCATGTGTGAAGTCTTGACGTTGTCCCAGCAAGGATTTTGAGACTTTGCCGTTTTCTTCACTTTTATGCTCCAAAAACGTCCAAAATGCTTCCTTTTCCAGATTTCTCCTCAAAAGTACCTAAAATGATAAAAGGAACGATTTAGAGCAGTAATTGATCAAATAATCACGAATTCGGGCTTAAATGACCCCTTAAAAGCGGTACACTTTTCGCCTTATCAGTGAGTCTAATGAACTGTTTAGCAAATATTTTGGACACATTGCATTGCCTATTATATTAACCTCATTTCATTGCATATATTGACTGTGCAGGTGTTGTTGATCACATGTTGGTTCATCCAGTAGAAGGTTTGAAGATTGACGTATGGGTTCATCTATTGGGAATATGTAATGTGTAGAAACTAAAACACTTTAATTTTGATGTATTTACTAATGTAATTTGACTAATGTAACTTGAACTATTCTACCTCTGTTTCGAATACACCAAAGGGTGTGGGCAGGCATTGTGATGGGTTCATCTTTTTGGTACATGCCGAACAATATTATGTAAATTGAAGTATTTCATATGGGGTTAAATGTTTAGTCAAGCTTGACTCCTATGCATAATATGTTTGTGTTTGTTTTGTGTTTCTGTCATTTGCTTTGATTAATAGCATTTTACTATGAATATGTTTGTGTTTGTTTTGTAGTTCTGTTATTTGCTTCGATTAGTAGCATTTAAACGTATGTGTTTGTGTATTGTATTATGATTTCAATTTTGTCAGTTTCATGTTTGTGAATGTGTTTATGATACGAATTGAACAATGTATATCAAGACAAACGGGATCAAACGACCCCTTCCATTCATAAACCATAAGGATACATTTCCAACCTTAGGGGAAACCACAACCCCTACCTACATCATCACCTACATTTACCTAGCTTACGACACTACGACAGTGGCACCAAAACGAACAACAAAAAACCACAACTCCACAAGTGCCCAACCACCTACTACCTACATTCATCATACACAACAAACACAGCAAAAGAACCCATCCCAGCCTCTAGCACCCAACCCCTTCACATCATCACCTACCTACATCATCACCTACATCTACCTAGCTTACGACACTACGACAGTGGCACCAAAACGAACAAAAGAAACCACAACTCCACAAGTGCCCAACTACCTACTACATACATTCATCATACACAACAAACACAACAAAAGAACCCATCCCAGCCTCCAGCACCCAACCCCTTCACATGTACTTTTGCCTCACAGCAAACTCAATCTTGGAAACAATGCTGTCGTTTGTTTGCCTAAGCATCCTCATCAACCCCCTCATTTTTCTCATATCAGCTGACTAAATCTTCCTAAGCTTGTTCACATTGGCCCTTGCAGTTCTCGAGCCCCTTAAGTTTTGGAGCTCCAAAATCAGGTCCCCCTAATACCCAGCATATTAGACAGCTTTTGGCACCTACTCATCAACTCTTGTGCATGATGAATGTCCTCCTCAACCTCTCGCTGGTAATGGGTTAACATCATTTCTGATATGGCAAACGGGTTACAGGCAATCACAAGATCAAGACAGCGAGACATGTTACTGGAAAAGGAAATGATAATTATTTGATTACGTGTGTGTGTGTGTTTCTGCTTGTGTGTGTGTGTGAAGGCGTTGATAATTTAATATGAAAACATGAAAATAACTTTGCAAATTAGCCATTGAGGTCATGTCACAATTACACCGAAAGGTTGGCGGGAGATAAGAAGATCCATGAAATGACGATAATGCCCTCGGTGATGTGGCACTTAACGGGAAAACTAACGAAAAATGCCTCTCGGTGGCTTTTTTGCAAATTTGCGTAACGTTAGTGGCTGTTTTGCGTGACTTTTTGTTTCGATATCATTTTTACGATTTCGTGATGATTTAGGGACTATTTTTGCATTTCACCTTATGGATCTAAACTTTATAAAAAATAATTTTTTTACTAAATGATTGTGACACCAAAAAAAAAACACACCCTAAAAATTCCTTGTCAATAGATCCAAATTTTGCATACAAAGTAATATCGGGAAAACGTGAATGAGTTGTCGACCTTTAACCACTCTGAATCCAACCTTATATACCAACCTTAACCCAAAACGACTTAAAACCGAGAAATGATAAAATGAAAAGCTTTTGGTGTTGTAAAATGGTCAAGTGGCCTTTGGGACACTAGCAAGGCTAAACTACCAAAATTGGAATTCTATCCCTTTCAAACTTTATTGACTCATGTTCATTAACAGATATTATAATTTTCCTTTACTACTACATGCGTCACATAGCATCTAATCAAACCTAGGTTTCATAATTATTCAACTTTCACTTCCATCTTGCTTAGGAAATCATGCGGCCCTTTTTATTCGGAGCTGCTGATTGTTTCAGAAGATTCAATTCGGTTTGTTTATTTCCTTCTTTTTTTGTTTCTATTTTGCTGCTGATTTCATAATTGCATAACTTTAACTTTTTATTAAGTAACACAGCCTTTTGAAAGTGATTATGTTATAGCGGTCAATTAGATAATCAATTAGACAAGCTTATATCTGGGCTTATGAGCTTATTTGATTTCGGCTAGGCTGTGTTTGGCAAGGGCTTATATGAGGCTTATAGGGGCTTGGGCTTTTAAAATAAGTCGGCTAATAAAATAAGTCTCGTTTGTCATGGGGCTTATGGAAGGGCTTATAAAATAAGTCGGCTAAAAACTTTAGCCCCGTAAAAGGGGCTAAAAACTTTAGCCCGGGCTTTTGAAGAATAAATTACTTATTTACCCACAAAAATATTTAAACATATACAAAAACTCATTTAGTTATGTCATTTTTAGTAATTTTGCAATAATAAGCCCTAGCCCCCGTCCATTTGCCAAACAAGTTTATAAAATTACAAATTTTAATTTCGGCTTATAATATAAGCCCCAGCCCCAAGCCCATTTCGCCAAACATACCCTTAATGTTTTATAAGCCTCAAATTTCCTGCTTATTTTGAGACTTATAGGCTTATATAAGTTTACTATATCATAATAAACTTATATAAGCCCACAAGTCTCAAAATAAGCCAGGAAATTGGGGTTTATGAAATATAAGCTGAAAAACAAATAAGCCCATAAGCCATATATAAGCGTTAACAAACACCCCCTAAATGGCATGCAAATGATACTGTTTGTATGTGCTTTGTAGATACTGTTTGTATGTGCTTTGTATGCAAAAGATGATTGTACAAAACCAATTCTGTAATCAGATGGAGCGGATCAGTTTCACTATGGCTAAACACGATAAACTAATTATTTACCACTTCAAAACACAATATGCAAACAATCACTTTCGGAATAAATGCGAAACACCCACTTAGAATGGGAGACAGAGACACACAAGTGGTGGAAGCTACACTGTATGAACCTATGAAGCATGATATATAGAAATCGGAGATTATCTACGCGTATCCATTTCTATCTAGGTTTTACGTTGTTGCTGTGATAGAAATGCTATAGATTATTTCCAAGAAACGACAATTGACTTTTATACATTTTAATACACAGGTCAAGTCTAAAATAAAATCCCATTTTCAACTTGGAATATATCATAGCCAGCTTCTGACTAGCAACAATGTGGAAGGTTCATTGTCAAAGATGTATGCAACTATGCCCGAAAAGATCCCAGAAGATGCAGTAAAAGATGATCACGTTTCTGATATGTTGGTTGATTCGTTTGGAAGAGTACACACCTATCTTAGAATATCCTTAACAGAACGCTGCAACTTACGTTGCCAATATTGTATGCCAGCGGAAGGTGTGGAGTTGACACCTGGTTCCTTGGTTATGTCACAAAATGAAATTATACGCATAGCAAGTTTATTTGTAAGCTCAGGAGTGAATAAAATTCGGTTGACTGGTGGGGAGCCTAGTATTAGGAAGGATATTGAAGAAATTTGTTCACAGCTTTCTAGCTTAAAAGGACTAAAAACGCTTGCCATGACTACAAACGGGCTTGCTCTAGCAAGGAAGCTTCCGAAGCTGAAAGAAAGTGGACTTAATTTGCTTAATATCAGCTTAGACACTCTTGTTCCTGCAAAATTTGAATTCATGACAAGGCGTAAAGGGCATGAAAGGGTTATGGAGGCGATCTACAAAGCAGTAGACCTAGGATACGACCCTGTTAAGGTATGCATCTTCTTCAAGGTCGAATAGTTTCTGATGGTTTCGCCTAGGCAAATTGGGTGGGTTGGGTGGATTAGTTAATGGGTAATTTAGGTGCGGTTCAAAGTGGGTCATGTTTACAGGCCTTTGAGGGGAGTTTCCAGGATCGATTGATCATAACAACTCATGCCAAACATCATATGAAATCAATAAAACAAAGTGAAACAGGAAGATATGGGTTTGAACCCTATAATCTGATATATAAATATGAATGGGGTTACCAAACAATGTTACAGATTCCTAACTATATATACACAACGAAAAGATGTAAATGAAAGTATGTGATGGTTCAATAGAACCAAGGGTTGTGTCCTTTCATAATAACTAACTAAATTAACTAACTAATGTAACTGTTATTGTAACTGCCATATTTCCTGAATTGCTGGTGCGATTTGCAGCCTAAACACAGAACTTATGCAGCTTTTTTATTGAAACAAAGATTAATGGATTATGTTTTCCAACAGATCAGGTTGGGTTGACCCGAAAAACTTATGGTTCTAAGTATGTATATCAGTTAGTTTGTTAAATGTGATTACATTATTAGAAAAGTTATAGTATTTTAACAATAATCTAATTCTGCAAGGAAATAATTTGGAAGGTTTTATGCATTAAAATACATTTTGGTAGACTTTTGAACAGTTTGACCTGTTTCCACTTAGACAAGTTTGTCATTTTACATGTTTGACCCGGGCCTTAGAAATAAAGCACAACCATGATCAACTCTTTATGCATGTATAATGTTCTATTCTCCTTTCTCTTATCAGGTAAACTGCGTGGTGATGCGTGGATTCAATGATGATGAAATTTGTGATTTTGTAGAGTTAACAAAAGACAAACCTATTAATGTACGTTTTATTGAGTTCATGCCCTTTGACGGTAATGTTTGGAATGTCAAGAAACTTGTATCCTATGCTGAGATGCTGGACATAGTGGTAAGGTACAACTCTGGCAGAAAATCCCACAATTATATCTTGCTGCTTTTTTCATATAGTTTTCATGGCTGATTATCCCCATAAACAGGGAAAACGGTATACAGGGCTAAAGAGAATCCAAGATCACCCAACAGAAACTGCCAAGAATTTCACAATAGATGGGCATCGGGGCACAGTTTCTTTTATCACATCAATGACAAATCACTTTTGCAGTGGTTGCAATAGATTGCGACTTTTAGCTGATGGGAATCTAAAAGTGTGCCTGTTTGGGCCATCAGAGGTATACTGATGCTCATGTTTGAACACAACAGTTTCCTGTCTAATGGTATTTTTGTAACAAATGGGCGGGTTGGGTATTACATGTCAAAACGGGTAAATTCAGTATTGTGCCAGCGAGCCGGGGTTAACACTTTTTTGGTCAAGTTTTATAGGAATTTATTGAAATGCATCTGTTAAAATATAATTACAACACAACTTTGTTAACAAAAAAAATCTAAAAGTTTGTAGGCCAAACATAAACGTTAGGTGAATTTTGATCCATTCATAAGTTTAGGCACCCCAAAAATTGCCACCTACATATATTTTGCATCATAAGAGCAAGGTTGGATCAAGTGGTTAACACCCTTGCCTCTGGAGACAGAGGTCAAGCTTTCGATCCTCACCCCTTGCAAGGCCGGAGGTCCTTTTCTACCTTTGGTAGAACCGGAAGCAGCCTCTCTACCTTAGGTAGGGGTAAGGCTGTCTACGTCTCAACCTCCCCCATACACCGTGGAAGACGGTATTGGGACCCATAACCCGTGGAAGACGGTATTGGGAGTTACTTTACTTTTCTTTATATATTTTGCATCATCTCTATTTAAGGAAGCTTGCATGTGAAAACTTGAATTACAGTTAAGGTGCTTTTTAACTTTAGATCCTAGGCTATTAGAAGTGAAAATGGTGTTTGATGCGGATATTGTTATTATGCTGATGTCATGAATTGTTTGTTTCTAGCAAATTTTTAAAGTGGTGTTTGTCAAACATCTTGTATTAGTTCTTATGTGGGTTTTTTCTGAATACATTTCCAGGTTAGCTTGAGGGATCCTATTCGTGCTGGTGCTGATGATAATGAACTGAGGCAAATTATTGGGGCAGCGGTATGTTTTATTGTCTCTTATGCACAATATGCAAAGTATTAATCTGTATCTACAATGTTGCATTTTGAGTTTTTAAATTTCATGGTAACATATACCAAATTTTTTGGATGGTGATTAAATAATCAGTTGAAATTTGTTACCGACTGTTTCAGGTCAAAAGAAAGAAAGCATCTCATGCCGGAATGTTTGACATTGCCAAGACGCCAAATAGACCAATGATACATATTGGTGGTTAACTTTCCTTTTCTCCATCCAGTAAGTTTTATGCAACTAGCGAGTTTGTTTTCAGATGTGGACTTATTTACACCAAACCAAATGATACACGCTGTTTACTTGTGAACCTTATAATCAACAGTGAACAGTCTACTCAAAGATGTATTTTACTTATTTTCAGATCCTTCACATGATTGTATTACAGACTCCGGTGCTGTTATGCACGTTCACTTCACAGAGAAAGTTAAATTCACAGAGTATAAACACCTGAATAACCTGAAGCATACAAGTGACTAATGAACCGAGCAAACCTTGCGGATCTTATTAAAGTTGACAAAATCTTGTCGATGGCTATGCAAATGTTTATCAGTGTCCAATATATTAGTCTTGTTTATGTTGATATTATTAGCTAAAATGTGATCTAACGAACAAAGCATTACTTAGCTACCTTTTCTTTATAAGGCATGCAGAACAAAACGTATCTTGTACACAAACATGAATTGTGCTTGGTTCTAAATATGTACTATCGTGACTAGCTTTATGCGATAACATATGTATTTCTTTTACTTTTATACATTTTGTGTTGATTTCAGAGTTGAAGTTCTGTTGTAACTTTTTGATTGATAAACGACACAACCACATAATACTCACTGTTACCACCTAAGCCAACTGGACATGGTAACATCTAGCCTCCTTGAGGGCATTCCAAACAACATAAACCGATAAATTACTTCTGTAGTAAACCGAAACTTTTCAACTCCAAATTATAACTTAAACTAGTTTCGGTACTCGTGAATTTCCGATAAATATACCATATCATATTTTTGATATAAATGCATCCCTAAGTTGAACAATAACAAGTGGAAGAAAAGGATATCTTTGTGCTGTTGGCTATTTAGCAGGACGTGCACAACCAGGAGACATTAATGGTGCTGTAAAGTATTTTTCCGGGTAGCAAACATGGGGTGAGACCGAACAAAGTATTGGTTCATGAGTATGCATGACGCGTGTGCCAGTCCTACGGCAGAATTCGTGTACTGCAAACAGTTTCGCGCAGGTGCCCCAAAGAAATTATAATTACTTGTTATGTGTAAGTAGTGCTCTCGTTATCATGTATGCAGAATGAGGCAACATCGAGAGTAACAAAGTATTTGAAGGACAACCCAGACAATAGTTGGTGTCAAGGGATTGGATGATCTCGGGATACACACAACGTGACAACACGATTACAAGGAAAAAAGCTCTTGATATATATATATATATATATATATATATATAGTAGGGATCTAGTAAGAAGTAAATTAAAATAAAAAGTGGTGAGAAGTGACCAAAACCACGCATTTGAGATCCAACGACTTGCATTAGATGCATTTCTATTCATATAGATGCAACATCTTGAGTTTCCAAAGTTAATTTGATGTATAGATGGTGCAAATTGATTTTCATGATTTCGGCACGTGCAGAGGAACAAAAAACAAGAGAAATCATGAAATGCATCTAATATACGTATATGCATCTGATTAAAAGCTAGAAAACACACTATGGTGCGTTATAATGCATCTAAGATTATAGGGATGCATCTAATTTAGGTCGGTGCATCTCGGATTTGTGGTTATAGTTCTTCTTATTCCTTCTTATTTTAAGTAATCTTCTTATTTGATCCTAACTCTATATATATATATATATATATATATATATATATATATATATATATATATATATATATATATATATATATATATATATATGAAGTACGAAAAGTGGATACGGAAATGGATGATATAATATTTATAGGCTTGATTACTGCAGTACACACAGTTTTTACTCAATGTATGTGAGAGATATTTCAATATGTGGTCAAAAATCATTGTATCGATCAAACATCAGAACATCACTCGTGTATGGTTGATCTGTATATCCAAGCGGGATTACTAATAAAAGCTTTGGGCCTTTGGCTTTTATAAATAACATTCATATTCCGCTGGTGCAAAAGTATAGCGGTCTCTTTTAGCTGCTTGTCGTGTCAATAAAAATTTAGAAACCGGTACTTATGTAAGTAATCCACAAGATCCAGCTGCATGTGTATTTACTGGGGAGTTTATAAGGAACATCTGGTGGTAACTGGCAAGATATATCAAAACTTAGGAAATTTATGGATGAGAGAAACGCGAAGAATGAAGCCGGCTACAGTTAGATTAAAATCAAAGAACAAAACATATTCATTTGTTACAGGGGATGCTTTACATCCTTTAGCATATCTTATTTAATCAAAAGTAGAACTCGGGCTTGCAGTTAAGGAGTGAG
Organism: Artemisia argyi; assembly: GCA_030686995.1. Classification (NCBI taxonomy): domain Eukaryota; kingdom Viridiplantae; phylum Streptophyta; class Magnoliopsida; order Asterales; family Asteraceae; genus Artemisia; species Artemisia argyi. The sequence continues at coordinate 88,813,561 of CM060680.1, read as the reverse complement.
GGATAGAAATTGGTGATAATCGTTTCATAAAATTCAGAATTTTTGGCCTTAAGCTTTCAGAGATCATGTTTATGCATATCTGTATAAGCTTTAAGGTCTTCTGCACTAAATATGAAAAAGAGAATATTGTGCTTGATTAATACAAGAAATATAAAAAAGTGAGTGTTGTAAGAAACAGCCGTGTTCCAAGTAATATCTGAACTATAGTCGGTCTGTGTTTATGGCGATCTACTGAAGTTATGCAAACTATTAGTCCACTGACTTTAGTTTTTACATGAAAACTTTACGCTTCAACCAGGTTACTCATTTATCTTTGGTCGTAAGCGGGTTTTACCTTTGACGACTTCAATATAGACTTTAACTAGCTAATATGTGTCGAACATGGAGCTAATTAATGTAGAATGAGAACTAGAACTGAGGCATTTGAGGCAAAAACTCGATGGAAATGAGTTTTGTTTTGTCCCACATAGGTGAGTGAACAAACATGAGAACGATTTATAAATAATCGAGACTGCAAAGTAATCAAGTTGATGTGCTTACACGTACGTCCAATGGTCGTGACCATATTGTACGTAGGTTTACCACATTTGCTTTTGAGGCATGCTAGGGCCACATAAATTTTACACAAAAAATGTTTACCACATTTGCTTTTGAGGCATGCTAGGGCCACATAAATTTTACACAAAAAATCCCCACTCGTGATTGGTTTTTTGTGGGTTCCACATCCCACAAAACACCAATCACCCACTGACATGTCAGCGAGTGGAGATTTTTTGTGCCACTCGTGATTGGTTTTTTGTGGGTTCCACATCCCACAAAACACCAATCACCCACTGACATGTCAGCGAGTGGAGATTTTTTGTGTAAAATTTATGTGGATGTAGCAAATTTCTTTGCTTTTTATATCATTTTCCTTTGTTACAAACCTCGACCATGTTACTTTTTCATTTATATTTTTTAATCTCACATCGTTCCTTTTGGGATCCTTCACATTATTGTATCAATATTTTTAGTGCTGTTATGCACGTCCACTTCAGATATTCTTAAATACGCGCAATAGCGTAAACACCCCAATAATAATCTGGAGCATACAAAGTGACTAATGAACTCTGCAAGCCTTAAGGATCTTATTGTTTGACGAAAGCTTGTTTATGGCTATGTAAATGTTCACCAGTGTCCATAAGGTTTGTATTTCAAGTCCACCGCCGCTGCACATAGCACATATTTGGAACCAAACACAATTCACGTTTGTAATGAAATACAAACCTTATGGACACTGGTGAACATCAAGCCTCCTTGAGGTCACTCCAAGTCCAAACAGCTAAATTACATTTGTAGTAAACGGTCACTTTTCACTCCTAATTATAACTTAAACTAGTTTAGGTACTCGTGAATTTCCGTTGAATATACAAAATCATATTATGATATAAATGCTTCCCTAAGTTGAACAATAACAAGTGGAAGAAAAGGATATCTTTGTGCTGGTTGGCTACTTAGCAGGACGTGCACAATCAGGAGACATTAATGGTGTTGTAAAGTATTTTCCTGGATAGCGAACCATGGGGTGAGACCAAACAAAGTATTGGTTCATGAGTATGCTTGACGCGTGTGCCAGTCCTATGGCAGAATTCGTGTACTGCAAACAGTTTCTCGCAGCTGCCCCCAAGAAATTATAGTTACTTGTTATGTTTTGCTCTCGTTATCATGTATCCAGAATGAGGCAACATCGAGAGTAACAAAGTATTTAAAGGAATAACCCAGACGATAGTTGGTGTAAAGGGATTGGATGATCTCGGGATACACACAACACGATTACAAGGAAAAAAAGCTCTTGATATATTTGAAAAAGTACAAAAAGTGGACATGGAAATGGATGATATAATATTTATAGGCTTGATTACTCGTGTATGGTTGATCTGTATATCCAAGTGGGATTACTAATAAAAGCTTTGGCTATTATAAATAATATTCCGTATTCCGCTGGTGCAAAGTATAGCGGTCTCTTTTAGCTGCTGGTCGTGTCAATAAAAATTTAGAAACTGGAAAATAGCAGGTGATATACTTATGTCAGTAATCCACAAGATCCAGCTGCGTGTGTATTACCGGGGAGTTTATACGGAACATCTGGTGGTAATTGGCAAGATATATCAAAAGTTAAGAAATTGATGGATGAGAGAAACGCGGAGAAAGAAGCCGGTTACATTTAGATTGAAATAAACAAACAAAACATATTCATTTGTTGCAGGGGATGCTTTACATCCTTTAGCAGATCTTATTTAATCAAAATTAGAAGAATTGGGCTAGCTTGCGGTGTTAAGGAGTGAGGGATAGAAATTGGTGATAGTCGTTTCATAAAATTCAGAATTTTTGGCCGTTATCTTTCAGAGATCATGTTTATGTGTATCTGTATAAGCCTTAAGGTCTTCTGCACTAAATATGAAAAAGAAAATATGTTACTTGATTAATTAATACAAGCAATATAAAAAGTGAGTGTTGTAAGAAACAACCGTGTTCCAAGTAATATTTGAACTATGGTCGGTTTGTGTTTATGGTGATCTACTGATCTTATGCTAATTATTACTCCGTAGTCCACTCACTTTAGTTTTTACATGAAAATTTTACGCTTCAACCAGGTTTACTTATTTGTCTATGTCGTAACTCGTAAGTGGGTTTTATCTTTGCCGACTTCAAAATATAGACTTTAACTAGCTAATATGTGTCGAACATGGAGCCAAATACTGTGAATGAGAACTAGAACCGAGGCATTTGACATGGAGCCAATAATTAATTTGAATGAGAACTAGAACCGAGGCATTTGAGGCAAAAACTTGATGGAAATGAGTTTTGGTTTGTCCCACATGGGTGAGTGAAGAAACATGAGAACAATTTATAAGTAAACGAGACCACATAGCCATCAATCGTATTATGTTAACAATATGTACAATGGTTGGTACCTAATGTTAACAGATACGGTTTTTATTATCATTACCGTCTATACAAACCTCCACCATGTTACTTTTTCATTTATACTATGTAATCTCGCATCTTTCCTTTTCCATTAACAGTCTACTCAAAAATAGATTAATTAGTTACTTTCAGATCCTTCACATTTTTTTTTAGTGCATAAACTACAATGTTATTTAATACTGAATTGAATTTACATAGTGGTGGAAGTCAAACGAGCAACAAGCTGTGCCGCTAACCCTTTTTGAATTGCAAAACTAATTCTCTTAAAAACGACATTTGTGGATCTAGGTGTTACAACATTACTATACATAGCACGTTGAACTCTGTTGAGTAGCTCCACTGTCTCAGGTGCAAGAAAACCAAAAGTATCAAACGCGAAAGGAATAAAAACATGCTGATTTTCAATGCACGCTTTCTCGTGTTTTGCCACTTTGTACGAGGCGACTTTCAAAGTAGCCTGTCCTACTGTAAAACCCCGGCTACTCAACCCCACAAGAGGAGAAACCCCGGTTAGATCTACACACGCATGTTTTCCTCCAACCCACCCAAAAACCAAAACGTCTGCCGGTCTGAGTGTGGATCTTCCATCCATTGGGTTAGTCAAAAAGTTCACAGACGCTTCTTTCTTGACAGAGATCCCGACACGCCTAAATATGTCAAAAAGGACGTCCCTAACCATATCATGCCTGTACTTGAAGCCCGGGAGCTCCTTGCAATGAACCGCATATTCCCCAAAGGAATTCAAACATGACTTGTGACAAATTGGGCATATCTCATCAGCCAGAAATAAAGGAATCATAAGGCGATACTTAAGGATAGTACGATATTCCACCGGTGACATATGTTGACCTAGCCCATCTATGGGGATAGCTAGAAGAAAATCCTGAGCATGTGGTGCCCGTAGACACTCAAAAACTGCTTTCTGTCTCATAGTCATGTCGAAGTGAGCTTCCATATCCTTGACCATTTCACTAAAAAGAGCACTCGTCAATGTTTTTTGGGGTTTAGAGGGGGCGGTGTCCTTATTAGTGAAACCACTAAAATCAAAGCTTGGAATCATATCACGAAGAAAATCCAGAGCACAAACATAATCATCATACATACCACATATGTCACTGTCCCGTAAGATGTGGTCTTGTAGCACCCAAGATTGGGCCCTCGAAGCCACAAAAGCATAAGAGGAAACCACCTTTGCCGAGTACAAACCCAAACCACCAAATCGAATGGGTAAAGAAGCGAGTCACCACTGTAAGTCTCCAAAAAAAGGCCCTCCACAAACCACTATGTTCTCGATCGACTCACGTAACCCTTTGTCAAAGAACAAGGTCGCATCCTCCATGTGTACAGGTTGACAAGTCCTTAATCCAAAAAAAAGTTTGGCAATACCCATACATGATCGAAGTAAAAGGAGCTCACTCTGCGGGTCGTGTAACTGTGGAAGAAGACTCATCAAATCAACAACATTCGCAGCTCTCCTCATAGCCAACCCACTAATAAAATCTGCGTCTCTACTAACCGCTCCCCCAAGAAGCTTCACACCCAATGATGGCCTTCGAATATCAATAGGGAATAAACCCTCACGAAGCTTCATACCATTACACGAGGGCCAAAATATCTCTGTTTTCTTGATATTAAGTTCAAGACCCAAACCTGGTCCATTTGCCCTTATAATGTCTAACACCCTGGCTACCTCTTCTGCATCTCCAATAACGGTCCTATCGTCAAGATACCAAGCATGAAGAAGAAGCTTACAATTGTCCCTGATCTTATGTACTAGCGGGTGCAATACAAGAGCAAAAAGAAGAGGTCCAAACGGGTCACCTTGTTGCACCCCAGTGGTAGACCAGATATGTGTGTCTCTTATATACAACCTCGCTGCTTGGCCATATAAGAAATCCACCCATAAAGAAATAGAGGGGCACCTCACCCTAACCTCGTGGAGTAGTGCTTATCTATCCACACGGTTAAATGCATTCGAGAAGTCCACTATAAGCATAGCAAGAGACCCATCATTGTGATATTCACTCAACACCCTATTGGCGCTATGTAAAACAGCCTGAGCGCCACCCGACACTCCGACCCCAAACTGAAAATCACTGAGGTACTTGGCCATTTCTTTACCCACATCTTTCATAGCAACCTTAGAAACCAAACGTCGCCATATAGTGCCTACTGCAATAGGCCGAATCTCGTTATCTGGTTTAAGGAGTGGCGTGAGAGGAGCAGATGCAACGAACTCCGCTAAAACAGGTGGACACCTTCCCGCTAACCATAAATTAACGACTAAAGTGATTGCCTTTAAGAGATCTGCGGAGGTAGCAGACTCCTCTCCACATAAAGCATCTAAAATGTGTTGAGCCCTCAAACCATCTCTTCCACATGAAGTACCTTTAGGGAATGATTTGATACAACCAAAGACACTATCAACTTCCGCTACAAGGGGAGGCTCAGAAAATGTGTTACTCGGCCTGGATGGGGGTTGCTTGTAAAGATGCTTAGCCTCCAAGGCTTTAATGGTATCATCACAATATGGAGCAACCCCGGAGGAGGATAAAACTTTCACTGCTGCCGTAAAATGCCTATCTGCAACCTTGCGAAGACACTGTCTGATGTTGGTGTTACTCGTTTTTCCCTCTTCCAGAAAATCATCCCCACCCTGACCCAAGGGCCCCAACCCAGAACCATCTAACATAATTTTAATTAGCATTTTAATACCATCATCTTCCCCCCATGTAGCCAGAGACTTCAATATAGAACTTTGTTGCAAGGATTTTCTATTCCTAGATCTACGTTCTTGTCTATTCTTGGGCCTGCATACCTGCAACGTACAACGTGGAAAGAGTAACAGCCTAACCCATGCATCGACAGTGCCGGGCTAGGCAACCACCTTGTAAAGAACTGTTTTCAACGCTTGAGAGAAGGCGAGACGACAACCATGAGGTATAAATTTGACTGTAATGATAGGCACTTTAAAAACATGATCAAGAAGATTGTTGGGATCATACTTTTGTATTTAGTCAAGTCTCGGTCATTGCCTTTTGTAATAGGTTGCTTTAGTATTTATTTCATTAAGTTTCATGTTACAAGGCTTATGTGTTAAAGCCCTATGGGCTTGAAAGCCCACGAATTTAAGAGATAAGGAAGGAAGGAAGTGTTGCCCTAACTCCTTCCTTATAAATAGTAAGCTTATGTAAACATTATGTTTGTTGGTTATTTGATTAGCTTAAGGAAACTCTTGTTCTTTCACCTTTCATATTGTCTCATAATCAACCATCTCTCATTCTCATCTTATTTCTTTCATTATCATACTTGTGTTTACTAAATGGTGACCTAACAAGTGGTATCCAACATCCAAAACCAACCCCTCGGTACCTTTTGTCTCGGACTCCTTAATACTCGGTTTGGAAATGCCCACGATGTATCCACTCATGCCGTCGGACCCTTTAGAAAAAGGGACAAGACCATCCGAGTGATGACAAGCGCGACTCAAAGCACGTAAAGTCATACAGTTCCCACATAACCATTGGTCAAATGCCTTCAAAGTTTCCGTCAATGTCATAAATAATCCACGATTCGTAGAAATAGCCTCATGTAAGAGTGTAAGACACATTTGCGTTCATCGGTCGGAAGGTGTAAACTCTTGAGATGAGAAATATAACGAGCAATCCCTTTATTACCCACTTCACCATCCGGGCAACAATGAAATCCCCGAAACGTTCATCAGTCATACTTGAGAGATACTTGAATACGCCCAATAATCTACAAAGTGACTAATGAACACTGCAAGCCTTAGGGATCTTATTATTTGACAAAAGCTGGTCTATGGCTATGTAAATGTTCATCGGTGTCCAAAAATAGTCTTGTTTATGACTTTATGTATATTATTTGCGAAAATGTGTTCTAACAAATTAAGCAAAACTTTAATTCTTTTTGTCTATGAGGCTGGAAAAAAAATATGTTTTTTTACACAATGTATGTGTAGTGAATGGTGTTTGTTGCAAAAATACGCTATCGTGATGTAGCAAGTGTGGGGCCGGTGCCTCTCATTGTTAACTGAAAATTTTGAGATTTTTTTTTTTAATTTATTATTATTATTATTATTATTATTATTATTATTATTTTTTTTTTTTACATTTTTTCGAAAGTGCCCCTACCAAAAACTCAAGTTGCCCTCACCCACTTAGGCTATGTGTGACACACAAGATTGTTGAGATATTATGCTTATTTTTTCAAAAAATAATATATTTAAAAAATAATTTTTGTTTGACAGACATAACTTATAAGAGATTTTAAAAAAATATTTCCATAATCTTTTAAAATCAAAGGTTACTTCATGTAGCTTATAAAAATAATCTCCAGCACCAGCACCATCTCTAGCAGCATCTCCAGTTCCAGCAATAGTTACTTTCGCCAAACATACCCATACTAAAATCCAATATTCAACACTTTAAGTCTTATAAATCCTTCATCTTTAAGTAAAAATACATTTATCATTACGATCACAGTTTTTTCTTCCGCAACTTGTTGCTATGTTAAAAAAAGAAAAAAAAAAAAAAAAAAAAAATCCCCCCACATTCTATTTTTCTAGGTCCGTCACTGATTGTGACTGGCTTTGTGCAATAACATTCGTGTTTCATTTTATTCTTAACAGGAAAAGATCTTTTAAACCCAAGTGGTTTGATTGGATTTGTGACCCAAAAACTTCTTATAATATCATGTAATCTTTTTGATATCTAGCTCTTAGCTAGTTTTAATAAAATTACCGTACAAAAAGAAAGGAACCATTAGGGATGGCAACGGCGGGTTCGAGGCGGGTTTTAGTGTACTCGTACCCGCACCCGTTTATAATATCCAAACCCGTATCCGCCTCATTACCCGCCAGATACCCGATTAATATTATTCATCGGTTATCCCCAATTAAATATTATATGGACAAAATGACGGTATTAATATTAAGTCACACTAAAATCCACCGAAAAAATAAAAGAAAACACCATAATATATTATTTTTTAAAAAAAGTTAAAGAAAATAAATATCGTATCAAACGATTTAATGCTTTTAAATAATTCATGAACAAAATAAAATATGTTATGTAATAGAGATACGTATATAAAAATATATAATTGAAGAAATTATATATAATGTATATATATTCTAGTTAATTATAATATCAATAAACCGGGTATAGATTCGGGTAAATGGATACGGGTACGGGTAATCGGGCGGGTATTACCAGAACCCATACCCGGCTAAAAAATTATATCAATACCCAAACCCGCCAACCCGCCCCGAACCCGACCCAACCGGTTCGAGTTTCGGTTTTCCCCGTCAGTTTCGAGTGCTTTTGCCATCCTTAGGAACCATTGGTTACATACATTTGCAAGCTTGGTCTTATGCATCCGATATAAATATTTTGTAATTTTTATTCGAATTATATGTTGCATAAAATGGAACACTTTCCAAAGTGAATCGCTATTACATCAAAGAGTTCCATTTTATGCAACATATAATTAGAATAAAATTACAAAATATTTATATCGATGCATAAGACCAAGCTTTCAAATGTATGTAATAAACCAATGGTTCCTTTCTTGTGAAAAATGAGATTTTATATATATTTTAACTTTAATTTCCTCATCAACCAAACACTAATCGATCTCCATGACGACTGCATATATAACATAGAGTTCTAGAGAGAGTTTTTCATTATCGTTGGTTAAATTCTAAATCGAAGGTGGCATCGTGTTTCTACTTTCACGATGGGACATTTTTTGAAGACACGTAATAAATTAAGAGTAGTGATTGGGAGGCCTAAAAGTTGTGTCAAAATTCATGCCTAAACATACGTGACATCATCCTGATGGTTGCAGTTAGGGGACCCACTTTATCAGAAACCATCATGATCATGCCACATATGTTTAGACATGAGTTTAGACACACAAATTAGATCCCTCAATAAGCTCTATAAGCTATTTTTCAACAATGGCTAGCTAGCTAGTCATTTTCTAGCATTCATGCATGTTGAAGAATGAAGTGAGTATATGTTGGTCATAACAACAAATAATAGAGATGGAGGACCATTTAATTGAATTATTTTGATCATTGAGTTCAGTTTTACATATTTAACTTAAATGGATGATCGATCTTATTATTTTTCCCGCATAAAAAATTTGTACACCACTGTTATAGTAACAGTGGTTCGCACAGTAAATTCGTTAACCGGATTGTACTTCACTGTTTGGTAATTATATTAAAAAAATACGCCCCTCTCCTGCCCACAAATCCCAGAACCCTCCTCATCCATCTTCTCCCACATCCAACCTCTCCTCATCTCCCTCACTTCTTTATCTCCCATAAATTCTCACTAACCAACTGTTTGGTAATTTGAAAACAATAAGAAGGGTGGCGCGTGTAAAAGTTTTACCGAGAGAAGAGAGGTGATGGAGTGGTGGTGGACGGCAAAGGTGTTGGTGGCGCGTGGTGGTGCTACGGAGGGAGCCAAGAGCTCAAAAACGTCAGAAACATTGTAAATATACGGATCTATCGATTAGAAATGGAAAAAAGTATCCCGGAAAATATTCCGGTGACGGTGGTCGCCGGAATCTGCTACTGCTTACCGGAAGTTTTGAAAAACCGGTGAGGTAGAGAGAGAGAGTAAGAGTGTGGAATGTGTGTGTTATAAATGAAATAAAATAAAAATAAAATGGTATTTATATTGAAAGGGAAAAGGGTGAAAATGAAAATTTGAAAACAAAGGGTGTGAAAGGAAAAATAAAACAAGGGACTATTCTCATAAAAATGGTTCGGGGCTCAAACTACATAGCAAACGGACTCCAAAAATTACGAAACTTGCGCCATTGTTCACGAAATCATTTTCCCCATCAAATCAAGTATAAACTTCAAAGTTTTTCTCAAATTCAATATAATTCAATAAATTTGACAAATGCAATATGATTCGAATTTTCTAGGTTGTGCTGAGTCAATCAAGGAATATGTGCGAACCACTTTCTAGGTTGTGCCTGATCAATAAAGGAATAATGCACGTGTTTCCTGTGATTGAAGTCAATTAAAATCAGGTCACGCATACCGAACCAAACAGGTTTTGAATATGTGTTAATATTTTGTAAGAAAACATAAAACGTCTCGCAACAGAGCACGGGTCTAAATATTTTGCACATTATATTTCGAAAATTTAAAACGCCTGAACAACAACAAAAAATGTCCCATTTACCCAATACATTTCAAACCTAACAAAATACAAAAAAGTACACACAAACTCACCCGCCGCAACGCGCGGGCTTCCACGCTCGTTATATATCTAAATCTTGTTTATATAATTTCTAGAAGGATAGACGTATGGGTGACGAGATCGTATAAATAAATATGCCAACTTAGATAAAACAAAATTAGTGCATTAGATAAATAGTGTTTAATGTTAGCTTATGATCAAATGGCAGTCATATCTTAATAAATATTATAGGACATTTTTAAAATTAAAGTAATCGTAAAAGAGTAGTTGCGTGTTTAATTTGGTTTAAAAAACAATAGAAAAACGTACAGAAACAGTTAGGAAATAGACAAAATAGAAAAGTCGAATGACAAGGCATATGGAACCTGCGTAGCCATCTGATGGTAGAGCTAGTGGTGAAATTGACAGAAAACATTATTATACTTTTTTGGGACACAATAAAATTTGGAACTATGATTTTCTATCTAACTTTATAACGTTTTCATAAAATACAAAAGCTTAAAAGGGACTGCCTTTTCTTATCACAAAATAGTCTCTTGAATCTGGCTTGACCAACGTAGCCACCGATGGCTATTCAAAGCGGGAGGTGATTTGCACATTTTACAAAGTGATTGATAGACTCTTTTTAATTATGTTTGGATATTTATGTCTTTACATGGGTGAAAATATAAAGGTAACTATGAGAGTAAAAATGTTCAAACACAATTAATTGGAATGTTCCAATCACTTTGTGTAGTGTGCAAATCATCTCCCACAGAAAAAAAGTATGACAAACATTAGCAGTGATTGTGTTAGTGACTCGTAATGCACAAGTGACGTATTTTTAGGATGAAAAGAGTATGAAATTCTATTAAAATAAAAGGATACCGAAAGAGATGCAACATCATGTTTATTCTCGTTCAAGAAATTGGTTCGCGTCTATTTCTCTCTCAAGTGATTCCAAACTAGATTTCGGTTCCACATAAATGATCTTGAACGAAGAGCACAAACCATGTACGTGATTAGGTCTATCCACGTGCTTAAACAATTAAGCGCAATGCACTTAATTATTGCTACATGTAACACTAAAGAAAGCAAAAATATCAGAAACTCACAACACAAACACAAATAATTTACACTAGTTTATAACTCTGTGTATACATAACTGAATTATGTATTAAAAACCTCTCCCCTCTAAGGCGATTTTGGCAATCCCATTCCAACCTTAAAACGCGACTGAAAACTTGATCGTTGAATATTTCACTTACATCGTTCTTATTTGGGTTATGATTTTCACTCGTGGTTAATCATATATCGTTACAGGATCATTTGTTTGTTTCAGTTTTAATCATTAGAATTCCATAATAAGTTATTTTAGGGTTTCTTTTTCTTTAATCGTTTTAGAGTTTTTAATACAGATATTGATCGATCAATTATTCTATGATAACAAATCATTTTTTAAGGTTTACATACTTCAAAGATCCACTTATTCTTCCTGGTGTTTTGGAAAATATTGGCGTGCAAGGTTTTTGTGTTTTGTGCCTATGTGGTAACCCTAATCGGCTTTACGTCGTTTTTTTATTATTTGGATTTGTATAATGTGGTTTATATGTTTTAGTTATGGAGAAAGGATTTTTGAGTCCGAAAGGGTGAGGGAGAGGTAATGGCGTTAAGGAGAAACAAAGTTCTTTGGCGGATGATCCTGTTAGGAGTAACAATCGTGTTGATAAGGATGCTGGTAATTCTGTTAATGTGAACATGAATTTGGAAAAAAAAAATATGGCACAATTCCTGTGTTGAATACGATGAATCATTCATGCCGGGTCATTAATGACGAGAGCACTTATTTGAATAAACATCATAGTATAGTCTCGTCTTATAATATAAGGGCTGGTGATTTGGCTAGTATTGATTTGTCTAAAACTACTAATGCATCGACTGAAACAAGGGACCTATTTTGAATGAAAGTACTAAAGAGATTGGTTCGTATGCTAAGTTTTTTAAAGGTGAATCGAGTGGGCAAAATGGCAATTTTTGAAAGTTGCTAGCACCGGCTGGCAATGGCGCCGATGTAGCTGTTTCAATGGACTCTGTCAACACTGTTCATGAAAGGTTTCACAACACTGTGTATGGTTTCTTTTTGGGCAAACGTGTCGTGTACCCGATAGTCGAGAACTATGTAAAGAATACTTTGAGTAAGTTTGGTCTAGTTAAATCAATGATGAATTCTAAAGGTGTATTCTTCTTCAAGTTTAATTCTAAATACGCTATGGATGCATTGCTTGAAAATGGTCCGTGGTTAATTCACAACGTGCTACTAATTCTAAAAAGGGATAATTCCCTAAATGCCCTAGTTGCCCAATGCTTTTGATTTTCTGGACGGAATCTTTTGCTGTTGCTTTTCTAGATCAGTTGCCCTGAGCAACATGTATTAGCTAACCTTGAGTAGCCACTTGTCCGACATGAAGGCCGTTAGTTGCCCAAAAGTACACCAGTTGTCCAAAAAGTATACAAGTTGCCCTACTTTGTAATCCGTAAAGTCACACTTGTCACTTGCAGATTTTATTTGTCCAAAAAGTACATGTTGCCCTAGTCCAAAAAAGCAAAACTAAAAGATCTCGTATAGAAAAGCAAAAACATAGGGCAACTATGGCATTTTCGGAATTATCCCCTCTAAAAAGTGGTCGCAGGATGAAAATATTATGAAAGATGATGTGTGTAACGTTCCGGTTTATGTCAAGCTTCATGATATTTCTATTACCGTATTCACGAAAGATGGTGCGAGTGCTAAAGACTTTACTTACAAGGCACCCAGCGAAGCAACGCATGTAATCAGATATATATTAAAGAACAAATCACATACATACTGAGTACGTTGTCAGTATTTTATTTCAATTGGATTATATACGTATCCAGGGGCGGACCCAAGCACAAAGTTTGGGGGGCGGTGCCCTCCACGACTTGTCGAAAAAGTTCAGATTTTAGTGTAAAAAAATTTTTTTTGGAGCTTTTTATTAAAGTGCACCCCTCCAAAAAATCAAATTGCCCTCCACCTTGAAGCCAAAAATGTAAAAACCTTAGATTTTAGTGTAAAAAAATAAAATTATGACCTTTTTATTAAAGTGCATCACGATTTTATAAAAAAAAATTTTTTTTGCCCCCGCCATAGAAAATCCTGGGTATGTATCATACCTTAAGAAGATATTTCTTGCGAAACTAAGCAAAGCAAATCACAAAACCAATAATGAGCGTTCACTTAAGTATTAAATCTGAAATATTTATTCTAATTCAAAGAAATATGTAGTTACACTTTAATGTAAGAAATTACAAGAGCTTTGGAAGCATATCAAAGATGTAAAATAATTAATAAAATTGGAAGTAAGAAAAATAATTTTCAGGTATTTAATTAAAAGAATGGAAGTAATCAAATGAATTGATCAAATAATCATCATAATCAATTAGTAAGGCCTGAAGTAAGCATCCACCATCGTACCACTACTACTGCTTTTCCTTGATCTTTGCACGCCACCATCTTCGGACGAAGACGAAGGCGGAGAACCGCCCTCCATCACCATCTTTCGACGTGGAGTAACCCTCACAGGTTCCGCCATGTTTGTCCCAATCAAGTGCGGAAAATTCAACAAAGCTCTTGAGCCACGTATCTTATACGCGGCTTGGTCATAAGCGACAGCCGCATCCTCGGGCGTTTCATATGTCCCAAGCCACACTCTGGCGCCACGTTTAGCTGGATCTCTTATCTCGGCTGCATACTTACCCCAAGGACGTCTTCTTACTCCACGAAATTTCCTGAACTCCTGAGGTGCGTGAGCCTGAGTCTCACGTATCTCATGCACCTCTTCTATTTTCTCAAGCTTTACAGCGGGCTGGTGCTTCAGCCCGCTGTTAAGTGTCATGTCCAGTAGTGTTGAACCGCTGCTGGATGAGCTACTTTCTGGAAAGATATCCGAAATTTGGGAGTCATACAAAAGATGATGTTGGATTGAATCAAGAAAAGATAGATCAGATTCCGACATGATTAATGATTCATGAAACATTTACTATGTTGAAAATTCTTTGATGTAGCTTTGGATTCGCTTGTGATCTTGATGTGAAATTTTGTTGAAATATTTGGAATATGAAAGATATGGATATCAGGTGTATATATATAATATATATGGTAAGAAGAATATAAGGTAAAGTAAAAGAAAATTATTTTGTTATACAAAGTACTCCGTAATAATTTATGCGAACTACCATGAAGGTTCGTCAGCCATGCAACTATATGCAAAGTGCAAATTGTATATTTTGTTTTATATAAACGTGCTAGTGTTGAAAATGATTTTAAAGACTATGAGCGGTTGAGTTATTTATTTAATTAGATTAAAAAAATTGATAATGCATGCTTACAGTTTTTTAGTATATTAAAGTTGATAATACCGTCGGGTTTGTTTTATTATGTACTTTGCTTTTAGTATATTAAAGTTGTTAATCCTAACTACGCCTAAAAGTGAAAAACATTGGGCGGGTGTGGTTTGGCTAATTCTCTCTTGAAAATGCTCTGAATATCGTCCCTATGAAAACCCTATGCTGCTGAATATCGTCCCTATGAAAGCCCTTTTATGTCCCTTAGTGTTGTGTGTTGGGAAGTTACGTCAAAATGCAGAATTAAGGCTTGTATTTATAGACTCGTCAAAGTTACGGCTTAACCTTGTGAATTGCTTATGCCGTAACCATCGTATCTTAGACGATCTTATCCATAGTAAAATATTTACGGCGTAACATTAAGAATGGGTTACGACCATAAAACTCTCGTAGTGCATTTCATCACTTGTACGTCGTAACCTTGTAAATGGGTTACGGCGTAAGTATCTTGACCATAAAAATTCTTCTAAGTCTGGAAATATATACGGCGTAACTATGTTGTGGAGTTACGCCGTAACCTTGAACTGCGTTGACTTTGGTCTTCTAGTGTAAATCCTAGTTACGACGTAAGTTGAGTTTGGAATTATGCCGCAACTCTTGTCTAGCCAGCATACTCTTGTATATTTACTTCAATAACCTTCCAAATCAACGTCTCTTTGTTCCTATGCTTATTAATGACCTGAAAGTGATAAATTAAGAAATAAGAGTATATTTTCAAGTAAAACAATACAAATGATGAGCATATTAGGAAGAAATTGACACTACAGTATCATGACTATTTGATGTTATCAAATATCCCTCCAATTGAACTCTACTTGCCCTCAAATAGACCTTATTAGAATCATTCTTAAAATGATATCTCCCAAGAGGCTTGGAAAATATGAGTTTAAAAACTTCCTATGCTAAAATTTATCAAAGCCGAACACCTCATGAAATGGGAACAAAACACTCATACTTTCTCTATTCTAAGTGTCAATTTCCAGGTGGTCACTCATTGCACAGACATAGTATGTCTTCTATCATAGGTTTGGTGGTTACACAAATCTCCACCACTAGAGCTAAGGTCAAGACAATCCTTAAAAGCAACGTGCGGTGAAAAAATTTATAAGGTTATGGTGAATTGTCATTACTAACGTGCTATGGCGAAGGTGATAAAGACCATTGATACATGACTAGATCCATGGCGAAGACACCAATGACTGCTCACTCCCTCACCTAAGCATGATTCATGACTAAATGGTAGGATAAGACATGGGACGCACATAAATGGTGAAAAATAAAAATAACAAACAGATAGTCTTAGCCTTCAACCAAGTCGTTACCGCCCACGGTCCATCCAAAATCCAAGCTTCAAAACAAGATAACCAGATCATAATGTAACAAGTGCGCGTGCCATAAGTAGATGTCATATAATGGTGTGCACACTAACTTGGTCTTCAACCAACTCATGACTTCAAATGAATGCGACCGAGGTAAAGCTTCTTAATTTCTGTAATGACTAAGGATTAGTGCTTATAATATTTGCACTATCCTTAAACAATAAATAAACTACTAATTTTTTTTCATAACTGATTTGCCCTAAACCGTCAACTTATATTGACCAAGGAATGGTCAACAAAGTTAAATAGCCTAGAGTCAATCTCCGGGTAATATAGGAAATCACCAGGTCGTTATACCCCGACGAGGTGTGAAATGTATCTGAGCGCGTTTGTGATCGGGTGATTATTCATAGAAAAGGATGGTTATGAGAATTATTTGGAAATTATTAAACAAAATAACTTAGGAAAGCTATGTGATTGATTACGGGAATTTAGATTAAGAAGAAGTTACCTAAAACCTAAAAATCGTACGTTTGCTGAAAACGGGAACAAACGTACGTAAAACAAAAGCGAGTGAGGTTATTTGAAAAGGCTACTGGTATAAAAATGATATTTTTACAAACCTAATGATTAAAGAAAATTTTTGGAAAATTAAAACTATTTTTTACACTATTTTTATAATTACTATTAATTAAATACTAATTTCCTATTTAATTTTAATTAACTAAATTAACCTAAAATACAAATAAATATGAAATTAACTTAGAAAAATAAAATTTAAACTTAGAAAAATCTAAAATATTATAAAACTAACTTTAGAACTGAAAATGTATTTTAAAGATTTTTTAATTAATTTTTACTAATTATTAACTAATTATTAATTACTTTTTAATTATTTAAATTAACCTAAATTCTAATTAAATATGAAATTACACTAGAAAATTGAAAATAAAATTTGGAAACATCAAAAATAACTAAAAACTAATTTTAAAATTAAATTTATATTTTTCTGATTTTCTAATTAATTATTATTAATTATTAACTATTTAATAATTATTAAAAACTAATTTAAATTAAGAAAAATACCAAATAATGCAAGAAAAATCTGAGAAAATTACAAAAATTATTTTTATATACCAGAAGCCTAGGAAAATTATAAAAATGAGTTTAGCTTATAAATAAGCTGAGGTGATAAGCCAATTGGCTTAAATAGAAACTATCACTTCTATAAAAGTTGGCTTTTTGGGACTTTTCTGATTCAAACTTGCTTATTAATGGTTTTTAATCAAGTTTTGTGAAGGAAGTTTGATTGAAACTAAAAAAATAAGCAATTTTATTAGCTTATTTGAAAGCAGTTGAGCTTTTAAAGCTTATTAGGACTTGAATGTTAAGCAAAAGCTACCAAATGATGCTATGAACACAAATAAGCCACAAACAGATATGCAACCACTTAAAACAAACCAATTTGAGCAAATAAGCATAAGAAATAAGCACTAGAAGAAGCAATAAGCAATCCAACACCAAACAGTGCACAACAGGTTCAAAGGGTCAACTTTTGGGGCTTGTGGGGTCCACTAGGGACTCTGGAAGTCCAAACAAAGTAATAAGCCAAGAAGCTGGGGTGATAAGCTATCTAAAAAGCTAGGGCACACCCTCTGGGTCCCATAGATGAGGTCAGGGGGAGGGTTGAAAATTGGGTACAAAAGCTGAGGTATCAGCTTAACTCAGATGATGGTCAAACTTTAGGGCACTTGCAGCCCTACCAAATGGCTTCTAAACTACAAAATAAGCTTAATGTCTAAAATCCTGGCTTATCAGCTTTCTAATAAGCCAAAAAGCTAGGTCTGTGGCCCACTGGTTAAACCTGTGGGGTCCATTCAAGTTGGGTGAGTGAGACTGAGGTCTGTGCACAGGGGAGATGCTTCCCCTGCAACTCACTTTGAGCTTGTGCACAAGCTTGTGGAAAAATCACAAAAATAAGCCAACTATGGGTCCTTGTAGACCAGCTGATACACTATCACCATAACAAATTTCAAGGTCTAGTTCAAAACTCAAAATTCTAGAAAAATCATCCAAGAAATGGATTTCTGACTAAGAGCAAGTTTGACTATTTTATGAAAACTTGATTTTTGACTTTAATGAACTTTAAACCTAGATTTGATGATTGAATGTTGTTAAATAAGATGTAAAAGAACTGATTTAAGCAAAGTTAACAACTTTTGACTTAAAATGAAGCTTATGATCTACCAAATCCTTCACAGACAATGATTAAACCAATTTACATGAGATTTTGACTTTTTGTTAATAAGTGACTGTTTTAATGCTTGACTTGGTGTTATTAGGCAATAAGTGAGCTAAGTAAACAAGCAAAAAATGCTGAGAACAACCAAATTGGTCCACACAGTTAAATCCAAACACCCCTTAACTAAACAAATAATTAGCAAGCTTGATTCAAACAACTATAAACTACAACCTAATGATCACAACTAGTCTAATTAATAATAATTAACTAAAATAAACAGATACAAGCTACTAGTACTACTTATACACTAAAAAGATGGAATTTTGAGCTTACAAAAGCCTTCCAAGCTTGGCAGACCAAGAACCAAAGGACCAATACCAATCCTAATGACTTCCACAAGTCCCTAATCCCAAGGCCATCCAATATATACCTTGCTCCAGCTTTCTTCAACCTTTGTCCCAACTTTTTTATTTTATTTTTATTTTTCTTGTATTTTTCTTTATTTTTCTCAAACTGTGATAAACACAATTCCACAACCTTAAACCCTTATGAAAACAGATATTTAAGACTTATTATGAGTTTATAGACCAGTGAATAACATTAATTAACCTTACACAAGAAATTGAAATTCTTAAATAAATTTGAAATGTGGAACATGGAAATAAACTTAAAACAACTTTTTCATTCACTTGAAATAGATTACAAAGGTTACAAATAGACACTAAAACTACTAAGTTACATACTACACACTAAACTAAGGCTCATATGAGCATACATATATATATATCGATCCAAAATTAGGTCCTATCTATCTTCACATGGCTTCTTTTTGATATCTGAGTGTCCCACAGGCTTCCTTTTTGACCCTTGACCAAATCCTCACCATTTAATTGACTTGTGATGCACCTCAGCCCTTGATCATGTTTTCCCGCCAAAAATCCAACGAACCAAAATTAGTGGTATAGGTGGGATCATTTAATGGAATGGTGGTGGGGGTTGGTTTGGTTGGTAAAGTGAATTTATTGTGGGGGGCTATTGGTTGGAAAGGTGAAGAGGGGGGGGGGGGGAACACAGGACCCTGGTTTTGCGTTGGGGTGTTGGGAGGGAAGGTGGTCAAAGGGTGGTTTGACCGGGGGTATTTTTATTAGTTTGGGAATGGGCCGGGTATAAGGGATTGGGCCTGGGGGTATTTTTGGGTTGGTTTGGATTTGGATTGGATTTGGTTTTGTTTAAATAATAAAAAGGGTCCGTTTAGTTAAATGTATCACAAGGACCAATTTTGTAATTTGCAAAATCTTAGGGACTAATGTTGTAGATTTCCCAAAGTGCTACCAAGGACCAATCATGCCACAATTCCAAAATCTAAGAACCAATTTCTCATTTTTTCATTTTTCAAAATTCCCAGGGACCTTTTCTGCCATTTTTGAAATCTCAGGGACCAAACATGTAATTTTGGAAACTTATGACCCAAGTATCATATTTTGTGATATTTGACTTTCAAAAGCTTGGATTGACTTTTTCTTTCAAAATAAATGCATAGGGACTATTTTTGACAAGTTTTGAAACTCGGGGGACTGAAACTGCCAATATTGCAAACTTTGATCATTTTTCATTTGTTTTTGCTCATTTTGCTTTTAAAACACATAAAACACAATCCCTGGGATAATTTAAGTATTTTGATAACTTTTTGATTGTTTTTGTATGTTTTGGCAGTTTAAATACGACAAAAATGATGAGTGTTTGAGCACTCATCAATCCCCCACACTAAACTATTGCTAGTCCCTAGCAATCTTTTTAGAAAACTTGATGGATTTGAAATCTCTTTACCAAAAGCCATCACTTCTGGAGTAGCCAAATATTTCGATTCAAATAAGAACTATGGTCCACTTGATAACCATGTGATTTTTAGCAAACCACCAGCTTTCAACGGTTTTGATTTGTCTTTACCAAGAGCCGTTTGCTCCTGGACTAGCCAACTCTTGATTGACACAGTCAACATCTTGGTGAGCTGATTACCAATTATGGTTTTTCCACTGCCTTTACCACAAGCCATAATCTTGCGGGCTAGCCAACTCATTCACTTTTTATGATATGGCGAGTTGAGGTACCATACAATTTTGGGCAAATTGCAAGCCGTCAACGGATTTGAGTTATCTTTACCAAGAGCCGTTTGCTCCTAACTTAGCCAATCCTTTTGTCGGTTAGACATGGCGGACTGATAACTACAAAAACTTTAAAATAAAGTGAAAAATTTTTAAAAATTTTGGCAAAAAACGGGGGTACTAGAAGATATATTTTGATAAAATTCGCTAGAATTTCCTTCCCCACACTTAGAAATGAATATTGTCCTCAATATTCAAAGTCCCGGCTATTATGCCGACTCTTTGAACGGAAGAAGCCAATATTCGAATCTAACTGTGGAAACACCATATTTCACTTTATTTCTACGTATACACTTTTTTTTTTTTTTTTGAACTTATATACATATATACATTTTTAAACAGCGGGGGGTTGGCCATTCCCCCACACTAAGATGGTAGAAAGTAGAAAGAAATCAGAGATACGGGTGAAAACCCGTATTGTGCTATTGTTTTTGTTCATCGAGTCGCTAGCTTGACTCGATCCCCGAATTCAAGTGTCCTTGGGGAAAGTTTGGAGATCCGGGACAACCATGGATGGTATGTCCTCTCCAAAGTAATGTTTCAACCGATGTCCATTCACTTTGAAATTAGGACCGTCATTTTGAGATAATTCGACGGTGCCATAAGGATAAACCTTAGCGATAGTGAATGGACCAGTCCAACGGGTTTTTAGCTTTCCCGAGAAGATCTTGAGTCTAGAGTTGAAAAGAAGGACTCGATCACCAACGTTAAAGACGCGGTTCTTGATTTTGGAGTCATGAATCTTCTTTGTCTTTTCTTTATAGATCAAAGAGTTCTCGTAAGCTTGATCACGAAGTTCGTTTAATTCATTTAGTTGAACTTTTCTATGATTACCCGCAGTTTTGAGGTCAAAATTGGCATGCTTGAGAGCCCAATAGGCTTTGTGCTCAAGCTTGATCGGAAGATGGCACGCTTTCCCGTACACAAGTTTGTAAGGCGTACACCCAATGGGTGTTTTGTAAGCCGTACGGAAAGCCCAAAGTGCGTCATCTAATTTGTCCGACCACGATGCACGATTTTCACCTACGGTTCTTTCTAAAATTCTTTTAATGCCCCGATTGGAAACTTCTACTTGTCCACTCGTTTGAGGGTGGTACGCAGTAGAAAGACGGTGAGTCACACCATACTTTTGCATGACTTTGTCGAATTTGTCATTACAGAAGTGCGTACCACGATCAATAATAATAGCACATGGAGTTTCGAATCGGGCAAAAAGAGCTTTTAAAAATTTCACAACTACTCGGGGATCATTTGTGGGTAAAGCTTTCGCTTCAACCCATTTTGACAAGTAGTCAACAGCCACGAGTATGTATTTGTTGCCATGAGAAGATGGAAATGGCCCCATAAAGTCGATGCCCCAGACGTCAAAAATTTCACAAACTTGAATTGCATTTTGAGGCATTTTATTCTTTTGTGAAATGTTCCCGTGACGTTGACAAGCGTCACAGGACTTGACTAATTCTTGGGCATCCTTGTAAATCGAGGGCCAAAAGAAACCGGAGTCAAACACCTTTTTGGCGGTGTAGTTTGGATTGTGGTGGCCCCCCGTGGGACCAGCATGGCAAGCCTTAAGAATTTCAGTGGCTTCTTGGCCATAAACACACCGCCGGATGACTTGATCCGCATAGATTTTGAAAAGATAGGGGTTGTCCCAGAAGTAATGTTTTACATCTTTGAAGAATTTATTTTTCTGTTGGGACGACATCCCTTTCACCACAAAGTTACCCGCAAGGTAGTTTGCAAAATCGGTAAACCATGGGGTAACAGAATCTCCACGAAAGGCAACCGCATTGAGTGTCTCAAGAGGGAATGTTTCATTAATTTCTTTCCTCTTGAAGACATCTTGGTGGGGGTTTTCCAATCGGGAGAGATGATCAGCAGCTAGGTTCTCAGCTCCTTTTTTATCACGAATAATGATATCAAATTCCTGTAGGAGGAGAACCCAACGAAGTAGTCTCGGCTTTGCATCTTGTTTTGCAAAGAGGTACTTCAAAGCCGAACCTGATGTGTTTCAAAAGGTTTAAATTTATAATACTAATTTCACCAATTCCTCAATATATAAAACACATGGGTAAAGTATAACCCCCGTTTATAGTAAAGGTTTTAGGTAAGACCAGGTCGTCCCAAGAGATTGTAGAAAAGCCAAGTTAGCAATTGTTTCAAAGTATAGTCTCAATATTGTCACTTATCAAAAGACTAGCAATATGGTTATTTAGATCGTTTATCAATATGATTAAAGGCTATGTTTATTTAGGCTGAGAAACATGGAAGTAAACATGTAAATGACAAGCAAGCAATCATGAACAAGATATATGAGCAAGAGATGACTGGTGATCACTCTTACAAATAACTATCCATCATATCAATAATCCCTTTGGACCTATAATTCTTAATATATCAGATGCATTAAGGTTGGTTCATAACATAAGTATACTTAAGCCAATTTCCTTATCAAGTTCGTTAGACATGAGATAAAGCATTAAACAAGATTATGATTGGGTTGATAAATGTTTTGTCGACCAATTTCTACAAGGTAAACACAAAGTTGCCATAGACAAACACCTTGAAATAATAGCAAAGTAGTAGACCCTTTCGACCTGCATCTACCACAGAGATACATCAAACACTCAACAATGATCCAATCATCTTCTTATCAATTAAACTTAAGCATAGTATCAATAACAAGCATACATGTAAATGTAAACAACCATATATCTCAGTAACAAGATCCATATCATTCAACATGGATTTCATAAACTTCATAATTTAAAATATTTAATTGTACCAAAGTGATTACAACGAATGAATAACTAGTTTCCAAAGAGAAAACTCGACTCAACTCCTTCTCCTAGCCTATGTCACAGTACTTGGATCTCGAGCACAACCTTGATATGGTGAACTTGGTATGAGTTCACCAAAATCACTAGTAACCTTTTGATACTTCCTATCTTTCTCATTAGGGTTCCCCCTTTGTTGCTATTTTTGCTCTGCCTCGTAGGTCACTTTATATAGGCTTTCTTAACCTAGTTAAACTTAAGAAGTGGTTAAATGAGGGTAAATGATCGGCCTCTCAATGAATGCAATCAATAACTTCTATCTTTGTAATTGATAAGATAGGTGCGCCGTACTTCATAGAAAGTACGTCGTACTTCGTGTAGATTCAAACTCTTTTACCCGCCAAGCAAGTATGCCGCACACGGTCCTAAAACCGGCGTACTTGGGTCTGTTATAATGTATTTTCATTTCAAGTCCTTCCTTTTACTATCGTTGTTTCTTTATCGTCCTTTTAAGTAATGCTTTTATTTTCTTCTCTCGATCAATCCTGCAACCAGATTAACACCAAATCTTCCACAAATACATAGTATTCTTTATGATATAATAGATAAATAATATATATTCGAAGGGATAAATATGTGTAATTAGAGCGTTATCAGAACCCTTAACATCACCAGCCGGTTTAATAGCCTCAAGAACATGGCAATCAGGACCAATGCCAACACTAATCGATTCCGCATCACCTCCATCAATAACCAGGGCACTCGGTCCGGCCTCACCCTCATTATCACTACCAAACAGTGCATCAACCTCTTTCGACATCTGGTCACTAGGAACAATGGGACCAATTGGATGCAGAGGAACCAACCTGCTAATGGAAAAATCCAAAATCTTAGGCTCTCCGTCACGGATAGGCCTTCCTCGGGCTTCAACCTTAGAAGGCTCTTCTAAATTAACCAAAGCCCCCGAGTCCAACTCTGAACATAAAAACGAAGAAACGAAACAAAGGAATGAATGAATATAAAAAGTGCTACATGAAAGAAATAGAGAAATAGAAGAAGAAAGCGTATATCTACCTCTACCCTCAAAGCGGTAGACCGGATAAGAATCTTCATCAAGAAAATAGTAATGGCTCAGACTAGCCCAAAAGAGGAACGCCTTCGAAAACATTAAAAACGGAGTTTTGTTATCAACCAAGAAAGCAACATCGGCAGCATTGTACTTATCAGCCCCCATCGGCCTATCTTTAGACACAGTCTGCCCAACATGATGCGAAAAAACAACAGGATAGGCGAAGCTATCCACCCAAAAGAATCGGTCTTGCTAATTCTTCAGAGAATCAGATACCTTCGTGTAGCATGTGTCTTCAGAACACTTGCCAAAAGACAACCAGCAATTCTTCTTTGTCTTTGTATAAAAATATCGAAACAAGGCAATGGACGGATCAACCCCACAAACATGACAAAGAATCTCAAAATGTGACACCCTACCTGCCCCAAGAGGATGAAGTTGAGAAATATTAATCCTATAATGTGTAAGAATGCTGACGAAAAACTTGGTTAGAGGCAGACGATACTGGGCGTGATCGAACAAACGGGGTGTAAACACCTATCTTCCCTTCCGGAGGGAAAGAAATAAGGGTATTCCTATCTAGTAGAACGGGCCGAACCTCGGGCAAAATATGACAGTCTTGGCAGATGTTGGTCCCGTTTACTTTGTTGATAGTTAACTAAAGAGTTAATCTAATCAAGTTCCATGACTTTTTAACTTAGATATAAAAGATTAACAACAAAGATAAACGTAAGGAAAAGAGACACAATATTTTTCAACGTTTAATTCTTATTAGAAGTTAATCAAAGAATTATACCCAAGTGTTTGCAGAATAACACTTGGGATTGAAACGCAAGTATGGTATTGACTCCTCTCTAAACCCAAACAATGTTTGCGTGACAACTAAAGGTCACACTGAGCAATCTCAGGGACTGTGTTGTTCTTTGGAGGAGTAAAAGTGGTTTATGAATGCTAAACATTAATTAAACAAACTTGTCAACTTTTACTCCTCACTTATACTACCTATTTATACACAAGTAAATTACAACATTACTGATAAAGACAAATTGATGACCTAACTAGTAGAGACAAAGTACTTACATATTTTATCTCTGTTACAATAGACTATATTGGATAAAGGACAATGTGCCTTTCTGATGCACAGTGATAACACTATCCTGACATAGTGCCATTCAGGGAAAGTTTGACTTCAGGTTGATAAGGACACCTGTTGATACGTTCAAACTTTCCTGCTTTGTCCCGCCCATTCTTTAATCTTCAGATCTTCAGTCTTCAGTACTTCAATAGTTGTTGAGGAATCTTGGGGGTTTAGTGAGTTATTGTCATCCTCACTGAACCCATCACCTTCTTCTTGGTATAGATGCCACTCGCTGAGTTCCACCTCACTGAATGGTGAACCTTTCTTCATAGGCTCGTTCTAAGCATCCTGAAGATGACTCACTGAGTTACTGTTCACTCAGTGACTTGTTTGTGTTTACGGATATTAAACACTTATGTTATTTTATGTTCAAATCCTAGTTAGAGGAGGATTGGGGAATTTAGTGACCCAACAGTCTCCCCCTATTTGGATATACAAATAGCCTAAGTGTTTCATGATTCAGTGTGAGTTGGCAGGGGTCTTCATCTCTCAATGAGTGATAATGTAATTAGACTAGGACACTGATAACTTAAAAGAACTTCAATGTTTATTAATAGCTATTACAGATCCTACTAACAATACAAAAACACAAAAAAAGATAGTTGTTGTAGATTCAGATGTTCAGTTGGTAACCAAGAGCCTCAAGCTTTGCCTTCTTTGACCTCAGGAGATGTTTGTCAGGATGCTCCTCAATCTTGGCTTTCAGGTCCAGGCAGAACCTCATATTTTTAGCACACTTGATAGGGGAAGCCATCATGAGGTACATAAGCATCGCCTTAATCCCAGCCTTATCAATGTCAGACCACCTTTGGAAAGCAGGGTTCCTATATTCATCAGTGAAGCACAAGCCTCTTTCAGATGCTTCAAGAACCATGTTGTTCACAAAGGTAATTCTGTTGGGAATAGACTTTATTAATTCAAGTGTCGGTCATTAAGTTTTGTAATAGGTTGCAATATTATGTTAGTATGTTAGTGATTTTATATGTTTTTATTAGTTTTATGCTAAGTTTATGTGTTTAGTAAAGGTCTAAGGGCTTATTATGTAATATTGTCAAAGTTTAGAGAAGCCCTAGTCCTCACCTATAAATACCCTTGTATCCCTTCATTTGATGGTTTTGGTTCTCTAGTGATTTCATCTCTTTCATTTCATTTCAAGAGTTCCTTCCACTTTCTCTCTCTAAACTTACTTTCTCTCTCTAGAATTCTATGTGCTTATGTTAAGAAATCATGACCTAACAGGTGGTATCATTTGCAATGGGATAATATAGGTTGTTTTAGGTTAGATTTGGTCGAAATAACTAGGATTAGACGCGTTTTTTTAAGAATCTGGTACTGTTCATCGGCGGTTTATCGAGTTAGGTATTGGAGTTATCGAGTTAGCTTGGTTTAGCGAGTTAGGTTTGTCTGTTTATCGAGTTAGCTTGGTTTAGCGAGTTAGGTTTGTCTGTTTATCGAGTTAGAATTGGTTTAGCGAGTTAGGATTGCATCGAGTTAAAAATTTGGCGAGTTAGCTACTACCTTATCGTTTTTCGAGTAAGGTTATTTGTGGTTGATACCTAGGGGTAACTATATTCAATTTATTTCTTGCTTACCGAGTTAGTAGTTTATCGAGCTAAAAATCTTATCAAGTTACAAAGTCTTACCTAGTTAGCTATCTTGCAAGCTATATCGAGTTACTAAACCACATATTTACCGAGTTAAGTACTTCAGACAACCTTATCCGAGTTATAAAGTTACAAAATTTACCGAGTTACACTACTTTACCGAGTTAGTACTCCTGAAAAGCTTTACCGAGTTACAATTTCTGAAAGCTATACCAAGTTAGAAGCCTATTATTTTATCAAGTTAGCAAGTCATACCTAAAACTAAAACCTTTATTTATCCTTAAAGATCCATATTAATATAATCACTAATCATCTCATCTTATCAAAGTTTTTCCTTCTTATCTTGCTCTTATCTTTTCGTGGCACGGCTCAACAAATCAGAATTCAGTATATCGACCTTGAGTGTGACATTTTTGTTTGATTATTTTGATTACGTCGTAACAATCAAGGGGGAGAGAAATGTCATTTACAATGTCTCAATCACCTTCTTCCAACTACCTTCCTCACCAATATTCTCATCAGCAACAGTCATCAGCAACAGTACCTTCTTCCAACTACCTTCCTCACCAATATTCTCATCAGCAACAGTCATCAGCAACAGTACCTTCTTCCAACTACCTTCCTCACCAATATTCTCATCAGCAACAGTATCATCAACAACAAAGTCACATCTCCCTCATTCGTCATGTTCTGCTCTTTGGCACTGAATCAATGCCTCCAATGTTGCTACCAGGAACGTATACTGATTGGAAACGGAGATTTCTATAATGGCTCACAGATCGTCCTGCTGCAGATCTCATGCTTAAATCCATTCAAGATGGTCCATATAAAATGATATTTCTTGCTGACTCAACAGGGATTATCAGACTACAAACTGATGAAGATTTGAATGCTACTGAACTTGCTCAGTACAATGCTGACCAACAAGCTTCATGGTTCATGAGACTAGCCCTTCCCAACTCAATTTACATGAATATGGACTTTCAAGCCAGTGTTTATGAAATGTGGAAATATCTTGAAGCTATGCATCATACAGAAGAACTTCATCACATCAGAATGAAGCAAATTCTTGAATCTGGTTTAAGCATGAATCCACTGAAGACCATTCTCCCTGCTCCACCATCTCCAGCTGTTGACCATGGATCCTTCATTTATACTCCAAATGGTCTCTTCTTCATTCCTCCAAATGCACCTGAGCATATCTTCATTCCACAGTACCATCCTGCAACACTAAATGATCACATGCAATCTCTTCTACAAAATCTAGTGAAGCTTGGACAAGCATATACTAATAAAGCCAAATGCATGAAGACTTCAACCTATGAATGCTTTAACACAATGGAAGATACAGATGATGAAGAAGATCTTATCGAACCTAGCATGGCATTTATGGCATATACGGAATATATTGCAGATGTGGAAGCTCAAGACTATGATTCAACTCCACTCTTTGACGCTAATGTTGAATACAATGCCACACTTAGTCAAATGGAAGTTGAAGGGGGTAATATCAATGCTGTTTTGCAAAGTTTCATGGGAGATATTCCATCTGACAATGAATATGCAGATTTGGAATCCAATACAACAGATTTTGGAGCCGATACAACAGATGTGATGTTAATGGCAAACATGCAGGAATTTCACATGAATAATACAAGCCCGAAATATGATTATGATGATTCTGAAGATCCATTTGTGAAATTAAACAAAGAGAAATGCATGACATCTTTTAGATTACTTCAGTCACACCTTCAGCTTCTCTCAAACAAAGACTTAGCAGAAACTCGTTCCGAGTGTCTATTCAGACATGTATTTCTAGACCTCTTTGGAGAAAAAGTTGACATTTTCACTAATACGATGTTCAACAACGTGAATCAACTTGAAAAGCAACTTGCAATTGAAGAATTTCACGAGATTGAATCCAAGGCCGCCTTCAGAGTTCTCAAGGAACAGTTTCAACATTTCATCAGTTATGACTGTGAAGTGGTAAGCGAGTATTTTTTAGAATACACTCGAATTGAGGCTCAAACCTTCAAAGATATATTGCTCCAACACCTGGACGCTATTGAGAAGTCAATTGCTAAAAGAGTACTTCACACACAAGAGTATGACAAAAGGGTAAATAAAAAGAATTTGCAGATTCAAGAAGAGCAAGTTCATAAAGTTGATGTATTGGAAGTTAATTTGGTTGTCATGGAAACTAATGGGACATAATTAGAAGAGCATGATGACAGCATTAGATTAGGGAATGATACAGATGCAGACTGTGCAGAGATCAGACCCTCCTATGACTCAAAGCCCAACTTTGACAAAGAACAGATGGATGAGGAAGATAACATACCCATCTATGACACAGAACCTAATTTTGACAAAGAGCAAATGGTTGAGGTACAATCTACTGTTTATCATATTATGCCTGCAAATGAGAAACAACAATCTGAGCAACCTTACTTCAGTAATGAAGGAGAGGTTGACCAGAATGCTGTACAATGTCTTGACAAACTTTCTAAGTCTGAGTCCTTACCTGATAATCTAATGACTGAAACAACAAACCAAATTCTTAAGTCTAAAAATATTCTTCTCAAAAAGACCATTGCCCAGTTTCATAAAGATTTTTCAAAACTGGAGGCACATTGCATCTCACTTGAACTTAAATTGCAAAACGAATCTCTAAATTTGGGCAACAATGGTCAATTTTTGAATGAACAAAGTAAACGTGTGGATACATTAGTTAAGGAAAATGAGCTTTTAAAAGGTCAAATTCAAGCAAAGGTGTTTGCACATGCTGCATTGCAAAACAAATTAAGAAGATTGTCTGGCCAGAGTGTGGATACTAAGTTTGTAAAACCATCAATCTTGGGGAAACCGCCTCTTCAAATAAACATAATACAATCAGTGGTTAGACAACCAACTGCATTTAAATCTGAACGATCTAAATTTTCAAAATCTCGGTTTGCCTCCCAAGTTGTTGAGAAAAATAATTTGACAAAACCAGTCACTCCACATTCTTGGCCTAAGGGAAATCCATCTGTGTCTGCTAAATCTCAACAAGTGATTATGCCTGGCTCATATAGGATTAGTTCAAAAACAATGTCTAAAACGAGCATTAAAAGTAAAGAGTCTTATGACACATATGACATGTACAAGAACTATGATCTAGAAAAGGCTAGAAAAAAGGCGCTACTTCAAAAGGATGGAATTTTAGGATCAAAACCTCGAGTGATGCCTTCCACTGTAGTACAAAACACTACTTGTAGTAGCACACCAAAACCTAAGAGTACTCAACAAACTAATAGGAATTGGCTAGCTTCTAAGAGTAGCTGCGTAAATAATCATGTTGTCTGTGCTTTAAAGTATCTTCAAAAAGGAAATTCACTTGCAAAGGCTCAATCGACTAAGACAAACAAACCTGTTGAACCAAATGTCATAAGTCAGAAACCTAAAAAGTGGATCAATATAGGACGTAGGTTTTCTCAACCAAGTGATGCTCTCACTGCATCTAAAAAGAAAACATCTCCTAGATCTAACATTAGGTGGGTACCCACAGGTAGAATTTTCAAAACGATTGGTCTTAGGTGGATTCCTACAGGAAAGATTTTAGACTTTTGCACCAAAACTAATGTGATCTCCACTACATCTACCTCTGAGACAAGAATGAAAACCATCATAATTGTGTGTTCGAGTGTCAAAAAGATAATTGACACTACATCTTTATGCTTCTAACATCTGAAACCCAGTTATACTTCGGGGTCCATGTTCTCTGTTTTGTCTCTTCTTTCTTTCTTTACAGATTCAACAGGAATGGCTTCGGAACAAATCAGTTTTGGACCCGAGCTTCATGTTATGGTTTCTGAGCACAACAGCTTAGGACCCGCAACCAACCGTTTAAAAGCACATCTACAATGGCTTCTGAGCAAAACATCTTAGGACCCGCAATCAACCGTCTAAACTTTCTAGAATCTTTGGCTGAACCATTGTCACTCTCCCGCAAGGAATTGAAAACCCTGTTTGCTCAATTGTTTGATGATTCAATAACTCAAGATGTCTCACCAATTTCCACTGCACACCCTGAGAATATTCAAGTATCTGACACACCTCAACAAACAACAACCAATGTTGAGTAAGACGGTCCTCCAAGTGAATCTCCAAAATTAGCAGGACAAACCGCTTCCAACTCCAGATAACCAGCTGAAGATCTAGAACAACAATCAGTACCACAACCTATAGATTATGACATAAATGCGTTCTTCAATCCATTTGCACCGACTCCCACCATTCCTGATATAGTAGAGTCGTCTTCTCGCAATTTGGATCCGTCTAATATGCATACGTTCTACCAACATCACCCTTCGACACATCATTGGAATTAAATGGATTTGGAAAAACAAGCTGGATGCAGAAGGCACAGTGATTCGCAACAAATCTTGTTTAGTTACAAAGGGATACAGTCAATGAAGCAGGATTATACATCACTGTCATCAACAAAAAGCTTAGTATGTAGCCATGTCTGCTTTCTGTGCTCAAGTCATTTGGATGAGAACTTAGCTCACGGACTACGGCTATGTATTTGACTAGATCTCAATGTACTGCGACTCAAAGTGTGCTTTTGCAATCTCATGCAACACCATTCATCATTCTAAAGCCCTACAAATTGCTCTCCTCTACCATTTCATCTAAGAGCATGTCGAGAAGGGTACAAAAGAATTAGAGTTTGTGGGTACTGAATACCAGTTGGCGGACTTGTTTACAAAGGCATGACCTCCATCAAGGTTTGTCGATTTAGTTCACCATATTGGTATACGGTGTTTGACTCTAGATGATTTGCAAAATTTTCTTAAAAACTAAGTGAGTCAAACATCTAACTCTTTTTTGTAAATATTTTCTCAAAAAAAAAAAAAAAAAAAAAAAAAAAAAAAAACAAACAAACAAAAAAACAAAAAAATATCTCTTCTTTCTTTGTGTACAAACTTCGAATCTTCAAAACTATGTTCCTTCATTAAAACAATTTTGCTTTACATTGTCAAAATGGAACATGTTTTGAGGGGGAGAAAACTTTCACAAAATCATGAAGTTTGCACACATCATCATAATTCTTCAAGGATAAAATGTTTTTTCATCATTTGGATTAAAAACTCATTTTCAAAAAGTTCTTTGATCTCTCGAATTAAATTGTGCAAAAAATGTTTCACAAAATAAATGCTAATTCGAGGGGGAGAAAAGACATTTTTTCTGCAACGATCCCAAATTAATCTAGTTTGGACTTCAAATGGAAAAGTAATTAACCTTTAATGAGTATAGATTCACAAAAGACTTAAACTTAGGTGAAAGGACATTGCTTGAAAAATAAATAAATAAAATGGGCTCTAATCAATGTTTTCACAAATGTTCTCAAAAGTTTCACACATAATTAAAATCTCAACGATTCAGGCTAACGATTTTTTATCCTCGATTGTTTCCATAATTGTGAGTTTCTAATCTCTTCATTGTTGTTGTCTAATCATTCCCTAAATGTTTCAAATGTTTTCAACGGTCAAAAAGGTATAATCAAAAACTAGGGTTCATGTAATTATCAATCAGGGCGTTTCCTTTTTATGTGTTTAGTCTACTTAATTATTTCAAATAACTTTAGAGAACACTAAAGAATGCTCGATTGGTGTGTTTGCATAATTAGAATCAACATAGGTTAGAAATCATGTGATTTAGGGTTTAAGATGTCGATGTCTTTGCTGCTATTACTAGGACGTTTGCTTGTTTAATATTCAGGTATTATGATGCTAACATGTGTGCATAGACTCAAATCATAACCCCAAACCATAATCATAATTGGAAGATCTCGAGTGAAAGAATGATTTAATCTCTGATCTTATGTGTTAATTTGAGAATTCTGAGCACTAAGGTTGATTTAGAATGAGGTTTTGATTCATCCGCATACTTGTTTGTGCCTGATGCATTTTCTCTGTGTACAAGTACATGTCATCCCATTGAAAGTCAAAACTTCAACAATTGTCAAAATGTTTCTTATGGAACATATTTTGAAGACAAAGGGCTAAATTTGTCAAAAGGCTAAACTTGGAAAAGGATTCAAAATGGTGAGAAACAAATTTTTTCAAACTTCACACTCTCATTTTACACCAGTAAAGCAAGTGTGGAGACCAAAGCAAAGTCGTTCAAAACCTTTCAAATTTTCAAAATCTGGAATGCTTTGGCTTCAATAAAAGAATGTCTCTGATCTGAACATCCTAAATATGGGAAGGTTTTCATTCATCACAAAGTCTAATCTTCAAAAAGAACCCATGAGGTTCAACTCTAAATGGAAATCTTCTTCTTCAGATTTTAAAACTCAAAAGAGAGACTCCGGGTCTCAAACAACTTTCAACAATAAAAGAGTTTTGAATTTCAAGCATTCTTTGTTGTATAATACTTGATTATGTTTTCTAAAACCTTGAGCAGAATCATCTTACGAATTTTCAAAAGGTATTTTAAAATACAATTCAAAATTCTTCTCAAGAAGACTATCTCTTGAATAAACTTAATTATTTGAGGGAGAGTATTTTATTTAAAGAAAACTAATTTTGTATGAAAACAATGACTTGTGCACACATTTCAGTGTACAACTCGGGTTTCAAATAAAGGAAAGTGCCTTGCTTAACCATTCTTTAAAATAAAACGTGCACTTATCCATGAAAACAAGAAGAAGTTCCCATGCAAAGCTTATCTAAAACTTCTTAATCTTGAGCAAAATTTATTCAAAATTTTTCAAAAGGTTTTTCAAAACTTTTCAAAATTTTGTTCAATATTTTTCAAATCTTTACTCCCCAATTCGCTCTAAAGTTTAAAATTGTCAAAACATATGCGAGTTTTGAGGGGGAGTATTTCGAAAACTAAATGTTTCGTCAAAATCATGCTTATTGGTTTGTGCACGTAAAACAATGTACAACCCGTGCTTGTAATGAAAGGACCCTGAGGTACGCTTCAGTGCCTCAATCCTAATATAAGGAGCGAAGACTTTTTACTTTTGAGTAGAATTAATTAAACATTTTCTGATTTTCATAATTCTGCTCAAAAGACAAGTATTTCACCTCAATGAGTATTCACTTATTGAGGGCGAGCACTTGAAAACTCATCGTTTTTGAAAAACAAAAGTTCTTGTTGATATCTCCCTATAAGACTCAAAAAGCATATTTTAATCAAAAGTTTAACAAAAACAACATTTCATATGCTATTTTTGAGGGGGAGAAAAGTGAAAGTGATTAAAATATGAAAGTTCAAAGTTGCTTAAAGTCAAATCTCATGCGAGCTAGACTCAGGATTAACCCAAGAATTGACGAAACATAAACGTTAATAATCGAAAAGACTTATCGTCGATGGGTAATAACATCAAGTTAGTTACTAGAGCTAGTTGTCACCTAAAAGCTGACAATGGAACCCTTTAACTAGCCACGTAAGCGTGTCTCGAAAAGGATTTGTCTTACTAGAAATGTACTGTTTCGAGAAACTTTCTGTGGACTTGACCAAGCCGGGTAATAACTTCAAGCTAGTATAACTAGTGATGTAAGCGTGTCTTGAATCAGTCTTGTTCACTGAAAGTGGATCAATTCAAAAAGTGCGTGCTCCTCCCGCATGTGCAAATTTATTAAATACTTATGAGCACATGTGAAGGGGGAGCCCTTCAAAAGTAAACACAAAACTCTCAAAGTGTTAAACAAAATGTTTGATAATCACAAACACTTTGAGTGATTTTCAATCAAAGGTTTCATGGCAATTATAGGATAGTCATGGAGTTATAAGGTGACTAAGGTTAGGGAAAACCGTCCTATGATCCGTCAGAGCCAGAGGGATCTACCCAAGGACAACTCCAATAGTTAGAATTAGAAGTCCTTAGGTATGATAAGAAAAAAAGAGAAAAGAATGAAAGGGGAAAGAAGGAGTTGAAGAATTAAAAAGAAAAGTAAAGAAAATGGTGAAAAGAAATAGCCCTCCATATGTTCAACCTTAGGGCAGACAATGGGTACAACTCGTATGCTACTGGTTGTTGCTAATGCGACACCGGTATTGAAGATAAAGACGTCATGGACCTAATGACGCACTGCACTTAACCTTCTAAGCCACTCAAGTTCTCTTAAAAGAGCTTGTTTCATTCTCATGGGGAACTGGTGTAATCTATCGACTTATCTCTTAGAGACGGTTGATATTGAAGCAGGAGACCCCTCCCTAGTCTCCGCATAGGAAACCTAAGTGTGCACTTTTCGAGTCTAGAGCCATGAAATACATCAAAGATCTCTTAGGAACACTTAGTATTTCTACAATTGGTGTTCTACATCAATGGACACCAGCTGTAAATTATCGAGTCCTTCGCAGATCTTAGCAATCTGCCGAGAATGTTTATGAGATAATTACAAATGTATTTCTCAATGATTGAATGGAAATTCCTGCCAGGGTCAACATCAAACAGCCCTGACAGCAGGTCACTTTGGTAACCCTTCACGGGTTACGCTTAGTGTTCGCGGTGGTTCCGTAGCGGTCTACAGTCGTGGTGTGATCCCCAGTGACTTACCCAGTCATTGAGCTACTTAGTAGGTCTCGTAAGCTCCTTCGGGAGTATATGATATGGGAATTGCCTTGATAAGGATTAGAAGGAGTCTTCATAATATGCTGTTGACGAGCTCTAATTCCTTATCTGTAAGTACCGATTGATTATTGCTAACTGTTTACCTGCAGGTACAAATCACCTCCATGATGGTAGATTCCAGCATGCTCATGCATACATCTTGAAGCCAATGAAATCTCCTCCAAAGATCTAAGCAACACAAAGTTCAAAGAAAGATTCTACACCAAAAAGAAAAATCTACAAAGTATAAAGACCAAAGATCAAAGATCAAAGTGTATGTAAAGGAACTTCGTGCATTTGAAAGTCAAAGTCCAAAGATGTATGAGCATGTTGGAATGGTGGACAACCACCACAGACAAAGAAGTGACGAACGGCAGACAACTTCATAATATGATCACCACCATATCAACAAAGAACAAAAAACGATGAAAGATTTTACTAACAATTTTTGAAGACGTCAACAACAAAGTCAAAATTTAGAAGATGACGACGTCGGGCAACCTTTGATGACCAACACTTAGGGGGAGATTGTTGGGAATAGACTTTATTAATTCAAGTGTCGGTCATTAAGTTTTGTAATAGGTTGCAATATTATGTTAGTACGTTAGTGATTTTATATGTTTTTATTAGTTTTATGCTAAGTTTATGTGTTTGGTAAAGGTCTAAGGGCTTATTATGTAATATTGTCAAAGTTTAGAGAAGCCATAGTCCTCACCTATAAACCCTTATATCCCCTCATTTGAGGGTGTTGGTTCTCTAGTGATTTCATCTCTTTCATTTCATTTCAAGAGTTCCTTCCACTCTCTCTCTCTCTAAACTTACTTTCTCTTTCTAGAATTCTATGTGCTTATGTTAAAAAATCATGACCTAACAAATTCCTTTAGGAAGAGACCTATCACAATCTAGCCTAGGGACCTTGATCTCAGGCTTCAACTCAATTTGCTTCCTTTTCCTTTTGGATGCCTTTGGTGGAGCAGTCTGAGTAGATGAAGCAGGAAGTAGAGAGGGAATGCCAAGAGCTTCAAGCATGTTCATCAGTCTTTCATACCTCAGCTTTAGTGACTTCAAGAGATCAGGAACCACTACATTCTGCTTCTTGGAGATGATTGGTCGAGGCTTATCCAGTTCGGAGATGCCAAAATCAGTGAACCTGAATGGTTTATAGATGTCCATTACTATTTGGTCAGGTCCCCTGAAGACAGTGACAACATCAGGATTGGTGTTGCGATGGATCTGAATATCAGTGATCGTTTCGGGTTTCAGTCTTTCTTTCATCACCTACGTATACCTCTCAATCCTGGTCTTCCTGATCTGAGTGTCCTTCCTGAGCTTTTGTTCTCTTTGCTTTTTGAGGGCACTCATTTCTTCCTCCTGAGCCTTTTGGAAGACTGCACCAGCTTGCCCACTAGCCAGTTCCTTAGTGTCCAACCCAATCTTCTCAGCCTCTTCATGAACAACCTTTATAAGGGCGGGTTTGCTCATCCTTTCTTCCTCAGCTACCTTTTTCAGTATCTCATCTTTTTCCAAATAAGCTTGAATTTCAGCGTCAGTGAAGTGATGAATCACTCCATTGATTTCAAATGGAACTTTGATGGGTTCATCAGGGTCATGTCTGACTAAGGTGGAGGCAGGCGTCCGCACTAATTCAGGTTCAGGTGTTGCAAGTATGTTTTTGCCCTTTTCCTTCCTGAGTGATGGAGAGATTGTTGCTTCATGAGGCTGGTAGGAGGAGATAGGAGTAGCCTCAGTGACATGCTCCCCCTCAGTGTGAGAGGGTTGTCCTCTTGAAGCAACATCGGTAGCCATTGGTTGACTTGTTGAGGCTTCTAGAGCTTCAGTGAAGGGAGCATCAGTTGCATTTTTCTCCCCCTCAATTGTTACCTGAGCTGAGGTGATGGCAAGAGTTGATCTGACTGATGCAGAAGGAGAGGTACCCTTAAAGGCCTGGTAGATCTCAGTCATCATAGTCTTGATGTCGGAAGTGTCCTGCTGAATGGTAGACACTTTGGCCTCAAGTGATGCCTGAGTATTTTCAATTGCCATCATGCGTGAACCAAAACTCCAGGCCACAGAAGCTGACTTTTGAGACTGAGCTGCCACTGATTGATCCAAGGCAGCGAGGGAGGTTTTGACAGAATCCACTGAGGTACTGAGAGCCTGAAGATTAAAGAACTTCATCAGGGTGAGTAGCTCAGTGAGATGCACAGAGTTTAGCTGATAGGTCTCTGATGCCTGAAGGAGCTTCCTGGTGAGTTTAGGATCATCCTTAATCGATTCTTGAATGGACTGAACCCCTGTATTCAGTTTGGTGAGGGATTCAAGGAACTGGTTAAGATATGAGACCATCTGTGTCAGGGAGAAGTTAATAGAGGAGTTCTGCTCCCTGACATCTTCATTAAATTCTTCAACTGACTCCTTGAGATTGAAGTAGTGAACTGCTTGTTCAATGTGCATATCAAAAACTTCATCATTGACTCCCTTGAATAAGGCATTGGTGGCCTTTTTGATGAACTTAGTAAAGAACTTCCCAGTGAGAGGAGCTTGATCATCATCTAAGGATTCGGACTCGGAGTGGGATTCAGCGTCTTCATGGATAGGAGATTGAGCAGACTGAGAGATTGGTTCAGGGACATGCTCCTCAACATCCATGTCATCTCCGGCTTCAAAAACGTCTTCATCACTGTGAAATTCATCATCTGAGAACAAGGCTGCCTGAAC
Organism: Artemisia argyi; assembly: GCA_030686995.1. Classification (NCBI taxonomy): domain Eukaryota; kingdom Viridiplantae; phylum Streptophyta; class Magnoliopsida; order Asterales; family Asteraceae; genus Artemisia; species Artemisia argyi. Next base: position 88,775,306 of record CM060680.1, on the reverse strand, counting down.
ATCAGCCATAGACTGAATCTGCACAAGTTGGGTATCCAACTCCTCTTCATAAGAAGACTCGCCTTCCTTTTGGCCAGGTCTTAACCCCTCTAATCCAGCAAACTGGGTTTTATCTGCCTGGTCCTTAGAGCCAGTTCCCAAGTTGTGGGCATCTCCATGAGTGGGTTTGGGTTCCATATCAGCGGGTGGTATTTTTTCCTCAGACACTGATGGGCGTTTTCCGGTGCCATCCTTAGGAATTGTGATTTTTGTGTCCCTATCAGTGGGTTGTGTAAGTCCCTCTGAGTCTTTGGGAAGAGTTGTTGTGCCCTCAGACAAAAGCTTTGATTTACGAATGTCCTTATCAGGCACCTGAGTGGTTATCCCCCCTTTCCAACAGGCTTGTGCTGGCCTGTCGAAGATTTAGGGGTGTTAACTCCTCCCTGATGCTTGGGTTGTGATTTATCCAAGCCTTTAGCAGGATGTGAAGTGGTGTGGGTCCCCATTCTCAGTGGAGTAGTGCTGCCCCACCGAGAATTTAGGACCCCTTGCTCCCTGGGATCCTGGTTTTGATTGGGCAGAGCCTTTATCAGGATGTGGAGGTTGAGTTGATTCCAACTCCACTGACTTGTTTATGTCAGCAGAGCCTTTGGGAATGGTTTTGCCCGAGGACACTGAGTGTGATGTCTCAGTGCCCTCCGTTGGCGGTTGTTTTAGGGCCAGTGATTCGGTAATGATCCTGATGGTGTCAGCAGTCAGGGTATGTTGTTGCCTCCTTTTTACAGGCTTAGAGATAGAGGTACCAGTGGCGAGTGACTTGGGTTGAGCCACCTTCCTAGACCCCCGTCCCTTCTTCTACTTCACCTTCTTGGTGGGAGAGGGAACAGGTGAAATCTTGTTGTCACCCTGGATAATAGTTAGCATATACGTGGTCAGGGCGTGATGAGTGCTCAAACACTCATCATTTTTGGTCAAATCTGAACTGCAAAACATACAAAAACACTCAAAAAGGCATCAAAATACTGAAAATATTCCAGGAATTGTGTTTTATATGTTTTAGATGCAAAAAGAGTAAAAACAGATGAAAAACGTACAAAGTTTGCAAAATTGGCAGTTTCAGTCCCCCAACTTTCATAAAATGTCAAGACTAGTCCCTGGTCATTCAAAATATAGAAAATTATCACCAAAGGTCCTTTTAAAATCATAAGTTGTCATATTTAGTCCTTTGGTGAAAAATTTCAAAAGTTTTGAGAAATTTGCAATTTAGTCCCTAGAGTTTCACAATTGGCAAAAACAGTCCCTGGTGAGAATTTTTGGATGAAAAATCATTTTTTGGGTCCTTGGGAAATCACAAGTTGGCAAATATGGTCCTTGGGTGAAAGGTTTGGAGAAATTACAAGTTTGGTCCCTATACTTTGAATTTTGGCATAATTGGTCCCCGGATGTGTTATTTTGGAAAATATTAATATTGGTCCTTGTATTATTCTTATGTAGCAAGAAAAGTCCCTTGGTTAACTATGGAACAATATCACACCAACCCCTTCAAAATTCAAAAATTACATATTTGATCCTTGGGCTTATATTTCATACAAACCAAATGGACCACCTTTGTAATATCTAATCCAAATCCAAACACACAACCAAACCAGCCCTGATCCACAAATAAACCCCAAGCCCAACAAAACCGGCCCACTCCTCTTTTGATATCTCCCTGGTCAACACACCAGTCAAACCCAACACCCCCACCATCTCCTTCCCCCGTTTTTCCTGAAACATGTCTCCCCCCTCCTCATTTATCACCAAACCAACCCCCACCCAAACTCCCAATCTCAATTTCCCACCAAAACCTATTTTAAAGGCTGAGATCAACTTAAAGCCATCAAACGGCTGAGATTACAAGTAGGAAAGATGGAGGAACATGCCAGGGTCTATAAAAGTCAAGAAGTAATGAAGAAAAAGTTAGTAGTTAGTGTAGTTAGTTTTAGCTTTAGTTTTAGTAAAAATCGTTTTTAGTGTAATTTCTATTTTTAGTTGTAATTTCTAGTTTAAGAAAGCTTTATTAAACTTCTGTAATGTAATTGCATCCTTTGTTAAAGTTTTAATTCAAGTCTTATTGCATTCTCAGTTGTATGAATTATTTTTACTAAAAATCTCATTTTGTCTTAATTATTGGAAATAGTTGTTGTTAAGTCTCCACTAAGCTCACATTAGCTTATTATTAAGCTTTTAAAAGTTTGTAGGTTATCTAGTGTATCAGAAAACATAAAAACAAAAAGTAAAAAAAATATACTAAAAATAAAATAAATAAGAAGGATTAGTGGCAAACTGAGGTGACAAGCTTTCATAAGCTAATAAGACCTCCTGATAAGCTCAGGAAACTTCTTGATAGTTTTCCTGAGCATATCTCACACCCTGGTTCCATTTCTGAGCATTGGAAAATTTGTGAGTATTTTTCCATTTATCTCTTGCATTTTTCTGTAGCTATATTTAATTCTATGTAACTCAGTATTTTTATGCTTGTTTAATGTTCCTAAGTTTAGTTTAAATTAGTTTAAGCTTGCTTCATTGTTAAATTTCTGTTGCCTTTGAATTCTTAGTTTGACTGTCCAAATTAGTATAACTTAGAAAGGTAGGTATATGTGTTTGTAGGCTTAAGTTTTTGTGCTTATTTCAGCTTACTTAATCATAATGAGTCTTTATAATTTAGTTTCATGATCTATTATAGTCATTTACTTTGAAAATCAAAATTCAGACCAAGTTAAGTAGTGTTTGGTTTGAACTGTTTTAGGGAGTTAAGACCTGCAATTGTTGATACATTTGGTCCCTTTAGTCCACAATAAGCCCACTTAGGTTAGATATACTGCTAAATCAGTAGTACATTTGTAAAAAAGTCAAAATGACATTTGAATCTTGCTTATGTGTTCACTGTTGGGTTAATTAGTTGGATAATCACCATTTTATGTGTATTAGTTATTGTTCTAGCTCAATTTAATCTTATCATAGCTTGTTATATCAATTTCAATCAGTAGGATTAGATCAAACTTCACAAAAGTCAATTGTCCAAGTCCATTGCAAAAAGTCAAATTTGCATTGAGCAGAAAAATCCAATTCTTGCAAGAATTTTAGGGATTTTTGTGTTGTGTTTCATGGTTTGAAATTTTTAGGACTTATAGCCCCCCAGCTAATCTATAGAATCCTGCCTTCACCTTATTTTTTTGATTTTTATTGTGGGTCCCTGCTAGCTTCAAACACACCTGCAGGGGAAGAACATCCCCTGCTGCACCACCACTGTCCCCAACACCCTCACTTATAGAGGTCACACAGGCCTCATCAGTGGGCCCTAGAGTACAAATCTTGGTTCTTTGAGAAGCCTACATAGCTGGCTTGTGGTTTCCAGTCTTCCTTTTGGCTTAAGGGCTTTTGCCCCTAGCTTATTTGGCCTTGCAACCTTGTCCCATTTCTGTCTCAGTCCACCATTAATCAATTGCTTATTCTGGCTTATGGGCTTAACCTGTGAGCTTATTTGGTATATTTTTGCTTAAACATGTCCATTTTACTCAGTTGAACTAGATTCCACCCTTGTGGACCCCACATAAGCTCATTTGAGCTTATCTCTTGGTTTGGTCAAAGAAAGTCAACTGTCAAGCTTTTAAGCTTGCAATTGGCTTATTTTTAAGTTCTGAAAAAGTTGTATTCATAAAAGTTTCATGTTTTAAGTATTTAAATAGTTTTCTAAAAGAAAAATCCAGAAAAGTCAATTTTAATCTGAACGTACAGATTTCACTTTTTATTTTGTACTTTCGCGTAAATTTAATCTGAACGTACACGTTTTTAGTTATTAAACGTTTTTAGGTATCTAACTTTCACGTAATCATCTATATAGCTTGTTTAGGCTATTTCTTTGTAGATTCCTTAGTATAACCATTCACAAACCCCTTTCCCATCCAATTTCACCCGATCACAAACCCGTTTTGATTACCATCACACCTCGTCGGGACATAACGACCTGGTGATACTCTATATTAACCGGAAGCATTGGTCTAGGGAGTTTGACCTTGTTGACCATGTACTTGGTCAATTTAGGTTGACTGTTTAGTATCAATCAAAATTTTGGCGCCGCTGCCGGGGAGGTTGTGCACGTTATTCTAAACGGTTTTACGTATTAGTGAACCTGGATATACATCCATTGTATATTTACCACCCTTGTTTATATTATCTTCTTATTTTCATATAAAAACAAAACAGTTCCTGAAAACATTTTAAAATCAGTTTTCAACGAACACAAAAACACAAAAATATTTTCTTTCTTAGTTGTACAAAATGTTTATCCAAAAATCCAAAAATATTCACCTTTACCCTCTCACATCTTTGATTCTTCATCCCTAACCCTCTGTAAACCTTTGATTCTTTCTATGTCGTATCCACACCATTTTGGTTGCCAATGGTGTGGTGGTCCTCATAATGGTGGGAATTGTCCCGACTGTAGTATGGTAGAGTCAGGAGATGGGTCTGTCTATAACCAAGCTCCCTATCCTTACCATGACACATCTGATTCATCCTACCAGCCACCACATCATGAGATACTGACATATCTGTGTGAGTTTTGCGGAGGTCCTCACCAAGGATTTGAGTGCCAAACCGGAAACACGTTTGTCTATGAACAGTTTTCCGGTGATGCTCAGAACTTTGGTTATGACCAATACCCATATGATTCACCAGTGCAGACTCAACAATTTTACTGTTGTGATTACTGTGGAGGTCCACACTTCAGCTCAGATTGTCAAACAGGGAATCCATATCCTTGTGACAATTTTGACACACCTTATTATGACCAACCTCCACAGTACCAAATGAATCAAGCAATTCTTCTAGAAATTCAAAATGTACTGGAAATACTTGATGAGCTTAAGGGTTTAGTTAAAGACTTTGACCAAAAAGACACTCATCAAAAATCCATGGAAGAATTGCTAGCTGAAGAGCAGGCTGCTAGAATAAATTCCCAAAATGCCTATGAAAAATCTGTTAGGGAATCAATTGCAAAAGAAAAAGCAACCAGATCTAGCTCTCAGTTCCGTTTTATTCCTGATGACAGTGATGATGAAGATACACTTGATATTCTTCAATTTTATAAAACTTCATCAAGTTTATCAATGGATATCCCTGCAGTTGAGATTCCATCTCATGGAGACATTGAGTATATTGAGGCGTCACTCCCACAGTCTGATGCTGATCCTCTTCTTGAGGAGTTCGCCGAGGAACTTACTCACATCAATCCACTTTCAACGGGAAGTGATGATGGTCTCCTTGATTTCGAAGCCGATCTAGGAGAAATTGAAAGTCTCCTATATCATGATCCACCACTCAGTTCTTATCCAAACAGTCCAATAGAGAATAATAATCACTTTGTTCCTGAAGCATTCAATACTACTCTCACCAATCCTCTATTTGAATTCGAATCTGAATTCACTTTGATTTCTGATAATCCAATCTTTGGTATTCGGAATGAGGATTGTGATGAGTTTATTCCGGAACATGAATTCACAAATTCAAATCTTGTGAATGATTCTCTTCATGAGGAGTTCTCCGGTGAACTCACTCATCATATCATGACTCCTCCGGAGTATGATAGCCCGGGGGGGAGATGCACTCAATCATGCGGATTTGCAAATTCCCACCCACCCTCCCGGGATGTTTTTGAGCTTAACCCTTGAAATCCAAATTCAGGCACCTGAGCCTGCTCTCGAGGAAGAAAATCTTATCATGATTTTCATCATGGTTTTCTTCACCTACAGGGTGACTTCTCCTGTTCTTCACTCCTTCGGGAATGAATACATTATCTTTGACCCCGGCATCACCGCTTATAGTTTATACTATTTTAAGCCAGGGTCTACTTATCTCATCGGTGTGGAACTTTCACGTGCTTCAAATGTTTGTCCAAACATCTTGAATGAAAGTCCGATGGAGATTGTCTCTTCCACATCATGCTTCCCCAAGAACCAATGAATTCGGGGTCGAGTCAAGCTAGCGACTCGGTAAACAAAACAGTAGCATACTTATAGGGTTTTCACCCAAAGTGTGGGGGAGTTACCCCTGCAGTGGTTACAAATAATGTGAAAAAAAATTGTGTTTCCACATTTAGCTTGTAATGTTCCCCTTTTACATTCAAAGAGTCGGCATAATAGCCGGAACTTTGAATATTGAGGACAATATTCATTCTAAGTGTGTGTGGGGGGGGGGGGGGGGGGGTATTCTAGCGAATTTTATCACATTTTACCATCTAGTACCCCTGTTTTTGCCAAAAATTTTAAAAAAAATTTCACTTGAGATTCAATTTTTTTTTTGTGGTTATCAGTCCGCCATGTCTAAACGACAAAAGGATTTGATAATCCAGGAGCAAACGGCTCTTGGTAAAGATATATCAAATCCGTTTATGGCTTACAATTTGCCCAAAATTGTATGGTATCTCAACTCGCCATATCCTAAAAAGTGAAAGAGTTGGCTAGCCCGCAAGATTGTGGCTTGTGGTAAAGGCAGTGGAAAAACCATAATTGGTAATCAGCTCACCAAGATGTCGGCTATGTCCATCAAGAGTTGGCTAGTCCAGAAGCAAACGGCTTTTGGTAAAGCAAACAGCTGGTGGTTTGCTCAAAATCACATGGTTATCAGGTGGACCATAGTTCTTACTTGAACCAAAATATTTGGCTACTCCAGAAGTAATGGATTTTGGTAAAGAGATTAAAATCCATTAAGTTTTTAAAACAGTTTATTGCTAGGGACTAGCAATAGTTTAGTGTGGGAGATTGATGAGTGCTCAAACACTCATCATTTTTGGTCAAATCTGAACTGCAAAACATACAAAAACACTCAAAAAGGCATCAAAATACTGAAAATATTCCACGAATTGTGTTTTATATGTTTTAGATGCAAAAAGAGTAAAAACAAATGAAAAATGTACAAAGTTTGCAAAATTGGCAGTTTCAGTCCCCCAACTTTCATAAAATGTCAAGACTAGTCCCTGGTCATTCAAAATATGGAAAATTATCACCAAAGGTCCTTTTGAAATCATAAGTTGTCATATTTAGTCCTTTGGTGAAAATTTTCAAAAGTTTTGAGAAATTTACAATTTAGTCCCTAGAGTTTCACAATTGGCAAAAACAGTCCCTGGTGGGAATTTTTGGATGAAAAATCATTTTTGGGTCCTTGGGAAATCACAAGTTGGCAAATATGGTCCTTGGGTGAAGGGTTTGGGGAAATTACAAGTTTGGTCCCTATACTTTGAATTTTGGCATAATTGGTCCCCGGATGTGTTATTTTGGAAAATATTAATATTGATCCTTGTATTAATCTTATGTGGCAAGAAAAGTCCATTGGTTAACTATGGAACAATATCACACCAACCCCTTCAAAATTCAGAAAGTACATAGTTGATCCTTGGGCTTATATTTCATACAAACCAAATGGACCTAACCTTTGTAATATCTAATCCAAATCCAAACACACAACCAAACCAGCCCTGATCCACAAATAAACCCCAAGCCCAACAAAACCGGCCCACTCCTCTTTTGATATCTCCCTGGTCAACACACCAGTCAAACCCAACACCCCCACCATCTCCTTCCCTCATTTTTCCTGAAACCTGTCTCCCCCCTCCTCTCATATTTTCACCAAACTCACCAAACCTCATTAATGCTTCCCTCCAACCCTAACCAACCCCCCTCCTCATTTATTACCAAACCAACCCCTACTAAAACTCCCAAACCCAATTTCCCGCCAAAACCTATTTTAAAGGCTGAGATCAACTTAAAGCCATCAAACGGCTGAGATTACAAGTGGGAAAGATGGAGGAACATGCCAGGGTCTATAAAAGTCAAGAAGTAATGAAGAAAAAGTTAGTAGTTAGTGTAAAAATTGTTTTTAGTGTAATTTCTATTTTCAGTTGTAATTTCTAGTTTAAGAAAGCTTTATTAAAGTTCTGTAATGTAATTGCATCCTTTGTTAAAGTTTTAATTCAAGTCTTATTGCATTCTCAGTTGTATGAACTATTTTTACTAAAAATCTCATTTTGTCTTGATTATTGGAAATAGTTGTAGTTAAGTCTCCACTAAGCTCACATTAGCTTATTATTAAGCTTTTAAAAGTTTGTAGGCTATCTAGTGTATCAGAAAACATAAAAACAAAAAGAAAAAAAATATACTAAAAATAAAATAAATAAGAAGGATTAGTGGCAAACTGAGATGACAAGCTTTCATAAGCTAACAAGACCTCCTGATAAGCTCAGGAAACTTCTTGATAGTTTTCCTGAGCATATCTCACACCCTGGTTCCATTTCTGAGCATTGGACAATTTGTGAGTATTTTTCCATTTATCTCTTGCATTTTTCTGTAGCTATATTTAATTCTATGTAACTCAGTATTTTTATGCTTGTTTAATGTTCCTAAGTTCAGTTTAAATTAGTTTAAGCTTGCTTCATTGTTAAATTTTAGTTGCCTTTGAATTCTTAATTTAACTGTCCAAATTAGTATAACTTAGAAAGGTAGGTATCTGTGTTTGTAGGCTTAAGTTTTTGTGCTTATTTCAGCTTACTTAATCATAATGAGTCTTTATAATTTAGTTTCATGATCTATTATAGTCATTTACCTTGAAAATCAAAATTCAGACCAAGTTAAGGAGTGTTTGGTTTGAACTGTTTCAGGGAGTTAAGACCTGCAATTGTTGATACATTTGGTCCATTTAGTCCACAATAAGCCCACTTAGGTTAGATATACTGCTAAATCAGTAGTACATTTGTAAAAAAGTCAAAATGACCTTTGAATCTTGCTTATGTGTTCACTGTTGGGTTAATTAGTTGGATAATCACCATTTTATGTGTATTAGTTGTTGTTCTAGCTCAATTTAATCTTATCATAGCTTGTTATATCAATTTCAATTAGTAGGATTAGATCAAACTTCACAAAAGTCAATTGTCCAAGTCCATTGCAAAAAGTCAAATTTGCATTGAGCTGAAAAATCCAATTCTTGCAAGAATTTTAGGGATTTTTGTGTCGTGTTTCAAGGTTTAAAATTTTTAGGACTTATAGCCCCTTAGCTAATCTATAGAATCCTGCCTTCACCTTATTTTTGTGATTTTTATTGTGCGTCCCAGCTAGCTTCAAACACACCTGCAGGGGAAGAACATCCCCTGCTGCACCACCACTGTCCCCAACACCCTCACTTGCAGAGGTCACACAGGCCTCATAAGTGGGCCCCATAGTACAAATCTTGGTTCTTTGAGAAGCCCACATAGCTGGCTTGTGGTTTCCAGTATTCCTTTTGGCTTAAGGGCTTTTGCCCCTAGCTTATTTGGCCTTGCAACCTTGTCCCATTTCTGTCTCAGTCCACCATTAATCAATTGTTTATTCTGGCTTATGGGCTTAACCTGTGAGCTTATTTGGTATATTTTTGCTTAAACATGTCCATTTTACTCAGTTGAACCAGATTCCACCCTTGTGGACCCCACATAAGCTCATTTGAGCTTATCTCTTGGTTCGGTCAAAGAAAGTCAACTATCAAGCTTTTAAGCTTGCAATTGGCTTATTTTTAAGTTCTGAAAAAAGTTGTATTCATAAAAGTTTCATGTTTTAAGTATTTAAATAGTTTTCTAAAAGAAAAATCCATAAAAGTCAATTTTAATCTGAACGTACAGATTTCACTTTTTATTTTGTACATTCGCGTAAATTTAATCTGAACGTACACGTTTTTAGTTATTAAACGTTTTTAGGTATGTAACTTTCACATAATCATCTATATAGCTTGTTTAAGCTATTTCTTTGTAGATTCCTTAGTATAACCATTCACAAACCCCTTTCCCATCCAAATTCACCCGATCACAAACCCGCTTTGATTACCATCACACCTCGTCGGGACATAACGACCTGGGGAAACCCTATACTTCCACGGATATTGACTCTTAAGGAGTTTGACTAGTTGACCACTCACTTGGTTGACTTTAGTTGACTGCTTTTGCCTCAATCTGGGCGACAGGTGTAACCTCAGTGGGGTCACGAGAGTAATTGGTCGTGTATAAGACCTTAGGCTCAAAGCCTACGCTATCAGGCTTAATGTACTCGGACCCCAACAAGTCTTGCAGGGCATAGGAAATAAATCAAGGGTATGATATAAGTTTTTGCCTAGACTTCACACCCAATTTTGCAATGAGGTCCTTGAAGATAATTTCTCCAAGGTCAGTTTTTATACCCTCCAGAAGACAATACACTATCATTGATTGAGTAGTGTTAAGTTGCTTAGTGGAGAATTTGTTTCCCCCAAGGACCTGAATGACAAAGGCCATCAGGATCCTCCAGGGGCAGAAAACTAGGTTTTGATTATTGGGGCTTTGGCTAGGAGGTCCCCCGGTGTCACATCAGGTTGAAGTTTATCATAGGGCCCTAGTTCCAGCAAGATTGCCTTCACTTCCTTTTCTTTGGGATGGGCTGCAAAGGTCTCAGTGTAGTCAAGGCCTGTGGCTTTGACAAAGGTCTTATAGTCAAGAGTAAGGGACTTTGTCCCATTCTCCACTGAGAAACTTATTGTGGCATCCTTAGGTGCATCAGGGTTGTCAACCACTACGGTGCTCCAGAATTTCCTCAGATAATCATGATAGATTATGGAGGGGGTTTTTGTGAATGCAGTGGTGAGAAAACAGTTTTGGAGGTATTTTACTACCTCCCTGTATTCAGGGAACCCCTCAGGGTAAGAAAATTTTCCTACTACATTACTTTTGGTCAGGTCAACACCCTCAATCTGGAATTCCACATTGGGGGCGTATGTAACAGCTTTAGAAGAAGCCATAGCGAGAAAAATGGTCTGGTTTTGAGAAAAACTTTAGGTTAAGAGAGAACACATAGTTGGAAATCAATTTTTGTTCTTGGAAAATTTTTGCAAGAGTTTTCTTAATTTTTAAAAGCGTGTGTGTGTTTTTCTTTGTGGGGGTATTTATAGGGAATGAATTAGGGTTGTGAGGTTGCGGATATCAAATGTTTTTGTTATTAATTCAAATGGTGTTATAAAACTTGTTTAATATTCGCATTAATTTGCACAATTCCCATTACCCTATTTTTTCGCAACATGATTAGATGAACAGTTGCGTGGCTTTGCAAAAGACACTTTTGTAGAGTGATGTCACCACACAAGTATTTGTGTGAGAGAGAGCATTTAATGCTCTGTGGTATTGGTGTGGGGGCCCAAGATGTGGATGTCAGTTGTGTAAGTAACATATATTCCTATATTTAATAGAAATCAGTTTCCTACCTGGGACATTTACTAACTAAGTACTTAGAGCATTTAGTTAGGTATTCAATGCCATTTGATATCTTGAGCCTCCTGAATGATTTATCATTCAGTGTGTTGATGATCAGTGATGAGGTATATATCACTAAGAAATGGTTTTATTTAGGGACCAAAGAGAATTTACATCAGGTTGGAATAATTTTAATCAGTTGCCTGATTCAATGTCCAACATACCCAATTCAGCTTTCAGTCTGGTGAAAGTGGGTTCATCAAGGGGTTTGGTAAAGATATCAGCTAACTGGTACTCAGTGGGGATGAAATGTAATTCAATTTCTCCATTCATGATGTGGTTCCTGATGAAATGGTACCTTATGTCAATGTATTTGGTTCTTTGATGAAGCACAGGGTTATTGCTGTGGCACTGGTGTTGTCACAAAAATGGGTACCATCTTGTACTGAATGCCATAGTTACTCAGTTGGCTCTTCATCCAAAGTACATTTGCACAACACCCTTCAGCAGCCACATATTCAGCTTCAGCTGAGGACATGGCCACTGACTGTTGTTTCTTTCTACTCCAACACACAAGTTTACCACCAAGAAATTGGCAGGATCCTGAAGTACTTTTTCTATCCATATTACAGCCTGCATAGTCTGAATCAGTGTACCCCTTGAGATCAAACCCTGAACATTTGGGGTAATACAAACCAAGGTTAGGTGTACCCTTCAGGTATCTAATGATTCTCTTGGCAGCAGTGAGATGAGACTCTTTTGGTTCAGACTGATATCTAGCACATAAGCAGACTGAGAATTGGATATCAGACCTTGAGGCAAGTAAGTACATCAGTGACCCTATCATTCCTCTATATAGGGTTTGATTAACTGTTTTACCAGTGAGGTCAGGGCCAAGGTTGTTTGGAGGAACCATAGGGGTTTTTACTGAAGAGCAATCAGTGAGCTCATACTTCTGTAGCAGGTTCCTAATGTATTTTTCTTGACAAATGGATATGCCTTTGTCAGTCTGTTTGATTTGAAGTCCAAGAAAGTAACTGAGTTCACCCATCATGCTCATTTCAAACTTTGTGGTCATGAGTTTTTCAAACTGTTTACAAAGTTTGTAACTTGTTGAGCCAAAGATGATGTCATCAACATACACTTGAACAAGGATGACATCACTTTTTGTTCTATAGATGAACATGGTGTTGTCAATCTTTCCTCTGACAAACTTGTTTTGGAACAGGAAGGCTGAAAGTGTTTCATACCATGCCCTGGGTGCTTGCTTTAGACCATCAAGGGCTTTGTTAAGCTTGCATACATGGTTAGGGAATTCACTGCTTTCAAAGCCAGGAGGTTGTTGCACATAAACATCTTTTTTAATTTTTCCATTAAGGAATGCACTTTTTACATCCATTTGGTAAACTTTAAAGTTCGTGTATGTTGCATAGGCTAGGAAGATCCTGATGGCTTCCATTCTAGCAACAGGTGCAAAGGTTTCCTCATAATCAATACCTTCGTGTTGGTTATATCCTTTTGCAACAAGTGTTGCCTTGTTTTTTTATGACTGTTCCACATTCATCAGTCTTGTTTTTGTAGACCCACTTCATTCCAATGACTAAAACACCCTTAGGGCATTCTACAAGGGTCATGACATCATTCCTGTCAAATTGTTCCAACTCTTCTCTCATGGCCTGAACCCAGCTCTCATAAGTTAAAGCTTCTTTAACATTCTTGGGCTCTATGTCAGAAAGAAATCCACATAGAGACAAACATTGGCTGAGGCTGCCTTGATTTTGGTAGCCATGCTTCTGGTAAGCATGCCTTCAGTGGGCTCACCAATGATGTTCACAAGCTTAATTGTTTTGGATTTTGTCCAGATATCCTGAGGTCTATGATAAGAGTTAGAGCTTGTAGAAGCCTGATTTGTTTGAGTGGGTTCAGTCACTGGAACCTAAGGTAACTCAAGATTTTGAACTTCAGTGACCTCAGTGTGAACGGTTTAGTTTGAGGAATCCTGAACAACCGGTTCAGTGGTAGTAGTCTCATTGGAGACTTGTTGTGTTTCAATGAATTCATTGATGGTTGGTTGGGGTAGATTGTGAGGGATGATGTAGTATGAGACATCAGCTTCAGCTTGGTATTGAGTTGCAGTATGATTCTCAGGGAGATATTCATCAGGAGGATACGCTGATGAATCATCAATACCAATCTCTTCAACTGAGGAACTGGAGAACCTGATGGATTCAGTGCTCTCATCAACAGTTATATGATAAGTTTCCTCAGTTTGTTGTCTCCTTTTGTTGAACACCCTGAAGGCTTTGGAAACCAGAGAGTATCCCAGGAAGTATCAATCATCAGCTTTGGCATCAAATTTACCTAAGTGATCCTTGTGATTACGAATAAACACAGGACACCTAAATACATGAAAGTAGCTGATGTCAGGGATCCTTCCTTTGAACACCTCATAGGGAGTCTTATTGTGTCTTTTTACAATAATGGACCTATTTTGAGTGTAGCAGGCTGTTCTGACTGCCTCAGTCCAGAAGTGTTTTGAAAGGACTGAGCCATTCAACATTGTCCTTGCTGCCTCTATGAGTGTTCTATTCTTCCTTTCAGCTACTCCATTTTGTTCAGGAGTATAGGGTGAAGTGAAGTTCTGAGAAATCCCTTTCTCATCACAGAAACACTCAAGGTCATGGTTTTTGAATTCAGTGCCATTGTCAGTTCTAATTTGTTTAACCTTGACATCATTTTGATTTTCAATGTTCCTGACAAATGACATGATTGTGTCAGCTGCCTGATTCTTTTTGGTCAGGAAGTAAACCCAAGTGTATCTTGAGTATTCATCCATAATAACCAGAGTATACTTCTCATGGTGAATGGACATAGGACTGACAGGTCCAAATAAGTCCATGTGGAGGAGATGCAGACAGCTTTTGATTGAGAAGGATTGTTTAGTTTTGAATGATGCCCTGTGGTGTTTTCCTTTTTCACAAGCAGAACATGGCTTGTCTTTGGTATACACCAGGGATGGAAGGCCAAGAACCTTGTTCTGTTTGGCCAGGTTGTTGATGCTTTTGAAATTGAGATGAGAGAGTCTTCTATGCCAGAGCCAGTTGATTGTCTCACTTGCCTTAGAGAAGAGGCAAGTCCCATTTTGAGTAAGGGATGACATGTCTAGAACATAAACATCATCCGCCTAGGAGCAATCAACACAACTTCCTTGTTGGCATTAAAGATGGTCCCTCTCTTGTCATCAAATTGAACTATGTATTTTGCATCACATAGTTGACTCATACTTATCAGATTGTACTTGAGACCATTGACATAAGTTATTCTTGTAAAAACTATACCATTGCAGTTTACTGAACCATAACCTTCAGTGAGAGCTGATGAGTTATCACCAAATACTACCTTGGGTCCTGGTTCTTCTACATATTTCTGCAGATAACTCTTTACACCAGTCATACTCCTTGAGCATCCACTGTCGAGGTGCCAAGTAGGATCCCTGATGTGTTTCTGCACAAATAGTAAACTGGGTTAGTTTTTCTTGTTATCCTACTTCCTAGTGGGCTTAGTCCTCAAGGACTTTTTGAACTTTGCTAAAGAATCATGATCTGAAGTAGAGTGAACTGAGCTTCCACATGTTTTACATTTTGTGGTAGTTGAAGACTTAGTTGACTGAGAAGTGCTGGTAGAGGTGTTTCTTCTGGCTTGAATGATCTTGTCATGTCCCTTGTCATCATGTGTGGGGTCTCCACAGATGCTACAACAATTGTTCATCATGCAATCATCAGGTAGATGATCATTGAACCCACAGTGAGGACATGGCAAGAAAGGCTTAGCCTTTTGTCTTTGTTTGGAAGATGAGGCATACTGATAGGCTTGTGTTTTGTAAAGACCTTGTGCTTTTAGAGAAGCAGTGTGAGAGTTGTGAACAGAAGTCATGTAGTCCTCTTGTTTGCATATCATGTAGAACAAGAATCTGTAGCAATTATCAGTGGAGTGGTTTGGATGATTGCAAAGTTCACATCTCACTAAAGGTCTGGATGAGGGTTTTGGTTTGGAGGAACTTGAGGAAGTTGCTGGTTGTTTAGATTTTTAGTCAGTGTGTTTTTCAGAGGACTCAATCTTTTCACTCAACTTCCTAACAAGTTCAGCTAACTGATCAAACTTTGAATAAGTGCTTTCAGGTTTCACTTCAGTGGAGACTGAAGGTGTGTGGGTTTCAGAAGGTACTAAGGTAGGTCTTTTCAGGATGGTTATTCCTGGATTTGTTTTCTCCTTTGGAGAATGAGGTTAATAGACTGATGGTGCAAGATCAGAACTAGGTGCAGCTCCCTGAAGTTGTTTCAGTGGAGGGACTGGTGGTTATGAATCTAACTTAGACTAAGTGATGGACTCAGTATGACTGAGTTCATCTATAACTCCTAGCAACTCTTTAATAGCTTGACTTTCAGACTCTAGAATTCTTCAAGTGTTGAAGTTTGGCAGTTTACTATTAGGATTGACTCTTTCAATCCAATCACTGGGCTTAGGAGCAAGTTCTTTGCTAGAGAGTTTGTTTGCTGATAGAAAGGCTGTTGAATGGCTACTCCCCCCAGACACTTCAGTGAGTTGATCTTCACCCAAAGCAGCCTTTTTGGTGCTAGGTGTGAGACTCAGTGTGTCAAAGAGTTTGGGGTTCTTCTGAGTCCATTTCCAAATGACAACCTTTTCCTTCTTAAGTTCTTCTTGAAGAGCTTGATTTTGTTTTACCAGTTCAGAATTTTGAATTTGAAGTGTGACATTTTCAAGTTTAGCTTGTTTTAAAGCAAGAAGTTCATCTCTACGCTGATTTAATTCAAAACTCAGTTTGTTAAATTTTGAAAACAAATTTAATCTCTGCTCTTCAACATACTTATGATCAACATTAATATAATCTAAGTAAGATTTCCAATCAGCATCATCATCCATAGAAAGTAAAATGTTTACCTTTCTCATAGTGATGTTCACCCACTCTCCATTCCTTGCATGACCTTTTCCCACAACAAGCTTGTTGTCTTCTGAGAGAGCCATTAGGGCACTGATATGAACTTCTTCATCATCAGAAGACACTTCAACCTCATCCCAGTCAAATGTTTCAGCATCTAGCCCATTTTTTTTAGCCTGAGCAGGTTTAGGAGCCTGAGGTGACTGGGTGACTGTGGAGGCAGACTCAAGAAGAGCAAGTTTGGCCTTGGCCTTTCTGTATTTGGCTTCAAAATCTTTTTGAGGAATTTTTTCGATTTTGTTTTAAACAAACTGACTTGATTGAAGCAATTTTGGTTGAAACTTGCTAGTTCCTGAGAAAGAGTTGTTTCCTGAGAATTTGTAAGATGGTTCTGAGGTTGTTTTTGAGAAACAGTCTTTTGCAAAATGACCCTTTTTACCACATTTAAAACATTCAGTATTGTCATTTGCCTTTGAGTTAGAAAATTTTTTGTTTCTTTTAATAAACCTTCTTGAGTTTGCAAGGAGTGCCCTTTCATGAAATTCAATTTGTAAATCATTCAGGTACTCCTCACAGGTTCTTTCATCAACCTCATCATTAGATCCATCTTAAAAATCCTGCACAACACCATTTGAATAGAAAGCAGTGGATATGGGTGAAGAGGTTAGTGTCTTTTTGGTCTCCTAAGCTTTACCAGGCTATCTCCTGGTGATAAGATTGTCTTCATAGACAAACTTCCCATAAATTTCAAGGAGCTCAAGATTCTGGATATGATTGGCATTTCTAAGACCCTGAGAAAAGTTTAACCACTTCTCGGGAAGACTGTTGACAAAGCCAACATTGATTTCATGCTTAGACAGGGTGACACCATCATTGGTCAGGTCATTCAGGAGGGTCTTATACCGGGTATAGGTCTCAGAGAGACTTTCAGAGTCTTGGGCCCTGAAAGTATTATACTCAAGTTTCAGGTCCATGATCCTATTTTCCTTGGTATCTGAGGGACCCTCAAAGCTGTGAACCAAGTCTGTCCATGTTTGCTTAGCAGTAGGACAATTGATGACTGATTCCATTATATCGTTAGGAAGACAAGATATAATTATGCTTTTCAGGCGTTGGCCTTGATTGACCACCCTCCTCTCATCTTGGGTCCACTGAGCTTCAGGTTTGACTAAACCTTGGGCAGTTGTTGGGACATATGGACCATCATTAATAAGCTTAATGTAATATGGTTCCATCCCAGTCAAGTAGCAAAGCATGCGCTTTTTCCACTTGTTAAATTTTCCAACTTCAAGTCGAGGGGCCGTAGCAGAATAACTTCCACCCTTTTTATCGACAAGTTGGGGAACATCTGAGTCAGCCATGGTGGGATCTTGATTTTAAAAAACTTTTTGAGCACTCTTTTGTTTTGAAAACAGATTTAGAAAAGTTTTACAAATCAGAGGCTCTGATACCACTTGTTGGTCCCGTTTACCTAGTTAATAGTTAATTAACTAAAGAGTTAATCTAATCAAGTTTCATGACTTTTTAACACAAATATAAAAGATTAACAACAAAGATAAATGTAAAGAAAAGAGACACAATATTTTTCAACGTTTAATTCTTATTAGAAGTTAATCAAAGAATTATACCCAAGTGTTTGCGGAATAACACTTGGGATTGAAACGACAAGTATGGTATAAACTCCTCTCTAAACCCAAACAATGTTTGAGTGACAACTAAAGGTCACACTGAGCAATCTCAGGGACTGTGTTGTTCTTTGGAGGAGTAAAAGTGGTTTGTGAATGCTATGCATTAATTGCACAAACTTGTCAACTTTTACTCATCACTTATGCTACCTATTTATACACAAGTAAATTACAACGTTACTGATAAAGACAAATTGATGACCTATCAAGTAGAGACAAAATACTTAAATATTTTGTCTCTGTTACAATAGACTATATTGGGTAAAGGACAATGTGCCTTTCTGATGTTCAGTGATGACACCATCCTGACATAGTGCCGTTCAGGGAAGTTTGACTTCAGGTTGATAAGGACACCTGTTGATACGTTTAAACTTTCCCTCTTTGTCCCGCCCATTCTTCAGTCTTCAGATCTTCAGTCTTCAGTCTTCAGTCTTCAGTCTTCAGTACTTCAATAGTTATTGAGGAGTCTTGGGGGTTTAGTGAGTTATTGTCATCCTCACTGAACCCTGATCCTTTTTCTTGGCTTAGATGCCACTCGCTGAGTTCCGCCTCACTGAATGGTGAACCTTTCTTCATAGGCTCGTTCTAAGCATCCTGAAGATGACTCACTGAGTTACTGTTCACTCAGTGACTTGTTTGTGTTTACGGATATTAAACACTTAGGTTATTTTATGTTCAAATCCTAGTTAGAGGAAGATTGGGGAATCTAGTGACCCAACAGCAGACTTTGTCAAACGCATCCTGGGAAAGCTTACACTTAGCATTCCAGAATTCAATCATGATGATAAAGGAACTTTTAAAGAAAGAAAAATAGGTGAAACCGGAGAAGAAGCAAAAAAAGCTACAAAATTTACAACGGCGGCAGAATAAAATAAAAAGAAAATTATAAACGGTGAAAAATACTATTTATACCCGCGGTACATTTGATCGGGGTCGAGTTAATCAAATGATACGTGTCAATAAACGCTCTAACAAACGGCCGAGATCAACGGTAAAAAGATAAAAATGACATTTAAGAATGACCTACGCAGTCAAATCAAGTCAGAAGGTAAAACGACAGAAACGGTCCACGTCTCCCCCTATGGTCTTATCCGTAGACCACAAAAGACACGTCACGGAAAAGTCATTACAGAGCATTCGGTGATTGAGTCCAGCAATATTCACCGCATGCTACAAAAGCACGCGAGCAATGAACACGCTATACTGGGGGGACTTGATAATGTATAGCACGGATAGCAGGCCTACTGGGCCTGAACTGTACCATAACACATGTTGGGCCCCGGCCCGACGGAACAAACAACCGGATAATGTTGAACATGCTCCGGCCCAACAAGCGAATGGGTTCCGACCCAATAAATGAACTGGACATCGCCAAAGACCAAGCCATGCGCAGGGCACGGCCCAGGCTCATAAAAACACAACGGATCACGTAGAGCGACACGCCTGAAGTATGCTCACAGATCGTCCTACGGTCCGGATAAGTGATCCCCTGTCTGAAGGATCGATTAAGCTGCGGACCCTTGCCCGACAAGGGTCCCACACCGGCCACTACAAAAGATATGAAATATTAGGAAACCCTAGTATCTCGTCCACCTATAAAAGGAAATCCCGAATAGCACTTACGGGGTATGACTTTCTCACTCATCCCAATACATAAATATTTCTCTGACAACATGAGTACTTACTCTCACTCCGGAGCTTAATCGTGGGATCCGTCCTCACGGTAAGGATAACGGTTTACCTTTATTTGTGCAGGGAATACAACTCATTATTTGGATTAGTGCATAAACCATGCAGCGGGCGATCCACCAAGGGCGGCCCGCACCGAACTAAGCCCAACTTTAACCTATTCACACTTTTTGCACTAACAATTGCCTTCTGACCTTCTTGAACTATCCCCCCCAAATGTATCAAGCTAACTCGACACATTACTCGTCTATGGTCTCAAAATGATGTATGGCCAAGTTCTAAAGTTTATAATACTACCAGCACACTCAATATTTGGTGGATTTGAGTAATACAGGGAAAATGAAAGGCTAAACCTCACCAATGAAATCTAGGTTTATAGTGTGCTCGACAAATGCCTATTCTAGTACGGTTTAGAAAAAAATGTCAAAAACTTTCAAAATGACAAAATTTTTCAAAATAAACTAGAAAAACGGGCAAATAAAAATGGGCAAATAAAATTAAAGTTATAATTCTACTCACATCCCTCTACTTAAAATGTACAAAGTCCCTTTTGTATGTAGATATATCATAATAAAAGGAGAAAAGTAGAATTGGAATGAGAACTCCCTTGAAATTTGCTCAAAAAATGGTAAAAAGATCACGTTGAAAAGACGTGCCTTTACTTCTCCTCCATGAGCAAATTTCAAATCTCTGAAATCACGACACTACCAACAAGCATAAATCTAAAAAATAAAATAAAAAAAACGAACAACAAATAAAACCTAGCTCACTTTCGTAGGTATAACGGTTGCATTTAGCGTATGCAACAAGCTTTTTAAACAACTCGATGCCTGAGTGGACGAGTGAAGTCTTTTGAGGGTTTACAAGAACACACCCACAAAGTTCATCTAAAAACTAATACATGGTTATTGAATGTAAGTTATTTTAAATTAATTGTTTTCTGGTACAGAAGAAGATTAAGGCGTAAACTCATGAATTGAGTTACGCCGTAAGTAATTAGACCTGAAAATATTGCAGATGTCTGAGGATGGTTGCGGCGTAACAATGACACAGAGTTACCAACTCTATATAGCCTTTACCCCTCACTTGGACTTTCTATCTTCATACTATTACTCACTACCAACTCTATATGCCGTAATTCCGTACGGGTATATTACACGAGATATTTTGCCATTGTTTAAAGTTATCTTAACTTAAATGTATTGTCATATGTAAAGTTATTATTATGAAGAACACATAACTAAAAATATTGGTAGCTAAATATTTTAATTACAAAGTATTCGCTGGTGCAACACGCGTATCCTGCTATATATAATAAAGAACAAGTCACATGTATACCGAGTACGTTGTTAGTATTTTATTTCAGATTGTATATGTATCATACCTTAAGAAAATATTTCTTGCGAAACTAACCAAAGCAAATCACAAAACCAATAATGAGCGTTCACTTAAGTATTAAATCTGAAATATTTATTCTAATTCAAAGAAATATGTAATTACACTTTAATGTAAGAAATTACAAGAGCTTTGGAAGCCTATCAAAGATGTAAAATAATCAATAAAATTGGAAGTAAGAAAAGTAATTTTCAGTTATTTAACCAAAAGAATGGAAGCAATCAAATGAATTAATTGATCAAATAATCATCATAATCAATTAGTAAGGCCTGAAGTAATCATCCACCATCGTTCCACTACTACTGCTTTTCCTTGATCTTTGCACGCCACCATCTTCAGACGAAGACGAAGGCGGAGAACCGCCCTCCATCACCATCTTTCGACGTGGAGTAACCCTCACAGGTTCCGCCATGTTTGTCCCAATCAAGTGTGGAAAATTCAACAAAGCTCTTGAGCCACGTATCTTGTACGCGGCTTGGTCATAAGCCACAGCCGCATCCTCGGGCGTTTCATATGTTCCGAGCCACACTCTGGCGCCACGTTTTGCTGGATCTCTTATCTCGGCTGCATACTTACCCCAAGGACGTCTTCTTACTCCACGAAATTTCCTGAACTCCTGAGGTGCGTGAGCCTGAGTCTCACGTATCTCATGCACCTCTTCTATTTTCTCAAGCTTTACAGCGGGCTGGTGCTTCAGCCCGCTGTTAAATGTCATGTTATCCAATAGTATTGAACTGCTGCTGGATGAGCTACTTCCTGGAAAGATATCCGAAATTTGGGAGTCATACAAAAGATGATGTTGGATTGAATCAAGAAAAGATAGATCAGATTCCGACATGATTAATGATTCTTGAAACATTTACTATGTTGAAAATTCTTTGATGTTGCTTTGGATTCACTTGTTATCTTGATGTGAAATTTTTTTGAAATATTTGGAATATGAAAGATATGGGTATTAGGTGTATATATATATGGTAAGAAGAATATAAGGTAAAGTAAAAGAAAATTATTTTATTATGTAAAGTAATAGTTTATGCGAACTGCCATGAAGGTTCGTCAGCCATGCAACTATGCAAAGTGCAAATTGCATGTTTTGTTTATATAAACGTGCTAGTGTTGAAAATGATTTTAAACACTATGGGCAGTTGAGTTCTTTATTTAATTAGATTTAGAGAATTGATACGGCATATATTGGTTACAGTCTTTAATATATTAGGTAAAGTTAAAGTTGATAATACGGTTGGTTTGTTTTATATACTCTGCTTTTCTAGTTATGTTTATAAACAAATTTGATTATCAATCACAGGAAGAGATGAAATAAAATGTATATTTATCTTAAGAACCTACAAAAACTAGAAAGCCGCCTCGTAAAAAGTGACAAAACATAAGAAAGTGTGCATTGTAAATCAATATGTTTTTTTATTCCTTTCACATTTGATACTTTTGGTTTCCTTACACATGAGGCTGTGGAGCTCCTCAACAAAGTCCAACGAGTTATGCATAGAAATGTTATGACACCTAGATCTAGAAACGTAGTTTTTAAAAAAATTGGCTTTGCAATTCAAAAAGGCTAGCGGCGCAGCTTGTTGCTCGTTTGCCTTGCACTTCTATATAAATCGAAAGAATACAAATAAAAATGATTATCTCATGTAAAAAAAAAAAAAAAAAAAAAAAAAAAAAAAAAAAAAAAACCTTGAAGAAAAAAAATTCTTCAAAATATTTTTTTTCTTAAGATAGGGGGTATTGGTGAACAAAAAATTTTAATGAGGTAAGTTTTTCAAATATTAAATGTTAAATACGTTCAAAATTTTAATGTACAAATTAGTTTATGATGCACAAATTTTTATTTTTTTTATATGAGGGGATTTTTCATATATATCCTTATGCTGATTGGATGATCGAATATATATATATATATATATATATATATATATATATATATATATATATATATATATATATATATATATATATATGTTGTTTGTATCAATTTTTAATACATAAAATACAATGATTTTAATGCAATAAAAAGATATATATGTAATTTTGAAAATAAGCAGGATATATCTGTAATGCACAATAAAATTTTGATGCTAAAAAAAAAATAAAAAAAGTTTGATGCTAAATTCATAATCAACATAATGTTGATTTAACGCATAAACGTTTTTCACATTTTCTTTTATCACAACTATACATTTTTTGATAGACTTTCTTCACAATATTTTAGAATCTTTTTAAGAACTTTTTATTTATTAAATATTTTTACGTTTATCATGAATATTTATCTTTTTATTTTAATTTTACCCATCAATCATATTTAAACATGTATTTTTTTGAACGACAACTTACTATTTGACACACTATTTACACGATAAATTATCCCACACATCTTAAGGAAAACTTGAGCTCACAACTATTTAGTCGGGGAGCTTCTCACACAAACTCATATTCAAGCGCTTTGTTCATAATCTTTTATATGATAAAATAATTACATTATTTCAAAGCAATTTGGTCAAAACAATCTAACTGAAAACAAAATGGACCTATAAAATTACTTTATTTTCACACGTGGCTAAATTGAGATATGTGAATGGCCAATAATATTTAAAATTGAAGCTCAATTTGGTCAAACTATTAAATTTATCTAATTTATAAAATGTGTTAAAAAAGATATGTGTCAATTTTTCAAAAAATAATTTTAAAAGGAAGAGGGTAATTAATAAAACTTTGGTTGTTAAATTTTTAATAAAGTATGCTTATCAGTTTTCATATTTTTTAATAACTCTTTAAATTTAATAAATACCCTCTATTTTATACTTTTATAAAAAAGATGCAACAATAAGTTGTTATTATTTATAAATATTATTATTTGTATATATTAAACTTATGTGTTTGCATTGAATTAAAAATATAAAAAAAAATCATGAGTTATTCTGACATTTAAATGAATACACGAGATTATATATATACAAACGAATCATGTAGTCATCTTATTCCTTTTTATCAAATTAAGTAAGGATATCTGAAAAAGTTTCTTCTTTAACTATCAGTATTCAATAACGACTCATGTTATTCATTTTTATAAGTTTAACCTGCGCATGGGTTTAAAAATCGGCTCAAATTATTATTAATAAGAATATAAATATATGAAATGAAAATAATAAATACACATATTTTTTTAAGGTCAAAATCGTATAATATATGAAATGAAAATAAATACACATATAAATATATGAAATGAAAATAAATAAATACACATATTATTAATAAGAACTATTAAAAGCGTATAATATTTAGAAAATTATATTAATAGTTATATTTAAACACGATCAACATAAACATCATGCTAGTTAAACAAAGTCAAATTTTTCGTGCAACAAAAATCTATATAAAATACTAATTGATATTAACACATAATGAAAAAATGATGTAAAAATTTGTACGCACACAGTTATTATAACTGTATAAGTATTAAAAAATTAATATAATTTTATAAAAAAAAATTAGATAATACAAAATCGTAAATTTATAAATTATTACAATATTTAATTTTAAAACAAAATTATTAATTATCCGTTATAATGTGAGCCCGAACTTTATGATGCACGAGTTCTAAAATAGTTAAACATATACGTACATACCATTGTACCAGTTTCACAACCTTTATTGCGCGCTCTGATCAAGAAAACCTAAATTTATCGAGTAGTGATTGACATGATTAATTCATGTGCCTAATTTTATGCCTAACAAGGATATCGGAACACATGGCTAAATCAATAAGTAAGAGGAGTGAGAATAAGTGGAATACACGTGTCATAAAATGAATATATTAGACATGAAATTAGTCACATAAATTAGTCATCTCAATCATTTTCCGGCAAATATATCTAGAAAATTATACTCTTCTACCAAAAAATATGAATAACTACTACAAAGGAATTATTACCAAATGTTTTAAGTGATACATCCAAATGTCGTAAATCATTTGTGCACGTCTGTTCAACCATAATTTGAAATAGTATTATGGGAAACTTTCCAACGAATACTCTAAGTAAAAAACACAATTTCTCTTCATATGGTTTGAAAATAGAATGTTTAGCGTATTGAACTAGCCACCATGGATGATACTTGTCAATGTTTATCTGTATAGGAACTCCATTTCAATTTCTTTAGTTGCGTTACTTATAAGTGAACATTAGAAACTTATTTAATTAGTCATTTAACTTTATATGCTACTCTAATAGCATTTCACAAAAAGTGTTAAAGTTATCCTTCTCACCAAAACGAAATACATTTATATAGTAGACATTCGAAGCTTAATATAGTATATTTTGTCTAAAAGCAATGCTAATAAAATATCAATTACCAGTTGGAATAGAATTGCATAGCTGAAATGCATGTTTAACCCTACTGTCACAAAACATAGTACCTTACAAAAACCAAAGCCAATATAACTATAAGAATCTACATTGTTAACCTCTAGTTGGATATTTAGGATTAGATATTATGCACGGAATGATCGCGAGCCAGTGAACGTTTGAATATGAGTTGGGAGACAGATTAAATATATACGAATTTGGTCGATCCTAAACTACGCCTAGAATTGCAAGATAGTGGAAACTTGGATTGGCGGATGTTGTTTGGCTAATTATGGCCTTATGTGTTAAGAAATATAAAGGTGAACATTTAACTTAAAACATGTAAGAATGATACGAGTAGAAGATGTTGTTATCTAGTGATGATGAAGGTTGATATATCGATGATTGTAAAAAGAACGACAATCAATCTTGTCTGAGCGGGTGGGACAATCAATCCTCTCTGGGTAAATGCAAATACATTGACGGCCGAAGTTTACTTGAAATTCATGATCCAACTAGATGGGTAAATGCTAATGCCGATTAAAGTGAACGTTTTAGCTTGGATAATTTACCTGCAAGATTGAATTTGTCTATTAGAGAAATGAGAAATTAATTACATTCTATGTCCAATGAGATATTGATAGGGCTATGTTATGTGGTGGCAAATTTGGATATTCAACTCTTTTCGGGAAGAATATTCCCGTGAAGGCAATTTTGTTTGACAATTTAGTTACTTTGACTTATCAATGGTGTAATGCTAGATATAAAGAAAATATGAGTTAGGTAGGATGGTTACAAAATCATATGCTAATTATTGTGTAGGTTTTTTTTTTTTTTTTTTTTTTTTTTTTTTTTTTTTTAAATTCTTTGATAGTTTTTATAAAAGTTGCCGTTAAAAGAATTAAAAAAAAAAAAAAGAAAAAAAAAATCCTCTCAAAGCGGGGTATGTGGTAATATTGATGGTTGTAACAATAACAAAAACAATCAAATCCTGTCTGAGCGTGGTTGTAACCAAGAAGAGAATGGTTTGTGATGTAGCTAACAACTTGATGGCTAAAAGTAAAAAACGTACCAAGGTGTTACTAAAATTTTAAAAGACATGTGGCAGACAAAAATATCTATGAGATGGAGGCGAATGTGACATACTTGTTGTAACTTCTATTTTGGAAATGAAAATTATTGAATTTATGACTAGATACTAGAAAGTATATACGCTCGTGTGCTAATTACTACAAAGATTATATGTTTGAGGAGACAAGCGTACCTTCTGGACCATTTTGGCCATCTCACTATATCAGTCCTAACGCACAGAGTGCGAATTACGAATTTTCTTCTTTTAGTAAGTTGTTTTCCTTTAATTAATAGGAATATTATCAATAATGATAATGACATGTAAGAGCAAAAACAATAATATACAGTATGTCCATAAAACCAATAATGTTCGTAAAACTGTTATGTGAAATTGATGGCTGCTTTTATGGTGTAGCAACAAACTTGGATGACATGTTAAAAAAGCATTGGAAAATTTTCAGTCATATGTATTACTCCGTAATTAATTAAGCGCGACACCACTGCATCATCGTCTCCTTCACGTGTGAGTTAGCATCGAATTTTGACATAAACGGTGAGACAGTCACCAATGGGCGGAGCAATTTTTTGTGTGCGTGTATATTATGTGTGTATTTACTTGTTCAAGTGAGATCGAGGGAAATGAATGACACCACACCTAGTACTGTAACTAGTTTGTTGATGATAAATTGATAACTACTATGAAAATACGAATGGTCTAAAGGTTTAGAGCAAGAATTAGAAAATAGTCAACAAAGGGTTCGAATATCGTTATCCAAAATTCCTAAGAAACTTTGGAAAGTCGTTATACTCAAAATTATTGGCTAGGCGGCTACAACAACCCACGTTAGATAAAAGCAAAATAAATCGAGTTGACATTGTTCAATGCATCTTGCTATTTCCATGAAGGGTCATTATTGTTAAATCAAATAAACGTTTAGCTAAAATTTAATAAATAAATACTATTGCAGCCGTCAGATCAGATTTCAACGACAAATAAGACATGGGGTTGTACTTTTGTTTTAGATTAAATTACATAGTATTTTGACAAGTTTGAAGTCAAGGGTCAAATAGATACAAATATCACACGTTTGGTTTTTATAGTTGATAAAATCCAAATTGTAAACGATGCTTCTTAGTTAGAACACTTGTATGGTCTCTTTGTTTTCAACTTTAATTTTAACAGTTTTTAAAAAGTGTTCACACAATATGCATAACTATATATATTCCAGGTTTCCAATAACACTTAATTAATCCTTTATGAAGAACGAAGGACTAATAACGTTGTCGAACTTCAACATTTCATGAGTCATATTTTAGGTTCATACGGATTTAATTTTTCGTTTATATAATCAGAGTTAAACTACATTAATTATTGGCCCTTCTCATATGCATTAATAATGTTACAACATACAAAATCGACAACATATTTACAAATAATACTCCCTCCGTCCCATATTTAGTGTTTATATTTACATTTCGGTTTGTCGCAAATTAATTTTTCACTTTTAAAAATAAATAAGGAATTTAGTTTGAGTTTACCATATTACACTCATTTGATGTTATAATTACAAACATTAAAGAAGTTTCAAATTAGTCAGTTAATGGTCCTGCAAAAAATAAGAAAGAAAAAGCTATAATGATAATGTTTTTTCTTAACCTATGTATATCTTATCGGCGGATAATTATTTTGGAACAGAGGGAGTACTATGGCTGTGTTTGGCAAGGAGGCTTATAGGGCTTGGGCTTTTAAAATAAGTCAAATAAGTCTCGTTTGTCATGGGTCTTATGAAAGGGCTTATAAACTAAGTCGGCTAAAAACTTTAGCCTTATAAAAGGGGCTAAAAACTTTAGCCCGGAGCTTTTGAAGAATAAATTACTTTTTTACCAAAAAAATATCTAACATATACAAAAACTCATATAATTATGTTTTTTTTTAGTAATTTTGCAATAATAAGCCCCAGCTCCAGCCCATTTGCCAAACAAGTTTATAAAAATACAAATTTTAATTTCGTCTTATAATATAAGTCCCAACCCCAGCCCCAACCCATTTCACCAAACATACCCTATGTAATAACTTTTTTTTGAACGGCAATTGTGGCTACATGGCCCCTAGCCCAGAAGGCGTAGCGAGCCCACACAACCAGGTTAGGTCCAGCCTAGAAGGCAATGGCACCCTTCCTTTTACGCACGCAAGAGGAAACCCCTATCGCCTTAAACAAGACTCGAACTTGAGACCTTACCTAGAAAGGTAAAACCTCCATACCGCTAGACCAGAAGCCCTTTGATTACCCTATGTAATAATTGATACATCCTGCGTGAATATATAACCAAACCCAAATGGGTTGTTATAACTTAATGAAAAATGGTAGTACATGTTATTATCAACTGGAAGACGTATCATTAGAGGTGGCAATTTGTGAAAAAAAAAAAAAAAAAAAGGCTAAATAAGCAAATTTTTAAAAAATTTGGGTCCCCTCTTTTTTTTTTTAATGGGCATATATTGCTCATTTAGAAGTTAAATGGCATAATGGGCACGTATGTTTTTTTCTCAATTGGAGAAAATTAAATTGTTTTTAATGAAAAACTTATAGATATAGTATATTTAGTTACTTAAATATAAATGAGGTGTTATGTTTGAGAAATTTTTTTTGTTGTTTTAGGTTTTATCTAAAGCGATTCGTATAAAATACACCTGTTTGGCCTGCGCCCGTTTAGCCCGTAGTCCGTATCCGCCCGCCCCGCCCGTTTTGCCACCTCTACGTATCATCAATTCGAAACAAAGGGTATACATGGTAATAATCTTAAATATTTTCTCGGGAAAAAAAAAGGTTGAACTTGGTGATTAGTTTGTTAAGCTACAATTGTGAAAAATCTTAACATTAAACTTAAGAATAACGTGACGGTTTCTTAAATGTGTTATAATTTATTAGTCTTCAAACAGAGATGGAACCGGTGACCAGGGTCCTATAAGAAAATGCAAGACTAGTTCAATAACGGTAAACAACAAGTATAAAGTTTACATTATAAACTTAGGACAAAGAATGTAAGATATAAGAAAGGGCCCTATAACAAAATAAGATTAGGTTGAATAATAGCAATATATTTTTTCAAATATACTGATTTGGTATGTGAACTTTAAAAAGTTATAAAAATGTAACGAACTTTCATAAATGTTTTAATTTGGTACGTGATTATGACGTATCGTACCTGAAAGTCTAACACATGAAACTATTTATAACGTGACATGTCATTATCACGTATCAAATTGAAACACTTATGAAAGTTCGTTACATTTCTAAAACTTTTCTAAAATTCACGTACCAAATCAGTATATTTGCGTCCAAACACTTGAGTAACTAATTGATACTTACAACTATGTGATTATATAGACTGCTTATACTAAGTAATGTTGAGAGCAACTAGCTTTCCCGCCTATAACTAACCATTTTGTAACAATTTTGGTTATGGAGCATGTCCTATGACTTGGTACATATCACTTTATTAGCAAGCGAATAAGACGATTTCCTCACTTCCAAAGACACATTAATTAATCATTTTTATATGAAGTAATATGGCAAGTTTTTCTAGCATACAAGTTTCTAGCAAGACATGGCGCATAACATACATCACTCTGTCAATTGTATCAGAACAACAACAATACCTAATCTCGCTAGAACGAGGTATCAGGTATATTTATATTAAACTCACAATTACATCAAGGATCAGCAAAAGAGGATACAACCTTCCAAAAAGTGGTAATCCACATTATGGGACTCGTCTTAGGTTTGGTATCTATAAAGAAAAAGTTAACCAGGCTGAATTACTAATTAGATATTCAAGTTCATCTTATCTCAATTATCAATATTAGTATTGAACTAAATAATAAACCCTCAAACTTTCTTTATGAGTTTAGTCATTTAAAATAAATTTTTAATGTTAGAGTTGTGATGATATTCTTCACGAGGATTAAATTGGCGGATAAAACCAACGGGAGACCATCTAAAACCGTCAAACTTTCTTTTTGGGTTCGGTTTAAAATAGATTTTTAATGTTAGAATTGTGATAATTTCTTCAACATCTATAGGTGCCAACTAACCCAAGACTATCTTCAAACAATGTTCGGCTGTTTCGATGACTTGATCCCCTCCACACTACTTTTACTAATATGTTTTCTCTTATTTTCAATTGCTTTCAGCATGATATCATTATGCTAGAAGGGTACTTGCTTAATCAACGTTACATATGTATAACTTTTTTCTGGCTAAAGATGTTAAACATTAATCGATCCATAGGTAAGCGCAAAATGAGATTACGCTTAACTTAAAATTATAGAGCCAAAGTAAACAATACACCTGTAACCATTACAAAAGTGTACTTTATACACATTTTGGTTAAGCCAAAAGAAACCATAATAGATTGATACCTTGCTTGTATTTAGGTTTCTAAATCTATCAAGCTATTCCATATTCTTTTCCAATATAACCTTTGTAATCCAACACTCATAATTTTCATAGTATTCTAACAATGGGTTTGCTAATGAGCTTCATGGGCAAAGGTACAATTTTCTTGCTATTTTTCATATATTTTTATCTATAATTATATATGATATGATATCATGGTGAATATTTTCGCAGGTTTACCGACTACACAAATGTTGAGTTTGGTGATGGGCACCCTTCACAGTAAATTCATGGAGAAAGATATCAAAAACTTCGATGACTTCCATATCGCCATTCTAGACATGTTCAAGTAAGAATTCAATACATTGTGGTTGATCAAATGATTTCCATAAACACTCGAATCTAAATCTAAAATCTCCC
Source organism: Artemisia argyi (assembly GCA_030686995.1). NCBI lineage: Eukaryota > Viridiplantae > Streptophyta > Magnoliopsida > Asterales > Asteraceae > Artemisia > Artemisia argyi. The sequence continues at coordinate 88,744,077 of CM060680.1, read as the reverse complement.
TGTATGCAGTACCATCAATGCAGCATTGCCTGGTAAACATTACGATGTCCCACCACCGAAGAAAGTCGAGGTCACAAACTTTCTCTTCCAAATTTGCACACATTATTAGTTTCATTAATTAGTCATTCGGTTTACGCTTTTAGCCTAGGTGATCATATTAGGTAAAAATTCAAAAGTTTTGTTAACAGGTTGTACTAGTAGTACCTTTTAATCAGATTTGAAGCACTATCTTTCTATATATGAAATTTTAAGGGTACGCTTAGTTAAAGAAAAATTTCTTAATATTTTAACTTTAGATTTGTGAAAGAAAAAGGAAAGACATTTAATTCTCCACAAAACATAGAAAACGCGTTTATATGATATTATTTTATATTTAGGGTTTACAACGAAAACAAAAAAAAAATTGTGTTTTGTTGTTTCCAAAAGTAAGAAATGCAAATTGTGTGTTTTGTTAATAATTTGATGGGAAAACCACAAAGGGTGACTCAATTGTAAGAATATCAGCCTTCCAAAAAGGAGGACAATGGTTCAAATCTAACTGGGAGAAAATTAATCCCCTTGTGGCCACAGAGTTTCACCTGCGTCGACTCCGGGCCATCCAAAATGATATTCGCCATGGAATTAATCGGCTCGCAATGTCGAGTCGAAAACTCAGGTTACCAAAAAAAAATTAAAAAAAATGATAGGAAACATTTGATTTGAACGGAATCTCTATTTTTCTTGTTTTGTACAAAACATTTTGTGAAAATCAAGGTGTTTCCATTCAGCTAAACGCATATTTGTCACAAACTGTTCCAAGACAGCACAACCCAGACCAAACCTACTTGTACTTAGACCTATTAATTAACATGCCAAACTGCCCATTTCTTACCTCTGGTCATTTCTAATGGGTGCATCTTGTACGCAGGAAATTTTTGTCAAATGGAAAGAAGCAAAAGATCCGGAAAAGAAGAAAGTGTTTATTGATTTCATGAAGACGAGTGTAAGTATGAGCAAAATTGATGACTCTATACTCATTACCGGACTAGTGACACCACCAGCGGCGATGGCTGCTAAACGAGCAGGTGAAAGCTTACCACAGTTGAAGGCTATCAAAGTCATTCCAGATGTCCTCTTTGTTCCGTCTGCAACGGTTTTGGCTCTCATATCTGCTAAGCTCTCCAAGAAGATGTTCTTAGGAAATGTGGCATCATAAGTGCCTTTATAATTACAAGAATTTACATTTTAACACATTTACCTTAACAATACGAGTTGAAATTAATCAAAACATTGCAACACCACTTGATCTACTAACAAACATATACATATATCTCCAAAAGATGGTTTCCAAAAGAAGGTATCGTAAGAGCCATGTCATCTAGCATAATGTATCAAGTTACCATTTACCAAAGCATTTTTATTCACAAGAAAAATAAAAATAAACAGAGGACAGCTGGTTAGGGGATGTACAAAGATTATGCCAAGGCCTAACCTGACATTCTTCGAGTCCATAGGTTGGAAGCAGTCTTGCGACGTGGTCTAGCAGCTCTCTTTTTCTTGTTTTTTGGAGAACTTAATTTGGTAACCGAGCGTATTTTTGGAGCTGGTTGGTCATTTTGGCCAGAATCTTCAGAAAGTGAATGTGAAGCTGTGTTGTCTTCTTCTTCTTTGGGTACCAGAAGCTTTTCGATAGGATGAACCTTTACAGACCCAGAATTTGTTTGTCCTTTCTTTGCTCGGCGGTTGTATATCACGATCCCATCTGCACCCTGCATAAATACAAAGTTGAATCCAAATAAATGTTGTCAATCAATACACTATTTAAGTGGACCGGTTGAACACTCACTCCAACTTTTTTTTAAGCAATGTGTCAAATACTACATATATTGGATTAGAACATTATTTTAACATGACCCGACACACGCTGCATGACTTTCCAACAACCTGTTTCACCCATCCCAATTTAATTTAAAAATAATTGCCCACTGGACAAGCAAACACAAAAACATAGCCCAAATCAACACATTCATAAGTAAATGGGTCGAAATTGTCAGCTCTAAGCAGGGAAAATCAAAAAAGACGTAGACACTCACTCTTTTTCTAGATGCATTAATAGGTTGTTCCATGGGTCCATTTGCATCTTGAAGATGAGCCCCTTCTCCTTGACCCGAATCTATAGCTTCAGATTTGATCAGATTATTAACCGTGTTTAACTTGATTAGCTGAGAAGACAAATCAGCAACTATAGATGGTCCTTCCATATTTGTTGGGAAATCAGATTCCCTAATGGGGCATGTCACCAATCCATTATTAGAATCTGGCAAGATTATGTTCTCAGCAGATGCGATCCTTTCCTCATTTTCTTCCATTAATATGTCGAGCCTGTCCTTCATTTCACACATTCGAGACTGTGAAACTTCAATCTTATAGAGTAACTGTTCAAAAGAATAATCATCTCTGAATTCCATAGATAACAATTCATCGGGGACTCTAAACTCGTTACCAGCATTCTTATCAGGAGACGGAGCTGTTAAGAAAAAAGGTAGAAATGGAGCTTTTTAGTCCAAGCATCCAATAAATTTATAACTGAGATTAAACAAGAGTATTGATCTAATGTTCTAATCACATTCTAATTTCCAATATAATGGTACTACTATTACTTTTTATACTATTTGCTGTTTATGTTTGTCAGGTTGCTAATTTGGAAATTTTTTGTATAACCTTCTTATTATACCGGAGAAAATTATCATGTTGCTAAGATTCGAGCATATAAATAAGATAAGACTTTTCAAGTAATTTACCATGGGTTAATAATATCTTTCATAATAGATCTGATAAACATGGTTGCAAAAAAGCTTTAGGCTAGTTGGGCGGTCAACTAGCATGTAGCTTGTAATCGGCCTAGGCGGATTGGAACTTTTTGTATAAATTTCGAAATTAAATGAATGACATGTTAGTAGGACCATAGAAATATGCTCAGAAACATTTTCAAAATTGCTAAAATACTTCAAACCGAGTTTCGGCCAAGTTTGTCCGAGCTAACCCCAAATTTTGACTGAGTTTTGACCAAATAATAATTTGACTTTTGACCTTGAATCGGTCATTGACCTTGTAGCAAGTAATCGCTGATTACTTGACCTTGTAGCCCTTGTTTTGCAACACTGCTGATAAGCATCTTAGTTAACTTTCCCAGGCTAATGAACAGTTACAGTTAACATCTATAAACAAAAACTTTTCACACCCATGATGTATGATTAAATGCACTATAGCATGCAATAACGTATGCATTACACAGAGCTAATTAATGAAATCAGATTATACAGTGTAGAGAAGAAAGCGTACTTACCTAGGTTAGCTTCATCATCATCCATTATTTGACCAAGAGGGGCAGACCTGCAAGTAGCTGCACATAGAAAGATATCAAACTCATAACGATGTGGCAATCTCTACCCATCATAAAGTTATTTTTAACACATGCAAACTCCGAATTGATATTCAAAGATTTAGATTGCGGAAATACTATTTCTAATCACAACTAATGCATTCAAGAGTTATAGGATATCTAGTACGGCTTAACTCCTGAATGTATTTTCGTGGTTGATTCGGTTTTCCGAATTTGTGTATATGATTTAGTCCCTCAAATATTAGATATTGTAGATAAACTTTATAAACATACTTGTGGACTTGATCATTCCCAGAGATAAAGTCCATACTTTAAAAAAAATAAATAAATAAATAAATAAAAAATAACTTTTAAGGACAGAAAAACCACGAAAAACATAAGGAATCAGCATTTTTTGTAAAAATATGTAATGGTTCTTTTCTTAACGATAACCCATTGGTTATAAGTTCTTAAACTTTGAAAACCAGACAAGAACCATTTGTGGGTCAAGCCAACCGGCCGGAAAAATTGTAATGACATTTTACCCTGAACACCTTTTGAGATGTTACCAAAACACAAAATGGGGCCATCATGTCACCTATACGACTACCTAATGCAAGGAATGAAGTAATAAATAATACTTTACCAAACCAAGAAAACAGGTTATGCTGTGACATGTAAACTTCTGGGTCCAAATCTTCATGACTTTTCCTTATCTTTCTCTTTAGAGGTTTTTCTCTTTGACAATCATGAACAAATGGCACTGTTTTTGCACAGCGACCTTCTACTGCAAAGTTTCCATACTTCAAATGTTTTGTTTGATTAATTTTTTCGAGCTCTGCGTCAAACTTGATGCCAAGGTAATGGAATTTTCTAAGCTGTAGTTCAGCCCATTTACAACGCCACATAATAGGTTGTACAAATTTCCTCCAATGAGATGTCACCCTTTTTTTCCTGAAAATGCACCATCTTATCCATCAACATGTAATGCATAAAAATCAATCCAAGTCAGCATGACTGGGATAAGAGTGTAACAATAGCACATATTTATAACTGCAGTAACTTTTTTGCACTTAACAATCAGGACCTTACACTAAACCAATCAAAACTTTTATTCGATGATGCTAGAGGTGCAAACTTTTGCCTATTTATACTTGTGGATAGGTCGATTAGGGTATATGGATTATCTCAAACAGATGGATTGAATGAAATTGTAAAATTGAAATTATAAAATATAGCTAAAACATGTTAAAGGTCAGCCATAGTCAAACTATAAAAAACACACCTTACAACTTCCTAAATCATATATTCAAAAATTTAGATTATAACATTACATAGAGCAGAACTGTTTTTTAATTGTAACAAACAGATCAATTGCTGATAAGAAAGCAATAAAAAGCGCTCACAGGTCAGCAAAGATTTAGCTTGTGTGTGACAGTATCATTTTTTTAATATATAATGATTGCATTAATTATTGATAAGAACAAATTAGCCAACCAGTCATGTAAACATAAATGACCCATCTCAAACCAAAATCATTAACCACGCAGCCTGAGACGCTCATCTTGCGACATCTAATTAGTGCGCTCCCACTAAACAACTTTGTGCTCCTGTTGACCATGTTTACAGTTAACATCTTTTAAGAACTTGGTTTGCTAATATAAAACATCACCTTCAGTCCAACAATTCATAAACTACAAGGGAGACAGGACAATACTTTATGGGAAGGGGAGATTGTCCTACAATTTAGAATTAAGGAACTCAAGTTGTGGAGAATGGTCCACTGCACGAAGTTCATGCAGCCACTATACTTGCAAACATTTCAAGGGCCACAAGGGTCTCTACTCTCGACACAGTTTATGGAGCAATTCAAGATGTTTTGGCCCCATTTTCCACTTATAACCATAACCTATGTAATTAAAAAAAACCCTAAGACAAACTCAATAAGAAACGCTCGCTAGTGTAAGTCATTGTTGGGTAGAACAAGTATATCTGATATTTTATGAGTGCAATATTACGCTCCATGGCTGTGCTTTATAAGTATGGCCGTATGGGTTTGTCTGAGTTCCTACCATTAAGTTTTATATAGCACTAGCAGAAGGCATCAAATTGAGAACAATTTTGTGATAGCCTTTCATGATTCCCATCCTAATAATATTGATGAGTTACAACTTACAAGCATATAAAATTTAACCACTATATAAAATACAAGGGTTGTATTTAGCCTAATAGTTAAAGCAAAAGAATTGCTATTGTAATCAAAGTAACTACGAAGTAACATCTCAAATCATGCTAAGCATGATTATGCTTATATAATGACAGTGACGGACTGCAACCAAATGAGGACCAAACCATCAAGCCAGTTTACATATATACTACTAACTCAAGTAGCCTACTCCATCCCAAATGACCAAATTTTAAAAAGACCAAGAAAACTTTACAGTTCGTTGGAATCCCGAGGCCCTTTAAGGAAAAAAATAATAATAAAAAATCTGCATGTAATTTTAAATGTGATAATCCATTTTTTTTTCTTTTGCAACAATGTCCAAACACTGTATCAGCGTGCAAACAAAATCTTATCAAACAAAGGATCCTCTGGTCCTTTGAATCTTAATGGTAATTCTATAAAGAAATTATTCGTGCTAACATAATAACCCAAAATTGTGAAAATGTATGTCTTATATTCTAAGATGTCTTCTTACATAGCGTATGGGGTTAAACCATTATGCCTACAGGTTTAGATTCCCACTTGGTGATGAAAGAGCAAATCTGAGAGAGTGAGAGGTAAGCTTCTCAATAAGCAAAGAGAATGAAGAGACATACCTCACTGGACATAAGTCACCTGATCCACCAAGTCCTCGCATTGGTGCATCATCCTCACGTAACTCTGACATAACCTCATTGTCACTTCCATATTCACGACTTCCACCATCGGAAAACAGGTCTCCAAAAGAACTTGATGTGGCGGTAGCATCATCGGAATGAGTTTCAACCATAGCACCCTCATCATTATTTGTACAGTTTATGATGTCAACTTCTGCATCCTCATCGTTATTTGTACAGTTTATGACGTCAACCTCTGCATCCTCATTTGTACAGTTCATTACGTCAATCTCTACATCCTCATCTGTACAGTTCATTACGTCAACCTCTACATCCTCATCTGTACAGTTTAAGATGTCAACCTCTACATCCTCATTTTTACATTCAGGTCTCATGTTTTTCACTTTGGGCATTGACATGAAAGATGTGTGATTTTTACTAGTCGAAGCTTCCATTGCAGTTTCCGTTCTTGCTCTATGGTCCGAAACAGGACACATGTTATTGTATTACACAACCGAGATCATTCTTATTTTAAGAAAGCATTCCAGTCAAAAGTAAAGATAAGCACCGATTCAATCGAAACGGTTACGAGTATCAGACTTGTTACCTGCGGCAGAAAAACGATTACAACTCTTGATAAGATTCTAAATAAATAAATAAATATTTCAGCTGAGATAAATTTCTAATTTGTGTTATTGTCGTGTATATACCGACAGGTGAGACGCTGTTTCACATTAATAAGCAGTTATTATTTTTGTTTTTTTCCAAACTACCAAAATCTCAATAACTGCAATAAAGCTTATGATTTATAACAAAAATGTCCACGCAGGCCACTGTGTATACGGAAACTATTTTACACCGAAATCAGCAAAATTAGTGCATAACAAAAATGTCCTTAAACTTTTCAAAAGACAAATGTTCCCTTGCTTACTGTTTTCTTATTTATAAAACTCAATAATTTCCATCTATCAAAAACTATAAAGGCATTCTCATATATAGACATGTTTTCGCGCACAATTTTGTATAAACAAACCCCAAAACTTTGCGAACAGTTACCTTCATACATTATCACTAACTAAGACTAAACAAAACCCGAAACATTGTTATTTAGCAGCAAAATCCCCCCTAAAATGTTAAACCACAGTTTCAGATTGTAACATAAGATTTAAAATATATACTCCAACATAAAATTTGTTTAAACTTTACAAATTAAAAACCCCAATTTCCCAACTGGAGTTTCGTTCAAAATCCCCAAACTTTCGACCCAAAAATTAGGGCTTTTTCGAATACCAACTATCATGATTCATGTGGGCATACATAAAAACTAAAAAGGATTCAAACCCACGTCATATAATCACCCAAACTTAGCATGACGAAAACATCCTTACATTTTTATATTGACGAAAATACCCTTGGTTTCTTATTCTATAGTGTAAACTAAGAACTATCATATGTGATTCGGTTAAAACTACACCAATATGCTCCCCTTACGTTATCGACAACAAATACTAACCCATAAACTAGAATTTTACTACATGCAAAAGTTTCTCCCCTCAAATGCTAAACTATACTTTGATATAATAACACCAATAAATCATACAACCCACTAAAAAACTAAGTCAAAATGCCACAAATCACAAACCCTAATTTCAAATTAGGGCTTTTTTTCAAAATTAGGGCACTTTTCAATAGTAACAATCAAGATATCAAAAGGGTATCAATAAAAACAAAAAAAGATTCAAACCCATGTCACATAATCACCAAATATCATCAATTAACACAAAATCTTGGAATCAAACTAGTCAAAAATCAAATATTTTTAAATTAAAACAAATAATAAATAAAAGGGTATAATAAAAAGTGAAAAAGATTCTTACTTGGTGATTGACTGGCCGGATGGGAGGTGAAACGGTGGCGCGTGGGTAGCGCGTGGTGGGGATAATAGTCAAGAAAATTGTTGACTGAGAATTTGAAGGAGAGAAAGATAGAAAAAAGTGGAGATAATAAAGCGCCAAATATTGTAATGGTGATCTTCTTTTCACATGCTAATCGTTGCCTATTATTGTGTTTCCTAATTTATGTTATTTTGATGATTATTATCTTTCTATATTAATCACAAAAGTGGCAAAAAATAAATTGTTTGACGAAAGAAAATTGAATGAAAAGTAAAAATTGAAGGTTACTTAATTATATAAATTGTAAAGTACCGGCTAAAAGACCTCTGAAATTCACGGGTATTTTAAAGAGACGTCATAGAAAATAATTAAAAACACGTATGTGTTATGAAGCGTGACATTAATTATAAATATAAAGTTAGTAATAATGAAACATGTCTTTTATCAAACTAAATAGCCAAATAACCAAAAAGAAAACAAAAGTTCAATAAGGACATATCCATTTTTTTTTTAATCTATCTTATTGTGCGTTGATTATTTGTTGACGTATCACTGATTGTCAATTAGATAATGAAGTAGTGGCAAAAAAAATTCAACATATGCATATTGATTTTTGAAATTTGACACTAACATGTATGATTTTAAAAAATGTAAGAGCTTTTTATTATATTGTTTGTACAACAAAGATTGGTGTATGGTCACTAGAGATTTGGACCTTATAACATAACATGTTGTTAGCCTCGTTAAAGTTATAATAGAAAGATCAAGTAGGCCGCAAATATGGATCATTCCGTCCACATGTCTGCAAACTCTCGAACTCCGATGGATTTGATTTTCTTCTCATCCTGGCTTTAACCTTTATTGATACTTATCATTCATATGCCTCTCTTTAAATACCGTATCTAACAACAATTAAAAGAAAAAAAGTCATAAATTGGCATGCATTTATGTTCTTTTTTGTATGTGTAAAGCATCAAGAATGTAGTATAGCCTATCTACTATATGACCAAATATTCAAAGAACTAAAATTGAAATAAAAAACTAAATGATGTATATGTAAATGATAGGAGTATGAATATTTGTAACTAAAAGAGATTACGTCAGTTACTTCCAGACCAGCATAAACTGCAACGAAAAATGCTGATTTTTCTTTAAATGTTAGACAAACTTGGAACTTTTGTTTAGTGTCATTTGGAATTTCAAAATAAAAGAATGTAATGTTCTTAAGGTAAGCAAAGATATTAATTCAAGATGAGTTAAGTTATACCTAGATTCTTTATATAAGTTCTCCTCACCTTTATTCTTCACATAATAGAATACAAAGATCAATTACACCATAATTAGTTAATTACGCTTGCGTTGCAACGTCGTCGTTTGTTGCAATAACCAAAATTGTCCCATAAAAATTAAGAAACCCATTAATAGACCATGAACAACATCTAATTGACAATATCGTAAATACTTACTTTTTTAGGCAAAACATCGTCTAAATCAAGTGATGTCTTTCGCATATAATTGAGCATAATAGGCCTAAATCCTAAGATGTATTTCACTACACAGATGGCAACCAATAGTCTCACATCTTTGACCTTTTGCTTCAACAATATCTATGCTTGAGCATAAAATGAATCACAAACTTTATTGTAGGTATCAGCAGATCTGATATCTTTTTTACTTTGGATATGCACTTGCAGCTTACTACAAAAAATAAAAATACACATAAAAGGTATGATAAAGAATATTTAAGCATTGACAAAAATTCAATACGAAACAACATTTATCTAATGAACAAACCACAAGATCTCAATCATTCATCCTCTTTCCATCCAACTGTTTAGATTAATTAGCATTTTAAAATAAAAATATACGGAGGGGCATTTTAGTCATTTAATATTATATACCAATACCCCCAAATCTAAACCGTAACACACACACACACACCCCCCAAATAACCCTTTCTTCTTCTCTCTCTCTCACGGTCACTCCCAACCCAACCCTAAACCACCGCCAAACCCTAATTTATAAAAGCTTTGCATTAAAATGGAGATTGGAGATGAAATAGCACTATCTCAAGCTAATTTTTTGTCCAAATCCGATTCTTTGCTACTTTCCGAGCGAAATAAGCTTCGAGATGAAGCAGCTGGTATATTCGTTGCTTCATTGCTTATTTTGTTGCTTATTTTGTATTATTTTTTGTATAGATGTGATTTGTTGCTTATTTTGATTTTAAAAGTTTTTTGGAATGATATGGCTTGGTGATGGAATGAGTGTCTGGATTAGCTTATTTCAGCCAGTAGTTTGAAGTTTTGTGAATGTATTAGCTTATTTTGTTACTGTTTTGGCTTATTTTGTGACTGTATTGGCTTATTTTGTGATTGATTAGGTTATTTTTGTGATGAAATGAGTTATATTGATTGAGTTTTTGGATTAGATTATTAGTAAATGCTTGTTAGTAAGTGTCTACAATTATTCTAAAATAGGTTCATAATTAATTTAATTCACTAATGTTATATGTGGTGACAGAGTGCGCAAAAGTCGAAACAGATTAAGATGATGACTTTTTACTGTGACTATGGAGACAATGTCTTAGGATGGTATAAACTTTAAAACAGTGAAATCTTTGTTGCGAGGAATTTTGTGTGTTAGGAACAGGTCCGTTTTTATGTGGTTTACGAGTTAATAAAACCAGGTTATGATAGGAAAAAAGTTATTTTATGGTCTATAAGATAAATGCATGCTCGACTCTAGATATTATGAGACTACTTTGTTAACTCAATGAGTCGATGTATCATATCAGTCCAATTGTAGTATAACGGAACATGTTGTGCTGTTTTTGTAATTTGTATTTTAGAATCATAAGCTTAAGTTGCTTTCTAATTTAGCTCGGGTTTTCATTTGAAATTTTGTGAGTTTTCATTTCTTTTTGCTTAAAAGATAGAATAAATTCTGCTATTGCATATTCCTATTTCCATATTCCTTTGTTAATCCTCAGTCGGTGATTCAGTGACATGGTTACTCTGTTTCATAGAGTGAGATGCTACCTTTGATGATGCATGATTTTCTACTTTCCATAGCCCTTGTGAATTTTTATTGTATTACTAAAGTGCAAAAGTTATTCTAGTTTTCGTTTTTCGTTTTCTGTTCACTTCTTTTTTTGTGAAATGCATCCACTATATTCTACAGCCTTTTGATGTTGTTAGTTTAATGGAGTCCTCAATTTATTTTCACTAAACAACCCAATGAAATGTTAGTTTAATGGAGTTCTCATGGGATTCTAAACATGATCACATTTTAATGTATGAATCTCAGTAGATTGAAGTTTTGGATTAGCTTTTTTTTTTTTTTTTTTTTTTTTTTTTTTTTTTTTTTTTTTTAAATTTTATGTTAGGTGTTCTTAAAGCTACTGCTAGTGGTTCACCTACGAAGAAGTGGGTTTCCATGGATATTCTTTATGCTAATGCCAATAAAATTTTGAACCTAACACTGTTGTCGCAGTTTAATCCTAATGACAAGTCGGCGAGTGTTGTTACAGTTGAGGCGCCTGATGTTGTTAAAGGTAAGGCGACGAAACCGTCGGATGTTGATGTTGGTAAAGTGATTTCGGATGTTGTTACTAATTTGGCAAGTGAGAAGGCTAAGGGGCCGGATGTTAGTAGGGATAAGCAGGCTGGTGTTGTTTATGAGAAACGTAAGAGTGATCTTAAGAAGCATAAGCCAGAGGATAAGCAGGCTGGTGTGGTTATTCAGAAGCCTACGGGTGATGTTACGAAGCATAAGGCAAAGATTATTGTAACTTCTGTTGTTAATAAAAAGCTGAAGTTGAATGTTAAGGCACCGGCTGTAGTAACTGATAATTCGTCAAAGGATAAGGCACAAGTTAGGACAAAGGGTTCTATTTTGAGAGATAGGGATCAGGCACAAGTTGCGGCCAATACGAAGGCATTGGAGACGAAGGCGCCGGAGACGGAGTCTGTCAAGCAGTATCAGAAGGTGTTGTTTTGAGTTTGGATAAGCCAATTCAAGAAGTAGTTAATGAGAAGCGTACGTCGAAGGCCTCAATTGTTTTAACTGATAAGGCTGGTGTTAAGTCACCGGTTGTTTTGACTGATAAGGATGGTGTTAAGGATAAGTAGTCTAGGATAAGCTACCAGTTAATTCAAAGGCTTCTAAGGACACGAAGGCCTCGGAGAAGAAGTCTATTAAAGCATTATCGGAAGCTCCTATTTTGAGGTTGAAAAAGCCAGTTCAGGAAGAAGTAAAACCAAAGTGGAGATTGGTTTTATCAAAAGTAGACCAGAGTAAGAAAAATGAAGGTCAAGTCGCAAAAAGGTGTATATCTGTCTTTTTATGTAATTAATACAGAATCCCATGGGATCATATAGAATCCCTTGTGATTCATATAGAATCCCATGGGATTCATATTGAATCCCTTGTGATCAAGTTATTTATATTATGTCTTTTTTTTATGTAGATGCCGATGATTTTCAAGATTATGAAGTTCATTGCAAGAAAAAGAATTTGAAGAGTAAGGTTGTTTTGAAGAGAAAGAAGGGCAATTTGGGTTCTGATTCTTCTGATTCTACATCTCCTGAGGAAGTTATACCAGCAGATCTTATGAAGAATCTTTTGAAAAGTTCGGTTATTAAAGAAGAATATGACGAGGAGATTAAATTGAAGCCGAATAAGAAAGGCAAGAAGAAAGAAAAGGAGTTGATGCCTAAAGAATTACAACATGAAAAGTGTAGAACCATAGAAGGGGGGTGAATACGGTTTTTTTAGGCTTTTTGAATGTTTAAAAACTTTAAGCCTTAAGGACCACCAAGTGGTTGTGCAAGAATCCAACAACCACAAACACAACTAAATTATATAAAGCAAGTAAAGAACACCACGATATATACTGGTTCGGGATGGGGGGTTTATGCCATCCATACGTCCAGTTTCGAATCCACGACACCAATACTATTCACTAGTATAATCCTTTTGGTGGACTACAAACCGTTACAAACTTCACTCCACCGACATTCACCAATATCGATGCTCACAAAGAAGGAGTTACTCTAACGGTATTCCGCCCTCGGAAACCACCCTAAAGAATCTCGTGATTCGACTTACACTAGGTCACCAAGACCACAACCAAAAACTTCCACCTAGAAGTATCAAACCCCAACTAGATCCCCAATGATCTAGGCTTGGTCACCAAGACACAAGACTTCCCTTACAAGCAAATAGAAAGAATAAGTGTTTGTTTAATCAACCAAGCCCTAACCTAACCTAGAGAGTTGATTGTAATAGAAAGGGTAAAGATAAGAAGACCCTCGACACAATCACAAGAGTGGATTAGATTCTTGTAATTCTTACCTTGCAAGGAGATGTGTTCTTTCAAAGATGTTAGTGTGAAAAACTAAGAACACAATATAGAATTAGAGGATTAGAGAGAAAGAATGTAGAGAGAAAGAATAATGGCAAGGGGTAAGGAATACAAGAGGTAAGGGGGTATTTATATGCCAAGACCCAAACTTGGGAATACTTTACCGAGACTAGCGCGTCGCCCGCGCGTCAACGTGCGGGAAGCGCGCCAGGACTGCTGTAACATTTTCCAAATTTGGGTGTTGGCTTTATAAATACCTAACCTTGCTAAACCCGCAATTTCACTTCACACAATAAAACCTTAACATTAATCAATCTAAGGTTTACCAACTCAAATAGCCAATTTGTAAAATGTTTTGTGAAGTGTTTATGAGAAACCAATTATCAAGGGTAGAAAGGTAGAAAGGATAATTAGGTAGGGGTAGAATAGGCATTCCTCACATGGCATAAAAGAGAGAAGAGAATATGCCATGAGATATTCCTCTATAGGGAAGAGTGAGGAGGTTGGGTTAAGAATGAACCATGGTTAAGTTAGGTGTAACCAAGGTTGAGTTAGAGGGTTGTGTGTGTAGAGAACAAACCATGGTTGGGTGAGAAATGGGTGTGCTGAGAACTAACCATAGTTTGGTTAGAAATGAACCATGGTTGGGTTAAGAGAAAAATATGCTAGATAATATTCCATTTCTTGGGGAAGAAGGTGAAATGGATGGTTGAGATGTGCTTGTTTGAAATGGATGGTTAGGATGAAGAGTGTGTAAAGAATATAAGGTATGAGTTGGATTGTGTAAGAGTGAGTTGTTGTGTAAGGGAATATGTAATAATGGGATGTGATGGGGAGCCTAGTGTGTGTAGAGATTGAGATGGTTGTGAGTAGTGTGTATATTTTGAAAATAAAGGTGTTGGGAGTGTAAGGAATATGTTGTAAAGATGGGATGTGTGTAAGAGTGTAAGGAATATGTAGGATTAATAAGATGTGGAGCCTCGTGTGTGTGAAGAAGGGTTTGTGAGTGAAGTGTGTGTATTTTGAATGTAAAGGTGTATGTATGTGAGTGTATATGTGTAAGTACGTGTGTGTAGAAAAGTGTGTGTGTGTGTATAAGAGAATATGTGGGGAATGTGTAAAGTGGAAGGAATATTGTAAAAGGGGAATCTTGTGTGGGAGTTTGGGAGACAAAGTTGTAAGGGTTGTAGGTCCAAAAATTCTGGATCTAAGCAGCCTTTGTAAGACAATAGACACCTTGGATAAATCCAAACTATATATATGAGAAACTCTAAAGAATGTATGCTTGATGTTAACGCGGAATATTAACATAAGCAGTAAGAGAAACTCTAAAGAATGTATACTTGATGTTAACGCGGAATATTAACACAAGTAGTAAGAACAACACAGAGAATTTACTAACTTTGTATTTGCTATTAAACTTGAAAACTTGGCATAGAACACAATGCCGTAGGGTTCCTTTTATACTATAAGGAAAACCATAACCCTAACTATACAAAACGTGTGAAAGGGTGGATACATAACTTTTCCTAAGATATCTAACCGTGTGCATACCCTTTCCTAGAATATCTCCTAACTTATCTATTCTTGTTAAACAAGACAGACTTAACTAGCTAAAAACATAAACAGACTTAACTAGGTCTGCTAGACTTAACTTAGTACTGGTAGACTTAACTATCTACCCGATTTAACTATAACAGACTTAAGTCTGTTTACAAATAATTCCCAACAATTCTCCCCCAACTTGATCTTTATATGAACTTCAAGTTCCTTTCTTCAAAGCTTCTTGAAGATTTTGAACTATAACTTCTTGGAATTATTTTGAACTGTAACTCTAGGTTATGTTAGGACTGGGTTAAACAATCAAACATTCTTTAAGTTGATTTAGTTGTAAGGGAAGTCTTGTGTCATAGTGACCAAGCCTAGATCATTGGGGATCTAGTTTGAAGTCTTGAGTTTTGGTGACCAAGCCTAGATCATTGGGGATCTAGTTGGGGTTTGATACTTCTAGTGGGAAGTTGTGGTGGTCTTAGTGACCTTTGTGTTAAGTCGAATCACGAGTCCTTGTGGGTGGTTTCCGAGAGCGGAATACCATTGGGGAGTAGCTCTTTCTTAGTGAGCATTGATCTTAGTGTATATCGGTGGAGTCAAGTTGTAACAGTTCGTAGTGAATAGTATCATGTTATGGATTTTCAACTGTACATACGGATGGTATTAGGGGTGAGCAATCCCGACCGACACCCGACTTCCATCCCGATCCTGACACCCGACTTCCTTCCCGATACCGATCCGACTGTAATCGGGTCGGGACTCGGTTTGCGTTTTCCTGGTAATCGGGATTCGGGACGGGTCGGGAGTCGGGATGGTCCCGAGAAAACACAGCCAAAATCAAGATTCAGGACGATTCGGGACGAGTCGGGACCATTATTGGGTCGGGTGTCGGTTTGGGTTTTTCCTGTTGTCGGTATCGGGATTAGTCGGGACAGGTCGGGATTCGTCCCGACGCTCACCCCTAGATGGTATAAACCCCCATCCTGAACCAGTATATATCGTGGTATCTCTCTACTCTCTTTATATACCTTCGTTGTGATTGTTATTGTGGTTGTTGTACTATAAACCACTTATTGATCTTTGAGACTTGAAGTCTTTAAACTTCGAAGAAGCCGAAAAGGCCGTATTCACCCTCTCTACGGTTCTACAATTGGTATCAAAGCCGTATACTCAAGTTTTTGAGTGTTAAAACATTCTCGAGAAGTCGTCTTAAGTCAAAAACTTCTTTTCCAAAAAATCTAAAATCCTAACGAAGATTTTTTTGGTAAAAGTTGAATATAGATCCATGGCTCAATAAAAATATGTTGAGGGGTGTTCTATGTAAAGACCACCTTTTCTAGAGACCGATGGGTTTTGCTTTTGGAAAACCCAATTTGAGACCTATGTTAGGTCCAAGGATCTTGACTTGTAGGAGATCATTCAAAATGGAGATTTTGTGTTCATGATGCAAGATCCTAAAACCATGTTAATGGTGGAAAATCCATATGTAACACCCCAACCCGACAAGGGTCAAAATGCCACATTATGGTGTCAACAGAATGAATGCTAGCAGAAGACTTTCATTAATAATAAGGTTACAAAGATATTCTAAGGTAATAATGAAATACTAACATCTAAACATAATATGTTCCCAAAACAAAAGTACAAATCCATCTAAATCTAACTAAAGATAAATCCAAAGTTTAATCAAGAAGCAAACGACATCTGTCATCTGGGTAGTCCACTAAGAGCTCGTATGCACTCTTCACTCAAATCCGGCTTCCAACCTAAAACCTACCGCAGGAAAAGAAATGCGGCTGAGCTTAAAAAGCCCAGTGAACAGATATTGAGAGGATCTAAAACACACGCCTTGTGTTTACATTGATACTTTGAGTATATGCTAACTAGCAAGTGGAATTTACTAGTTAACACTTAGAATATGTTGTGAGTAATGTGTGATTGTATGTATAAACAAAGAAGACAATGAACACAGAGTTTAACCAACAAACAACTTCAATATTATTGAGAATAATACGAGTGATCTTGTTATCACTACGGTTACACCTTGAAGCTTTCACAAAAGATACGTATGTAATTCTAAACCCAGGACCTCCTTTTATAGCACAAGGAGTCCTTTACAAGTAAACTATTATACGTATCAATCTATTACTATAAGATATACACAATATCTTTTCTATACTTATCACTTTACATGCTTTCTTAACTATTACCAAAACATAAGCAGTACAAAGTCTATGTGCTAGTAGTACTAACTCAGTTAGTACTTCTAGTGTAATCTTCAGCAGTTGTAACTTTCTCTTTGACTGTTTGTACTGATAAGGATTTCCTAACAATCCTCTCCCAAACTTATGATTTCTCTGCAAATCACTAGTTTGTTGAATTATACCTTATCCTTGATGATGTGGAGATTCTTCCAAACACCTATCTTATCCTTAAATCTCTAGTAGCCTTTTCACACTAATCATGAAATATTTGTAGCAGATCTTCAACTTTTGTTGTTCTTTCTTCATATCTCAGATATTATGAGACTACTTTGTTAACTCAATGAGTCGATGTATCATATCAGTCCAATTGTAGTATAACGGAACCTGTTGTGCTGTTTTTGTAATTTGTATTTTGGAATCATCAGCTTAAGTTGCTTTCTAATTTAGCTCGGGTTTTCATTTGAAATTTTGTAAGTTTTCATTTCTTTTTGCTTAAAAGATAGAATAAATTCTGCTATTGCATATTCCTATTTCCATGTTCCTTTGTTAATCCTCAGTCGGTGATTCAGTGACATGGTTACTCTGTTTCATAGAGTGAGATGCTACTTTTGATGATGCATGATTTTCTACTTTCCATAGCCCTTGTGAATTTTTATTGTATTACTAAAGTGCAAAAGTTATTCTAGTTTCCGTTTTTCATTTTCTGTTCACTTCTTTTTTTGTGAAATGCATCCACTATATTCTACAGCCTTTGGATGTTGTTAGTTTAATGGAGTCCTCAATTTATTTTCACTAAACAACCCAATGAAATGTTAGTTTAATGGAGTTCTCATGGGATTCTAAACATGATCACATTTTAATGTATGAATCTTAGTAGATTAAAGTTTTGGATTAGGCTTTTTTTTTTTTTTTAATTTTATGTTATGTGTTCTTAAAGCTACTGCTAGTGGTTCACCTACGAAGAAGTGGGTTTCCATGGATATTCTTTATGCTAATGCCAATAAAATTTTGAACCTAACACTGTTGTCGCAGTTTAATCCTAATGACAAGTCGGCGAGTGTTGTTACAGTTGAGGCGCCTGATGTTGTTAAAGGTAAGGCGACGAAACCGTCGGATGTTGATGTTGGTAAAGTGATTTCGGATGTTGTTACTAATTTGGCAAGTGAGAAGGCTAAGGGGCCGGGTGTTAGTAGGGATAAGCAGGCTGGTGTTGTTTATGAGAAACGTAAGAGTGATCTTAAGAAGCATAAGCCAGAGGATAAGCAGGCTGGTGTGGTTATTCAGAAGCCTACGGGTGATGTTACGAAGCATAAGGCAAAGATTATTGTAACTTCTGTTGTTAATAAAAAGCTGAAGTTGAATGTTAAGGCACCGGCTGTAGTAACTGATAATTCGTCAAAGGATAAGGCACAAGTTAGGACAAAGGGTTCTATTTTGAGAGATAGGGATCAGGCACAAGTTGCGGCCAATATGAAGGCATTGGAGACGAAGGCGCCAGAGACGGAGTCTGTCAAGCAGTATCAGAAGGTGTTGTTTTGAGTTTGGATAAGCCAATTCAAGAAGTAGTTAATGAGAAGCGTACGTCGAAGGCCTCAATTGTTTTAACTGATAAGGCTGGTGTTAAGTCACCGGTTGTTTTGACTGATAAGGCTGGTGTTAAGGATAAGTAGTCTAGGATAAGCTACCAGTTAATTCAAAGGCTTCTAAGGACACGAAGGCCTCGGAGAAGAAGTCTATTAAAGCATTATCGGAAGCTCCTATTTTGAGGTTGAAAAAGCCAGTTCAGGAAGAAGTAAAACCAAAGCGGAGATTGGTTTTATCAAAAGTAGACCAGAGTAAGAAAAATGAAGGTCAAGTCGCAAAAAGGTGTATATCTGTCTTTTTATGTAATTAATACAGAATCCCATGGGATCATATAGAATCCCTTGTGATTCATATAGAATCCCATGGGATTCATATTGAATCCCTTGTGATCAAGTTATTTATATTATGTCTTTTTTTTATGTAGATGCCGATGATTTTCAAGATTATGAAGTTCATTGCAAGAAAAAGAATTTGAAGAGTAAGGTTGTTTTGAAGAGAAAGAAGGGCAATTTGGGTTCTGATTCTTCTGATTCTGCATCTCCTGAGGAAGTTATACCAGCAGATCTTATGAAGAATCTTTTGAAAAGTTCGGTTATTAAAGAAGAATATGACGAGGAGATTAAATTGAAGCCGAATAAGAAAGGCAAGAAGAAAGAAAAGGAGTTGACGCCTAAAGAATTACAACATGAAAAGTGTAGAACCATAGAAGGGGGTGAATACGGTTTTTTTAGGCTTTTTGAATGTTTAAAAACTTTAAGCCTTAAGGACCACCAAGTGGTTGTGCAAGAATCCAACAACCACAAACACAACTAAAGTATATAAAGCAAGTAAAGTACACCACGATATATACTGGTTCGGGATGGGGGGGGGGGGTTTATACCATCCATACGTCCAGTTTCGAATCCACGACACCAATACTATTCACTAGTATAATCCTTTTGGTGGACTACAAACCATTACAAACTTCACTCCACCGACATTCACCAATATCGATGCTCACAAAGAAGGAGTTACTCTAACGGTATTCAGCCCACGAAAACCACCCTAAAGAATCTCGTGATTCGACTTACACTAGGTCACCAAGACCACAACCAAAAACATCCACCTGGAAGTATCAAACCCCAAATAGATCCCCAATGATCTAGGCTTGGTCACCAAGACACATGACTTCCCTTACAAGCAAATAGAAAGAATAAGTGTTTGTTTAATCAACCAAGCCCTAACCTAACCTAGAGACTTGATTGTAGTAGAAAGGGTAAAGATAAGAAGACCCTCGACACAATCACAAGAGTGGATTAGATTCTTGTAATTCTTACCTTGCAAGGAGATGTGTTCTTTCAAAGATGTTAGTGTGAAAAACTAAGAACACAATATAGAATTAGAGGATTAGAGAGAAAGAATGTAGAGAGAAAGAATAATGGCAAGGGGTAAGGAATACAAGAGGTAAGGGGGTATTTATAGGCCAAGACCCAAACTTGGGAATACTTTACCGAGACTAGCGCGTTGCCCGCGCGTCAACGTGCGGGCAGCGCGCCAGGACTGCTGTAACATTTTCCAAATTTGGGTGTTGGCTTTATAAATACTATACCTTGCTAAACCCCCAATTTCACTTCACACAATTAAACCTTAACATTAATCAATCTAAGGTTTACCAACTCAAATAGCCAATTTGTAAAATGTTTTGTGAAGTGTTTATGAGAAACCAATTATCAAGGGTAGAAAGGTAGAAAGGATAATTGGGTAGGGGTAGAATAGGTATTCCTCACATGGCATAAAAGAGAGAAGAGAATATGCCATGAGATATTCCTCTATAGGGAAGAGTGAGGAGGTTGGGTTAAGAATGAACCATGGTTAAGTTAGGTGTAACCAAGGTTGGGTTAGAGGGTTGTGTGTGTAGAGAACAAACCATGGTTGGGTGAGAAATGGGTGTGCTGAGAACTAACCATAGTTTGGTTAGAAATGAACCATGGTTGGGTTAAGAGAAAAATATGCTAGATAATATTCTATTTCTTGGGGAAGAAGGTGAAATGGATGGTTAAGATGTGCTTGTTTGAAATGGATGGTTAGGATGAAGAGTGTGTAAAGAATATAAGGTATGAGTTGGATTGTGTAAGAGTGAGTTGTTGTGTAAGGGAATATGTAATAATGAGATGTGATGGGGAGCCTAGTGTGTGTAGAGATTGAGATGGTTGTGAGTAGTGTGTATATTTTGAAAATAAAGGTGTTGGGAGTGTAAGGAATATGTTGTAAAGATGGGATGTGCGTAAGAGTGTAAGGAATATGTAGGATTGATAAGATGTGGAGCCTCGTGTGTGTGAAGAAGGGTTTGTGAGTGAAGTGTATGTATTTTGAATGTAAAGGTGTATGTACGTGAGTGTATATGTGTAAGTACGTGTGTGTAGAAAAGTGTGTGTGTGTATAAGAGAATATGTGGGGAATGTATAAAGTGGAAGGAATATTGTAAAAGGGGAATCTTGTGTGGGAGTTTGGGAGACAAAGTTGTAAGGGTTGTAGGTCCAAAAGTTCTGGATCTAAGCAGCCTTTGTAAGACAATAGACACCTTGGATAAATCCAAACTATATATATGAGAAACTCTAAAGAATGTATGCTTGATGTTAACGCGGAATATTAACATAAGCAGTAAGAGAAACTCTAAAGAATGTATACTTGATGTTAACGCGGAATATTAACACAAGTAGTAAGAACAACACAGAGAATTTACTAACTTTGTATTTGCTATTAAACTTGAAAACTTGGCATAAAACACAATGCCGTAGGGTTCCTTTTATACTATAAGGAAAACCATAACCCTAACTATACAAAACGTGTGAAAGGGTGCATACATATCTTTTCCTAAGATATCTAACCGTGTGCATATCCTTTCCTAGAATATCTCCTAACTTATCTATTCTTGTTAAACAAGACAGACTTAACTAGCTAAAAACATAAACAGACTTAACTAGGTCTGCTAGACTTAACTTAGTACTGGTAGACTTAACTATCTACCCGATTTAACTATAACAGACTTACGTCTGTTTACAAATAATTCCCAACAATCCTCCCCCAACTTGATCTTTATATGAACTTCAAGTTCCTTTCTTCAAAGCTTCCTGAGGATTTTGAACTATAACTTCTTGGAATTATTTTGAACTGTAACTCTAGGTTATGTTAGGACTGGGTTAAACAATCAAACATTCTTTAAGTTGATTTAGTTGTAAGGGAAGTCTTGTGTCATAGTGACCAAGCCTAGATCATTGGGGATCTAGTTTGAAGTCTTGAGTTTTGGTGACCAAGCCTAGATCATTGGGGATCTAGTTGGGGCTTGATACTTCTAGTGGGAAGTTGTGGTGGTCTTAGTGACCTTTGTGTTAAGTCGAATCACGAGTCCTTGTGAGTGGTTTCCGAGAGCGGAATACCATTGGGGAGTAGCTCTTTCTTAGTGAGCATTGATCTTAGTGTATATCGGTGGAGTCAAGTTGTAACAGTTCGTAGTGAATAGTATCATGTCATGGATTTTCAACTGTACATACGGATGGTATTAGGGGTGAGCAATCCCGACCGACACCCGACTTCCGTCCCGATCCCGACACCCGACTTCCTTCCCGATACCGATCCGACTGTAATCGGGTCGGGACTCGGTTTGCGTTTTCCTGGTAATCAGGATTCGGGACGGGTCGGGAGTCGGGATGGTCCCGAGAAAACACAGCCAAAATCAAGATTCAGGACGAGCCGGGTGATGAGTGCTTAAACACTCATCATTTTTGGTCTAATCTGAACTGCAAAACATACAAAAACACTCAGAAATGCATCAAAATACCAAAAATATTTCAAAATTATGTTTTATATGTTTTAGATGCTAAATGAGCAAAAACAAATGAAAAACGTATAAAGTTTGCAAAATTGGCAGTTTCAGTCCCCCAACTTTCATAAAATTACAAAACTAGTCCCTGGATATTCAAAATATGGAAAATTATCACCAAAGGTCCTTTTGAAATCATAAGTTGTCATATTTAGTCCTTTGGTGAAAAATCTCAAAAGTTTTGGAAAATTGCAGTTTAGTCCCTGGAGTTTCAGTAATTGACATATTTGGTCCCTGATTGGGTATTTTTGAAAGGAAAATCATTTTTTACCCTTGGAAAATCAAAATGTGTCTAAAATAGTCCTTGGGTGAAATTTTGAGGAAATTACATGTTTGGTCCCTTAAGTTTGGTAAATTGACATGAATGGTCCCCGAGAATTTTGAAAAGTACAAAAATTGTAAAAATGGGTTTTGGATATTTAAGCTATGCATGAATGGTCCCTTATGATAACTTTGGAGTTTGTACAATTTCAGCCCTCACTTTTCATAAAATTACAAATGTGGTCCTTGTGTTTTTGATATCTCAAACCAAACGGATCCTATGTTATTTTAATACCAAACCCAAAACACCCAATACCCCAATCCAGTCCACCATAGTCCACCCCTGGCCCAACTATCCCAAAGCCCACTCCCACTTTTAATATAATAGCCGGTCAAACACAGTCAAACCCCACACCCCCTCGTTTCACTGTACACCCCTAACCTCCCATTACCACCCTAATTTCCAGGTTTGTGTCCACGCCCCCTCCTCCTTTTCCACTAAACCCTCACCAAATCTTCACATACATCCCCCCTCCTCATTAATTACACCAACTGCCCACCAAACCCCACTCAAATTTACCCACTCAGTTTTCCCGCCAAAACCAATTTAGACGGTGGAGATAAAATACAACCATCCAAGGGCTGCAAATAGGTGTGGGAAAGGCAGAGAATGCTCCAGGGCTTATAAAAAGAAAAGAAAAGAGAGAAGATTAGTAGTAGTTAGTGTAGAATTTTTCCTAGTGTAATTTTTAGGTCGAAATAATGTAATGTAATTTTCTAGTTGTTGAAACTAGTTTTAAAGGATTGAACTCAGTTCCTTAAATGTAATTCCATGTTTATTTAAGCTCCATATCAGTTATCTTTATAAAAGTCAGTTTTCACCATTTTTAGTTAAAATCTCAAATAATTCTGTGGCTGTTATAAGTGTTATTTATTGTTTGCTTAAGCTAAACTCAGCTTAGTTATAAGCTTTCTCAAGTTTTCTAAGTAAGTTTAAACAAGTTTAGTTCACAAATCCAAATAATCTCAAAAATCCAAGAAAATAGTCAAAATTCACAAATACAAAAAGGAAATGGAGGAAGCAATGAAATCAGTGGATTGTGGATCTTTCATGGTTTAGAACTCATGGTGAGTAATTAGGTAGTGGTTTGGTTTCTTGATTCCTAATCCTCAGCTCACTTGGATTTCAATGTAAGGAATTGTACTCATTATCCTTGTATTACTTAATAAGTGAAATATGTGGTACTTGCTTGTTATTTTCTATTCATTTAAGTTTCTATAAGCTTAGTACATAGTAATTAGTTGAGTTCATGGTTTAGTTTGGTCATTTGCTTTGATAATCTGTCATATCAGTTCTTAAGGGGGTGTTTGGCACTAATTGTTTTGCTGTGGTTTTAAGGTATTTGTGGTTTAAAAACTAGTTAAACTTCATCACTAGGGTAAATTTAACTCAGCTCAACTTCAAGTTTGGAAGGTTTAGTGGACAAAAGTCAAAAATCACCCTTTTTCATAACAAAACAGCCACTGTTGGAACTTAGGTTTATCACACCTTCAATCTTGGTTTAGATTTTGTTAATTGTGACCA
Source organism: Artemisia argyi (assembly GCA_030686995.1). Lineage (NCBI taxonomy): Eukaryota > Viridiplantae > Streptophyta > Magnoliopsida > Asterales > Asteraceae > Artemisia > Artemisia argyi. The sequence continues at coordinate 88,719,586 of CM060680.1, read as the reverse complement.
TTTTAGCTTCCATTAGTGTTATTATAACATATTAAATCCATAGGATCCATCAGAAGTCCATTTTAGTCAAAGTTCATAGTTTTCTCAAAAAGTCAAATTACCACTCTTTCAATTTTCATCAAAATAGCATGAATTGTTTTGATTTATGTAGTATGTTTTAAGCTTTGAGATTTTTAGGTATTGAAGTATCCCACCTCATCTACAAGTTTCCATGGTCTTTTTATTTTTGTGATTTTTCTATTGGGCCCCACTTGGCCATAAACTCAACTGCAGGGCTGCTGAGTCCCCTGTTTCAGCAGCATACACACCCACCACCACCACTTGGTGATGGTTTTCTAGCCACCTCAGTGGGCCCTAGGCCACCAATATTGTTCATTTCCACCCCCTCCTACCAGGCTTGGGATTTTGACCATAGCTTTGACCTGGGAACCCCTGGGTCCCACCTGAATCAAGCTCATATGTCTATCCCAGTTTCTGAGTTCTTATAAGATTGCATGTGCTTATTTTGTGCTTAATAGCTTATTCTGAGTTCACATTTAGCTTTTTCCAGCTTAAACAAGTTCAAATAAGTTATTTGGATCAGAAAAACCCATAGTGGGTCCCACTTAAACCCAATTTAGCTTATTTTCCCACCTGGTCAAACAAAGTCAACTGGTTGGCTTATTTCTTTCCATACAGCTTATTTTAAGTTTACAAAAAAGTTGTTTTTACAAAAAGTTCATGTTTTTAGTTGTAAATTAGTTTTCTAAAAGAAAAATCCAGAAAAGTTAACTTAATTTTTAAGTGATAGTTTCTATTTAATTTTATTTAAATTTAAATTTAAATTTTTATATTTTTATTAAGTACTTGGTGTTTTTATATTTTTATTAATTTCTTCTTAAGTTAAAATAATTTTAGTAATTTTCTCAGATTTTTATTTCATCATTTGCTATTTATTATATTTAATATTAGTTTTATTAGAAATTAATTAATATTAAGTTTAAAATAGCATAATTAGTTTTTATTAAGCAAAACCTAGTTTTTATATTTTATAGCTTTTATAAGTTGTAAAATAATTTTAGAAATTTTCTTGTAATTTTTACTGTTCATTTTCTATTTTTCTTAATTTAAAATAGTTTAATTAGATAATTAATGATTAATTAGTAATTAATTAATATAAAAATCACAAAAAGACAAAAATACTTATTTTTAATTTTAAAATTAGTTTTTAGTTATTATATAATTTTAGAAATTTTATTTTCACATTTTTAGTATTTAATTAATATTGTATTATATTTAAGTTGTTTAAATATTAATAATTAAGTGTTAATTAGTATTTAATAAATAATTAGTGTAAAAATTTATTTTCTTTTTCTAAAAATTTTCTTTTGTCTTTTAGTTTATAAAAAAGTCATTTTCACCCCCTGGGTGTTTCAGATTTCAGTTTTTACTTTTTATTTCGTACGCTTACGTTTTATTTAAACGTGAACGTACGCGTTTTAAGTTTTAAACATTTCTGGTTTTTCCTAGCTTCCAGTCTTGTTTATATAGCTTATTTAAGCTATTTCATTGTATAAATCAGTAGTGTAATCACTCACAACCTTTTTCCTATTCAAATTCACCCGATCACAAAGCCGTTTGAATACAATTCACACCTCGTCGGGACATAACGACCCGGGGAAACACTATATTCCGCGGAGCATTGACTCTAGGCAGTTTGACCTAGTTGACCATCCTTTGGTCAATTTAGGTTGACCGTTTGGAGTCAATCAAAATTTTGGCGCCGCTGCCGGGGAGGTTGTGTGCGTTTTCTAAACGGTTTTTCTGATTAGTGACTTTGGCATTCGTTCCATTGTACATTTATCCATCCTTGTTCATATTTTTCCATAAAAACCCAAAAATATTTTTCCTTACCCTCTATCAGTTTGATTCTACCTTCTTATACCCCTCTCATGTATAATTCTAAATGACATCTCTCGATGACGATTTCTTTAAACAATGGGCCTTTGAGAGCAAAATTGAAAAACTTATGGCCTTGTCAAAAATATCGAGATGTCGTAGTGATTATGATGGACCTTCGATTCCTATTCCCTCTCCGGTGAGGGAAATGAATCAAGAAACCGAGGTGACAAAGGACCATATACTTCCCTCTGACGATGGAAGTGCTAAATACGTCCAACCTTCGGTTATCCAAAAACCTAAGCTCACAAATGCTCCTAAACCTTCAAGAATCAATCCTGATCTTTCACGATATAAGGTTATAAGGTCATCAAGCAAACGTACAAAGCTTAGGGCAGTGACTGAAAAGAACGACTTGCCCAATCTTCACGTTTATCAAGAACCAAAACCCGAGACCATAACGGAAGTGGTGGAAATTGCTAGCTCTAAAAGCACACCACTTGTCCCACCTCCGGATTTTATCCCTTGTGTTGGTTGTGGTGAGCCACTTTTTGGTTTGCCATGTCGTTGGTGTACATGTGTGCAATGTGGTAATGATATTCAATACGGGAGTTGTTTGTTTTGTGGGTCGAGTAATTCATTTGCATATGATCCTAATCAAAACTCATTCAACGACTCTTCAAATTTTTCCAATTACCCATCACATTCATACGAGCAAGAATCATATTACCCAAATCTCAATAATGCTTCGTATCAAGATACACCAAGCCAGACTCAACAGTTTTACTGTTGTGAGTACTGTGGTGGTCCACACTACAGTTCTGATTGTCAATCAGGAAACACGCTTGTCTATGAGCAGTTTCCTGATAACAACTATGACTCAAGCATATATGACTCACAGCCACATCAGTTTTACTGTTGTGAGTATTGTGGAGGTCCACACACTAGCTCTGATTGTCAAACAGGGAATCCATTTCCTTGTAACAATTACGACTACTCGTTTCAAGACCCACCTCCACAGTACCAAATTACCCAAGCAACTCCTCAATTCCCGCAAGACCTTTGTGATGAGGTTCTTGAGGCATTTAAAAAATTTAAGGAGGGGTTGGCTACTACGTCGTTTCAAGGTTCTCGTGAGAAATCAATGGCAGAATTACTTGCTGAAGAACGAGATGCTAGAAACGAATTGAGCATGGAAGAATTACTTGCTGAGCAAAGAGCGGCTAAAATACGTGCCAATCTTCGCTATGCTGCTCTTTATGATGACAATGATGACAGTGATGATGATGAAGATAACATTGTCATTATTCAAAAAGATTCATCAGATTCGTCAGTTGTAATTCCTTCCATTGAAAATCAGGGAGAAAATAATGTGACCAAGTCACTAGCCGTTGATCAAATGGAACTTGAAAATTCCATAACTGCTAGTACTTCTAAACTCCCTCAGTCTGTTATCACACCCAAAGTTCACACTCACTCTCTGAACATGGGGGATGAGCATCTTAGCACTGTTCCTAATAAGGAATCGGACGAATTAATAAAGTCTAGTGTTGAGATCCTTGTCCCAATCCCGAGAGAGTCACAGGGAACTTTTAATCATGTGTGTGACTTACCTTTCCCTCTTGAGTGTACAAAAGATCAATTTGAGACTTTCTCAGATCTTAGCGACGATTGTGCATCTTATGGAGACATTGAGTATGCTGAGGCATCACTCCCACAGTCTGAAGCCGATCTTGGAGAAATTGAAAGTCTCCTTTATCATGATCCGTCACTCACTTCTGATCCCAGCAGTCCAACAGAGAATAATATTCACTTTGTTCCCGAAACATTGAATACCACTCTCACCAATCCTCTATTTGAATTCGACTCTGAATTCATGATTGACTCCAAACGGTCAACCAAAGTCAACCACGGATGTGGTCAAGATGGTCAAACAGCCTAGAGTCAATGCTCCGTGGAATATAGTGTTTCCCCAGGTCGTTATGTCCCGACGAGGTGTGAATGGTAATCAAAACGGTTTCGTGATCGGGTGAATTTGGACAGAAAGGGGTATAAGTGAGATGTGATGATTACACTACTGGAATATAAGAGAAAATAGCTTAAATACACTATATTAACAAGACTGGAAAGTTTGAAAACCCAGAAACGTTTAAAACTAGAAACGCGTATGTTCACGTTTAAATAAAACGTAAACGTACGAAATAAAAAGTAAAAACGGAAATCTGAAAACACCCAGGGGGTGAAAACGACTTTTTTACAAACTTAAAAGTAAAAGAAAAATTTTAGAAAAAGAAAATAAATTTTAACACTAATTAATTATTTAATATTAATTAATTACTAATTATTAATATTTAAACAACTTAAATATAATACAATATTATTTAAATACTAGAAAGATGAGAATAAAATTTCTAAAATTATAAAATAACTAAAAACAAATTTTAAAAATAAAAATAAGTATTTTTGTCTTTTTGTGATTTTTCTATTAATTAATAACTAATTAAATACTAATTACCTAATTAAACTATTTTAAATTAAGAAAAATAGTAAATGAACAGTAAAAATTCTAAGAAAATTTCTAAAATTATTTTACAACATATAAAAGCTATAAAAATATAAAAACTAGATTTTACTTAATAAAAACTAATTATGCTATTTTAAACTAATTATTAATTAATAATTAATAAAACTAAGATTAATTCTAATAAATACTTAATGACAAAATAAAAATCTTGAAAAATTATTATAAATACTTTAACTTAAGAGGAAATTAGGAAAAATATAAAAAATCTAAGTTCTTAATAAAAATATAAAAATGAAAATTAAGATTTAAATAAAATTAAATAGAAACTATCACTTAATTTTAAATTGGTTTTTTTTCTGGATTTTCTTTTGGAACAGCATTTTATACCTAAAAACATGAAACTTTTGTAAAAACACTTTTCTTATAACTCAAAAATAAGCAAAACGGCCACTAAAAGGCTCAAATGTTGACTTTTCTTGACTTTTTGGTGCTTTTGAGCATCTGTGGGACCCACAGAGGTGAAACTTGATGAAAACTACTTTTTGGGACTAAATGGAACTGAAAACACCAAGCTTGGAGCTCAGATTACAATAATGGGTCAAAATGGACAATTTTGACCCAAGTTAAAACTAGAAAATGGGACAACTTTGGAGCTGATTCAGGTGGGTCCCAGGGGTGATTGGGGGCACAACCTTGGTGATGTTGCTGCTGAATTTCAACAGCTCAGTGGCCTGGGTGGCCCTGTTTGAGGGCTTGTAGAAGCTTGTGAAAAATTCAAAAAAATAAAATAGATACTGATTCCTAGAGGTCTACTGTGGGACAACAATTCCTCAAAGTTTCAGTGTCCAAATCATTTCACAAAAATCATAAGAATTCCTTGAAATTTAAGATTTTCCACAAAAAAGGTAATTTTTGACTTTTCCAAATATTGATACGGCTGACTTTTGTGAAGTTTTAACCAAGCTATGATGATTCATTTAAGTTTGTTATCCCCAAATTTAGTTAAATCTATTGTCCTAAACTATATCTAAACTAATTTGCAAGAATTGGTACAACAATATCTCAACAGTGAGCTGTTAAAGACAACCAAGTTTAATTTTGACTTTTCAATTGAAATTGACTAAAACAAAGGCTGAATTAGAATGTTTTAAACCTAAGAACAACAATCCTACAAACCTAAACCAAGAAATCTACTCCTAGCATATCTAAATATCTTGTTCCAAACACCCCTTTATGACAGTTTTGGAAGTTTTTACAAAGGAATACTCAAAATTAATAACCTAACTTGATAGACTAATATCTAATACACTAAATTGAACCTAATAGACAGATTAATGAAGAACTTAACAACAATAGGCATGCAACTTGAACTTATAAAGAAAAGTGAGTTTTTAACATACTTGTCATCCAAAGCTTGAAACTTTCTGAAAACTAAGACCATGAATCACCTACTGTCTCCCAAGAGACTCTAAACCACATCCAATTCCATAGCTTGCTACTGCTGCTACCTTGCTTCCTTCTTCATATATTTTTGATTTTCTTGAATATTTTTGTTTTCTCTTTTTTTTCTTTTCTGAATTTATCTTCTGTGAATTGGATTAACTTCAAAACACCAAATTAACCTTTTTGAAATAACTTAAGCATAAATTTAAAGTATCAACAAGAAATTAAGGAAAAATTCGAATTTAAATAACTTAAAAGAAACTTTAATTGAACTTGAAAATTTGGAAATACAGAATTGAAATAAACTTAAACATAAAGATACAAGAAAGAAAAATGGGATTACATAGTTTTACCTACTAATTCTATTCTAACACTAACTAAAACTAAAAACTAACTCTCTTCTCCCCCTGTTGCTTCTTCTTCCTTTATAGATGACCTCTTGGACTCAGTGGGTCCTACACATCATTTCCCACTTGTTGCGAGATTATTTGGTGGACTTTAGCTCCCATTTGCAAATTGGCGGGAAAATGGTTTTGGCAGATAATGGATTGCTTGGAGAGTTTAGTGGGAATTAAATGAGTCTTGGAGTGTTGTGGTTTGGAAGGGAACATGGAGTGGGTTTTGCTGAGAAGAGGAGGGGGGTTGAGTATGTTAGAGGGTAACCAGGTTCAAGTGGGGGAGATGAAGTGGAGGGTCAAACTTTGTTTGACCATTTTTTATTTAAAACGGTTGTGTATTTTTGGTGTTGGGCTGGGAGGTGTTGTGTGGAGTGGGTTTGTTTCAGGGGTGGGATTGGATTGGGTATTGGTTTTGTTTGGAAATAATAATAATGGTCCGTTTGGTTTAATTCATTTCACAAGGACCAATATTGTAATTTTGCAAAAGTGGTGGACTGAAAATGTAGTTATCCCATAGATTTAATAAGGACCAATTTTGCCATGTTAAAATATCCCAAGGACCATAAATTATATTTTCCGCTTTAAAAATTCCCGGGGATCAATTATGCACATTTCCAAATTACGGGGACCAAACATGTAAACTTTCCAAAACTTCACCCAGGGACCAATTTTGATAACTTTTGATTTCCCAAGGTCCAAAAATGATTTTTCTTTAAAAAATATCCCACCAGGGACTAAATCTGCCAAAATCTGAAACTCCAGGGACTAAATTGTAATTTTCCAAAACTTTTCCAATTTTTCACCAAAGGAGTAAATATGACATTTTATGATTTCAAAATGACCTTTGGTGATAATTTTCCATATTTTGAATATCGAGGGACTAGTTTTGTAATTTTTGAAAGTCGGGGGACTGAAACTGCCAATTTTGCAAACTTTATACGTTTTTCATCTGTTTTTGCTCATTTTGCATCTAAAACATATAAAACACAATTTTGAAATATTTTCAGTATTTTGATGCATTACTGAGTGTTTTTGTATGTTTTGCAGTTCAGATTTGACCAAAAATGATGAGTGTTTGAGCACTCATCAATCCCCCACACTAAACTATTGCTAGTCCCTAGCAATAACAATTTTGAAAACTTGATGGATTTTAAACTCTTTACCAAAAGCCATCACTTCTGGAGTAGCCAGGTGTAAGAACTGTGGCACACCTGATAACCGTGTGATTTTGAGCAAACCACCAGCTGTCAACGGATTTGATTTGTCTTTACCAGGAGCCGTTTGCTCCTGGACTAGCCAACTCTTGATGGAATAGTCAACATCTTGGTGAGCTGATTACCAATTATGGTTTTTCCACGGCCTTTACCACAAGCCATAATCTTGTGGGCTAGCCAACTCATTTGTTTTCGGGGAGTTGAGGAACCATATAATTTTGGGCAAATTGCAAGCCGTAAACGGATTTGAGATGTCTTTACCAAGAGCCGTTTGCTCCTGGACTAGCCAATCCCTTTTGTCGCTTAGACAAGGCGGACTGATTACCACAAAAATTTTGAAGCACCAGTGAAAATTTTTTAAAATTTTTGAAATTTTGGCTAAAAACGGGGGTATTATATAGTAAAATGTGATAAAATTCGCTAGAATAACGAATACCCCCCCACACTTAGCATGAATATTGTCCTCAATATTCAAAGTCCCGGCTATTATGCCGACTCTTTGAACGTAAAAGGGCAACATTACAAGCTAAGCGTGGAAAACACCATTTTGTATTTTCACTTCTGTAATCATAGCATGGGGGACCCCCCCTCCCCCCCCCCCCCCCACACTTAGGGTGAAAACCCGATAAGTATGCTACTGTTTTTGTTTACCGAGTCGCTAGCTTGACTCGACCCCGAATTCATTTGTCCTTGGGGAAGCATGATGTGGAAGAAGCAATCTCAATCGGACTTTCATTCAAGATGTTTGGACAAACATTTGAAGCACGTGAAAGTTCCACACCGATGAGATAAGTATCCAGCTCAAGATAATGATACATGAAAATGCCGGGATCAAAGATGGTATCTTCATTCCTGAAGGAGTGAAGAAGAGAAGAAGTCACCTTATAGGTGAAGAAAAGGAAGAAAATCATGATAAAAAGCATGATTTGATCTTCTTCCTCAAGAGGAGGCTCAATAGCCTGAGTTTGGATTTCAAAGGGTAAGCTCGTAAACAACCCGGGAGGGTGGGTGGGATGTTGCAAATTCTCATAATTGAGAGCATTTCCCCCTGGGCTATCAAACTCCGGAGGAGTCATGAAATGATGAGTGAGTTCACCGGAGAACTCCTCATGAAGAGAATCATTCACAAGATGTGAATTTGTGAACTCATGTTCCGGAATAGACTCAACACAATCCTCATTCCGAATACCAAAGATTGGATTATCAGAAATCAAAGTGAATTCAGAATCGAATTCAAAAAGAGGATTGGTGAGAGTAGTATTGAATGTTTCGGGAACAAAGAGATTAACATTCTCTATTGTACTGCTGGGATCAGAAGTGAGTGACGGATCATGATATAGGAGACTTTCAATTTCTCCCAGATCGGCTTCGAAGTCAAGGAGACCATCATCACCTTCCAATGAAAGTGGATCGATGTGAGCAAGTTCATCAGCGAACTCCTCAAGAAGATGATCAACATCAGTTTGTGGAACTGATGCCTCAACATACTCGACGTCTCCATAAGATATACAATCATCGCTATAAACTGAGAAAGTCTCAAATTGATCTTTAGGACACTCAATGGGGGAAGGAATATCACACATATCATCCAAAGTTCCCTGTGACTCTCTCGGGATTGGGACAAGGATCTCAACATTAGACTTTATTAATTCGTCTGATTCCTTATCAGGAACAGTGCTAAGATGCTCATCCCCTATAATTAGAGAGTGAGTGTGAACTTCGGGTGTGATAGCAGTTGTTTGAGATGGAATCTCAACTGCTGTGATATCAACTGATGAACTTGATGAGGTTTTATAAAATTCAAGGATATCAAGTGTATCCTCATCATCACTGTCATCAGGGATAAAACGGAACAAAGAGCTAGACTTGGCTGCTTTTTCTCTTGCAATGGATTCCCTCACAGATTTTTCATATGCATCTTGGGAATTTATTCTAGCAGCCTGCTCTTCAGCAAGCAATTCTTCCATGGATTTTTGATGAGTATGTCTTTGGGCAAAGTCTTTAACTAAACCCTTAAGCTCATCAATGATTTTTATCATGTTTTGCATTTCTGGAAGAAGTGCTTGATTCATATCGTACTGTGGAGGTTGGTCATAATAGGGTGTGTCAAAATTGTCACAAGGATATGGATTCCCCGTTTGACAATCTGTACTGAAATGTGGACCTCCACAGTAATCACAACAGTAAAACTGTTGAGGCTGTGGGTTGTACGTGCTTGAGTCATAATTGTTATCAGGAAACTGCTCATAGACAAGCGTGTTTCCCGATTGACAATCAGAACTGTAGTGTGAACCACCACAGTACTCACAACAGTAAAACTGCTGAGACTGATGGTGTGGTAACTGATGGAATGAATCAGTCGTGTCATGGTAGGAATAGGGATTCTGGTTATAGACAGACCCGTTTCCTGACTCTACCATGCCACAGCTGGGGCAATTGCCACCATTTTGAGGATTACCACACCATTGGCAAACCAGAAAGTGTGGATGAGACATAGAAAGAATCAAATGTGTATAGAGGGGTAGGAATGAAGAATCAAAGATGTGAAAGGGTAAAGGAGAATGTTTTTGGATTTTTGGATAAACATTTTGTACAAATGAGAAAGAAAATGTTTTTGTGTTTTTTGTGTTCGTTGAAAACTGAGTTTAAAAAGTTTTCGTGAACGGTTTTGTTTTGATAACAAGAAAATATGAACAAAGGATGGATAAATGAACAATGGAACGAATTCCAAAGTCACTAATCGGAAAAACCGTTTAGAAAACGCACACAACCTCCCCGACAGCGGCGCCAAAATTTTGATTGACTCCAAACGGTCAACCAAAGTCAACCACGGATGTGGTCAAGATGGTCAAACAGCCTAGAGTCAATGCTCCGCGGAATATAGTGTTTCCCCGGGTCGTTATGTCCCGACGAGGTGTGAATGGTAATCAAAACGGTTTCGTGATCGGGTGAATTTGGACAGAAAGGGGTATAAGTGAGATGTGATGATTACACTACTGGAATATAAGGGAAAATAGCTTAAATACACTATATTAACAAGACTGGAAAGTTTGAAAACCCAGAAACGTTTAAAACTAGAAACGCGTATGTTCACGTTTAAATAAAACGTAAACGTATGAAATAAAAAGTAAAAACGGAAATCTGAAAACACTCAGGGGGTGAAAATGACTTTTTTACAAACTTAAAAGTAAAAGAAAAATTTTAGAAAAAGAAAATAAATTTTAACACTAATTAATTATTTAATATTAATTAATTACTAATTATTAATATTTAAACAACTTAAATATAATACAATATTATTTAAATACTAGAAAGATGAGAATAAAATTTCTAAAATTATAAAATAACTAAAAACAAATTTTAAAAATAAAAATAAGTATTTTTGTCTTTTTGTGATTTTTCTATTAATTAATAACTAATTAAATACTAATTACCTAATTAAACTATTTTAAATTAAGAAAAATAGTAAATGAACAGTAAAAATTCTAAGAAAATTTCTAAAATTATTTTACAACATATAAAAGCTATAAAAAATATAAAAACTAGATTTTACTTAATAAAAACTAATTATGCTATTTTAAACTAATTATTAATTAATAATTAATAAAACTAAGATTAATTCTAATAAATACTTAATGACAAAACAAAAATCTGAAAAAATTATTATAAATACTTTAACTTAATAGGAAATTAAGAAAAATATAAAAAAGCTAAGTTCTTAATAAAAATATAAAAATGAAAATTAAGATTTAAATAAAATTAAATAGAAACTATCACTTAATTTTAAATTGGTTTTTTTCAGGATTTTCTTTTGGAACAACATTTTATACATAAAAACATGAAACTTTTGTAAAAACACTTTTCTTATAACTCAAAAATAAGCAAAACGGCCACTAAAAGGCTCAAATGTTGACTTTTCTTGACTTTTTGGTGCTTTTGAGCCTCTGTGGGACCCACAGAGGTGAAACTTGATGAAAACTACTTTTTGGGACTAAATGGAACTGAAAACACCAAGCTTGGAGCTCAGATTACACCAATGGGTCAAAATGGACAATTTTGACCCAAGTTAAAACTAGAAAATGGGACAGCTTTGGAGCTGATTCAGGTGGGTCCCAGGGGTGATTGGGGGCACAAACTTGGGTGGAATGTGTAGAGGGCCAGCTAAGGAGTCTAAGGAACCAAAGGGGAAGTGTGGGACCCACTGTGGTGTCCTGTAGGACCCACAGAAGGTGGGTCTTTGGTGATGTTGCTGCTGAATTTCAGCAGCTCAGTGGCCTTGGTGGCCCTGTTTGAGGGCTTGTAGAAGCTTGTGAAAAATTCACAAAAATAAAATAGATACTGATTCCTAGAGGTCTACTGTGGGACAACAATTCCTCTAAGTTTCAGTGTCCAAATCATTTCACAAAAATCATAAGAATTCCTTGAAATTTGAGATTTTCCACAAAAAAGGTAATTTTTGACTTTTCCAAATATTGATACGGCTGACTTTTGTGAAGTTTTAACCAAGCTCTGATGATTCATTTAAGTTTGTTATCCCCAAATTTAGTTAAATCTATTGTCCTACACTGTATCTAAACTAATTTGCAAGAATTGGTACAACAATATCTCAACAGTGAGCTGTTAAGGACAACCAAGGTTAATTTTGACTTTTCAATTGAAATTGACTAAAACAAAGGCTGAATTAGAATGTTTTAAACCTAAGAACAACAATCCTACAAACCTAAACCAAGAAATCTACTCCTAGCATATCTAAATATATTGTTCCAAACACCCCTTTATGACAGTTTTGGAAGTTTTAACAAAGGAATACTCAAAATTAATAACCTAACTTGATAGACTAATATCTAATACACTAAATTGAACCTAATAGACAGATTAGTGAAGAACTTAACAACAATAGGCATGCAACTTGAACTTATAAAGAAAAGTGAGTTTTTAACATACTTGTCATCCAAAGCTTAAAACTTTCTGAAAACTAAGACCATGAATCACCTACTGTCTCCCAAGAGACTCTAAACCACATCCAATTCCAAAGCTTGCTACTGCTGCTACCTTGCTTCCTTCTTCATATATTTTTGATTTTTTGGTGTGAATGGTAATCAAAACGGTTTCGTGATCGGGTGAATTTGGACAGAAAGGGGTATAAGTGAGATGTGATGATTACACTACTGGAATATAAGAGAAAATAGCTTAAATACACTATATTAACAAGACTGGAAAGTTTGAAAACCCAGAAACGTTTAAAACTAGAAACGCGTATGTTCACGTTTAAATAAAACGTAAACGTACGAAATAAAAGTAAAAACGGAAATCTGAAAACACCCAGGGGGTGAAAATGACTTTTTTACAAACTTAAAAGTAAAAGAAAAATTTTAGAAAAAGAAAATAAATTTTAACACTAATTAATTATTTAATATTAATTAATTACTAATTATTAATATTTAAACAACCTAAATATAATACAATATTATTTAGATACTAGAAAGATGAGAATAAAATTTCTAAAATTATAAAATAACTAAAAACAAATTTTAAAAATAAAAATAAATATTTTTGTCTTTTTGTGATTTTTCTATTAATTAATAACTAATTCAATACTAATTACCTAATTAAACTATTTTAAATTAAGAAAAATAGTAAATGAACAGTAAAAATTCTAAGAAAATTTCTAAAATTATTTTACAACATATAAAAGCTATAAAAAATATAAAAACTAGATTTTACTTAATAAAAACTAATTATGCTATTTTAAACTAATTATTAATTAATAATAAATAAAACTAAGATTAATTCTAATAAATACTTAATGACAAAATTAAAATCTGAAAAAATTATTATAAATACTTTAACTTAATAGGAAATTAAGAAAAATATAAAAAATCTAAGTTCTTAATAAAAATATAAAAATGAAAATTAAGATTTAAATAAAATTAAATAGAAACTACCACTTAATTTTAAATTGGTTTTTTTCTGGATTTTCTTTTGGAACAGCATTTTATACCTAAAAACATGAAACTTTTGAAAAAACACTTTTCTTATAACTCAAAAATAAGCAAAACGGCCACTAAAAGGCTCAAATGTTGACTTTTCTTGACTTTTTGGTGTTTTTGAGCCTCTGTGGGACCCACAGAGGTGAAACTTGATGAAAACTACTTTTTGGGACTAAATGGAACTGAAAACACCAAGCTTGGAGCTCAGATTACACCAATGGGTCAAAATGGACAATTTTGACCCAAGTTAAAACTAGAAAATGGGACAGCTTTGGAGCTGATTCAGGTGGGTCCCAGGGGTGATTGGGGGCACAAACTTGGGTGGAATGTGTAGAGGGCCAGCTAAGGAGTCTAAGGAACCAAAGGGGAAGTGTGGGACCCACTGTGGTGTCCTGTAGGACCCACAGAAGGTGGGTCTTTGGTGATGTTGCTGCTGAATTTCAGCAGCTCAGTGGCCTTGGTGGCCCTGTTTGAGGGCTTGTAGAAGCTTGTGAAAAATTCACAAAAATAAAATAGATACTGATTCCTAGAGGTCTACTGTGGGACAACAATTCCTCTAAGTTTCAGTGTCCAAATCATTTCACAAAAATCATAAGAATTCCTTGAAATTTGAGATTTTCCACAAAAAAGGTAATTTTTGACTTTTCCAAATATTGATACGGCTGACTTTTGTGAAGTTTTAACCAAGCTCTGATGATTCATTTAAGTTTGTTATCCCCAAATTTAGTTAAATCTATTGTCCTACACTGTATCTAAACTAATTTGCAAGAATTGGTACAACAATATCTCAACAGTGAGCTGTTAAGGACAACCAAGGTTAATTTTGACTTTTCAATTGAAATTGACTAAAACAAAGGCTGAATTAGAATGTTTTAAACCTAAGAACAACAATCCTACAAACCTAAACCAGGAAATCTACTCCTAGCATATCTAAATATCTTGTTCCAAACACCCCTTTATGACAGTTTTGGAAGTTTTAACAAAGGAATACTCAAAATTAATAACCTAACTTGATAGACTAATATCTAATACACTAAATTGAACCTAATAGACAGATTAATGAAGAACTTAACAACAATAGGCATGCAACTTGAACTTATAAAGAAAAGTGAGTTTTTAACATACTTGTCATCCAAAGCTTGAAACTTTCTGAAAACTAAGACCATGAATCACCTACTGTCTCCCAAGAGACTCTAAACCACATCCAATTCCATAGCTTGCTACTGCTGCTACCTTGCTTCCTTCTTCATATATTTTTGATTTTCTTGAATATTTTTTTTTCTCTTTTTTTTCTTTTCAGAATTTATCTTCTGTGAATTGGATTAACTTCAAAACACCAAATTAACCTTTTTGAAATAACTTAAGCATAAATTTAAAGTATCAACAAGAAATTAAGGAAAAATTCGAATTTAAATAACTTAAAAGAAACTTTAATTGAACTTGAAAATTTGGAAATACAGAATTGAAATAAACTTAAACATAAAGATACAAGAAAGAAAAATGGGATTACATAGTTTTACCTACTAATTCTATTCTAACACTAACTAAAACTAAAAACTAACTCTCTTCTACCCTGTTGCTTCTTCTTCCTTTATAGATGACCTCTTGGACTCAGTGGGTCCTACACATCATTTCCCACTTGTTGCTAGATTATTTGGTGGACTTTAGCTCCCATTTGCAAATTGGCGGGAAAATGGTTTTGGCAGATAATGGATTGCTTGGAGAGTTTAGGGGAATTAAATGAGTCTTGGAGTGTTGTGGTTTGGAAGGGAACATGGAGTGGGTTTTGCTGAGAAGAGGAGGGGGGTTGAGTATGTCAGAGGGTAACCAGGTTCAAGTGGGGGAGATGAAGTGGAGGGTCAAACTTTGTTTGACCATTTTTTATTTAAAACGGTTGTGTATTTTTGGTGTTGGGCTGGGAGGTGTTGTGTGGAGTGGGCTTGTTTCAGGAGTGGGATTGGATTGGGTATTGGTTTTGATTGGAAATAATAATAATGGTCCGTTTGGTTTAATTCATTTCACAAGGACCAATATTGTAATTTTGCAAAAGTGGTGGACTGAAAATGTAGTTATCCCATAGATGTAATAAGGACCAATTTTGCCATGTTAAAATATCCCAAGGACCATAAATTATATTTTCCGCTTTTAAAATTCCCGGGGATCAATTATGCACATTTCCAAATTACGGGGACCAAACATGTAAACTTTCCAAAACTTCACCCAGGGACCAATTTTGATAACTTTTGATTTCCCAAGGTCCAAAAATGATTTTTCTTTCAAAAATATCCCACCAGGGACTAAATCTGCCAAAATCTGAAACTCCAGGGACTAAATTGTAATTTTCCAAAACTTTTCCAATTTTTCACAAAAGGAGTAAATATGACATTTTATGATTTCAAAATGACCTTTGGTGATAATTTTCCATATTTTGAATATCCAGGGACTAGTTTTGTAATTTTTGAAAGTCGGGGGACTGAAACTGCCAATTTTGCAAACTTTATACGTTTTTCATCTGTTTTTGCTCATTTTGCATCTAAAACATATAAAACACAATTTTGAAATATTTTCAGTATTTTGATGCATTACTGAGTGTTTTTGTATGTTTTGCAGTTCAGATTTGACCAAAAATTATGAGTGTTTGAGCACTCATCAATCCCCCACACTAAACTATTGCTAGTCCCTAGCAATAATAGTTTTGAAAACTTGATGGATTTTAAACTCTTTACCAAAAGCCATCACTTCTAGAGTAGCCAGGTGTAAGAACTGTGGCACACCTGATAACCGTGTGATTTTGAGCAAACCACCAGCTGTCAACAGATTTGATTTGTCTTTACCAGGAGCCGTTTGCTCCTGGACTAGCCAGCTCTTGATGGAATAGTCAACATCTTGGTGAGCTGATTACCAATTATAGTTTTTTCACGGCCTTTACCACAAGCCATAATCTTGTGGGCTAGCCAACTCATTTGTTTTCGGGGAGTTGAGGAACCATACAATTTTGGGCAAATTGCAAGCCGTAAACGGATTTGAGATGTCTTTACCAAGAGCCGTTTGCTCCTGGACTAGCCAATCCCTTTTGTCGCTTAGACAAGGCGGACTGATTACCACAAAAATTTTGAAGCACCAGTGAAAAATTTTTAAAATTTTTTAAATTTTGGCTAAAAACGGGGGTATTACATAGTAAAATGTGATAAAATTCGCTTGAATAGCGAATACCGGCGCCAAAATTTTGATTGACTCCAAACGGTCAACCAAAGTCAACCACGGATGTGGTCAAGATGGTCAAACAGCCTAGAGTCGATGCTCCGCGGAATATAGTGTTTCCCCGGGTCGTTATGTCCCGACGAGGTGTGAATGGTAATCAAAACGGTTTCGTGATCGGGTGAATTTGGACAAAAAGGGGTATAAGTGAGATGTGATGATTACACTATTGGAATATAAGAGAAAATAGCTTAAATACACTATATTAACAAGACTGGAAAGTTTGAAAACCCAGAAACGTTTAAAACTAGAAACGCGTATGTTCACGTTTAAATAAAACGTAAACGTACGAAATAAAAAGTAAAAACGGAAATCTGAAAACACCCAGGGGGTGAAAATGACTTTTTTACAAACTTAAAAGTAAAAGAAAAATTTTAGAAAAAGAAAATAAATTTTAACACTAATTAATTATTTAATATTAATTAATTACTAATTATTAATATTTAAACAACTTAAATATAATACAATATTATTTAAATACTAGAAAGATGAGAATAAAATTTCTAAAATTATAAAATAACTAAAAACAAATTTTAAAAATAAAAATAAGTATTTTTGTCTTTTTATGATTTTTCTATTAATTAATAACTAATTAAATACTAATTACCTAATTAAACTATTTTAAATTAAGAAAAATAGTAAATGAACAGTAAAAATTCTAAGAAAATTTCTAAAATTATTTTACAACATATAAAAGCTATAAAAAATATAAAAACTAGATTTTACTTAATAAAAACTAATTATGCTATTTTAAACTAATTATTAATTAATAATTAATAAAACTAAGATTAATTCTAATAAATACTTAATGACAAAATAAAAATCTGAAAAAATATTTATAAATACTTTAACTTAAGAGGAAATTAAGAAAAATATAAAAAAGCTAAGTTCTTAATAAAAATATAAAAATGAAAATTAAGATTTAAATAAAATTAAATAGAAACTATCACTTAATTTTAAATTGGTTTTTTTCTGGATTTTCTTTTGGAACAGCATTTTATACCTAAAAACATGAAACTTTTGTAAAAACACTTTTCTTATAACTCAAAAATAAGCAAAACGACCACTAAAAGGCTCAAATGTTGACTTTTCTTGACTTTTTGGTGCTTTTGAGCTTCTGTGGGACCCACAGAGGTGAAACTTGATGAAAACTACTTTTTGGGACTAAATGGAACTGAAAACACCAAGCTTGGAGCTCAGATTACAATAATGGGTCAAAATGGACAATTTTGACCCAAGTTAAAACTAGAAAATGAGACAACTTTGGAGCTGATTCAGGTGGGTCCTAGGGGTGATTGGGGGCATAACCTTGGGTGGAATGTGTAGAGGGCTAGCTAAAGAGTCTAAGGAACCAAGGGGGAAGTGTGGGGCCAACTGTGGTGTCCTGTGGGACCCACAGAAGGTGGGTCTTTGGTGATGTTGCTGCTGAATTTCAGCAGCTCAGTGGCCTGGGTGGCCCTGTTTGAGGGCTTGTAGAAGCTTGTGAAAAATTCACAAAAATAAAATAGATACTGATTCCTAGAGGTCTACTGTGGGACAACAATTCCTCAAAGTTTCAGTGTCCAAATCATTTCACAAAAATCATAAGAATTCCTTGAAATTTGAGATTTTCCACAAAAAAGGTAATTTTTGACTTTTCCAAATATTGATACGGCTGACTTTTGTGAAGTTTTAACCAAGCTCTGATGATTCATTTAAGTTTGTTATCCCCAAATTTAGTTAAATCTATTGTCCTAAACTATATCTAAACTAATTTGCAAGAATTGGTACAACAATATCTCAACAGTGAGCTGTTAAGGACAACCAAGGTTAATTTTGACTTTTCAATTGAAATTGACTAAAACAAAGGCTGAATTAGAATGTTTTAAACCTAAGAACAACAATCCTACAAACCTAAACCAAGAAATCTACTCCTAGAATATCTAAATATCTTGTTCCAAACACCCCTTTATGACAGTTTTGGAAGTTTTAACAAAGGAATACTCAAAATTAATAACCTAACTTGATAGACTAATATCTAATACACTAAATTGAACCTAATAGACAGATTAATGAAGAACTTAACAACAATAGGCATGCAACTTGAACTTATAGAGAAAAGTTAGTTTTTAACAAACTTGTCATCCAAAGCTTGAAACTTTCTGAAAACTAAGACCATGAATCACCTACTGTCTCCCAAGAGACTCTAAACCACATCCAACTCCATAGCTTGCTACTGCTGCTACCTTGCTTCCTTCTTCATATATTTTTGATTTTCTTGAATATTTTTTTTTCTCTTTTTTTTTTCTTTTCTGAATTTATCTTCTGTGAATTGGATTAACTTCAAAACACCAAATTAACCTTTTTGAAATAACTTAAGCATCAATTTAAAGTATCAACAAGAAATTAAGGAAAAATTCGAATTTAAATAACTTAAAAGAAACTTTAATTGAACTTGAAAATTTGGAAATACAGAATTGAAATAAACTTAAACATAAAGATACAAGAAAGAAAAATGGGATTACATAGTTTTACCTACTAATTCTATTCTAACACTAACTAAAACTAAAAACTAACTCTCCCCTGTTGCTTCTTCTTCCTTTATAGATGACCTCTTGGACTCAGTGGGTCCTACACATCATTTCCCACTTGTTGCTAGATTATTTGGTGGACTTTAGCTCCCATTTGCAAATTGGCGGGAAAATGGTTTTGGCCGATAATGGATTGCTTGGAGAGTTTAGTGGGAATTAAATGAGTCTTGGAGTGTTGTGGTTTGGAAGGGAACATGGAGTGGGTTTTGCTGAGAAGAGGAGGGGGGGTTGAGTATGTCAGAGGATAACCAGGTTCAAGTGGGGGAGATGAAGTGGAGGGTCAAACTTTGTTTGACCGTTTTTTATTTAAAACGGTTGTGTATTTTTGGTGTTGGGCTGGGAGGTGTTGTGTGGAGTGGGCTTGTTTCAGGGGTGGGATTGGATTGGGTATTGGTTTTGTTTGGAAATAATAATAATGGTCCGTTTGGTTTAATTCATTTCACAAGGACCAATATTGTAATTTTGCAAAAGTGGTGGACTGAAAATGTAGTTATCCCATAGATGTAATAAGGACCAATTTTGCCATGTTAAAATATCCCAAGGACCATAAATTATATTTTCCGCTTTTAAAATTCCCGGGGATCAATTATGCACATTTCCAAATTATGGGGACCAAACATGTAAACTTTCCAAAACTTCACCCAGGGACCAATTTTGATAACTTATGATTTCCCAAGGTCCAAAAATGATTTTTCTTTCAAAAATATCCCACTAGGGACTAAATCTGCCAAAATCTGAAACTCCAGGGACTAAATTGTAATTTACCAAAACTTTTCCAATTTTTCACCAAAGGACTAAATATGACATTTTATGATTTCAAAATGACCTTTGGTGATAATTTTCCATATTTTGAATATCTAGGGACTAGTTTTGTAATTTTTGAAAGTCGGGGGACTGAAACTGCCAATTTTGTAAACTTTATACGTTTTTCATCTGTTTTTGCTCATTTTGCATCTAAAACATATAAAACACAATTTTGAAATATTGTCAGTATTTTGATGCATTACTGAGTGTTTTTGTATGTTTTGCAGTTCAGATTTGACCAAAAATGATGAGTGTTTGAGCACTCATCAATTCACTTCGATTTCTGATAATCCACTCTTTGATATTCAGAATGAGGATTGTGATGAGTCCACAATGGAACACGAGTTCACAAATTTACATCTTGTGAATAATTCTCTTCATGAGGAGTTCTCCGGTGAACTCGCTCATCATATCATAACTCCTCCGGAGTTTGATATCCCGAGGGGGAGATGCACTCAATCATGAGAATTTGCAAATTCCCACCCACCCTCCCGGGTTGTTTACGAGCTTACCCTTTGAAATCCAAACTCAGGCTATTGAGCCTCCTCTTGAGGAAGAAGATCAACTCATGATTTTCATCATGATTTTCTTCCTTTTCTTCACCTATAAGGTGACTTCCTCTCTTCTTCACTCCTTCGGGAATGAAGACACTATATTTGATCCCGGCATTTTGATGTATCGTTATCTTGAGCCGGATACTTATCTCATCGGAGTGGAACTTTCACGTGCTTCATATGTTTGTCCAAACATTTTGAATGAAAGTCCGATTGAGATTGTTTCTTCCATATCATGCTTCCCCAAGGACAAATGAATTCGGGGTCGAGTCAAGCTAGCGACTCGGTAAACAAAAACAGTAGCATGCTTATAGGGTTTTCACCCTAAGTGTGGTGGAGTCCCCCATGCTATGATTACAAAAGTGAAGAAAATAGTGTTTTCCACGCTTAGCTTGTAATGTTGCCCTTTTACGTTCAAAATGTCGGCATAATCGCCGGGATTTTGAATATTGAGGACAATATTCATGCTAAGTGTGGGGGGGTATTTCGCTATTCTAGCGAATTTTATCATATTTTACTATATAATACCCCCGTTTTTAGCCAAAATTTCAAAAATTTTTCACTGGTGCTTCAAAATTTTTGTGGTAATCAGTCCGCCTTGTCTAACCGACAAAAGGGATTGGCTAGTCCAGGAGCAAACGGCTCTTGGTAAAGACATCTCAAATCCGTTTACTGCTTGCAATTTGCCCAAAATTGTATGGTTCATCAACTCCCCAAAAACAAATGAGTTGGCTAGCCCGCAAGATTATGGCTTGTGGTAAAGGCCGTGGGAAATCCATAATTGGTAATCAGCTCACCAAGATGTTGACTATTCCATCAAGAGCTGGCTAGTCCAGAAGCAAACGGCTTCTGGTAAAGACTAATCAAATCCGTTGACAGCTGGTGATTTGCTCAAAATCACACGGTTATCAGGTGTGCCATAGTTCTTACACCTGGCTACTCCAGAAGTGATGGCTTTTGGTAAAGAGTTTAAAATCCATCAAGTTTTCAAAACAGTTATTGCTAGGGACTAGCAATAGTTTAGTGTGGGGGATTGATGAGTGCTCAAACACTCATCATTTTTGGTCTAATCTGAACTGCAAAACATACAAAAACGCTCAGAAATGCATCAAAATACCAAAAATATTTCAAAATTGTGTTTTATATGTTTTAGATGCAAAATGAGCAAAAACAAATGAAAAAAGTAAAAAGTTTGCAAAATTGGCAGTTTCAGTCCCTCAACTTTCATAAAATTACAAAACTAGTCCCTGGATATTCAAAATATGGAAAATTATCACCAAAGGTCCTTTTGAAATCATAAGTTGTCATATTTAGTCCTTTGGTGAAAAATCTCAAAAGTTTTGGAAAATTGCAGTTTAGTCCCTGGAGTTTCAGTAATTGACAGATTTGGTCCCTGGTGGGGTATTTTTGAAAGGAAAATCATTTTTTGCCCTTGGAAAATCAAAATGTGTCTAAAATAGTCCTTGGGTGAAATTTTGAGGAAATTACATGTTTGGTCCCTTAAGTTTGGTAAATTGACATGAATGGTCCCCGGGAATTTTGAAAAGTACAAAAATTGTAAAAATGGGTTTTGGATATTTAAGCTATGCATGAATGGTCCCTTATGATAACTTTGGAGTTTGTACAATTTCAGCCCTCACTTTTCATAAAATTACAAATGTGGTCCTTGTGTTTTTGATATCTCAAACCAAACGGATCCTATGTTATTTTAATACCAAACCCACAACACCCAATACCCCAATCCAGTTTACCATAGTCCACCCCTGGCCCACCTATCCCAAAGCCCACTCCCACTTTTAATATAATAGCTGGTCAAACACAGTCAAACCCCACACCCCCTCGTTTCACTGTACACCCCTAACCTCCCATTACCACCCTAATTTCCAGGTTTGTGTCCACCTCCCTCCTCCTCCTTTTCCACTAAACCCTCACCAACTCTTCACATACATCCCCCCTCCTCATTAATTACACCAACTGCCCACCAAACCCCACTCAAATTTACCCACTCAGTTTTCCCGCCAAAACCAATTTAGACGGTGGAGATCAAATACAACCATCCAAGGGCTGCAAATAGGTGTGGGAAAGGCAGAGAATGCTCCAGGGCTTATAAAAAGAAAAGAAAAGAGAGAAGATTAGTAGTAGTTAGTGTAGAATTTTTCCTAGTGTAATTTTTAGGTCGAAATCATGTAATGTAATTTTCTAGTTGTTGAAACTAGTTTTAAAGGCTTGAACTCAGTTCCTTAAATGTAATTCCATGTTTATTTAAGCTCCATATCAGTTATCTTTATAAAAGTCAGTTTTCACCAGTTTTAGTTAAAATCTCAAATAATTCTGTGGTTGTTATAAGTGTTATTTATTGTTTGCTTAAGCTAAACTCAGCTTAGTTATAAGCTTTCTCAAGTTTTCTAAGTAAGTTTAAACAAGTTTAGTTCACAAATCCAAATAATCTCAAAAATCCAAGAAAATAGTCAAAATTCACAAATACAAAAAGGAAATGGAGGAAGCAATGGAATTATTGGATTGTGGATCTTTCATGGTTTAGAACTCATGGTGAGTAATTAGGTAGTGGTTTGGTTTCTTGATTCCTAATCCTCAGCTCACTTGGATTTCAATGTAAGGAATTGTACTCATTTTCCTTGTATTACTTAATAAGTGAAATATGTGGTATTTGCTTGTTCTTTTCTATTCATTTAAGTTTCTATAAGCTTAGTACACAGTAATTAGTTGAGTTCATGGTTTAGTTTGGTCATTTGCTTTGTTAATCTGTCATATCAGTTCTTAAGGGGGTGTTTGGCATTAATTGTTTTGCTGTGGTTTTAAGGTATTTGTGGTTTGAAAACTAGTTAAACTTCATCACTAGGGTAAATTTAACTCAGCTCAGCTTCAAGTTTGGAAGGTTTAGTGGACAAAAGTCAAAAATCACCCTTTTTCATAACAAAACAGCCACTGTTGGAACTTAGGTTTATCACACCTTCAATCTTGGTTTAGATTTTGTTAACTGTGACCATTTTAGCTTCCATTAGTGTTATTATAACATATTAAATCCATAGGATCCATCAGAAGTCCATTTTAGTCAAAGTTCATAGTTTTCTCAAAAAGTCAAATTACCACTCTTTCAATTTTCATCAAAATAACATGAATTGTTTTGATTTATGTAGTATGCTTTAAGCTTTGAGATTTTTAGGTATTGAAGTATCCCACCTCATCTACAAGTTTCCATGGTCTTTTTATTTTTGTGATTTTTCTATTGGGCCCCACTTGGCCATAAACTCAACTGCAGGGCTGCTGAGTCCCCTGTTTCAGCAGCATACACACCCACCACCACCACTTGGTGGTGGTTTTCTATCCACCTCAGTGGGCCCTAGGCCACCAATCTTGTTCATTTCCACCCCCTCCTACCAGGCTTGGGATTTTGACCATAGCTTTGACCTGGGAACCCCTGGGTCCCACCTGAATCAAGCTCATATGTCTGTCCCAGTTTCTGAGTTCTTATAAGGTTACATGTGCTTATTTTGTGCTTAATAGCTTATTCTGAGTTCACATTTAGCTTTTTCCAGCTTAAACAAGTTCAAATAAGTTATTTGGATCAGAAAAACCCATAGTGGGTCCCACTTAAACCCAATTTAGCTTATTTTCCCACCTGGTCAAACAAAGTCAACTGGTTGGCTTATTTCTTTCCATACAGCTTATTTTAAGTTTACAAAAAAGTTGTTTTTACAAAAAGTTCATGTTTTTAGTTGTAAATTAGTTTTCTAAAAGAAAAATCCAGAAAAGTTAACTTAATTTTTAAGTGATAGTTTCTATTTAATTTTATTTAAATTTTAATTTTCATTTTTATATTTTTATTAAGTACTTGGTGTTTTTATATTTTTATTAATTTCTTCTTAAGTTAAAGTAATTTTAGTAATTTTCTCAGATTTTTATTTCATCATTTGCTATTTATTATATTTAATATTAGTTTTATTAGAAATTAATTAA
The DNA here is from genome assembly GCA_030686995.1 of Artemisia argyi. Lineage (NCBI taxonomy): Eukaryota > Viridiplantae > Streptophyta > Magnoliopsida > Asterales > Asteraceae > Artemisia > Artemisia argyi. The sequence goes on along the minus strand of CM060680.1, from coordinate 88,694,975 downwards.
TATTAAGTTTAAAATAGCATAATTAGTTTTTATTAAGCGAAACCTAGTTTTTATATTTTTTATAGCTTTTATAAGTTGTAAAATAATTTTAGAAATTTTCTTGTAATTTTTACTGTTCATTTTCTATTTTTCTTAATTTAAAATAGTTTAATTAGATAATTAATGTTTAATTAGTAATTAATTAATATAAAAATCACAAAAAGACAAAAATACTTATTTTTAATTTTAAAATTAGTTTTTAGTTATTATATAATTTTAGAAATTTTATTTTCACATTTTTAGTATTTAATTAATATTGTATTATATTTAAGTTGTTTAAATATTAATAATTAAGTGTTAATTAGTATTTAATAAATAATTAGTGTAAAAATTTATTTTCTTTTTCTAAAAATTTTCTTTTGTCTTTTAGTTTATAAAAAAGTCATTTTCACCCCCTGGGTGTTTTCAGATTTCAGTTTTTACTTTTTATTTCGTACGCTTACGTTTTATTTAAACGTGAACGTACGCGTTTTAAGTTTTAAACGTTTCTGGTTTTTCCTAGCTTCCAGTCTTGTTTATATAGCTTATTTAAGCTATTTCATTGTATAAATCAGTAGTGTAATCACTCACAACCTTTTTCCTATTCAAATTCACCCGATCACAAAGCCGTTTGAATACAATTCACACCTCGTCGGGACATAACGACCCGGGGAAACACTATATTCCGCGGAGCATTGACTCTAGGCAGTTTGACCTAGTCGACCATCCTTTGGTCAATTTAGGTTGATCGTTTGGAGTCAATCATCGGGACCATTATCGGGTCGGGAGTCGGTTTGGGTTTTTCCCTGTTGTCGGTATCGGGATTAGTCGGGACAGGTCGGGATTCGTCCCGACGCTCACCCCTAGATGGTATAAACCTCCCATCCTGAACCAGTATATATCGTGGTATCTCTCTACTCGCTTTATATACCTTCTTTGTGATTGTTATTGTGGTTGTTGTACTATAAACCACTTATTGATCTTTGAGACTTGAAGTCTTTAAACTTCGAAGAAGCCGAAAAGGCCGTATTCACCCTCTCTACGGTTCTACAATTGGTATCAAAGCCGTATACTCAAGTTTTTGAGTGTTAAAACATTCTCGAGAAGTCGTCTTAAGTCAAAAACTTCTTTTCCAAAAAATCTAAAATCCTAACGAAGATTTTTTTGGTAAAAGTTGAATATGGATCCATGGCTCAATAGAAATATGTTGAGGGGTGTTCTATGCAAAGACCACCTTTGCTAGAGACCGATGGGTTTTGCTATTGGAAAACCCAATTTGAGACCTATGTTAGATCCAAGGATCTTGACTTGTAGGAGATCATTCAAAATGGAGATTTTGTGTTCATGATGCAAGATCCTAAAACTAAGTTAATGGTGGAAAATCCATATGTAACACCCCAACCCGACAAGGGTCAAAATGCCACATTATGGTGTCAACAGAACGAATGCTAGCAGAAGACTTTCATTAATAATAAGGTTACAAAGATATTCTAAGGTAATAATGAAATACTAACATCTAAACATAATATGTTCCCAAAACAAAAGTACAAATCCAACTAAATCTAACTGAAGATAAATCCAAAGTTTAATCAAGAAGCAAACGACATCTGTCATCTGGGTAGTCCACTAAGAGCTCGTATGCACTCTTCACTCAAACCCGGCTTCCAACCTAAAACCTACCGCAGGAAAAGAAATGCGGCTGAGCTTAAAAAGCCCAGTGAACAGATATTGAGAGGATCTAAAACACACGCCTTGTGTTTACATTGATACTTTGAGTATATGCTAACTAGCAAGTGGAATTTACTAGTTAACACTTAGAATATGTTTTGAGTAATGTGTGATTGTATGTATAAACAAAGAAGACAATGAACACAAAGTTTAACCAACAAACAACTTCAATATTATTGAGAATAATACGAGTGATCTTGTTATCACTATGGTTACACCTTGAAGCTTTCACAAAAGATACGTATGTAATTCTAAACCCAGGACCTCCTTTTATAGCACAAAGAGTCCTTTACAAGTAAACTATTATACGTATCAATCTATTACTATAAGATATACACAATATCTTTTCTATACTTATCACTTTACACGCTTTCTTAACTATTACCAAAACATAAGCAGTACAAAGTCTATGTGCTAGTAGTACTAACTCAGTTAGTACTTCTAGTGTAATCTTCAGTAGTTGTAACTTTCTCTTTGACTGTTTGTACTGATAAGGATTTCCTAACAATCCTCTCCCAAACTTATGATTTCTTTGCAAATCACTAGTTTGTTGAATTATACCTTATCCTTGATGATGTGGAGATTCTTCCAAACACCTATCTTCTCCTTAAATCTCTGGTAGCCTTTTCACACTAATCATGAAATATTTGTAGCAGATCTTCAACTTTTGTTGTTCTTTCTTCATATCTCAGTTTTGACTAGAACATTACTATGAGAACACCTGCTCTTAAATGATACTCCTTTTCAGCTAACATGAAGACATCCACTCCAGCTTGTGTAGATACATGATGTACTTCACTTGATTCATAGAGCTTCCATAAGGTGTTTAGGTTGTGAGCTTCAAATCTCTAATATCTGTACTTGGATCTGGCTCATATAATCTTCTGAAATGAACCCATAGCTCTTTAGCTTTAAATTCTGTTGGCTCATTTGTCTTGAACTTATCTTGCACTAGAGTCCATAGTGTATCCAAATACTCCCTGTCACATGATCTGACAAGTTCTTCAAATTCTTTATAGACACCTGTCACACCACCAACTCTAATAATCTTCCAAGCTTCTCCAAATTCATCTGTGTAGATTTCCCTGTCAATGATTGGATGCTTTGCTTGTAATGGATCCACATAGAGGATTTCAGGTACTATTGTGATCATTTCTTAAAGCCGCTCTTTAGTTAATTCTTCATCATTCATCCTTTTGGTTTGAGAAGATTCTTTATCAGTCTTTTGCCTCTTTGCAGCCTCTAATCCTAAATTGATACATGTTCTCTTCAATCCTGGAGTTTCTTCTTCTGAATGCATAGGAATAAAGTGTTTAGTTTTTCTGAATGCAGTGTAATGCAAACTCTCTATTTCTTCATGAGATTTGCCTTTAAATTGAGCAGGCTTCCAATTATATTGATTGCACAAGAATTTCTTCATTCCAGCAATAACTTGTGCTTTTGTAGGCTTCCTTTTACTCTTTTGACCTTTCTTGATTGAGTCTATCAGATCATCTAAAGCTGCATCATTCTTCATATTAATAAAATCAGCCAATTGAGCTGATCTTTCTTCAATAGTTAGGCTTTTGTATGCAATGAGCTTAATAGCTTTTGCCTTCACCACTGGATCTGTGTCAATCATATGTTCAAAATTGTATCTGAAGCCATCTGCTCATTCTCTAATCTCTTAGCCTCCAAGAAACTTGCAACTTCATCTTCTTCAAGTTTTCTTGCCATTTCAGCATCATGATCAATCTGAGCTTGATGTCTGGTCTTTATCTTCCTTTGTTGCACAATTTCTTCATCTCTCATAGGAGCTTTTCCCTTTTCTTTTCTCTTTCTCTCATCAGCATCACCAGAAGTACCTTCTTGATGTATAATAGTAGTACCTTCTTGAGCAATACTAGTAGTACCTTCTTGAGCTTCCAAATCAAGAATTTCTGTTCGTTTATATTGTGCATTAACCTCTTCAGTCTTTTGACCTTCACCTATTTCCATAACTTCAAAACTTGATTCTTCAAAATCAATTTTCCTCCCCTCAGTTTGAGAATCTGTTTTTCTCCCCTGTTTGGGAGAATCTCCAAAAGCATCATCTGAATCTTGATCATTTGAGGAGGAAGAATCCATAATGTTTGCTTTTCTCCTAGGCTCCTAGCCTTTAGCTTCTTCACTTGCTCCTCAAGCTTCTTGACTTTGGTGACCAATGATGTGTAGATCTTTCCATAGACATGCTTAGTCTTCTTCAGATCATCTTCTAAAGTGTCAACCTTCCCTGAGAGCTTGGTACAAAGATCCATCAATTCATTGTAGTTAAGACCACCCTCAGCACTTCCAACTATGTGACATGTTGGGAGAGGTGCTTCATGGGACATTGACTCAGTTTCTTCTCCAGTTGGACCAGGAAGTACTCCTGAGCCACCCAATTGTTCCATGTGGCTTGGGATTCCACCACTTGTATCCAATCCAAGAGGATCAGACACAATAGGTGTTGCCATGGTAGGGGTCTTAGTAATGTTAATATTGTCTGGTCCTGCATCTAAGCTAGGATCAGTAGTGTTAGCCCATCCATTCCACCAATAATAATGTCCTCATCTGCTACATTGGTCTAAGGAGGAGAACTAGGCTAAGGTACCATAGCTTCTTTTCTGATTCTTCTCCTAAATGTTTGTGTAACAGGTGGGGTATAGGATGTTGATGGAACCACAATGGGTGTGTGTTGGGGCTCAGTTGGGTTTACTGACCCCTCACCCTGTACCTGTTGAATAAAAGCAAGCGTAGCAACATATAATGGTCTGACTACCCTATCCCATCCTTGTGTTGCCATAATCATATTTTGAAAAACTTTTTGTTGCAAGAAATGAGTAGGAAAAATTGTTTTGTGGGGTAGTAAAACACTTTGTTTTGCTTTCAAAATCAATTGTATAAACCTTGGATACATCAAAAATTTATTTGGAGGTTTGGAATTTTTTACAATACTTTTAAAAATCATCTTAGAAAAATTATACTTCGTGTTTCTTGAAAAACACACAAGAGCAATAGCAATATTGCTATTGAATTCTCCCATGAAGATCTTTTAGGACTTAAACAATGAAGTAATGTATGGATCAAAAACCTCCACTGAGGTGAGAAACACCCCTTATTAAAAGTTAAAAGATTATTTGATGTATGATACCCAATTTGTGAAATAGCATTAAAAATTTCTGTGTTTGGCACGTCTATGGTACTATCTGAGTCATCTAACATGACTCAATAAAATGATAAAAATTTCGTGGGTTTGAGATAGTGGGGATTGGGATGATTTATTTTGATTTTTGTACAAAGATTTTAGATACGGTATGTATTTTAAAGGCCAACGGAGCTAAATCGTTAACGTTTTATGCATAGTTTGTACAAATAAATGTCATAAAGATAATATTTTCATAAAAATATCACACTTAACTTAAAATTACCTAATTTGATGTTTCATATATTTTCCGAGCCTTTCGGAGTGTTATAACGTAGTTAAAGCTTAAAACACGAGTCGAAAACACGTAAAACGTAAAAAATGCACACTTCGCATAGAAATGCAAAGTTAACATATTCCATATGAAAACAAGTAATTGGGGAAATAAATCATATTAATGGGTGATGCATGATTTTGCAACCTTGCAAAAGGTTTTACTTCTCAAGGGATCTTGAGAAGCTTGCAATCCCCACCAGGCAGTGTACCTGACCGATGTAGTATAGTGAGTGGCAAGTACCGGGGGATTGATCGTTCTCTAGGGGAATAGTGTCGTTAGGATTAAAAGCTACTTAAACTAGGTCTAGAGGTGAGGGATGATTCTTTTTGTATTTTTATGTTTTTATGAAAGTAAATAAAATCTCGGGTTGGAATAGTGAGCGGAATTAGTTGCTAGTCAACTAACCCAAAATTACTACAAATGCAAAATAAAATAAAATTACAGAAAAAGTAAATTGGTGAACTTCTTATAATGGGAAAAGCGTATTTACCTAGATTTTACTACTCCCTAGTTATCTCTTACTGATTAATTGATTTGTTACAGTTGTTTGGATGAAGGGTTGTATTCCTTAATACCAGTCATGGGGCTGTGTACGTCCTACCCCACTCTATAAGCTTCTACTCTTCCTATCAAGGCCTGGTAAACAGTTACTTATGCATTAAATACAACCAATAAAATCATAGTACACATCTGATTACGTTTCTTAAGACGTTCAAGCCTGTTACCATATAGGAGTATAGCCAGTTTTCTTAAGCCTAACGCGAAAATCAATCACCCAAAATCAACTAATAACAAATCAACAACCAATAATTAACAACTAGGTTTCATTAGATCTAAGTAAACACAAAGATAATTAAGCTAGCATGTTAAAAGAAAGACAAGATAAACAATCAATCAAACAACACATAGACATATTGAATGATCAAAAAGAAGACTTAGCTTCAATTGAACATGAAGGAAAAAAGGGCTTGGAAACCCTAAGTTTACAGGAAAATTCGTCTAGGGTTTTATCTCCCAAAAGTTACACACCTAATGAATGAAAAATCAAAAAATATATATAGATATACAAGTCTGACGGCGTCAGGTTTTAGCCTCTGACGCCGTCAGATCGCTGTGTTTTAGGGTTTCGTATCACCCAAGAGATCTCTGACGCCGTCCCTTTATAAAGGTTCTGGGCCGTCTCGTATAGTGCTAAAGGGAGACGGCCTTGCTTCTGGATCACTTGACGCCGTCAGGTGTTAACCTGACGATTTCTTCTAGGGCATCTCAACATAAAAATCCTTGGCGTATTGTTGGGAATTATACTAACTGTTAGGAATACAATTATTCCTATAAAAGACTCGGTCACCTAAATGATGTAATAGCATTATGATAGCTCGTAGTTAGTTTATTAGTTAGTTAGATATTAGTTTAGTTTAGGTAACATCGTGGAAGAAGGACGGGTCTTTACCCACTGTATGCCTGATCCACAGCCCGGGTGTGGGCGTTTTTATCTTTTTTGTAGGACACTATAAATACCCCTCTCCACATGTGGAGAGGGTTGGTGCTTTCACTTCTCTTAATCTAATATTACATTTTCTCTCATCTCTTTCCCTCTCTAGAAACACCCAACTCACTTTCTCTCTCTAAACTCTCTTCTTATTCATCTTTCTTGAATCAATCCAACCACTAAACCATACATGTTACAATTATGAATATACTACACTAACAGTTACCACGGCTAAGCATGGATGAAGCACTGCTGAAGAATACACTAACAGTGGAAACTCATTGCCACTGTTAGTACATATAATTACCACTGCTGTCAGGATAATTGTTAGGAAACGTGTATTGATAAATATAGAATAGATTTTGTGTATGTCCTATTCTATTAGACTTATACTTATCTTGTAGAAGAGGACTCCTTATGCTATAAAAGGAGGTCCTAGGTTAAGGTTAGATATACGAATTTCTTAGAGCTTCAAGGTTGTAACCCTAGTGATACAAAGATCACTTGTATTATTATTCATAATAATATTGGAGCTAACAGTTTGGTTTACACATTGTTCTTATTTATATACAACTGCTTTTACTCACAATCAAACTTCTAAGTATTACTAAGTAGATTCCACATACTTGGTAGTATAACTCAAAGTATCATTCTAACACAAGGCGTGTGTGTTTAGATCCATCAAGAGGTATCAGAGACAGGCTTTGATACTTTGATTTAGAAGATCCGAAGTTCACTTATTTTTACAAGAATTCAATGGAGATGGAGAACAGTCAGAACAACATTGCTGCTAAGCTTCCTAAGCTTAAACTAAATGATTTTGAGATGTAGAAATTAATGATTGAACAATTCTTTATGGTGCAAGACTATGCACTTTGGGAAATCATTATGTTTGGTGATTCCTTTAAACTTGGTCCTACTATAGAAACTATTGATGGCAAGGTAGTGCAAAAGTTAAATATTGGACCAGTTACATCTGATGAAAGACTTCAAAAGAAGAATGACTTGAAGGCCAGAGGTTTATTGCTAATGACCCTTCCTAGGGATCAAGTTTTAGCTTTCAGCAAGTACAAGACTGCAAAGACTTTATTTGAAGAGATCTGCAATGTTTTTGGTGGTAATGATTCTACCAAGAAGACACAGAAGACCTTGTTGAAACAAACCTATGAAAATTTTTGCTCAACAAGTAATGAATCCATTGACAGCATCTTCACAAGGCTTCAAAAGATTGTTACACAACTCACAGTGTTTGGAATTGAGGTGGAAAAGGAAGACCTCAACTTAAAGTTTTTAAGAAGTCTACCCTCTGAGTTTAGTACTAATGTTGCTGTATTGGAAGACAAGCCAGAACTTGAAACCATGAAGCTTAATTATTTGTACAATAACTTTAAAGTTATTGAACAAAGACTAAAGAAGCCTGGAAAGATAAGTACAAGCTCAGGGAACTTAGCTCTTATATCATCATCTGTTGATGATAGTTCTGATGAAGAAAGTGATGATGATGAGGATGCTGCTCATATTGCTATTTCCACTGGCAGTGCAAAAGTTTCCACTGCTAGTTCTAAGAAACTGATAGCTGGTCTTGGTGATCCTACTTTTTATGCCTATCTCTCTAGTCAAGTAAAAAGCTCAATTGTCACACATGAAGACTTGGATAAAATCGATGAAGATGACTTGGAAGAGATGGACATTAAATGGTAAGTTGCTTTGTTAAGCTTAAAGGCAAAGAAATTTTGGAAAAAGACTGGGAGGAAGATCATTATCAATTGTAATGAGACTGCAGGCTTTGACAAGAAGAAGGTGGAGTGTTACAACTGTCACAAGATGGGACACTTTTCCAGGGAATGCAGGAAACCAAAGAAGCCTGATAATAGGTCAACTTGGTACAAGCAAGACAAGAAGAAGGAGCCTACAGTTGAAGAACCAAAGGTGATTTTGGCCATTGATGGAGTGAGCTATGATTGGAGCTATATGGCTGATGATGAAGAAGATCCAGAATCTGCAATGATAGATAGCTACAGAACTTGCACTTATGGCTTTTTCTGATTCTGAGGTACAAATTAATAATGCTTGTTCTAAAATCTGTAAGGCTTTAAAAGACTATGAGAAACTTAAAGTTCAATATGATGAACAATTGTTAGATTTAAATCAAACCAATTATAACCTAGCAAATCATAAAAGAGGTCTTGCTGTTTTAGAAGCACAAATAGAGCATTTTAGGGCTAATGAATCTAAGTTTAGTGATGATATTGCTGTATTAAGAAGGGACTTAGATTATAAGATTGCTGTGAATCTAGCACTTAGAGAAGAATTAGAGAAGGTTAAAAAGGCTAATGATAATGTTAAAATTACTGTAGACACATTAGCTTATGCTTCAGATGGAATTAATAAAATTTGGGAAGCCCAAGTAGTTAATAAAGCTAAATCAGGTTTAGGTTACAAGTCTGTACCACCACCCCTAAGAGGTGTTCCATCACCTCCTGGTATAGACCTAGCACACACTGGATTAGAGGAGTTTCAGGAACCTACTAGGACTTATGGCCCCTAAATTGTGAAAGAAGCTATTGTAGATAAGATTGTTGAGTCAGAGGCATTTGAAAGTGCAAGTGATTCATCACTTAAGGAAGAATGTGTGAAAGTTAAGGATAAAACATGTGTTCCTGAAGTTGTTAAGATTGAAAAGGAAGAACCTAGGAAACAAACAAATAATACTAGGCCCACTATTAAATATGAAAAGATGTATAGAAATAGATCACCAGCTCCTAGGGGAAACAAGAGGAACCGGAACAATCTAAAATCTCAACAATTTGGTAGCGATTTTGAGTTTAACAACAAAGCATGTCATATCTGTGGTAGTTTTGACCATCTTCATGCTTACTGTAACTATCAAAAGGGTAGAAGAAGTGTTTTTGGGAACACAGGGGTAAAAGAAAATAAGTTTCAAAATTTAACTCACCCCAATCCTCTAAGAAATATGATTCCCAGAGCTGTTCAACTTAAAACTGGCATCAAACCTCTTACAACTGCTAGAAAAGTGAACAGTGGTTACCCTAAGTCACCTGTTAAAAGTACAAAACCTATTCAAACTTTTGTCAAAAGTGCACAAACAGGTAAGAAGACATTTTATGAAAAGAAGGTTTTCTATAACCACAAGTGGGCACCTAAAATTTCAAAACCAGCAGTTGCCACTACTAAGCCAACAATTACCATTGCTAGGCCAAAAGTTTCCACTGGTGGTTCAGTAAACAACAAAAGGGTAAATGTGGGAAATGCTGTGAAGGCCTCAACACGTTGGGAATGGAAACCAAAAGGAATTAACACCTCAGTCAATCCCAATGGTGTATCAATGACCTTTGACAGATATAATTATATTGATACACGAGGCAGATCCAAGTCATTTGTGGCTTAGGTCCTCAAAAGGAACTAATTTCTTTATTTTATGTGCAGGGACATTCAAAGCCTAAAAAAGATCAAGGATATTCAGACAGTGGATGTTCTAGGCACATGACTGGCAACAAGTCCCATCTTTCCGATTTCAAACCCTATGATGGACAATTTGTCAGCTTTGGAGGTGGTATTGGTGGGAAGGATACTGGCAAAGGAACTATCAAGGCTGGAAACTTAGACTTTGAGAATGTGTATTATGTGAAAGAACTCAAGTACAATCTCTTCAATGTGTCACAGATGTGTGACAAGAAACATAGAGTTCTATTCTCTGAAGATGAATGCTATATCTTGTCTAAGGATTATAACTTACCTGATGAAAGTGAGGTCCTACTTAAAATCCCTAGAAAAGGCAACTTATATAGCATAGACATGAAAAACATAGTGGCTAAAGATGATGTTACTTGTTTGCTTGCAAAGGCCACTTTGGATGAATCCATGCTTTGGCACAGAAGACTTGGTCATGTTAACTTCAAGACAATCAACAAGATTGTGAAAGATGGTCTAGTCAGAGGTCTACCAGAGAAGAGATTTGAGAATGACCAAACATGTGTTGCCTGTCTTAAAGGCAAGAAACATAGAGCTTCTTGCAAAACGAAGGCATATAAATCTATTGATCATCCACTCTACATGTTGCATATGGACTTGTTTGGTCCTACATCAGTGAGTAGCATAAATTTGAAGATGTATTGTCTTGTTGTAACTGTTGATTTTAGTAGATTTACATGGGTTTTCTTTCTAAGAACCAAGGATGAGACCACTGGCATCCTTAAGACTTTCATCACTGAAGTTGAAAATCAAGTTGATAAGAAGATCAAGATTATCAAGTGTGACAATGGGACAGAGTTCAAGAATAGAGTTATGGATGATTTCTGCAGAGAAAAGGGTATTAAAAGAGAAATTAGTGTTGCAAGAACACCTCAGCAGAATGGTGTTGCTGAAAGAAGAAACAGGACACTAATTGAGGCTGCTAGAACCATGTTAGCTAATTCCAAGCTACCAGTGACTTTTTGGGCTGAAGCAGTGAACACTGCTTGTTATATTCAAAACAGGGTTTTAGTGGTGAAGACAAAGAACAAGACACCTTATGAATTATTCAGAGGAAGAACACCTATTTTGGACTTTATGAGGCCATTTGGATGTCATGTTACTATTCTTAATACCATTGATCATCTGGGAAAGTTTGAAGAAAAGTCAGATGAAGGCTTCTTTGTTGGATATTCTATGGTTAGCAAAGCTTTTAGAGTCTATAATTTGAGAACAAAGAAGATTGAAGAAAATTTGCATGTTGAGTTCCTTGAAAATAGAGCTAACATAGCAGGTGCAGGACCAGAATGGCTGTTTGATCTTGAAACTTTGTCAAATACAATAAATTATGTACCTATTACCTCAGGTACAGGAAACAATGATCTTGATGGCTCAGAAGAATTCATTGATGAAGATGAACCTTGCAAAGATGATGAAGATGATAAAGATCAAATTGTCATGCCACTTTGGGAATTCTGCTTCAAAGAATGAAGATTCACAATATTCAAAGAATTCTGAAAAGGAAGGTGATGCTAATGTTGTGAATTTTGATGTTCAGAATAAAGACATTCCTGAAAGCAGTGGTAAACCTATTTCCACTGCTACACTAGAAGTTTCCACTGATGGACCAAGTGTGGAAAATTCAACTCAGGAAACACCTAGTGATGATGTTGAAATCACTAACATGCCTACACCATATGATATTCCTAACACATCGTAAACCACAATTCACAAAGTGCATCCACTTGAAAATGTAATTGGTGATTTACAATCAGGTGTGAAGACAAGAAAGCAGACAAAGATGAATGATGTTCATGGGTTCATTAGTGAGGTTTATGAGTCCAAGAAGCACACAGACAAGAATGAATGTTTGTTTTTCTGTTTCCTATCACAAGTGGAGCCTAAAACTGTATATAAGGCTTTAGAAGAATCAAACTGGGTTGAAGCAATGCAAGAGGAGTTGTTGCAGTTCAAACTTCAAAATGTATGGGTTCTTTGTGATTTGCCTGATGGAATGAAAGTGATTGGTACAAAGTGGGTTTTCAGAAATAAGAAAGATGAAAGAGGTATTGTTATCAAGAACAAAGCTAGATTGGTTGCTCAAGGATACACTCAAGAGGAGGGTATTGACTATGAAGAAGTTTTTGCTCCTGTTGCAACGATTGAGGCTATTAGATTGTTTTTAGCCTATGCATCCTTTATGGGCTTTACTGTCTATCAAATGGATGTCAAGAGTGCTTTTCTGTATGGGAAGATTGATGAGGAGGTCTATGTTTCTCAACCTCCAGGCTTTGAAGATCCTCAACATCCCAATAAGGTTTATAAAGTGGTTAAGGCTCTTTATGGCTTACATCAAGCTCCAAGGAAGTGGTATGAAACCTTAGCTACATATCTACTGAATAATGGGTTTCATAGAGGGAAAATTGATCAAACTTTGTTCATCAAGAAAGACAAAGGTGATATTCTACTGGTACAAGTGTATGTTGATGACATCATCTTTGGATCTACTAGACAAGAGATGTGCAAAGAGTTTGAAAAGTTGATGAAAGATGAGTTTCAAATGAGTTCTATGGGAGAACATACTTTCTTTTTGGGACTGCAAGTACAACAAAGAAAAGATGGCATCTTTATTAGTCAAGACAAATATGTGACTGAGATTTTAAGAAAGTTTCACTTTACAGATGCAAAACCTTCAAATACCCCTGCTGATAAGACTACTCATCTATTGTTAAAGAATGCTAGTGGAGCAGATGTAGATGTTCATACTTATAGATCTATGATTGGTTCCTTGATGTATCTTACTTCATCAAGACCAGAAATTATGTTTGTTGTATGTACTTGTGCAAGATTTCAAGTCACTCCAAAGACATCACACTTGACTGCAGTAGAGAAAATTTTTAGGTATTTGAAGACATATCCTAATCTAGGATTATGGTATCCAAGAGAATATCCTATGGAGTTGATTACATACTCAGATAGTGATTATGCTGGTGCAAGTTTGGATAGAAGGTCAACCACAGGAGGATGTCAATTTCTTGGATGTAGATTGGTGTCATGGCAATGCAAGAAACAGACAATGGTGGCTACTTCAACAACTGAAGCAGAGTATGTAGCTGCTGCAAGCCGTTGTGCTCAGATCTTATGGCTTCATAATCAATTATTAGATTATGGGTACAATTTCATGAACACCATTATATATATAGACAATAGTAGTACCATATGCATTATTAAAAATCCTGTGCAACACACTAAACTGAACATATAGAGATTAGTCATCACTTTATCAGAGATTGTTTTGAGAAAAAGCTCATTCAAGTTGTCAAAATTCATACTGATGACAACTATGCTGATTTATTAACAAAAGGGCTTGATGTGGGTAGGTTTCAGTATTTGGTAACAGGTATTGGAATGCTCAACCCATAAAATTTTGATGTCTAATGGTCTTTAGTGTTGCAGGATAGTTTTTAGGTACTAATATTGTTTGTATATGTTTGTATGGTTATCTACTAACTTTTATGCAGAAGATTAAGAACTTAGTGGAAACCATAGTACAAACAGTGGAAAGTTTTGCTCTCACAGTGGTAAAAGAAAAAGACAGAGTACTTTTGTTCAATTATTCAAGAGTTACTGAGTACATCAAAAGAGAGTAAAACACATCATCCAAATCACAAAACTCAAAAGCTTAACATCCTAACACCCTACACTCCACAACAGCTACTCCATGGGCTTCTTGCCTTTCCCCTGATAGTCATGCTTTGCCTTCTGAGCACTCTTCCTCTTGTTATCAAAGGAAAATTGCTTCCTTGGGCAAGCAAGACCTAGCACTTGTTTTGGTGGCTTTTGGAGTCTTGCAGGCTTTTCTGGTGCAGGCCACTTCATATTCACCAAGGCTGATTCAAGGGCTGTTGTAAGTGCTTTTGGTAGCTCCTTGGACAGGGTGTAGAACTCATCATCATCATCATCTGAAGAAGAACTTGAGTAGAACTCAAGAGATGGAGCAGGAGCAGATGTAGAGACCTTTTTGTTTGGCTTAATGTTGGATGAAGTTGAAGCACATGGAGGAAAATAGCCACTCCATCCTGATGATTGCTATTCAAAGTCAGAATAGTAACTTATCTCTCCATCAGATGAATCATCTAAAGAGATGTAGATAAGTGGAAACCAGCTCCTGATGATTTTAGGGTTTGTGATGTTGAAGAAAAGTTTTGATGAAGACTTATGTTGATTTGAGCCCCTTTTATATGCAAAGTCAAATCCAAGGGTTACTTAAGAGGGATATTAACTCTTATCTGTTTTGGTAGGTTGGAGAAGTAAATTTAGATATTATTTACTTAATCGGGCTGACTTTGAGAAGATATTTTTGTGAATAGTAACTTGGTCAAACAGTTACTTTGAGACAAAATACATTGGTTAGGAATGGTGTTTACTAAATATGCAGAAAAACAACCAATATTTGCTGAGTGATTGGAGTTATAAGGTGTGTAACTAAGACACACAACAAATGGTTATTGATTCACCATGTCTAATCCACATAAGAATCAACTAGTCCAGAGCAAACGGCTACTGGTAAAGACTTAACAAATCTGCTTATGGTTCATAGTTTACCAAAAACTATATGGTCATCAACTCACCATATTCCATGTGATAAAGAGTTGGCTAGTCCATAGTAAACGGCTCATGGTAAAGACATATCAAATCCGTTGATAGCTGGTAGTTTGCTAAAAACTATGCAAAGAGCGGTTCACTTTTACATGTTTTGATTTTTACCACTGCTCTTGAAAATTTTTGTGAAAAGTTTCCACTGCTAGTTCACAGTTACCACTGATAGTGTTATTTTTACCACTGTTGATCTAGCCATTACAACTGTTGTGTCAGTAATAAATTTTTTACTAGCCGTTGAGAGAAAACCGTTTTGTCTGTATTAATAGGGTTAATTTTTAGAAGATTATCTTCTTACTTAATTTAAATTTATTCTTTTCTTGAAGATAAATCTTGACTAAAGATAATCTCTCTTGCATATTATTCCCAAACCTTAACCGTATATATCTTTTCTCTCCATCGGTTTGTTCTATCAATCATACTCACACAATTATTCTTTTTCTCATAATAACAATGGTTACACTAAACTTTGTTGATGAGCACAATCAAGTGGCTTATTTACAGAAGTCCGAAGATAAGAGTGGCCCTATTTTCATCAGATTCTGAATTTTCTCAATACCACTCATATAATGTATGCTTTAACACTTAATCCCACAATCTATGTCTCTCATATCAAACAGTTTTGGAACTCTGTAGAGTCCATCACCATTGACCAAGGAGACACACATGAATCTGTGGATACTCTTAGAGCCACAGTGGATGGGGTAACTATTGATGTTAATGAATCATCCTTGAGGAGAATTCTCGAATTGGATGATCTGAATGGTATCATCACATTGCCCAATTCAGATATTTTTAAACATCTCTCCACAATGGGTTATGATACATCTGCCAAATTGATGACTTTTAAAAAGGGATGTTTTTGCCCCCATTGGAGATTTTTAATTCATACTCTTTTACATTGTCTAAGTCCTAAGAAAACTGCTTATGAACAATTTAGTTCAACAATGGCTTATCCTTTGTGGTAGCGTAGGGATTGCACCAGGCTTTACCTCTCGAGGGATCTCGAGAAGCTTACAACCCCCACCAGGCAGTGTACCTGATCGATGTAGTATAGTATAATGACAAGTACCGGGGGATTGATCGTTCAGCTAGGAATAGTGTCACTAGGATTAGAAAACCTAAAGACTAGGTCTAGAGATGAGGGATGATTCTTTTTGTATTTTTTAGTTTTTATAAAAGCAATTAAAAATCTCGGTTTTGGAGGAGTTGGGCGGAATTAGTTGCTAGTCAACTAACCCAATTACTAAGATGCAATCAAAATAAAATACTAAAAATAAAAATAAACTATATTAAACAAGTGGTGTGAGCAATATATGGGAGAATTGTGTTTACTTAGATTTCACTACTCCCTAGATATCTTTTACATGTTAATTACTTGTTACAGTTGCGTGGATGACTGATTGTATTCCTTAATACCATTCATGGGGTGGCGTACTTACTTTTCCAATCCTATAAGCGCCTACTTCACTCATATGTCGAGCCGGCATGGGATCATTAGAATTTGCTCATGCATTAAATACAACCAATAAAACCTAGTACACATCGGTTCATGTTTCCTAAGACGTACAAGCATGTTACACAATGGAGATCTGCCAGTTTTCTTAAGCCTAACATTGAAATCATTCATCCATTACAACTATAAACAAGTAATCAACATATAATTAACATCTAGGTTTCATTACATCTAAGCAAACACATGATAGATCTAGCCTAGCATGTTGAAATCAAGACAAGCATAAGATATATTCAAACAACACATAGACATATTGATTGAATTGAAAAAGGACTTATCTTAATTGAACATGAAAGGTTTCAAGGGGTAAAAACCCTTGAAAATACTATAAAATATGACCTAGGGTTTCACAAGTTCGGCCCTAGTATTCTCTACACAAGTTCCCTCAATGAAAAATTGAAAAGTATATATAGATTCTGAGAGGTGGCGGTGTCAAGAACAAATTGCTGACGCCGTCATCTCGCCGCCAAATAATTTCTCGGACTGCCTAGATCTGGGTTTGACGCCGTCATGTGTACTCCTTATGCAGGCCGTCACCAAAAATACTCTTGATGCCCTTCTCTTGACGCCTTCAGGTTTTCACTGGGTCGTCACGGATTTTACTCCTGACGCCGTCACATTTTTCCTCTTGACGCCGTCAGGTACTGTTCTCAGCATGGAAAATTAAGTCTTTGCCGTTTTCTTCACTTTTATGCTCCAAAAACGTCCAAAATGCTTCCTTTTCCAGAATTCACTCCCAAAGTACCTAAAATCACAAAAGGAACGATTTAGGGCAATATTTGATAAAATAAATTCAATTCCGGGCTTAAATGACCCCCTAAAAGTGGTTCATTTTTCGCTTCATCACTTTGGTTTACTTAGCCTTAGATAGGACTTTCAATTTTTCAAAGTTTATTTTTAACAATATGAAAGGCAATGTAAAGAGTTCTTATAAATTTATGATGTATCCAAGGTTTGTGCAAGCAGTGTTAAATGAATTTCCACTGCAACCCCATACAAGAGTTTATAAAACCCCCTGTCTAAAGCCAAAAGTTTTTCAAAATATGGATAAGGCTTCAGAAGGATGGAATGGGGAAGTTAAACCACTTTTTCCTCAAATGCTTGCAAAGATTGCACAGGTACATGGTGAAGGTGTAGCAATCCCAGTTGCACCCCAACACACACCCTCCATTAATATTCCATCTACAACTCATACTCCACCAGTTACTCACACATATGTGAGGAGGCAAAAACAGCCAACTCCTCACATCTCAACATTGCATGTTTATGAACCTTTTGGTCTAGGAACAAGCTGTGGTGGTTCTAGGCTTCAATCTAGTCCAACTAGAGAAGAGCCTAAATCAATGCCCTATGATTCAACTCTCCCAACAGGTAACACAGTTGGAAGTGTTGAGAGCAGTGAGCAACAAATTGAATTGATGGAACTTTGTACCAAATTAGTCAAACAGGTTAAATCTTTGAAGGATGACTTGGCTTAAACAAAGAAGCAACATGCCAAAGATATTAGTACCTTGACTGAAGAAATTCAATCTTTGAAGAAGGAAGTACACGATTTAAAGAAGCAAAGGTCTACCAGGTTTGTCATCTCATCCTCATCCTCACCTAATGATGAAGATTCATAATACTTTAGTGAAGATTTGGGAAATTCTCCCAAACAGGGGAGGATTAAAACTGATGCTACATTTAAGGGGAGGAGACTAAACTTTGAACAAGGATTTGAAGATCTTGATGATCAGGATGATGTACAAGAAGAGGAAGAAGCAGTGGGTTCTCAGGAAATTTTTGCTGAAGCAGTTGAAACAAATAAAGAAACAATGGAAACAAATCAAGACACAGTGGATGTTGCTGATGCAGAATTTTAAAGAAAGAGGGTTGCAAAAGGAAAAGTTCATATTTTTGAAGAAACATCTGAGCAGCAGTCAAGGAAGATTTCCAAAAGAGAGCAAGCTCAGATAGATTATGATGCAAATTTGGCAATGGAATTGGAAGAAGATGAAATTACAAAGAAGAAAAAGCAAGAAGAATTAGATATTGCAAGTTTCATGGAGACTAAAAGGCTGGATAAGTTGGAAACAATTGTAGAAGAACCAATTTCTACTGTTCCACCAACAGTGTTAAAAGAGAAAACTCCAATGTTCACATAAATGCCAACTGAAGAAGAAATTGATTTCATGATTGCTCATGATCCAGTAATCAGAAAGAAGGCAGTTGAATTGGTTGCAAATACAACTTTAACTGAAGAACAAAGATCAGCTCAATTGAATGACTTTATTCAAATGAAGAATCAACAGGCACTTAATGATATAATTGGCATAGTTAGAAAAGGTCAGAAGAAACCAAAACAACCAACCAAGGCACATATAATTTCTGAGATGAAGACTTTTTGTTGTCATGTTGGCAATTGGAAGATGTCTCAATTCAAAGGCATGTCACATGAGAAGATTGAAGGGATCTACTACAGAGTCAAAAGACAAGATAGTAATTTCATTCCTATGGTTTCAGAAGCTGAAGTCCTCAGAAAACCCAAGAGATCAGGAAAAACTCTTGAATATAAAGAAGTCAAGAAATCTAAAGTAGCAGAAAAGTTGACTGAGGAACAAGTCTCAGGAATGATTTTTATTGAAACTGATGTGTTGAATGTAGAGCCTTTACAATCTAAATATCCAGTTGTTGGTTGTTAGATTTATTCTGATGATTTTGGTGGTGCATGGAAGATTATTAGAACTGGTGAAGTTACAAGTATTTGTAGAGATTTTGAAGATCTTGTTAGGTCTTGTGACAGAGAAGACTTGGACACTTTATGAAAGATAGTTCAAGATCAGTTCAAGAAAGATGAGCTTGTTGATGTCAAAGCTAAAGAGTTATGGGTTAACTTCAGAAGACTTTATGAGCCTGATGCATCTGACAGATATTGGAGATTTGAAGCTAATAATTTAAATACTTTGTGGAAATTCTATGATTCAAGTGGAGTACATCATTTATCTACTCAAGATGGAGTTGATGTGTTTATGTTAGCTGAGAAAGAATATCCATTAAGAGCAGGTGTTCTTACTGTGATGTTGTCTGTGAAATTAAGATGTTGGGAAAGAACTAAAATCATAGAAGATCTGCTGCAAAGGATATATGATCAAAGTGTGAAAGCTGATAAGGAGTTGAGAAAAAGGAGATAAGTGTTTGGAAGAATTCCCATATCCTCACATATGCTGATAACTTGAAGAAACTTATTGATTTAATTAGCAATCATAAGTTTAGGGGAGGATTGTTGGGAATTATACTAATAGTTACCACGGCTAAGCATGGATGAAGAACTGCTGAAGAATACACTAACAGTGGAAACTCATTACCACTGTTAGTACATATAATTACCACTGCTGTCAGGATAATTGTTAGGAAACGTGTATTGATAAATATAGAATAGATTTTGTGTATATCCTATTCTATTAGACTTATACTTATCTTGTAGAAGAGGACTCCTTGTGCTATAAAAGGAGGTCCTAGGTTAGGGTTAGATATACGAATTTCTTAGAGCTTCAAGGTTGTAACCCTAGTGATACAAAGATCACTCATATTATTATTCATAATAATATTGGAGCTAACAGTTTGGTTTACACATTGTTCTTATTCATATACAACTGCTTTTACTCACAATCAAACTTCTAAGTATTACTAAGTAGATTCCGCATACTTGGTAGTATAACTCAAAGTATCATTCTAACACAAGGCGTGTGTTTAGATCCATCACGTATCATCATAGGTGACGGCGTCAGCTCCAAAGCGTGACGCCGTCAGGTGTTAAATCCTGGCTTTCTTGACTTTTCTTGTTCCCTTCATTCTTGAGCATAAAAACGTCCAAAAAGCTCCAAAATGCTCCATTTTCCAGAGTTCATGTCCTAAGAACCTAAAATGACAAAAAGAAACGATTTAAGATAATATTTGATCATAAAAACACGATTTAGGGCTTAAATGACCCCCTAAAAGCGTAACAAATATTTCCTTATCAAATACCCTTACACTTGGGATTTGCTTGCCCTCAAGCAAAAGAGCTTTTATATCAATTAAAGCACAAGTTAGGGGTCATTTAACATTAATATAAATGTAATTGCAATAAATGATTGATCTACCCTAATCAAAACAAGCACATAAATTATATACTAGCACCCCACATATAGTGTTTGGATACTCTCATCTCTCGGGTGTTATAAGTGTATATATCACAAATGAAAATGGAAGAAATATCTCTCACTACCTGTCATAGCAAATAGATTACCATAGGCTTGGTAAAGGATCAAGGCTCCACCACTTTGGCATAAGCACCTTGGATAAACTATCAAAGAGGTCTTTTAAAGGGTTATAACGTTAGGTGTAGGGATATTGAAAACACGGTTTTGTCGGATAAATGGATATTTAACTGGTGGCAAGTCAATTGTCTTAGTTAATTACATATACAATGTGGCGTTGCTAAGCCAAGACTCGACTCAACTTAAGCTAATAACGAAATAACATAAACATAAATAAAATAAAAGGAACGGGATGGTAGTCCGTATGTTTTTTCTCTACTTTTTTTTCTCATCATTTTTTTTTTCATTTTTTTCTTGTTTTTTCAATTTTTTTTCATACACTCTTTCCCTACCATCCAAAATAATACATCAAAGGAGCTCGTTTCCTCCCCTTACACTTGAACTTTTAAATAAATCAAAATAGAGACTCGAATCAAGATAATCGAAACATTGGAGTACTTTAAAACATTAACGTATGTATGGGGGTAATAAATGATGTTCTTCCCCATTAATCCATTACACTAGTACTTTACCCATAAGTCTCAATCGTCCTAAAACAATATGTACAAGATATAACTCGACTTAGCAACCATGTAATCAATTAGACAACTAACTAAGGGTTTAAACAAATAACAATAGTGCACTAAAGATGAGTGCACACAAGGAAGGCTAAGGAAATTTGGGTGTACGTTTAGGGGTGGATTGTAAATAAACTCTTCCTTTAAGTAAAATGCTTAAAGTTAGAAACGAAAAAGATAGACTCTGAGGGTTGTACTAGGGGTATTATGTACTAAAAATTAGTACAATGCAAAGGTGTGGGAGAATTACTTGACCAAAGAAGTCAATGTAATTATATTACAGGCTTAAAACAAGGGTTATCCTAATGCCTCTTATCATGTAGTAAATCCAAATTACACGAATGTAGTCTCACTAGTGATCTCGGAATGCATCACTAACGCAAGTACTAAAATCTAAATGCTACCGGTACACTCATAAGCACCAACAATGAATGCTTTTCCTAAAGATCTAAAGGCGAACCTCACTTATTTGGGGTGGAAATTTTTTTGAATGGTACGGTTTTTGTGCTAGTCTTATAACTCCTATCCATGAGACGCTTATTAAGACTAAAGTTTCACACCTAAATGTTGTAAAAAAATTTAAATTTGTTTATGAGATTATCCTAACAAGTATTTCACTTAGTTTTATTACACATTCACTATTAAACAAAGCAAAAATCAAGTGGAGTTATAGTTTCTAAGGTATCCTAATTTACCCTCCCTACACTTAAATCAAACATTGTCCCCAATGTTGTAAATAAAAGATGTAAAAGTAAAAATAAATGAGAATGAAAGAAACTAATAGTCCCTTGATTCACTCGGTATGGACGATGTGATAACATGGTTAAATCTTCCTCCAAGAGAATGAACATGATAAGCTTCACTCTAGAAATATAAATCATTTTCTTGTCCAATATAATCTGTGAATAACTAAGAAAACAAACACAAAAACCAAAGAATCAAACCGAACAAAGAAGAATCACAACTCGGTGTAATTCTAGACTTAGAAATAAAAACAACACAATTAAAGGATAGGATACTTGTTGAGTGAATTACAAACAGGAACTCATAAAACATATCCACAAGTATTGACACACAAACAAGATATAATATATGCTAATCATGAATTGTGATTTTTTCATGTTTGAATTTCGTTCTTTTTAACAAAATATAAACTTCCCTACACTTATCTTTTTGTAAAATACCTTTATATATGCAATTAAGACGAGGTTAAAAACAAAATAAAGCATTTTCACAAATTATTCGAAACATGAAAATTTAATAATTTTAATTAAGCATATATGACACAAACAAATAAATAAAATAAAAACATCAAACAATTAAAAACATGGGGTGCCTTCCAAGAAGCGCTTGTTTTTGTTCGAGTCACGAGCCTGACTCTACCCTTATTTAACGGAAATAAGGGAGGTTTTCCCTACACTTAGGATTAAGTGCGGGTGGAAGTAGCGATACGCACCCTTAGGGTGGAAATATGCCACGTGAGGTGAAGGGAGTGTGTGAATGGCTTCCTTCATCTTAATCTACCCGGATAATATTGGTTGATGGGTGGGTCGGTTCCTCTTTTGTCTCCTAAGGATGAAAAGTTGTGTAAAGATTAAGGTTCTGGTTCGTCAACACTAGGAAATTCCCTAGAACTAAGAGTAAGGTTATCACTACAAGTATTCAAACCTATATACTCTAGTGGTGCTTAGTACAAGGGTTCTACCTCCATCGGAATTCCTAAAGTTTCTTCTACTTTTTCCGGGTAAGTCACGGGTGGTGTATGTGCCTCAAATGATGGTAGGACTTGTGGGGTACTTTGTAGGCTTGGATTATCCACCTCATCCTCCATTGTATCTAGATTACCTATGTGTTTGTTTTGTATTATGGTGGTACATGACATCCACTTAGGTATCACAACATATTCACACCCAGACAAACTTCCTGTTTGCTCCTTCAAACCTGTTATTAATTGATCCGTAATGTTGTTTGTTCGGTTGTCTAATCTATAATAATATTGGGCACAATCCTCTATGGCTTCCCATGCTTCTTCAACATTTAATTCCCTAAGGTTCCCATCGGCAAAATAGTCAATGTCCTTTGGATATATCAGTCGACACGATAGTAAAAGATTTAAGTTAGGGACCATACATCGAAAATATAATGAGGGACTATTCGGAGTAAATATTTAACACGAGTCCATGCATCATATATAGGTTCATCTTGATATTGTTTAAACATCAAGATGTCATCAGAAGTGAGTGAATTTCGTGGTCAGTAGTATGGTGGATTCGCGTTCTCCATAATGGTGAACGGAAGAGTCAATGGAAATGTTTATTTATTTATTTATTTTTTATTTTTTTACGAACAAAGACACAAAGAAAAGATAGACTACGAGAAGGCTAATAAAAAGAAAATAAAATCTCACTAGATAGGAATCTAATGAGTAGACCTAATCAAAATAAAAATCAACCTAAACAATAACTTTTCCCCGGCAGCGGCGCCAAAAACTTGATGAGTGCTTTTGCAACCTTGCAAGAGGTTTTACTTCTCAAGGGATCTTGAGAAGCTTGCAATCCCCACCAGGCAGTGTACCTGACCGATGTAGTATAGTGAGTGGCAAGTACCGGGGGATTGATCGTTCTCTAGGGGAATAGTGTCGTTAGGATTAGAAGCTACTTAAACTAGGTCTAGAGGTGAGGGATGATTCTTTTTGTATTTTTATGTTTTTATAAAAGCAAATAAAATCTCGGGTTGGAAGAGTGGGAGAAATTAGTTGCTAGTCAACTAACCCAAAATTACAACAAATGCAAAATAAAATAAAATAACAGAAAAAGTAAATTGGTGAACTTCTTATAATGGGAAAAGCGTATTTAGTTAGATTTTACTACTCCCTAGTTATCTCTTACCGACTAATTGAATTGTTACAATTGTTTGGATGAAGGGTTGTATTCCTTAATAACAGTCGTAGGGCTGTGTACGTCCTTCCCCACTCTATAAGCTTCTATCTCTTTCTATCAAGGCCTCATAAACAGATACTTATGCTTTAAATACAACAAATAACATCATAGTACACATCTGATTACGTTTCTTAAGACGTTCAATCCTGTTACCATATAGAAGTATAATCAGTTTTCTTAAGCCTAACGCGAAAATCAATCACCCAAATCAACTAATAACAAATCGACAACCAATAATTAACAACTAGGTTTAATTAGATCTAAGTAAACACAAAGAGAATTAAGCTAGCATGTTAAAAGAAAGACAAGATAAACAATCAATCAAACAACACATAGACATATTGAATGATTAAAAAGAAGACTTATCTTCCATTGAACATGAAGGAAAAGAGGGCTTGGAAACCTTAAGTTTATAGAAAATACGTCTAGGGTTTTATCTCCCAAAAGTTACACACCTAATGAATGAAAAATCGAAATATATATATACATATACAAGTCTGACAGTGTCAGGTTTTAGCCTCTGACGCCGTCAGATCATCGTGTTCTAGGGTTTCGTATCACCCAAGAGATCTCGGACGCCGTCCCTTTGTAAAGGTTTTGGGCCGTCTCGTATAGTGCTAAAGGGAGACGGCCTTGCTTTTGGAACACATGACGCCGTCAAGTGTTAACCTGACGATTTCTTCTAGGGTGTCTCAGCATAAAAATCCTTGGCGTATCATCATAGGTGACGACGTCAGCTCCAAAGCGTGACGCCGTCAGGTGTTAAATCCTGACTTTCTTGACTTTTCTTGTTCTCTTCATTCTAGTGCATAAAAACATCTAAAAAGCTCCAAAATGCTCCATTTTCCAGAGTTCATGTCCCAAGTACCTAAACTGACAAAAGAAACGATTTAAGATAATATTTGATCATAAAAACACGATTTAGGGCTTAAATGACCCCCTAAAAGCGTAACAAATATTTCCTTATTAACGGGTAGACTGGGCATAGTCTGAATCAAATTATGAGTTTAAATGTACGCGTTACGACGTAGGCAGGTAACTTTCCCGACAAAAGTTAACTTACATAAAATAGAAAAATTAAGTAATTAAAATAGTAAAAATAATGACCTGAAATTTCACGGTTGTTACAACATTATTTCTAGTATAAGAAGAGAAGTCTTCTTTGTATCTAAATAATTTTCCATCTGTAATTCTTCTAAAAATTATTTGTGTTTAAAATGGTGGTTTAGAATTATATTTGAAAATCAATCGGACTTAGATTTTTCATAAAATTTGTCACTCAATCTATGACTACAACTCCTTTAATAAAGAACGGGTCATAGATTGAGGGGGAGAGTGATTTCAAATTTTAACTTTAGATCATTAAATGGTTTCTTTGTACGGTTAAGGTAGTGAATAAATATGTGTTGTTATGTGTCAGAATATCAATTTTTCATGAGTCTATCGTTAAACTCCAAATCATTTATAAACTAATCATAATTGACACTAACATTCTCCTTCATTGACTAAGGGAGAGCATAGTAATGTTCCATTATCAGTATATATTGAATCAGACCACATTTTCTCCTATATTTTCTAACATACTTAAATCAATTGAGATCCTAAATCTCAAAAGGTTTGAAAATTTTGATTGGGGGAGAGAATGTGATTTAAATATGAAATTTGATAAAATGTGATCTT
Source organism: Artemisia argyi (assembly GCA_030686995.1). Taxonomy (NCBI): domain Eukaryota; kingdom Viridiplantae; phylum Streptophyta; class Magnoliopsida; order Asterales; family Asteraceae; genus Artemisia; species Artemisia argyi. Next base: position 88,669,141 of record CM060680.1, on the reverse strand, counting down.
TTGGACTCAAGTGTAGGCTCTCTCATATGTGCTAAACTCTTTCGTATATCTGATAACGTATAGTCTATATTCGGGTCACGGACCCAAATGATAAACATTACTAATGCCCAAACCCGCCACGAGTGGGCCATCATAACAGTGATTTGGGCTAGTATGATAACGGTTTGGGCTCACGAAAGCCCAAGCCCAAAGTTATTTATAGTTATGATATGGATATCTCTTATTTAAGGAATATATATCCAAACCGGATATACACAGAAGAGTGAGGCACACTGATGCGTGGGAATCGCAACAGGCTTTACCTCTCGAGGGATCTCGAGAAGCTTAAAACCCCCACCAGGCAGTGTACCTGATCGTTGTAGTATAATATAGTGACAAGTACTGGGGGATTGATCGTTCAGCTTAGGAATAGCGTCGCTAGGATTAGAAAGCCTAATTAGTAGTTCTAAAGGTGAGGGATGATTATTTTTTGTCTTTTTATATTTTTATGAAAGCAAGTAAAATCTCGGGTTTTGAAAGAGTGGGCGGAATTAGTTGCTATTCAACTAACCCAAAGCTAAAATGCAATCAAAATAAAATACTAAAAATGAAATTAAACTAATTTATACTAAGCTTGTGAGCAGTAATTGTAGAAAATGTATTTACATAGACTTCATTACTCCCTAGATATCTTTTACACGTTAATTACTTGTTATAATTGCATGGATGATGGATCGTATTCCTTAATACCATTCATGGGGTGGCATACATAACTCCCCAATTCTATGAGCTCTTATCTCCTCCTACACCATGACCCAACACAACTATAGGGATTGTAAACAGTGGCTCATGCATTAAATACAACCAATAAAGACCTAGTACGCCTCGGTTCATGTTTCTTAAGACGTTCAAGCATGTTACCATTTGGAGATCTGCCAGTTTTCTTAAGCCTAACATATAAAATCATTCATCCACAACAAGAATAAACAAGTAATCAACACATAATCAATATCTAGGTTTCATTAGATCTAAGCAAACACAAGAGAGATCTAGCCTAGCATAATTGAATTAAGACAAGAACAAGATATAGACAACCAACACATAGACATATTGATTGAATTAGAAGAACACTTATCTCAATTACAATGCAAGGTATCAAGGGTTTGGAACCCTTGAAAAACCTGTAAAAGTTGCACCAAATTCGTCTTTAGGGTTTCTCCAAAACTTCTCTTCTAATGTAAAAACTAGAAAACTATATATAGGAAAACTGGGCTGACGGCGTCAAGACAACCATGTGACGCCGTCACCTCGCCGCCAAATACTTCCTCGGACGGCCTTGATCTACTTATGACGGCCTGTGTGACGCCGTCACCAACCACGGTATTTTATTCTTGGCCTTTTGACGCCGTCAGGATGACTTTTGACGCCGTCATCAACTACGGTATTTTATTCATGATGTCTGACGCCGTCAGGGTATAACTCTTGATGCCGTCACCTAGTGTTTCCAGCATGGAAAATTGATACTTTGCCGTTTTCTTCACTTTTATGCTCAAAAAACGTCCAAAATGGCTTCTTTTCCAGAATTCACTCTCCAAGTACCTAAAATCACAAAAGGAACGATTTAGGGCAATATTTGATCAAATAAAGTCGGATTCGGGCTTAAATGACCCCCTAAAAACGGATCATTTTTCGCCGCATCATATACCCTTACACTTGAGATTTGCTTGTCCTCAAGCAAATGCGCTTTTATTCTACTCAAAAGACAAGTTAGGGGTCATTTAACACTAATATAAAAGTAATTACAACAAATAATCGTTCCACTAAAGACCAATAGACAAGCACGGAGGTCATACACAAGCACCTCACAAATAGTGTTTAGATACTCACATCTCTCGGGTGTAATAAAGTAATACAACATTATGGAAATGGAAGATATCTCTCACTACCTGTCATAGCAAAATAGATTACCATAGGCTTGGGAAAGGATCAAACCTCCACCACATGGCGTAAGCACCTAGGATAAACTATCAAAGAGGTCTTTTAAAGGGTTGTAACGTTAGGTATAGGGATATGAATTACACGGATTTGTTGGATAAAGGAAGTTTTACTGGTGGCGAGTTAACAATCTTGGTTAATTACATGTACAAGATGACGTTGCTAAGCCAAGACTAGACTCGACTTAAGCTAATAAATGAAAAATAACAAAAACATAAAATGAACATAGAATGAAACGGGATGGTAGTCCGTATGTTTTTTTCTCTTTTCTTTTTTCTATTTTTTTTTCTTTTTCTTTTTCTTGATTTTTCAATTTTTTTTTTTTTTTTTTTTTTTTTTTTTTTTTTTTTTTTTTTTTTGCATACACTCTTACCCTACCATCCAAAATAATACATCATAGGGAATGAACATTTCCCTTACACTTGAATCTTTACATACTTTACAATCAACTAATCTAATGACTCGAATTAGGAAAATCAAAACACTTGGAGCACTTTTAAGATAACGTATATATGGGGGTAATAATATTATGTTCTTCCCCATTACTCCATAAATAAGTACTTACCCATGAGTCCCAATCGTCCCAAAACAATATGTACAAGGATATGACTCGACTTAGCAACCATGTAATCAATTAGAAAGTTAACTTAGGGTTTAACAAATAACAATAATGCACTAAAAATGAGCGCATACACGGAAGGCTAAGGCGATTTGGTTGTACATTTAAGTGGGGTGTAACAAATTCTTCCTTTAAGTAAAATGCTTAAAGTTAGAAACGAAAAGATAGGCTCGGAGGGGTGTACTAGGGGTTTCGTGTACTAAAAATGAGTACAACGCTAAGGGTGTGGGAAAAATTAGTTGACTTAACTAGCCAAGTAATATGACTTAAATGGTCAAGTAATTATGATACGGGTTTAACACAAGGGTAATCCTAATGCCTCTTATCATGTAGTAAATCCTTCCACACGAATGTAGTCTCACTAGCGGTCTCGGGATCCATCACTAACGCAAGTTCTAGAATCTAAATGCTACCGGTACACTCATAAGCACTAATAGTAAATGCTTTTCCTATCAAATCTAAAGGCGAACCTCACATTTTTGGGTGGAAATTTTTTCTAAATATACGGTTATGTGCTAGTCATACAATCTCCTATCCATGAGACTCTTGCTATGGCTAAAGTTTCACTCCTAAATGTTGTAAAAAATTTTAAATTTGGCGCTAAAATTACACTAACAAGTATTTCTCATAGTTTTATTACACATCTACTATCAAACAAAACAAACTCAAGCGAAAGTGCATATGTAAGGTATCATCTTTTTACCCTCCCCTTACACTTAAGATGAACATTGTCCCCAATGTTCAAGTAAAGAATGTAAAAGTGAAAAAGTAAAGAGAATGAAATCAAATACTCCCCTGATTCGCTCGGTATGGATTATAGGTTGGCCAGGTTAGATCTTCCTTCAAGAAAACGAACAATCAAAGCTTCCCTTCCAGAATATAAATCATCTCCTTGTCGAACATAACCTGTGAATCCTGACAAAATAGACAAGACAACCTCGCGTAAAATCGGCGGCATCCTATATAAGTTACTAATCCTAGAAAACAAAGTAAGATATAATGCTTGTGGAATGAAGTTTGCAGATTTCCTGGAGATTATAAAACTTAATAATTCACAAAAACCATAAGACTCTGTTAGAAAAACAAAACCGGTAAAATTTCTAGATTTTTGACTCCTGACGCCGTCAAGAGTAAAACTCTGACGCCGTCAGAATGGACCTGCAGAAATTCTTATGTTAAGTTTCCGGAAAATTTCTGGAAAAACTTGGTCCTACTTCCTGGAAAATCCTGCAAAACTTCATTATGACTCAATACAAGCATTTGACTCTAACAAATACGAATATACATGCTCATTTATTATTGTGGAGAATCATGATCGGTTTGTTTCTTAAAAACATATTTGGGGTTTCCCCTTACACTTATCTTTTGCAAAAATACTTTTAGGTTGGAGTTAAGACTAGGCCAAACAACATAGTAAAGTATTTCCACATTTTAATTAAGAAACATGATCAACCAACAATAAAAATAAAACATGCATACGGAAGCAAATAACAATCAAACAAATAAAATCACACAAAACATGGGTTGCCTCCCAAGAAGCGCTTTTCTTTATTTACGAGTCTTGTAGCTATACTCAAAGTCATGGGTTACTACGTGATCTCATCATTGGAAATGATATACCCCATATAGTTGCGATCATTACTGTTATGGTGGTAGTGCCTCAATCTGTCGGTACTCGCAATCACCTTCCCACCTAATTTGCTTCTCAAGTTAGCTACCCCATCTTGGCTCAATTCTTCGATTGTGATTGGCCCATACCACCAAGGACTTGGTTTATCGGGTGGTATTGTTGTTTCCAAGTGTCTCAAGAGCACCAAGTTCCCTTCCTCAAATGGTGTATGATTTTTTTCATGTCGAGTATGTTCGAGTTCAATCGGAACCTTATTGCTTTTTCTTCTTTCATCCTTAGCTTTCTTATAGCTTTTGATCCTTGCCTCCCATGCAAGAATCTTATTCTGAACACGAATGGGTGTCGTGCCAATGTTGTTTTTGATCATTCTCCAACTCAAATTCTCATGCCCACTTCGCGGGGTCATGGGGAAACTAATCTTTCTTTTTCCTGATTTAAGCTCAATCTTCCTACCTTCATACTTAATGACAGCCCTAGCGGTGGTGAGGAATGGTGCCCCAAGGATTATTGGCATGCATCCATCCCCTTTATCATCGATGATCATAAAATCAACGAGGTACATGAATCCTGCGACATTAACTAGTACATCTTCTGCGATTCCTAGGGGGTATACGTACGAGTGTCCAACAAGAGATAACCTAACACGAGTAGGTGCTGGCATTTTTGACGTTAGTTGGATGTAGGTAGTTAGGGGCATAAGATTCACTTCCGATCCTTGGTCAGCGAAAGCACTAAGATGTTTCAAGTCCCCGATGCTTGTTGGTATTTCAAAGTTCCCACATGCTACCTGCTTAGTAGCCACTTTCTGTACCAGTAACCTCTCGAATACTGATCCTCCAGGAAGTATATCATACTCATCTTCCTCTTCTTCCTCTTTCTCAGGAATCTGTCCGGAGGATTGGTTACGCCCATCACCCTTAATCCAATTTGCTATGGTGTTTTTGTTTATATCATGTTTCAGGTAGTAACTCAAAGGTTGAGACTCTGGTTGTTTTTCTAAGGTCTGTTCAGCAGGAGTTTCTACCTTCTCGTTATCTTTATGGACAATGGTGATGGAGTTAACAAATTGGGTGGTGGGAGTGGCACTTTCTTTCCTTAGTAGCATTCGTTCGGGGGTTCCCTGATTGGCATACTCCTCCAATAGACTCAACATCTCATTCATTTTCTCCTGCATTTCTTCTTTCTGCTTATAAACTGCTTCTTCGAATCTAGCAAGCCGATCTGAGTGAGTTGCCATATATTCTCTCATCCTAGCCTCAAACTCCGAGCTAAGTTCCTTGGGAGGGGAACAAGGTGGGGCATAGTTCTGAAAAGTCTTGGCGTTTTCCCTAGAGGGTGATTCAGATAATGGTGCCGAAGTTGTTTTTGAGACAGAATTGACAGTAGCCCGTCTAGGACTCAAAGGTCGCCTTTGCCTTTCCTCAAAATAGTCAACCTTTGCCTCAAGTTTGCATAGGAGTTCATCGGGTACTTCGGTGGTTCCTCCAGATGTCGAGACTGCATTGATGGCCGCTTCTATCGTATGTTTAAACTCCCACAATTCCTGATTGTCAGTGGCGAGCTCCTCGATAATTGCCCAAGACTCCTCGGCGTTCTTATCACGCAGTTTACCTCCCGCGGCCCTGTCGATGGTGCGCTTAGTGTGATAGTCAACATGGTCGTAGAAAATCTGGACTAATAACCAAAGGTTTATGCCATGATGAGGGAGCTTGTGGAGGAGATCCTTAAAACGGGCCCAAGCCTTGTAGAAAGTTTCACCCCGCTGTTGCTCAAACATCAAAATGTCCCTTCTAAGCATTGCAGTCTTTTCCGGCGGAAAGAATTGGGTAAGGAAGCGATTGGCGAGATTGTCCCATGTGGTGATGGATCCCGCGGGTAAACACTTAAGCCATTGATTAGCTTGATCCCGTAGAGAGAATTGGAATAGGCTTAAACGGGTAGTCTCTCTAGTTTCAACATCTGGGTCTATGGAATCTACGATTTTGAGAAAGTCCTTAAGATGTTGGTTTGGATCTTCGGAACGAAGTCCATGGAATGCACATCCGCTTTGCACCAACCGGATGGTGTCGGATCGCAAGGGGGTCACATTGTCTCCGGTGAGCTCAATAGTGTTTCGGTAGCCTTGGTGGCTAGGTCGGGAATACTCTCCTAAGGTTCGGGGCCTAAGGGGTTCTAATGGTGGGTTTTGTTGTGGTGGGATGACGGGTTCAAAGATGTTACCACCTTCCATGATGTCGGATGGTAAAGAGTTACGAACAAAGGCACGAAGAAATAATGTCACACCCCCAAAATACCTGAATGGCAGCGGAATGGAATACCTGGGGGTGACTGTCATAGCACCATAGTTACAGTTATATTGAACGACCTAAAGTGTCGTTTAGAAAATACGGCGTTTGATCATTAAAACATTCAGAGTTTACAAAACATAGGTCCCAAAAGATATTGCCATTTTAGTTAAGATAAGTTCAACAAGATCAAACGTTCATAGGTGTAGAAAAATATAGTCAGACGCGTCGTCTCCACGACTCCATGAAGGTCCAAATGCATGTAACATGAGCTACCTTAATAACCTGAAAATACATGCTAAAGTGTCAACACGAGGTTGGTGAGTTCATAGATTTAGAGAACAAATAGATATGGTAAAACATTTGAAGAGAAGAATTTCCCAGTAAAATCATCGTAAATCAGTAATAAAGTTGATGCAAAGGCATCATAAATCAGTAATAAGAAATCCGAAATAAGAACTCAGAATTAAGAAATCCGAAATAAGAACTCAGAATTAAGAAATCCGAAATAAGAACTCAGAATTAAGAAATCCGAAATAAGAACTCAGAATTAAGATTTATAAAAACCATCAGTATTTAACTTTAATCTTATGTACCATGGCCCAAGTATAAAGAAATAAGTTTTTCAGTCATAAAACTACATTGTCTCTTAAGCTCATGAAACCGAAGCTAGACGTTACTTGGCCCCAAATGAGTGTTTACCAGACACTCTAATAATAAAGACATGAAATGCATCTGTAATACTGTTGGAGCAACCCAAACACAGATGGAGGAGTCACCCTCAATAGATCTATTCACTCACTCTCGCTTGGAACTTAATTAACGGTCCATGATAATAAAGGGGACTTGTCAAGACGTGGTAATAAGGAAACTTAAGCAATGTAAGGAATTTAATACTTTGGCATTGTACAAAAATAATTAAAGCAGCGTATTCTCCTTCAAAAAGTAATTCAAATCGTATAAAAGTATAAAACAAGTATTTAAGCATGTATCTCCCCCAAAGAGTTATAAAGAAATTAAACAAGTAAAAGTGGGGCTATGACTCACCTCGAAATGCTAGTACAAAGTGATGGAATAATCGGGACAACAAGGCGCGAACACTAGCCGCAACCTAAGATGAATGATAATGATCTAATTTAGATCAAGCCTTAATGAAATGAATGCACATGCACATGATACTCATACCACTCGTAATTTGGAAATACTAGTTATCGTCATAGTAAAATAGTTTCCATATATAGGAGTATATAACTTGTCATATTAACTCGTACGAAAAAGTTAGCGTTAAATTCCTTGTATTGAAAACCTTGAAATACGTCGTTACGTCGTATAAGTATCCTCTTGGGTCATACGTATTCATTTGTTAAGAAAATAGTCATTAGTAACGTTGTTAGAAAATATACCATTTAGTACGTACGTTATTATTTTTATTTGTGTCCATATATATATATATATATATATAGTTTGACGATGTTAGAATGGGTATAACTTGGTCGTTTTAGACTCGTTTTCCTTGTTCTTTATGTCCACGGATTCGTCTTTGTATATACTAGTATATTTTTGATAACTCGGCTCCTTTAGGTTACGTTAAATGCCTCTTTTTACCCATTGAAATCTGCCAAACAGCAAGCAGTTTTTGTAAAAATAGTTTTCGTCGTTAAATTTGCAAAAATCATATCTCCTTCGTTATAAACTCGTTTTAATCCGTTCTTTCGCCTAAAGTTTCGTTTTTGAATGTATTTTCTAAATCTTTGGTCAAAACTTAGCCACCATTTACTGATTTTCCCACGAAATTAAAATAGGGACAGTAGGTATATCAAAAGTTTCAAAAACCATTTTCAAGTCTCCAAACTAGTTCCATCCTCCATCAAACCACTTTCAAACACCACAAAGCTAATATAATCCTACCATACACCTTCTTAGGGTGTCATGGGTCCTTAAACATCATCAATCCACTAGGTCTAACAAGGGTTTCTTATGTGTCCATTTCTAGGGCTTCAAAGTTACATATGTACAAAAATGGAGTGGTACAAGTTGATGCATGTATGAGATCTTGTAAGAAAAATGTATAAACATAATAATAACTTGTAAAAATCATAAAAATGAGTTTGTTTACTTACTTGATGGTTTAGAGAGTTTAGATGATGAAAAACCTACTAATCCTTGAGTTTTTATTTCAAAACTCTAACAAGGATGATTATATAAACTAGTTTATGACAAGATCTTGTAAAATTTGTTCTCCTTGCTCCTTGAACACCCTAGTTCGATCCACCCTTAAGAGAAAAGAGAGAAAAAGTTTGCTTGTGTTTAGTAAAAATGATTTTTAGTGATAAAAATGGATGAAAAGTTTATTATATAGTTAGGGACAAAAGTTTGGTGAGTAATTAAGAGTGTTGGTGAGCTTTCAATGAATGAAGACCATGGGGGGGTTGGCCGGTTCTAAAGGAGGAAAAAGGGGGGATTTGTCCTTGGGTTTAATTACAAAATTAGTATTAGTATTATGTAGTTAAGTTAGGTTTAGGTTTAATCGGGCAACGGGTTTGTTAGAAATAGATTTTATTGAAGTTATTCGGGACGTAATAAAGTCGTAAAAATTGTAAAAATATGTCGGGTACAAGTACGGAGAGTTAGGGTGATTATCGTTTAATTTTGGTGAAAACCGTCGTTATTAAGTTAAACGTACGATACGTAATAGTTAAATTTCCAAAATACCGGGTAAATTAATATTATAGTTTTTATATTATAGAAATGAGTATAAAAATATATTGGGATCATAGTCGGGAGTGTCGGACATGTTAGTCACATTTATAGTTCGCGTATTAGTGTTTATTCAAAATAAACATACGTAAATCGTTAATTGTACCAAAAGTATAAATTTAGTTATCCTACGAGTGGAATAGTATGCAAGTGCCCTAATAATGATATGTCGACTATTTCTAGTCCGTATGAAATGTCCCTGATAATAATGCATGAATTCGCTCCTGAACCAATACGGTTACGCGAATTTGAACACTCGTAAACTAAATTTACAATGACATGAATATTGCACGTGAATAGTGGTATTTCTCTCGGAAATGAATAGTGTCAAGTGAATAGTAAAATTTCTGAATGTGTCTCGGAATGTCAAATTGACCTCGAAAACGATGAATAGTGATCGATGAATAGTAAATGATGAATAGTAACTTGTGAATAGTAAATTGTCGAGGTTTGGAAAGTGACCGGAAATTACGAGTTGTGACAGTCTTCCCCACTAACAGGAACTTCGTCCCGAAGTTCAGTTTTGGTTGGTCTCTGAAGTATATTTGGTAAAAAGACGTGGATACTTGAGTTGCATTTGGTCTTCCCGTTTCCAAGTAAATTCGGGTCACTCTTCAAGAATTCCAGCGAACTTTCATGATAGGAATTCGACTTTGCTTCAATCGTTCGACCTAATAGTCCATGATTTCTATTGATCCTCTTACCAGGTTTACGTTTGTCTTTGGGTTGGAATTCTTTCCAATTGGGGTTATGAGTGACTAATCTGAAAGTCATTTCCTGGGATTTGAATAGGTGAAACATGGTTGTGTAATCCGGCTGTTCTCTAACAAGGCTCAAGTCAGATGACCACTAGGTCTACTCTTGTCTGAAATATTACGTGGTCCAGTGTAAATCAGGTTTAACTTTCCAAATTTTTCTGAATAATATCATGCCTTTCCTAGGCAGAACTTTCAACATGATCTGGCTACCAACTTGAAGTTTTAATGGTTTACAACTTGTAGAATTTGTAATTGATCCTTGACTTGTAGAAGGTTTCTGGTTATATCATGAATGCCTATTGGAATAGTGAGTTTTGCTTTTTCTGAGTTTGGTTCGTCAATAGATGATCAGTGATTCTTTAGGTTTATAATGTAATATAGGTAATATACGTTGCTGAACTATGTCAGAACCCAAATCTTATATGTCAGCTGGTCGATTCTAAAATGAATCTTAAATGGTCCAATATACTTGAGGTTCGATCTCTCGCGTTACCAAAATGGTATCATGCCTCTCCAAGGCAAAGCTTTCAACTTAGTTCGTTCTCCCACTTGAATCTAGATAGTTTGTTGTGCAGGGATACTCAATCCGCATGATGTGCGTCATGCACCAACCTAACTTCTACCAGTCCCTCGTTGCTTGTAACTGGTTCTCGACTTGTGAAATTTCCTTTGTTGTTGCATAGTTTAGTCCTAGACTGGTGAATTTAACTTTCCGATTTTGGTCTGTAAATGGGTAATTGGTACTTCGATCATAAAGTGCCTCAATTGATGTAGTCTCTATGCTCGCGCGATAACTATCGTTGCAACCAAATCTGATTTTTGGTAAATGGTTAGTCCAACCATTTCTAGAGTCAATCACTCATACTCTGAGTATAACTTTCCTATGTTTGAATCGTTCTCTCGTTCTGACCATCGGTCTGAGGATAGTAGGCGGTGTTTATATCTTAATGAGATTCCGAAGGAAGCCTTATAATGATTGTTAGAAGTCTGAGGTGATTCGATCACCTTTATCAGGAAAAATTGAAATAGGTACAATAATTCTTGTGACTAATTCCACAACGTGTTGTCTTTCGAACTCGGAGTTATCTGAAGGGGACAGAATATGGGTAACAATTTCTTTGATTCCTTGTGTTTTGGTCTAACGGATTGCTAAGACATATGTCTTTCCGTGCCTTTTGGTGGTTGTCAGGCAAACTACAAGCCTAGATATTCAACCAACTTAAGTCTTGAGATAGATTATCGTGAAATTGTCATCATGTTGGCAAAATGTATATTCGGGTCTGATTCCTTTCTTGATATGGAAATGAGGTTATCTAGAATTTCTTGAGAACACAATTCCTTGAGGGAATCCATATTGATATCCATAATTCGAATCAATCATTCTTGGCGTAAAACTCACCGCAGGGAAGTTTGCATTTAGATAAAGCCATGTTTAAATGAATCACTTTACAGTATCGGTTAGGAGGCTTAGTTTATTCCTATGGTTTTGCTTAGCGTACTCTCTCAATGTATTCGATCTTGTAGCTCAGTCTAGCTAGTACCTTTAAATAATAGAATTGGACAACTCGGTCAGAGATGGTGGTTCGGATGGTCTCGTGGCATCTTAGAACTGTTGTTGAGCTATAAATTGTCTTGGTGTATACTTCTAGTCTAGGTTAGTAGTTCTGTAATCCTTTCATTGCTTTTCTTGTATCAAGGAATCCTACTCGTAATTGATATGGAAAGTCTCTCCTAGAGAAGTCAATGGAACAATCCAACTTAATGGCTAAGTGGGTGACAGGTGGGGTAAGTATCCAGGGAGAGTTTGTCAGAAAAAAGACACTTATAAAAGTGTTTACTTGTCTAAAACGCTTTTGGATGAAGATTGTTATTAGCAATACTTTAAAAGTAACTGTTTCCTTCATGGCATAATCCTTCCTGAATTATACATAGGTGATCAGGCTATGTATAGTTGAGGACTAATGATGCTATGCTTGATTTAGTCAAAATAATATTACTTTTCTCAAAAGTTTTAGATGGTGTTCAACGCATTCTTATGAAAAATGGTATCCTGATATTTCCTTTCAAAGTAATATAAAAATTGTTCCGCGTAATAATAGTAAATATTTGGCGTAATATAGGAAAAATCAGTTTATAGTATGGTAACAAAACGGCTTATTTTAGAAATTTGGTAAAAACAATTTCCCCATAAGGTAGTAAATTAGTTTGAAATAAAACTCGTTGAATGGTTTATTGGATACATGGGTAATTACTATGGAATGGTAATAATCTACTAATCCATCAAATACGAAATCGGCCTATTCCCTAAATAAGACAATGGTATAATGTTGCTAAACGATTGAAAATTGCACAATTGCAATAGGAGATGGAATAAACGAAGGTTACGATTATCACATAGATAACAAAAGATAGTCATTACATTAGATAGGAAAGTGCTTAATACAACTAGGTTACATCAACGTACTTATGGAAAGTACCAAAAGAAAGTACAACCCTAGAGGGCTCAACTATGGTTTTACAACATGAAATGCCTCCTCCAGTTCCGGTCTCTCAACACCGGGCATTTACTCCTGAAGTGTCCCACTACTCCACATTCACGGCAGATTACCGTGAGTTCCTGATGTTTTGCGAGGGTGGGAGCCTTGCAGTCCTTGGCTTCATGTCCGACCTTTTGGCAGTTCTTACATTGAGAAGGGCAAGATCCTTTGTGAAGAAACTGACACTTGTTGCACTCGGGTAATTTTCCAATATACCTTTTCTTTTGGCTTGACCCAGCAGTACGGGTCTCCACCACTTGTTGTATTTTAAATGGTTGTTGAGTAGCATTAGTATCTTGATTACCGACCCATTTTCTCTTGTTGTTACTATTGTTTCCTGATCTCTTGTCGCGAATTATGCGTTCCTTTGCTTCGATTGCCATCTGGATAGCTTCAGACATGGCATTGGGTTCCCATGCGATGACCAACATACGAATTTCAGGAGAAAGTCCTCCGACATACCTTTCAAGTCTCTTAATTTCTGGTTCACCAATTGCAGGGTCTAGTCGAGCTAATTCATAAAAATGAGCAGTATACTTGACAACATCATCTCCTACCATGGTAAGGTTTAGTGCTTCCTGTTCTATTGCCCGTAATTCGCTTCTTACACAAAAGGCTATACCCATCATCTTTCTTAGTTCCTCCCAAGAGCGTGAGTAAGCATCATCAACTCCTACTATCTTAACATGTGTGGTCCACCATTCCTGGGCAAGATTCTGAAAAGTGCATGTGGCGAACTTAACCTTGTCTTCCTTACGACAGTCGCCACATCGAAATATCGTTTCTATTTCTTCGAACCATTTGAGAAATTCCTTTGTGTCCCCAATTCCGCTAAAGTAGGGGGGATTACAACCCATAAATTCCACGTGAGTAAGTTCCTTGGTGAAGGTAGTAGCCATGTTCTTGGCAATGACTTGTCCAACAGAAGCTTGCGTCTTGCTTGGAGTGGTTTGCTTAAATCTATTTCCATCAAATCATAGAAGTCCATGAGAATCTATAGGTAATAAAAATCATCATATTCATAACTCATGAATATAATACATGAAAGTTTCGGTCTATATGAATCCATATCATAGATAGCACAACCATTCCTCCATAGTAGAGTCAATACTTGGTGATTCCGTTTGTTCATCAATCAAAATACTACAAGTTTCTTCAAACTATGCCACACCTCTCGTGGCTAGGATAATAGCAAAAGCTAGTAAAGATATAAGTCTAGTCTAAAGACTTCCTGTAATCCTTCGAGGTGAAATCAGGTTTTACGACATCATAAGGTAGGGATAGTCCTGAAGCAGTGTCTGAAGTTGTGCATCGATCAAGTCCTAGATAGTGTAGATTCTAAGCCATTCTTGAGGAACCTGTAGATGTTCCTGTTGAGTCCGTAATCTTGGTATTATCCACAAGGCGTTATCTAATTCATGGCAAGTGAAAATGGAAAAGGAAACTGACAATGGTGGTATTCTAAGGATGAGAATAACATTGATGACAATGCGATCCTAGTGATGAGTTAGGAGATAATGGTGATAATAGTGAATGGGATACTACCCTCTTTCGCGCTAACTCGCGACATCTAAGAGGTAAAGTTGAAGTACGCACTATGGGACGACCAATAGTGTAATAAGTAACCAATGGTGGTGGTAGTACCTAAGTAGTAAGCATCCTACTAGTGAAGGAAAGAAAACATGTTATCTTTCTTGTAATAAGTCATCCTAATAAGTCCATTAGAATTAAGTCTGAATACTCTACCAAACGGCATTCTATGTATAGGCTGAATGATAGGAAAACCTTATTCCTATAACAAATCAATAGTGCTAACGGTTGGTATACGTGTAACTGGTGGTATAATGGTAGTGGAAGATGACAAGGCATCTTCAATGTCGGAATCCGATGAAAGGATAACAGCGTGGGTATCTGAAGACATGTCACTTGTGAACCAGGTCAATATAATCATATATATATATGAGTATGGGTATGAATAACTTGCACAGTGTGTGCGTAAAGCAACATGTATAGTGAATATGCACCTATGATGAAATGATGAGATGCTATGATGATGTGGTTATAGTCTAGGGTCCAAGATACATCCTAGTTCGCTATAACCTTAGCTCTGGTACCAATCTGTCACACCCCCAAAATACCTGAATGGCAGCGGAATGGAATACCTGGGGGTGACTGTCATAGCACCATAGTTACAATTATATTGAACGACCTAAAGTGTCGTTTAGAAAATACGGCGTTTGATCATTAAAACATTCAGAGTTTACAAAACATAGGTCCCAAAAGATATTGCCATTTTAGTTAAGATAAGTTCAACAAGATCAAACGTTCATAGGTGTAGAAAAATATAGTCAGACGCGTCGTCTCCACGACTCCATGAAGGTCCAAATGCATGCAACATGAGCTACCTTAATAACCTGAAAATACATGCTAAAGTGTCAACACGAGGTTGGTGAGTTCATAGATTTAGAGAACAAATAGATATGGTAAAACATTTGAAGAGAAGAATTTCCCAGTAAAATCATCGTAAATCAGTAATAAAGTTGATGCAAAGGCATCATAAATCAGTAATAAGAAATCCGAAATAAGAACTCAGAATTAAGAAATCCGAAATAAGAACTCAGAATTAAGAAATCCGAAATAAGAACTCAGAATTAAGAAATCCGAAATAAGAACTCAGAATTAAGATTTATAAAAACCATCAGTATTTAACTTTAATCTTATGTACCATGGCCCAAGTATAAAGAAATAAGTTTTTCAGTCATAAAACTACATTGTCTCTTAAGCTCATGAAACCGAAGCTAGACGTTACTTGGCCCCAAATGAGTGTTTACCAGACACTCTAATAATAAAGACATGAAATGCATCTGTAATACTGTTGGAGCAACCCAAACACAGATGGAGGAGTCACCCTCAATAGATCTATTCACTCACTCTCGCTTGGAACTTAATTAACGGTCCATGATAATAAAGGGGACTTGTCAAGACGTGGTAATAAGGAAACTTAAGCAATGTAAGGAATTTAATACTTTGGCATTGTACAAAAATAATTAAAGCAGCGTATTCTCCTTCAAAAAGTAATTCAAATCGTATAAAAGTATAAAACAAGTATTTAAGCATGTATCTCCCCCAAAGAGTTATAAAGAAATTAAACAAGTAAAAGTGGGGCTATGACTCACCTCGAAATGCTAGTACAAAGTGATGGAATAATCGGGACAACAAGGCGCGAACACTAGCCGCAACCTAAGATGAATGATAATGATCTAATTTAGATCAAGCCTTAATGAAATGAATGCACATGCACATGATACTCATACCACTCGTAATTTGGAAATACTAGTTATCGTCATAGTAAAATAGTTTCCATATATAGGAGTATATAACTTGTCATATTAACTCGTACGAAAAAGTTAGCGTTAAATTCCTTGTATTGAAAACCTTGAAATACGTCGTTACGTCGTATAAGTATCCTCTTGGGTCATACGTATTCATTTGTTAAGAAAATAGTCATTAGTAACGTTGTTAGAAAATATACCATTTAGTACGTACGTTATTATTTTTATTTGTGTCCATATATATATATATATATATAGTTTGACGATGTTAGAATGGGTATAACTTGGTCGTTTTAGACTCGTTTTCCTTGTTCTTTATGTCCACGGATTCGTCTTTGTATATACTAGTATATTTTTGATAACTCGGCTCCTTTAGGTTACGTTAAATGCCTCTTTTTACCCATTGAAATCTGCCAAACAGCAAGCAGTTTTTGTAAAAATAGTTTTCGTCGTTAAATTTGCAAAAATCATATCTCCTTCGTTATAAACTCGTTTTAATCCGTTCTTTCGCCTAAAGTTTCGTTTTTGAATGTATTTTCTAAATCTTTGTTCAAAACTTAGCCACCATTTACTGATTTTCCCACGAAATTAAAATAGGGACAGTAGGTATATCAAAAGTTTCAAAAACCATTTTCAAGTCTCCAAACTAGTTCCATCCTCCATCAAACCACTTTCAAACACCACAAAGCTAATCTAATCCTACCATACACCTTCTTAGGGTGTCATGGGTCCTTAAACATCATCAATCCACTAGGTCTAACAAGGGTTTCTTATGTGTCCATTTCTAGGGCTTCAAAGTTACATATGTACAAAAATGGAGTGGTACAAGTTGATGCATGTATGAGATCTTGTAAGAAAAATGTATAAACATAATAATAACTTGTAAAAATCATAAAAATGAGTTTGTTTACTTACTTGATGGTTTAGAGAGTTTAGATGATGAAAAACCTACTAATCCTTGAGTTTTTATTTCAAAACTCTAACAAGGATGATTATATAAACTAGTTTATGACAAGATCTTGTAAAATTTGTTCTCCTTGCTCCTTGAACACCCTAGTTCGATCCACCCTTAAGAGAAAAGAGAGAAAAAGTTTGCTTGTGTTTAGTAAAAATGATTTTTAGTGATAAAAATGGATGAAAAGTTTATTATATAGTTAGGGACAAAAGTTTGGTGAGTAATTAAGAGTGTTGGTGAGCTTTCAATGAATGAAGACCATGGGGGGGTTGGCCGGTTCTAAAGGAGGAAAAAGGGGGGATTTGTCCTTGGGTTTAATTACAAAATTAGTATTAGTATTATCTAGTTAAGTTAGGTTTAGGTTTAATCGGGCAACGGGTTTGTTAGAAATAGATTTTATTGAAGTTATTCGGGACGTAATAAAGTCGTAAAAATTGTAAAAATATGTCGGGTACAAGTACGGAGAGTTAGGGTGATTATCGTTTAATTTTGGTGAAAACCGTCGTTATTAAGTTAAACGTACGATACGTAATAGTTAAATTTCCAAAATACCGGGTAAATTAATATTATAGTTTTTATATTATAGAAATGAGTATAAAAATATATTGGGATCATAGTCGGGAGTGTCGGACATGTTAGTCACATTTATAGTTCGCGTATTAGTGTTTATTCAAAATAAACATACGTAAATCGTTAATTGTACCAAAAGTATAAATTTAGTTATCCTACGAGTGGAATAGTATGCAAGTGCCCTAATAATGATATGTCGACTATTTCTAGTCCGTATGAAATGTCCCTGATAATAATGCATGAATTCGCTCCTGAACCAATACGGTTACGCGAATTTGAACACTCGTAAACTAAATTTACAATGACATGAATATTGCACGTGAATAGTGGTATTTCTCTCGGAAATGAATAGTGTCAAGTGAATAGTAAAATTTCTGAATGTGTCTCGGAATGTCAAATTGACCTCGAAAACGATGAATAGTGATCGATGAATAGTAAATGATGAATAGTAACTTGTGAATAGTAAATTGTCGAGGTTTGGAAAGTGACCGGAAATTACGAGTTGTGACAAATAAGATAGACTAAAGAAGACCTAAAAAAATAAAAATAAAAATCTTACTAGAAAGGAATCTAGCAAGTAGACCTAATAAAAAGAAATCCTAACCTAGACAATAACTATTTCCCCGGCAACGGCGCCAAAAACTTGATGCGTGGGAATCGCAACAGGCTTTACCTCTCAAGGGATCTCGAGAAGCTTACAACCCCCACCAGGCAGTGTACCTGATCGTTGTAGTATAGTATAGTGACAAGTACCGGGGGATTGATCGTTCAGCTTAGGAATAGCGTCGCTAGGATTAGAAAGCCTAATTACTAGTTCTAAAGGTGAGGGATGATTATTTTTTGTCTTTTTATATTTTTATGAAAGCAAGTAAAATCTCGGGTTTTGAAAGAGTGGGCGGAATTAGTTGCTATTCAACTAACCCAAAGCTAAAATGCAATCAAAATAAAATACTAAAAATGAAATTAAACTAATTTATACTAAGTTTGTGAGCAGTAATTGGAGAAAATGTGTTTACTTAGACTTCATTACTCCCTAGATATCTTTTACACGTTAATTACTTGTTATAATTGCATGGATGACGGATCGTATTCCTTAATACCATTCATGGGGTGGCATACATAACTCCCCAATTCTATGAGCTCTTATCTCCTCCTACACCATGACCCAGCACAACTATAGGGATTGTAAACAGTGGTTCATGCATTAAATACAACCAATAAAGACCTAGTACGCCTCGGTTCATGTTTCTTAAGACGTTCAAGCATGTTACCATTTGGAGATCTGCCAGTTTTCTTAAGCCTAACATATAAAATCATTCATCCACAACAAGAATAAACAAGTAATCAACACATAATCAATATCTAGGTTTCATTAGATCTAAGCAAACATAAGAGAGATCTAGCCTAGCATAATTGAATTAAGACAAGAACAAGATATAGACAACCAACACATAGACATATTGATTGAATTAGAAGAACACTTATCTCAATTACAATGCAAGGTATCAAGGGTTTGGAACCCTTGAAAAACCTATAAATGTTGCACCAAATTCGTCTTTAGGGTTTCTCCAAAACTTCTCTTCTAATGTAAAAACTAGAAAACTATATATAGGAAAACTGGGCTGACGGCGTCAAGACAACCATGTGACGCCGTCACCTCGCCGCCAAATACTTCCTCAGACGGCCTTGATCTACTTATGACGGCCTGTGTGACGCCGTCACCAACCACGGTATTTTATTCTTGGCCTTTTGACGCCGTCATCAACTACGGTATTTTATTCATGATGTCTGACGCCGTCAGGGTATAACTCTTGACGCCGTCACCTAGTGTTTCCAGCATGGAAAATTGCCGTTTTCTTCACTTTTATGCTCCAAAAACATCCAAAATGGCTTCCTTTCCAGAATTCACTCTCCAAGTACCTAAAATCACAAAAGGAACGATTTAGGGCAATATTTGATCAAATAAAGTCGGATTCGGGCTTAAATGACCCCCTAAAAACGGATCATTTTTCGCCTCATCACACACGTATCTAATGAGGATTGCGTGCCTATATAAACAATATCATAACTCTCATTAAAGGTATGACTTTAAAACCCTAATTTATATACATAACCCTAAACCGATTACTTACTCTCACATTGGAGGATAATCGTGGGAGACAATCCCACGATAAGCCTAACGATGTTTGTTTGTTTTCTTAGTGCGCAGGTCTCAAGCATTAAGATCGAATTGGTACGAGAACAGGAACCAAAACAAGGAACGCCCAACTTTTGTATCAACAAGTGGCGCCATCCGTGGGACCCTACACTAAGAACTAGAATGACGAAGCACAAAAACTCGAGCCAGCGGACTCCGTAGTTGGAAAAAACACATGGTGACTCCCAAAAGAGGAAGAACCAAGATCCGATCCCTAGACAGGCTTCTGGAACAACTAGTGCGCCTGGACACCAAGAAACGGGCTCAACTCTAATCCTCCCGACTGTAGAGTTTCCTATAAGTACTACCTAGACCACCACGGTGGCTCCAAACACTGAGGAACTTCAGCACACCTTCTTTAATACTCCCCACCAAACGGCACCCATAGTGGACAACACTGTGCCGCCTGGTGCACCTAACCGAGATAGGGCGCCTAATGCTGAGGCAGAAATTCTTGCGCTGGAAGAGGATGCGCCTGAGTTAACATTAAGTAATTTTGTATCCCAAAATTACGAAACCCTAACTACCCTCATGCAAGAAGAAGCAAGGAGAAGGTCAAGTATGAGCCTGCAAGCCCGGCTCAAATTTGGTCATGAGCGCGAATCACCCCCACCACGCTATCAGAACGAGGTGCGCGAGAAGGGTACATGTCGACCCCTAGTATTCACCAGGATTGGAAGAAAAACTGTGGAAGATGAAACATCTGATTCGCAGTACTCAGAAGAATATGAAGATGATGGAATGCGCACCAATGTCCACTCTAGACTTGGTAACCGCAGAATACAAGACAGAATTGGGCGACAACGCTCACCGAGAGATAGCTCTTCAAGGTCTGATAGCAGAAGGATCCAGGATAGACTGGGAAGACGGGCGCCCCCAAGTGAAAGTCCTCCAAGCTCAGATTCTGAGGAGAAACGGCGCAAACGTCGTAAAAGAGACAACTATTCCTCGAGTGATTCCTCGGACAACGAGGACAAAGAAACAGGACATTGGAAGTCCAGAGGAAGACGTCGTGAGGAGGAAGATGAAGACATATCTCCTCCTTGGCGCCGCCAAAAGATTGATGCATTCACACGGCGCATTAGTAACTACTAGGATGATAAGAAGAGGCGCATGCCCACCAATGTAAAAACATATGATGGAACAGGTGACCCCGACGATCACCTAAAAATTTTCGAATCTGCTGCCACCATCGAAAATTGGCCACAACCTGTGTGGTGTCATATGTTTAACTCTACATTAGTAGGGAATGCGTGGACCTTGTTTAGTAAGCTTCCAAGAAGAAGCATAAATGGGTTTGAAGAATTGTGAAAAGCATTCCGCTTAAACTTCACTCAGAGAAAGAAGTGCGCAAAGAATCCTGTTGAATTGGCCAGAGTAAAATAGCGCCAAGGGGAATCAACAAGCGCTTACGTGGAGCGCTTTAAAGACGAATGCATACACGTCAAGGCGTGTCCTGAAGTGCTAAAAATCTCAGGGTTCATGAATGGGATAAATAACCCAGAACTCCTCAGGAAATTAAATGATAAGGTCCCCCAAACCTTTGATGAGTTAATGAAGCCCACAAGGTCCTTCATCCAAGGAGAAGCAGCAGCCGCAGATAGTAAAAAAGGCTACTCAAATTATAGGCAACAAGAACAGCCTAGGAGACAATCGAATGACCAGGGTAGCAATCACAACAAGGGTTATCGCGGCCAGGGAAGTGGACGAGAAAATGACAAATACACCCCCCTCACGAAAACACCAAGGGAGATATTCATAACAGAGGGCGCAAACTTCCCGAAGCCCCCACCAATGCCACCCCAGAGGACTGGCGCGTGGGGAATGGATACTGCGAATACCATGGACAAAAGGGCCACACTACCAACGAGTGCGTCCAACTACGACAATTGATCGACAAGCTGGTAAAGGAAGGTAGAATGGATCACCTCGTTAAAAATATAAAAGAAGGAAAAGAAAAACCAAAGAATGGAGGCAAGAAGGAGATAGCCAAAGACAAGGCTGACACAATCTACATGATACAATCATGGCAGCGAAAGACTAGGCAAAAAGTCAGCCAGAAGTTCTCCTCTAAGAATGAAATTTCCTTCCTAACCCTCGCTACGGACAACACAGTAATGGAGCCACTCACCATTGAAATACATACAGGGGGTCACGATATCCACCGTATGTATGTAGATGGAGGGGCATCTGCAGATATTATGTATGAACATTGCTTCAAAAGGCTGCGACCTGAGATACAAAGTCAGCTGATCCCAGCCACGACATCGCTGATAGGATTCACAGGAGAGAAGATATGGCCCATGGGGCAATTACGCCTACTCGTGGTCATAGGTAATGAGCAACACTCTACGGCAGCTTGGATGAACTTTATGGTAATCAAGTCCCCCTCACCATACAACGGCATCATTGGGAGACCTGGAATATCATCCATGCGCGCCGTACCATCCACAGCGCATAGGATGCTCAAATTCCCAGTAGAAGGAGGAATCGTCATCCTCTACAATACCACTGTGTCACCAAAAGAATGTAACACAGTAGCCAGTGAAGTGGAAAGTGTCCCAGAACAACGCGCAGCCAAAATACCAAACTTAAAAGTTGCCATTCACCCAGATTACCCAGATCAGCAAATATCAATTGGAGGGTCACTGTCTGATAAAGGCAGAGCAGCTGTGTGCGCACTCCTGAAAAAAACCTAAACATCTTTGCATGGGAACCAAAACACATGACTGGAGTGCCACGCTATATCACAGAGCACAAGCTACAAATCCGACAAGGATATCCTCCAGTACGACAGAAAAAGCGCGGCCAGGCTCCGGATTGCGCAAAAGCCATCCTGTAAGAAGTACAAAAACTTGTAGATGCAAGAATTTTGCGAGAAGTCTACTATCACGACTGGCTTTCTAATCCAGTAATGGTAAAGAAGAGAGATGGCAGTTGGAGAATGTGCGTGGACTTCACTGACCTCAACAAAGCATGTCCACAGGACTGCTACCCGCTGCCAGAGATAGACTGGAAGGTATAATCTCTGTGTGGATATCCTTTTAAATGCTTCCTAGACGCATACAAAGGATACCATCAAATTCAGATGGATGAAGAAGATAAAGAGAAAACAGCCTTCCATACAAGTCAAGGGGTCTTCTGCTATACAAAAATGCCCTTTGGTCTAAAGAATGCGGGAGCAACATACCAGCGATTGGTGGACACGGCATTTGAGAAGCAAGTAGGTCGCAACCTGGAAGTTTATGTTGATGACCTTGTTATAAAGAGTCACACAGAGGAAGAATTGGTGCGCGACATTGAGGAGATGTTCAAAACATTGGGAAAAAAAGCATGAAGTTAAATCCCAAGAAGTGCACTTTTGACGCGACAGAAGGCATGTTCCTTGGGTATTTAATTGAACCTGATGGCATTAAGCCTTGCCCAGAAAAGACAAAAGCGGTCATTGATCTCCCTTCTCCGCGCACATTGAAAGAAGTCCAGTCATTAAATGGAAAACTAGCTGGACTAAACCGATTTTTGTCCAAATCAGTAGACAAGTCACTCCCTCTTTTTAAAACACTCACGAAGTGCACGAAAAAGGGAGACTTTCGTTGGACTGAGGAGGCGGAGGAAGCCTTCCAACAACTCAAGCAGCATCTTGCATCACTTCCCAAACTTGTCGCACCAAGACCAGGGGAAGAATTTATCATGTACTTATCTGCAACCCATGGAGCAGTTAGCGCAGTACTATTGACAGATAGGAACTCCGTTCAAACGCCCATATACTTTGTAAGCAAGGCACTCAAAAGGACAGAGACTAACTATACTGCCATGGAAAAGCTGGTCCTAGCTCTAGTATTCGCAGCTAAAAGACTGCGCAGATACTTCTAGGCGCATCCAATAGCTGTGATCACGGACCAGCCTATCAAACAAGTTATCTCTAAACCTGACACATCAGGACGGATACAAAAATGGAGTGTGTTATTGAGCGAGTATAACATCTCGTATAGACCACGCACTGCAATCAAGTGGCAGATATTAGCCGACTTTATTGTTGAGAAGCCAGATGCTGATACTCCACCTTCATCAATAAAGACAGAATGACAAGAACCATGTGTTCTATTCACAGACGGATCCTCATGCGTGGATGGATCAGGCGCAGGTCTTATCCTCACTAATCCAGAAGGAGTAGAATTTCTTTATGCACTGCGCTTTGAATTAACAGCCACAAACAATGAGGCAGAATATGAAGCCCTACTTGCTGGACTGCGTATTGCAACTCAAATGGGTGTACGTAACCTAGAGGCAAATGTAGATTCCAGGTTAGTAGCCAACCACATGCTAGGTGAATATGAAGCCAAGGATGAGCACATGATCCAATACCTTGAAAAAACCAAGTCTCTAATCCAGAATTTTGATAGGTTCACCATCAAACAAGTCCCTAGAGGAGAAAACAGGAAAGCTGATGCACTTAGCAAGATCGCATCTACGAGCTTCGCGCACCTATCAAAACAGGTATTGGTGGAAACTCTAAAAACAAATCAATCTCGGAGATGGAAATATCCACGGTGATAGAGGAAAAGGATCCTACGTGGATGACACCTATCATTGAATTTATAAGCAAAGGAATCTTACCGCAAGATCAGAAGGATGCTCGTAGGGTACGGCGCACTACGCAGAGATTTGAACTCCGAGATGGCGTCCTATACCGACGTTCATTCCTACAACCCTGGCTCCGCTGCGTCAGACCTCTTCAAGCAGATTATATACTCCGAGAAATTCATGCTGGTTCATGCAGCATGCACTCAGGACCACGGTCTGTAGTGGCGCGAGCCCTGCGGTCAGGATATTATTGGCCTACTATGCACCGCGACGCACGAGACATGATAAAGAAATGCAGCGATTGCCAAGTTCACAGGCCAATTCCGTGCCGACCACAACAAGAGTTGACCCCCATCACCTTACCATGGCCATTCTATAAATGGGGCATTGACATCGCAGGCCCTTTTCCAGTTGCAGCGGGAGGGTTAAAATTCCTCATTGTAGCTATATACTATTTTACTAAGTGGATTGAGGCAAAAGTAGTGGCAAGCATCACCGGCAACCAGGTCAAACGCTTCGTGTGGGACAACATTGTGTGTCGCTTCAGACTACCCGGAGAGATTATTTCAGACAACGGAAAACAATTCTGTGATAACCTATTCAAAGATTGGTGCGCGCAATTAAACATTACACAACACTTTGCTTCAGTGAAGCACCCACAAACCAATGGCTTGGTTGAACGCGCGAATCGCAGTATAGGCGAAGGAATAAAAGCGTGCCTTGACAGACATAAAGGAAGATGGGTGGACGAATTGTCACATGTTTTATGTGCGCACCGCCCGACAATTAAAACCAGTACCGGAGACACACCATTCTCTCTTATATATGGGACAGAAGCCGTCATACCAGCCGAAATTGGAATGCCAACTATCCGTACAGCGGAAATAAACGTCACAACAAATGATGATGAACGGCGCATAGACTTGGATTTGCTGGAAGAAAGGCGTGAACGCGCAGCTATACGTGAGGCAAAGGCTAAAGCAAAGATGAAGAGGTATTATGATGCAAAGGTCAAACACACTTCTTTCTGGCCAGGAGACTTTGTATACCGCGCCAATGATGCAAGCCATGCAGAAGACATGGGCAAACTTGGACCCAAATGGGAAGGACCCTATGAAGTCACGGATGCACCAGGTAATGGTGCATACAAATTGCGTGATATGGAAGGCCACGAGCTGGCACGCACTTGGAATATCTGAAATCTCAAGAGATGCTATCTTTAGGAAAGGCTACGGCCCACATACAGACAACCTTGCACTTTAGTACGTGCTCAATAAATGTCTGTCTTTTATCTTCCAAAAACTTGCAAGTATTAATAAAACGTTGTGGTTTCTAGCTAACTCCATAACACATTTAACTTTATTGCGCACATTTTTATTATGTTTCAATACTGTTATTTTATTTTTTGCCTACATGGCGTGCATGCACTTATTAAAAGACCTACGATGGCAGAAAGGATGAGTAAACCTACTAACTAACTCGTTGAGTAAGAGGGTTGCAAACCCATCAACACTGGATCACGCATCCTTGCTAAGCGCCTTACTCTCAATACGTTGAAGTAAGTTTAAATGCGCATTCCACGACGGATACGCAACATAACATACATTGTACATGCTTAGCAATTCACGAGCCAAGACTCTTGGTCATTTTGATATAGTCTTTGCAAAATAACGCAAATTTATCTTCACATTTATAAAAGTTATGCACTTAATATAAATCATTTTAAGTATGTCGCGGTTTCAATTTGACTCTTGGATGATCTTTTAACAAAAAAGAAAAAAAGAAAATAATCTAAGTACAAATAACAAGGCGTACGAAATAAAATAAACATTATTATTGAGAACTACGAGTTTATACAAGTTATAATCACAAAAACCTATACATATCTACATGCTATGAGCACGCCTATGACCTGAGCTACTAGCTGTGGATGCCAACTCCCCAGCCTCACTTAGCCTTCTTAACAGGCTGCTATCCTCCTAAGACACCGTTGGTACGCTAACGGGAATCCCATCAGACTTGGGAAGATGGGATGCGCCAACACCACATAGGATGGCCTTTCCCTTCACGCCCTTCTTACGAGCAACTCTTGTCTCATGTGCCTCTAAGCACTTCTTCAACGAAATCTCCTTCTCAAGAGCGAAGGGATTAAGCATGTGGCGGGGGCGGGCAAAAACATGCACCTTCAGCTGCGACTCGTCCGGCTTCAAAAAGAAGTCAGGGTGCGCCTCCGCATCCTCAGCTATGTGCTTGGCCAGAGTTAGGCCCTGCATGATCACGCTGATAGGTTAATCCTGATCACGCTCCAAGCGAGCAATCTGAGGAAAGTCGAAGACCTTCATATTTTCCATGGCCTCCATCAGCTCATCAAAAGCATATGCGCTGTACCCAGGAACTTCTGCAAGCGGCACAATCAGCATCTTGCTCTCATGAAGCTCCTCCACAGCCTAGGCCTTGCCGCGTGCCACATCGCACTCCACGACCTTCCCAAAGGCCTCCACGGCCTCTTGGGACTCCAACGTGCCCATAGCAGCTAAGCGCAAACCATGGCTGATCAACCACCTGCACACGCAATAACGCACGCGTTAGAAGGTAAAAAGAGTATTAAAGCATATAGTAAATAAAGACTACAAAATAGAAGATACATGACTGCGCTCAGCAATGGTAGACATAAGATGAGGATATAACTCCTCATCGTACTCTATACTTAGCTTCCGAAGCTTGCCTTCCTGCAACTTCAAAGCACCCTCCACGCGCTCACGAAGCTCATCCATGTGGGCGAAATGCTCGGTTTTCTTTTCTTGAAGGTACTTTAACACCCAAGAGAAGTTCGCCCTGTACTGATGCATCTCACCGTGCTCTTGCTTCACCTCAGCCAGCAAGGATAGCTTCTCATCTGCGAGCCTCCTAGCATACACAGATGTGGACTCCACATCCGCTCGCGCATCGGCCAACTGCGCCCTAAGCATAGCAATCTCCTCATCCTTCTGAGCGAGACTGCTACTTTCCCCAACATACCGCGCCTTCAGCTGAGTAACTAACTCAGCCTGACGCTCTGCAGCAGCTCCAAGCTCTTCCATCAACTATTGCGCATACCTCCCTTCATTCACCCTCACCGGCTCCTCTACATGAACATGAGCCACCTGAGGCGGCACCAACCCTTCAACGGACGCTGCATCACCCCATGCAGCACTGTCGCTACAAGCAAACACAGAGAGGTCAGAAAATGGCACCGCGTAGGACACACATCCATACATAAAAAACTGAAACAAAAATACTTACGTAGGAGGGGAAGTCCCCGCATTCTCCTGCGCAGAAAAAGACAAAGATGTCTCCTCATCTGTGGACGCATCCACAATGATTGTATGACGCCTGCGCTTAGAGGTCCCTTCACCATCATCGATCACAGCCTTGCGCTTCACACCCTGACGCTCCTCTTCAGAGTCAGTGTCCACTTTGAGAATCCCAGCACTCGTAGACGACTCAGCGCGCGCAAGCTCAGGCGCCACCACTACCTGCGTAGGCACAGTCTGCACTGGGGTCGCATTCACCACAGGCTGAGATGCGTCAGAAGACTCCTCTCACGC
Organism: Artemisia argyi; assembly: GCA_030686995.1. Classification (NCBI taxonomy): domain Eukaryota; kingdom Viridiplantae; phylum Streptophyta; class Magnoliopsida; order Asterales; family Asteraceae; genus Artemisia; species Artemisia argyi. The sequence goes on along the minus strand of CM060680.1, from coordinate 88,641,356 downwards.
AAGCTCTAGCAGGCGCCCATCAGTAGCCTCCAGAATAGGCACCTCACCTTCCCTCAAGGGGCGCACGCCCACAGTTACCTGCGTCGGCTTTGCTAACTTCACCACGGCAAATAGATCCATCTCTGCGCAACACAGGAACAAATAAGAAAATAACAAGTTAGTGGATAAAATATATACAAGGAAGCTTACACTATCAACGAGAGGATAAGAAAGGACAAGCACCCACGCCGGCCATTTCCGTCCAAGAATGTTGGCACTTCATCACTCCCCCCGAAGTAGTTGCGGCTCATTCCCATGTGCACCAAGAACTCCTCGGGATAAGTATTGATTGGGATGCGGTTCTCATTAATAATCTCCGCATCCTCCACGCTGTACGTGCCGGGATCTGGGCGCTCATCCTTTAGAAGCCCTCCTTGAGTATAAAACCCAGAGAGCGTGGTAAAAACTTTATCATCTATCCAAAAAAACCTTTCCCTCCAACCCCTTAGGGTATCTATTTTATCAGTGTAACACTGATAGCGCCCTGGGCGCTTGGAAAAAGTTACCCACCCGTTCGACCACGACGTGTGGTAGAACGCGCGGAAAAGGTTAATGGTAGGCCTCACTGCGAGTAGGCGACAGTTTACCTCAAAATTTGTTATTTTCGCCGCACCTATACAGTGCAGTGTGAAATATGCAGGCGGCAAAAATTGAGCACGTCACTCAAAAATAGGGATATAGGCACGCGTTGGTTTGCAAACTCAAAGAAGCGCGTGTATACCCCTATCTTCCCCTCAGGGAAGTCCACGATGCATGCGTCAGCATCCGGTAATTCCAGATGCACATCAAGAGGGATATAATAATCGGAGGTGAACTGACGAAGTTCATCCTCGTCCATCTCTGAATGGAACTCTTCTAACTGACGGACCATTTTCACTAGAATACACACACGTAATTACCTCTCGAAGATATTAGTTTTGTGAAGAAGGATTTTTTTTAGGAGAAAATGGCGTTTTTTCACTGTGGTTAAAACAGTGAAATGAGGAGCCCCTTATATAGGGTTTCCACTTGTGTCGGATGCATGACACGTGGATCCCACTATCTCCATCGTGTGGTGGAATAAAAACAGATATATGCACTTTTTCACATCTTCCAAGGGACACGTGGGACACTTAAAGGCTAGATACACCGTATTGCGTTTTTGGCAGGAAATACTAGAAACTTCCCCGCCACGCTTGCCGCCAATATTTTTAAGTCTAGTATCCGCGGTTCATACCCACGCATACTAGACTGGGGGGACATGATAACGTATAGTCTATATTCGGGTCACGGACCCAAATGATAGACATTACTAATGCCCAAACCCGCCACGAGTGGGCCATCATAACAGTGATTTTGGCTAGTATGATAACGGTTTGGGCTCACGAAAGCCCAAGCCCAAAGTTATTTATAGTTATGATATGGATATCTCTTATTTAAGGAATATATATCCAAACCGGATATACACCGAAGAGTGAGGCACACGTATCCAATGAGAATTCCGTGCCTATATAAACAATATCATAACTCTCGTTAAAGGTATGACTTTACAACCCTAATTCATATACATAACCCTAAACCGATTACTTACTCTCACGCCGGAGGATAATCGTGGGAGACAATCCCACGATAAGCCTAACGGTGTTTGTTTGTTTTCTTAGTGTGCAGGTCTCAAGCATTAAGATCGAATTGGTACAAGAACAGGAACCCAAACAAGGAACTCCCAACTTTTGTATCAACAATATTGATGCACATATTGAGGGGGAGCGAATGATTTATGATGAAAATTGTGGAAATATACCAAAGACCGACCACTTCTATTTAATGCACTGGAGTTATAAGGATGGTAAGGTTAGGTATAAGTTCCCATGATCTAGCCAGAATCAGAGGGATCTTACTAGGGACAATCCTCTAGTTGGATTAGAAGTCCTTAGGAACGATTAAAAAAGGAGAAAAGAAAGAATAAGGGAAGAGTGCCGACTGAGATTGAGCTAGTACTGGAACTAACCCAACAAGGTGCTAGTGATGAAGTCTTGATAAGCGCTGAAGGGGCTGAAGAATGAAAAAGAAATGTAAACATAAAGGGTGAAAAGAAATACCCTCCAAATATTCAACCAATTCATATGCTACTTGCTGTTACTAAGGTAACTTCGGTATTGAAGACAAAATGTCATGGACCCAGTGACGCATTGTACTAAACCTTCTAGCCACTCAATTTCTCTTAAAAGGACTTGTTTTAATCTCACGGGGAACCCTGCATCATCTATCGACTACTCATTACGAGTCATGTTGATATTGAAATAGGAGACACCACTCCAGCCTCCGATCACTAAATCAAAACGCACTAATAAATTTATATTTGTCATTATCAACACTTTAGGAGACCGTAAAATATAAATAACATTTTTATGTGATATTTGTATTAACAATCTCCCTCTTTTTGATGATGGCAAAATATAAACTCATATTTAGTAAAAATATAAGTATGCAAGTTTTTAGTTGTGAGTTTACTCATTTCTCCCCTCTTTTTGCCAAAACAAAAAGTGAAGAGTGATCCCCCTCAGTGTATACTCCCCTTTGTTTGGTGATGCGAGATATTGCAACCTCACAAGGAGTTTTACTTCTCCAGGGATCTCAAGAAGTTTTGCAATCCTCCAAGCAGTGTACCTAATCATTGTAGTGTAGTATAGGTAAATCTGGGGGATTGATCGTTCTCTAGGAGAATAGTGTTGTTAGGTTGAAGTGTATGTTGAGATAAGTCTAAAGGTGAGGGATGATTATTTTTGTGTTTTTATAATCTTTTATAAAGCAAGTATAATCTCGATTTTAAAGGTATGGGCGGAATTAGTTGCTATTCAACTAACTAAAAAACTACTTTTATAAAAGCTAAAATTAAAAATATCAAGAAAAGTAAAGTGCTGAACTTCTTATGGTGAGACAAATGTGTTTACTTAGATTCTACTACTCCCTCGTTATCTTTTACTGATTTGTTGAATTGTCACGTCCTTGTTTTAGTTGAAGCGTTGTATTCCTTAATATCGGTCGTGGGGGTGTGCTACCTTCCCCAACTCTATGAATATTAATTTCACCTGAAACCTTAAAGTCTATTAAGAATCCTAGGTCATAAACATCAATTCATGCAATAAATACAACGAGAGAAACCAATAGTGCACGCTATGATTATGTTTTCTAAGATGTTCAAGCTAGTTACATAAAAAAGGTCAGCCAGTTTTCTTAGCCTAACGTGAAGCAATCAACTAAACAATAGACAACAAATCAATAATCAACAGCTAGGTTTCATTAGATCTAAGCTAACACATATAAACTTAAGCTAGCATGTTAAAGTGAAGAAAAGATTAACAAAGAATCAAACAATACATAGACATATTGAATGATTAAAAGGATAACTTAACTTCAATAGAACATGGATGAAATGGCTGAAAAAGCCCTAAAATAAGTCTGGAAATCGTTTAGGGTTTTGTACCACAAGATGTCACACTTAAAGAAAATAAAACGAAAAGTATATATAGATTTACAATGCTGACGTCGTCAGCTTATGGGTTTTGACACCGTTAGCCTGCCGTGTTTAGGGTTTTGTCTTGTGCAAGTCACCGCTCTGATGTCGTCACTCTTTATACTATGACGCCGTCAGCTTTTGGCCGACGCCATCCCTTTATAAGTCTTATGAGCCGTCTCTTGCAATCTTAAAGCGTGATGCCTTACTTCATATTACACTTGACGCCGTTAGGTACAAATACTCAAATTCTTTTTGAAGTGACATGCGTTAATTCTTCTAGCTCTAAAATAACAAGTAAAGGTGTTACAAGGCAAGGCGTGACGCCGTCAGGTATCCTTTTCTGACAGGTTTTTCTCGAATTTGTCGTTTTCTTCACTTTATCGTCCAAAAAGTGTCGAATTCTAGATTCTCATCCCAAGTACCTAAAATACAAAAAGAAATGATGAGGCAATATTTGATCATATATACTCAATTTTAGGCTGAAATGACCACTTAAAAAGGTATCAAATAAATCCTTATCATTTGGGGCACCAAAGAATCGATTTATGGAGTCATGCTACAAAACAAAGTTAGCGTACAAGCATGAATATGAAGATCACCACAACATCACAACCACAACATTGAAACAACCATAACCAATTAGTGCAAAAAGTGTGACGGGTTGAGATTAGGCTTGATAATGCGCTTGGCTTACTTTGGACGGGTGTCCTAAGTAGTAAATTATGCACTAAACCAAGTGAATGTTTGATTCCTGCACAAATAAGAGTAAACCGTTAGCCTTACCGTGGGGACAAACCGCACAATTAAGCTCCGGCGTGAGAGTAAGTACTCATGTTGTCAAAAGAATGTGAGAGTATTGGGATAAGTGAGAAACTCGTACCTCAAAAGTGTGAATTGAGGTTTCCTTTTATAGGTAGTGGAAATATTAGGGTTTCATAATATCTCACATATTGTTGTAGTGGCCGAAGTGGGACCCGTGTCGGGCAAGGATCCGCAACTTAATCGATGTTTGTGGACGTAGGTGGATTTCCGGACTGGGGTTCGGTCCGCGAGCGTACTTCGGAAGTGCCGCTCGTATGTGTTCTAGTTTGTCCGGATTGTGCCATGCTCGTGACATGGGCTTTAGTTATGTCTAGTTCTGTTTGGCTCATTGGGCCGGAACCCGATTCGCTTGTAGGAATGGAGTCCAGTTCGTATGAGATAGTCCATGCCCCGTAAGCCTGCTATCCGTACAATACGTCATCAAGTCCCCCCAGTCTAGTGCGTTCATTGCTTGCGTGCTTTGGTAGCGTGCGGTGAATGTTTCTAGACTAGATTATTAGTTCTCCGCTCCTCGCTTGAGTCTTTTATGGTGCGGATCTTGTCTTGCCAGCGGATAAGATCGTGGGGGGAACGTGGAGCGTTTGGGACTATCCACCTTCTTTTCTTTTTTTCATTGGGTTTCGTGACGAAGGGTATAAATGGTTTTCCCTTATTCTCCTATATTTTCTTTTTCCTTGTTTCTCATCTAACCGCGATAACTATTATCTGCTCAGATTTTGACAAACTTTAATTTTTAGCAAAAATGGAAATGGTTGTTGATGTTCCCAATCTTTTCAAAGTCCGTTCTTCTAAAGAGGAACAACCAAGAATTTCTTCTGGTCAACCTGCTGCTGCTATTGGAGACGTTTCTAGATATCATAGTGTTGCAACATGTGGTATTGGTGATACTTCTGATCCAGATCTTCTTGAGAGAGAGGTTATTGATTCGGTGGAGTTGCCGTTAGTGCAAAGGGTGAAGGAGAGGGTAAAGACGGTATCTTTTGATGATTCCCTTCTAATTCAATCGTTTTAGTATAGGTTTATTTTTCTGAAAAAATGCATAGGAAAGTATTTCCCCGGGTCGTGTCCTAGCGAAGGTGTGGATGGAATTTCGAATTTCCGATTCGTGAAACGTGTCGTGAAAGTGGGAAAAAGTGATTTGAATGAGATTACACTAAGAAATATGAAAATAAAGCACAAATAATCTCTTAATCACGTAATTCAAGTAATCAAACCAAAAACGCAACGTAGAATTAAAAACCGTAAGCTAATACGAGAAATAAACGTTAACGCGCGAAATAAAACGTGTAATTTAAGTTATACTACTCCTACGGACTTGAAAATAATTTTCTAAAGTTAAAAATGATACAAGAAAATTTTGAGAAAAAGAAAAATATATTTTTGACTTTTTATTTAATTTTTATGAATTAAAAACTAATTTAACTAATTAAAAATTAAAAGAAAATGGAAATAAAGTGAGAAAAATGCAAAATAAATTTTGAGAATTATAAAATAACTAAAAAGTAATTTTAAAACCGAAAACTAATTTGTTGGCCTTTTATGTAATTTTTAGGAATTAAAAACTATTTAAACTAATTAAAAAGTAATAAAAATGCAAATAAAATTGAAAATAGATGGGAAAATTGCAAAATTAATTTCTAAAAATCAAATATAAATGAAAACTAATTTCTAAAATATTTTTTGATTTTTTAGGCTTTTTCTGATTTTTGTGGAATTTTTGGTAATTAAAAAGTATTTAAAATTGAATAAAAACTAAAATAAAATAAGAAAAATAGCAAATGAACTCAGAAAAATATGAAAAATTCAGGGAAATTCTAAAATAATATTCTAAAACTAGGAAAAGTTTAAAAAGTTGAAAATAAGCACTGGAAGTGCTATTTGCTTAAGAACAACTTAATTGAAGTGCTTATTTATAAGCAGACTTTGACCAATGTTGACCAAAACTTAACCAAATGTAGTTTTGACTTAATAAAACTCCAATGTATTGAGAAATGACAAATTGGAGCACAAAAACACAGTTAATGGACCAAACAGGTGCAATAAGCACTTGAGTGAATAAGCAGTGCACAAACAGATTTAGCAAATGGTAAAAAAAACTTAATGATCAAAGCAACTACTAGCACCAAGGAACTATAATGAATCACAATAATCAGATTTGAACAACTAAAATACACTTGCAGCCCTAATTGTGAAGACAAAAACTAAGCTTAATTCACACAACTAAATAAGCCTAATAAGCAATCCAAACAAGCTCAGGAGAGTGAGCTAATTGGGGCAAAAGTTCCTCAATCCAACTGAGATCACAAAACAACAAAGAGAAAGGATCTCTGATCCAACTAACCTGCCTAAAATCTACCTAGAAAGTGATTCAATCAACTGATGTGCAGGGGAAATTATGATCCAAACAGACAACTTCACTCAGCTTTTTCAATAAGCAAATAAGTCCCAAAGTAAAATTTTCTTTTTGAATATGTTTTACTGACTACCAAACTTTATAAATCAGCTTAACTCAAGTATCTCCAATTATAAATGCACCCTAGAAAGTTTCTCAAAGTTTTGTCTAAAAACCTGAGTTGAAAACTTTTTTGACTTTTTGATTTGAAATGAACTTTGACTAATATGAAATTAAATCTGTCTTGAATGATTTCCTATGTTATAATAAGCTATTGTGCAACTAGTTTAAGCTATCTAATACTAATATGCAACTAATGATGAGATTATGCAACTAAATTAACCTATATAACTAACTGTTATGACCAATTGAAGACTAATTTGACTTTTAATGTTATGCCCTAATGAATTTATGTTTGACTAGGTTTATATGCAACCTAAGTGGAATAACTAAAGTACTTAAACTCCCTGAATCAATGATAATACCAGCAAACCTGTGAAAACCAAACACCCTCTTATGTGACCTGTTTATACTACTAGTGAAACAAATGAATGCAACCAACCCCAAAACTACTGAATCTACTTATAATATGACCCAATAAGCTGATAAGAACCAGAAAATCAGATCTCCAATACCAAACAACCACAGATTCACAGATCAAATAGTAAGACAGATATGTAGAAACAGATGTAATCCAAATCAAAACAAACTAAGAGTGATGATGAAACAAGCTATAACAAACTAAGATATAATGCAAATGAACAGAAAAAAGCAATAATAACAGATCTACTCTACTCCTAGTATACTGATGCAATATAAAGTGAAAATAAATGAAGACTTACAAATCCAATTCCCCCTCAGCTCAACAGAGGGGGATTCACTAAGCTTGCCTGTCTTTTGACAGGCCAAATGGTCACCTTATTGGCTGCCTTTAACTCCATAGTAAGCTAAGCTTAATGAATAAGCTGAAGTTGACTTTTGTTGACTTTCTTGTGAGTTAAGAGAAATGGTTGAATAAGCTCACAATAGGCTATGAGGAAGCTTATATGAGCTTATATTAAACAGTAAATAAGCTTAATGAAGCTTAAATTGAGAATTTAAACAATATTTTTTATTTTTTTCTGATTTTTTTTAATTTTTTTTTGGATTTTTGATATAAGTGAAGCAGAGACTTAATAGAAATGTTGAAATAAGCTAACAATACTAATTAAAACTAAATGGATAATTATAATAAACAAAAATAAATTTGAAATTAAAATAAAAACAATAAGCTGAATTTTATTAATACTTGAAAATTGAAGTACAAAGCTGGAATTACAATAAGGTAAACAGAAAACAAAACATAAACTATTTTAAAACCTACACACTACTACTGATACAAGGGGGGGGGGGGGTATTTATACTCTAGCTTGAGGCTGGGAATGAAGGTTCTAGGAGTACAGCTCAGCAATCCACGCCTCTTTGTGTTTCTTTGAGTCTCTAATAGCCCTTTGATCCATTTCCAGATGCTTCCCATCAACATGAGCCCTTGGATTAATTGATTGATGTGACTGATCCTCCGTGTGTTCTGTGATTGGTTCACGTGTGCCCTTCTGACGTTCCCTGACATGTGCAAGAGCTTCTAAAACTTCAAATCATTTGGTAATTATTACCAATTGGGGTTAATTGGTGTATGGTGAAACCTAGGGTTCTAGGAACAGTATTTTTTCTGGGTTAATTCTAAAATGGGGGGGCGGGTAAAACGTTTTTGGGGGTTTTATTAATTGTTGTTTGACCAGGTCATTTGAGGGTTGACTTGGGTATAAGGTGGACAAGCCGGGTAAGGTATTAAGGGTGTTGGGCTTTAATGGTGTTTGGGCTTCGGATTTTTGGATCAGACCTATGGATTTATTATTATATTGGATCCGTGTAATTATGGAGTAGTAATTCTTAACAAGGACCAATGTTGTAAAACTAAAAATTCCAGGGACCAAATCTGTAAATCTTTCAAAGTTATTTTCCAAGGGCTTATTTTGTCATTCTTTGATTCATGAGGGACCTTATTTGTCTTTACTTCAAAATTTACTTAAGGGACCATTTTTGTAATTTCCAAAAAGATGAAGGACTGAAATTGCCAATCTCTCTAAACTTTGATCAACGACCATTTATGCAACTTGATGATTCTCTGAGGGCTTCTAATGACATTTTAAGCTTTCTTTGATCATTAGGCTTCCCCGGCTCCGACTTTTGACCTTTTTCTATTCTCGTGCTCGATTTTGGCTTTGTTTTTGATCATTTTTCACATACCTGTACCTGCTGATGAGACGAAAAATGATCCGTTTTTAGGGGGTCATTTAAGACCGAATTCAACTTTATTTGATCAAATATTGCCCTAAATCGTTCCTTTTGTGATTTTAGGTACTTTGGGAGTGAAATCTGGAAAAGGAAGCAATTCGGACGTTTTTGGAGCATAAAAGTGAAGAAAACGCCAAAGTCTTAATTTTCCATGCTGGGAACAGTAGGTGACGGCGTCAAGAGTAATTTCCTGACGGCGTCAAGAGCAAAATTCAATGACAACCCAGTACAGATTTGACGGCGTCACGAGGGTAGGGCGTCAAGAGTAAAAGTCATGACGGCCTGGAAATGGTTTTGTCTTGACGGCGTCAAATGTAGATCAAGGCAGTCCGAGAAGAGTTTTGGCGGCGAGGTGACGGCGTCACAAGTTTTGTCTTGACGCCGTCAGACCCCTTTTCCTATATATAGTTTTCTAATTTTTCACATTTAAAGAGAGAAGTTTTGGGAGAAACCCTAAGTACGATTTTGGTGTAACTTTACAGGTTTTTCAAGGGTTCCAAACCCTTGATACCTTGCATGTTTAATCAAGATAAGTGTTCCTTTAATTCAATCAATATGTCTATGTGTTGGTTGTCTATATCTTGTTCTTGTCTTAATTCCATCATGCTAGGCTAGATCTATCTTATGTTTGCTTAGATCTAATGAAACCTAGATGTTGATTATGTGTTGATTACTTGTTTATACTTGTTTTGGATGAATGATTTATATGTTAGGCTTAAGAAAACTGGCAGATCTCCAATTGGTAACATGCTTGAACGTCTTAAGAAACATGAACCAACGCGCACTAGGTCTTTATTGGTTGTATTTAATGCATGAGCCACTGTTTAAAATCCCTATAGTTGTGCTGGGCATGGTGTAGGAGGAGATAAGAGCTCATATAATTATGTGTGCCACCCCATGAATGGTATTAAGGAATACGACCCGTCATCCATGCAATTATAACAAGTAATTAACGTGTAAAAGATGTCTAGGGAGTAGTGAAATCTAAGTAAACACATTTTCTCCAATTACTGCTCACAACTTTAGTATAATTTAGTTTATTTTCATTTCTAGTATTTTATTTTGATTGCATCTTAGTATTGGGTTAGTTGAATAGCAACTAATTCCGCCCAAATCCTTCAAACCCGAGATTTTTAATTGCTTTCCATAAAATATAAAAATACAAAAATAATCATCCCTCACCTTTAGAACTAGTATTTAGGCTTTCTAATCCTAGCGACACTATTCCTAAGCTGAACGATTAATCCCCCGGTACTTGTCACTATACTATACTACAACGATCAGGTACACTGCCTGGTGGGGGTTGTAAGCTTCTCGAGATCCCTCGAGAGGTAAAGCCTGTTGCGATTCCCACGCATCAAGTTTTTGGTGCCGCAGCCCGGGGAATAGTTATTGTCTAGGTTAGAATTTCTTTTTATTAGGTCTACTTGCTAGATTCCTTTCTAGTAAGATTTTATTTTTATTTTTAGTTTTCTTTAGTCTATCTTATTTCTTTGTGCCTTTGTTCGTAACTACCAGACATCATGGACAACGGGAACATCTTTGAACCCGTCATCCCACCACAACAAAACCCACCATTAGAACCCCTTAGGCCCCGAACCTTAGGAGAGTATTCCCGACCTAGCCATCAAGGCTACCGAAACACCATTGAGCTCACCGGAGCCAATGTGACCCCCTTGCGATCTGACACCATCCGGTTGGTGCAAAGCAGATGTGCATTCCATGGACTTCGTTCCGAAGATCCAAACCAACATCTTAAGGACTTTCTCAAAATTGTAGATTCCATAGACCTAGGTGTTGAAACTAGAGAGACTACCCGTTTACGCCTATTCCAATTCTCTCTACGGGATCAAGCTAGTCAATGGCTTGAGCGTTTACCCGCGGGATCCATCACCACATGGGATGATCTCACTACTCGTTTCCTTGCTCAATTTTTCCCACCGGGGAGAACTACTAAGCTTAAAAATGACATCTTGATGTTCCAACAACGTCAAAATGAATCTCTTTATGAAGCATGGACTCGTTTCAAGGACTTACTCAAAAAAGTCTCTCATCATGGCATAGATCTTTGGCTCCAAGTCCAAATCTTTTATGATCATATCAACATCTCCACGAGGTGAACCATTGACCAATCGGCCGGTGGTAAGCTACATGATCTTAGTGCGGAACAATCATGGGAACTCATAGAAGATCTTGCTCTCTATGACAACGAAAGTTGGAATGATCCCCGTGACTTGAACAAAATGGTCAAGGCAATATCTTTGCCTTCGAACAATTCTAGCGCTCCCGACCGTAGGATCATGGAACTTGAGGACCAAGTCAAGTTTCTCATGAAATCTTACGAAGCTCCTAAGCCTTCAAGCCAAGTGAACAAAATCACTTCTTCATGCGAATTATGTAGTGGTCCCCACGACACTCGTGATTGTGTGGAACTCCCCGGAACAGCTTTTGCGGACTACGCATCCACGCGTACCGACGAAGCGGGAGATAAGTGGTACACTTTCAAGCCCGAGCCAAACACTTACGGTGATTCATACAACCCCTCTTGGAAAAATCACCCAAACCTTAGGTGGAAACAAAATCAACCCAATTCTTCCAATCCACCTAATCATTACCAACCAAACGGTCCACCCTCCAACCGTACTTTCAACAACAATCCTTCTAACAATTATGGTAGTACCAACAATCTTGAAGGGTTGATGTCTAAGTTCATGGCATCTCAAGAAGCTCGCATATCTAAGTTTGAAGTCGATTTCAAACAAAAGCAAAGCGAGATGACCACTAGAATTGACGCATTGTTGAAAGTTCTCAATGACCGAGAAATGGGAGCACTCCCAAGCGACACGGTCAAGAATCCAAAACTAAACGTTAATTCCATATCTTCAATTTTGTCACCCACTTCGTGTCCTCAATACTACTCGATTAAATCAATGAGCACGTGTTTCAAACAAAACCAAATTCTTCAAAAGGACCAATCAAATAAAACACCCACTATAGAACCGGTCAAAAGCTTAGTTGAAACACCTCTTACGCAAGACCTTGACAATGAATTTAAAGAACTTCACCTTGAACGCCCCGTCATTGATGTCTTAGCGCGTGCTTCTTACTATAGTGCCCTCCTAGAAAAATATGAGAAGTGTAAGCTAGGTAAAAATGGGACCGCCTTCGTTCAAAACAAGTTGCCTAAAAAGCTTGATGATCCAGGTATATTTGTTTTGCCTTGTAAGATAGGAAGATCCGAAGCTTTCGACACACTAGCCGATTTAGGGTCAAGCCTCAACTTGATTCCCTTATCCTTATTTACTGCTCTTAAGCTAGGAAAGTTAGAGGAAACAGAGATATTGATAGGGCTAGCGGATGGGAGTATTGCCCACCCGGTTGGAATGATTAAGGATGTAGTTGTTCACGTAGGAAAGTTAACTATATTAGCAGATTTTCACGTCCTAGACATGGTTAGTGACACTACATGCCCATTATTGGTAGGAAGAGGATTTTTAGCAACCGCTAGTGTCATGATAGATTGTAAGGAGTCTAAGATAGCGGTAGGTGAAGGCGATACTTGGTCGGTGTACAATGTAAAGAAGCATAGTTATGATTGTCATGATGAACCGACACCGCATTGGGTAGAGATGAATAGGAGACCGTCTAGATATGGACCTTGGATAGAAAGGAACTTTATAGGACCTCAATGCCCATTTTATCTAGAGAAAGATTTCGTTGAAAAGACACATTCGGTAGAACAACTCATAGCTAGAGATGAAAAGCTAGACCCTTTTGAGGACCCCTTGGTCTTTAGGAAGATGATTGAGTTCTTAAGCGTAATGCCTATTAACATAGAGATGAATAAGTGGAAAAGAGAGGGAGATAAGTGTAAATGGAGGTGGGACAAGCCACCTAAAGAAGGTGACGGATCATGGCATATGAGAATGACTTTGTATGATCCGGATGGAGAAAAGTTTGAAAGGTCATACCATACTAAGGAAATCGATAGGAAGTTGAAACCTAAGTTTGATCCCAAAGATGTCCTCAATGAGGAGCTCACCCGTATCATGTAGTAATCCATGACCTTGAGTCTAGCTACAAGACTCGTAAATAAAGAAAAGCGCTTCTTGGGAGGCAACCCATGTTTTGTGTGATTTTTATTTTGTTTGATTGTTATTTGCTTCCGTATGCATGCTTAGTTTTTATTGTTGGTTGATCATGTTTCTAAATTTAATAGTAGAAATACTTTACTTTGTTGTTTTGGCCTAGTCTTAACTCCACCTAGAAGTATTTTTGCAAAAGATAAGTGTAAGGGGAAACCCCAAATATGTTTTCAAGAAACAAACCGATCATGATTCTCCACAATATTAAATGAACATGTATATTCGTATTTGTTAGAGTCAAATGCTTGTATTGAGTCATAATGAAGTTTTGCAGGATTTTCCAGGAAGTAGGACCAAGTTTTTCCAGAAATTTTCCGGAAACTTAACATAAGAATTTCTGCAGGTTAATTCTGACGGCGTCAGGACTTTACTCTTGACGGCGTCAGGTGTAAAAATCTGGAAATTTTACCGGTTTTGTTTTTCTAATGGAGTCTTATGGTTTTTGTGAATTATTAAGTTTTATAATCTCCAGGAGATCTGCAAACTTCATTCCACAAGCATTATATCTTATCTTGTTTTCTAGGATTTAGTAACTTATATAGGATGCCGCCGATTTTACGCGAGGTTGTCTTGTCTATTTTGTCAGGTTTTACAGGTTATGTATAACGAGAAGATGATTTATATTCTGGAAGGGAAGCTTTGATTGTTCATTTTCTTGGAGGAAGATTTAACCTGGCCACCTTATTATCCATACCGAGCGAATCAGGGGAGTATTTGATTTCATTCTCTTTACTTTTTCACTTTTACATTCTTTACTTGAACATTGGGGACAATGTTCATCTTAAGTGTAAGGGGAGGGTAAAAAGATGATACCTTACATATGCACTTTCGCTTGAGTTTGTTCTGTTTGATAGTAGATGTGTAATAAAACTATGAGAAATACTTGTTAGTGCAATTTTAGCGCCAAATTTAAATTTTTTTACAACATTTAGGAGTGAAACTTTAGCCATAGCAAGCGTCTCATGGATAGGAAATTGTATGACTAGCACATAACCGTATATTCAGAAAAATTTTCCACCCAAATATGTGAGGTTCGCCTTTAGATTTGATAGGAAAAGCATTCATTATTAGTGCTTATGAGTGTACCGGTAGCATTTAGATTCTAGAACTTGCGTTAGTGATGCATCCCGAGACCGCTAGTGAGACTACATTCGTGTGGTAGGATTTACTACATGATAAGAGGCATTAGGACTACCCTTGTGTTAAACCCGTATTATGATTACTTGACCATTTAAGTCATATTACTTGGCTAGTTAAGTCAACTAAATTTTCCCACACCCTTAGCGTTGTACTCATTTTTAGTACACGAAACCCCTAGTACACCCCTCCGAGCCTATCTTTTCGTTTCTAACTTTAAGCATTTTACTTAAAGAAAGAATTTGTTACACCCCACTTAAATGTACAACCAAATCGCCTTAGCCTTCCGTGTATGCGCTCATTTTTAGTGCATTATTGTTATTTGTTAAACCCTAAGTTAACTTTCTAATTGATTACATGGTTGCTAAGTCGAGTCATATCCTTGTACATATTGTTTTGGGACGATTGGGACTCATGGGTAAGTACTTATTTTATGGAGTAATGGGGAAGAACATCATTTATTGCCCCCATATGTACGTTAATCTTAAAAGTGCTCCAAGTGTTTTGATTTTCTTAATTCGAGTCACTAGATTAGTTAATTGTAAAGTATGTAAAGATTCAAGTGTAAGGGAAATGTTCATTCCCTATGATGTATTATTTTGGATGGTAGGGTAAGAGTGTATGCAAAAAAAAAAAAAAAAAAAAAAAAAAAAAAAAAAAAAAAATCGAAAAAATAAAGAAAAAGAAAAGAAAAAAATAGAAAAAAGAAAAAGAGAAAAAAACATACGGACTACCATCCCATTTTATTCTATGTTTATTTTATGTTTTTGTTATTTTTCATTTATTAGCTTAAGTCGAGTCTAGTCTTGGCTTAGCAACGCCATATTGTACATGTAATTGACCAAGATTGCTAACTCGCCACCAGTAAAACTTCCTTTATCCAACAAAACCGTGTATTTCATATCCCTACACCTAACGTTACAACCCTTTAAAAGACCTCTTTGATAGTTTATCCTAGGTGCTTACGCCATGTGGTGGAGGTTTGATCCTTTCCCAAGCCTATGGTAATCTATTTTGCTATGACAGGTAGTGAGAGATATCTTCCGTTTCCATATTGTAATTTACACTTTATTACACCCGAGAGATGTGAGTATCTAAACACTATTTGTAAGGTGCTTGTGTACAACCTCCGTGCTTGTCTATTGGTCTTTAGTGGAACGATTATTTGTTGTAATAACTTTTATGTTAGTGTTAAATGACCCCTAACTTGTCTTTTGAGTAGAATAAAAGCGCATTTGCTTGAGGACAAGCAAATCTCAAGTGTAAGGGTATATGATGAGACGAAAAATGATCCGTTTTTAGGGGGTCATTTAAGCCCGAATTCAACTTTATTTGATCAAATATTGCCCTAAATCGTTCCTTTTGTGATTTTAGGTACTTTGGGAGTGAAATCTGGAAAAAGAAGCAATTCGGACGTTTTTGGAGCATAAAAGTGAAGAAAACGCCAAAGTCTTAATTTTCCATGCTGGGAACAGTAGGTGACGGCGTCAAGAGTAATTTCCTGACGGCGTCAAGAGCAAAAGTCCATGACGACCCAGTACAGATTTGACGGCGTCACGAGGGTAGGGCGTCAAGGGTAAAAGTCATGACGGCCTGGAAATGGTTTTGTCTTGACGGCGTCAAATGTAGATCAAGGCAGTCCGAGAAGAGTTTTGGTGGCGAGGTGATGGCGTCACAAGGTTTGTCTTGATGCCGTCAGACCCCTTTTCCTATATATAGTTTTCTAATTTTTCACATTTAAAGAGAGAAGTTTTGGGAGAAACCCTAAGTACGATTTTGGTGTAACTTTACAGGTTTTTCAAGGGTTCCAAACCCTTGATACCTTGCATGTTTAATCAAGATAAGTGTTCCTTTAATTCAATCAATATGTCTATGTGTTGGTTGTCTATATCTTGTTCTTGTCTTAATTCCATCATGCTAGGCTAGATCTATCTTGTGTTTGCTTAGATCTAATGAAACCTAGATGTTGATTATGTGTTGATTACTTGTTTATACTTGTTTTGGATGAATGATTTATATGTTAGGCTTAAGAAAACTGGCAGATCTCCAATTGGTAACATGCTTGAACGTCTTAAGAAACATGAACCAACGCGCACTAGGTCTTTATTGGTTGTATTTAATGCATGAGCCACTGTTTAAAATCCCTATAGTTGTGCTGGGCATGGTGTAGGAGGAGATAAGAGCTCATAGAATTATGTGTGCCACCCCATGAATGGTATTAAGGAATACGACCCGTCATCCATGCAATTATAACAAGTAATTAACGTGTAAAAGATGTCTAGGGAGTAGTGAAATCTAAGTAAATACATTTTCTCCAATTACTGCTCAAAACTTTAGTATAATTTAGTTTATTTTCATTTCTAGTATTTTATTTTGATTGCATCTTAGTATTGGGTTAGTTGAATAGCAACTAATTCCGCCCAAATCCTTCAAACCCGAGATTTTTAATTGCTTTCCATAAAATATAAAAATACAAAAATAATCATCCCTCACCTTTAGAACCAGTATTTAGGCTTTCTAATCCTAGCGACACTATTCCTAAGCTGAACGATCAATCCCCCGGTACTTGTCACTATACTATACTACAACGATCAGGTACACTGCCTGGTGGGGGTTGTAAGCTTCTCGAGATCCCTCGAGAGGTAAAGCCTGTTGCGATTCCCACGCATCACCTGCACATACACAAATACAAAAACACACATTCTCTTGGCATATTTGGTTAGTATTTGGTGTATTTGGTCTGATTTAAGGCCTAAGAAGGATGTGTGAATAAGCACACATCACCTTCCTTCTGTTAAAAGACTCAAGGTAGGTGCTTCGGGGTCAATGGTTCATGATCTTGTTGATATCAAGGCAAGTGTCAGTATCCCCTCTTCGTCTGCTTCCGATTCGGAAGTAGGTTCGTCTATTAAGTGTAGCACGTTGTTGGTGACGACAATTGCTACTACTTCTCTGATGGTTATTTCAGTTTCTCAGGGAAAAGCTATTGATGACTCCCTACTCCTTGATCAGATTTCGGTTGCCCATGGTACCGGAATTATGTCCTGCATTGATACCCATTATTCAGGCGATGTTAGTCCTGATGGTTCGGATAACATCTATATCCCTCAGTGGGATGTTACTAATGATTCTTGTTTGTCTGGCCCTCTGGAGTGCCGCAGTTTGATTGATAGGGTTGCTCTGACGCGCATGTTTACGGCTGTTCGTGGCCTGAGCTATGAACAGTTATTTTCTGTGTATAATATTAGCACAACTCATCAAACGGTACTAGGATCCAAGGTGAGGAGGCGTGGGGAAGATCTTTTGCAAGAGAATATTAATTTGTCCAATTTTTATGATGAACAATCCCGTTTGCTTGGGTCTAAGGGTGATGAAATTACCAAGCTGAAAGCAAGGCTTTCTTTGGCCGATGCTGAGGTCGCGGAAGTGGTTAATCTTCGCAAGTGTGTTTCTGTTTTGGAGTCTTTGGAGAAGGTTTTTATGGAGCAGGTTTCCGCACTTTGGAGAGAGCGTGATTCTTTTGAGACGCAAGTTGCGGAACTTCGGTCTTCGGTTTCCCCGCCTGGCCACGTGTTTATTTCTCGAGAGAGGCTCTCATTGGCTTTTCATCATTTGGCGGAAGAGTTTATGAAGATTCAGGATAATCAAGTAGGGGCTCTTTCCCAAAGGATGGTTGCTTTGGAGAGTCAAATTGAGAAGTTATCTTTGTATGTTCATGAGGCATTTTGTCCTCGCTTGCTTTCCGCTGTGGCTGAGCGCCATTGGTTTTTAACCCATGGTATCTGGCTTGCTGTTTCCAAGTGTCTGAATTCTCCAGATTATGTTGCTGCGTCTAGGAGAGTTATTAGTTTTTCCATTATCAAAGGTATTCAATAAGTATTGGTGGCCGGTCTTGCTCACAGTCGGTTGGGTGCGGACCTTTCTGGGGTCGATGGCCACGGTTTGTCAGCTGAGGCAGACTATCAGTCCGCTTTGCAGGACTTTTGGGATTCTGAGTTTCCTTTATTTGCAACTTTTTTGGCGAATAAGGATTCCCGTATTGGGGATATCATGGAACTTCTTCATCTCGATGATTCTCTTGCCGATGTTCTTGACATGGCTTCTTTGCAACCGGATTTGGAGCAGATTTTTGTTCCCATATGGTATCCTTTGGATAGTGTGTCTGTAGGCGCGGAGCCTCTATCCAATCCCCTAGAAAGGTGTGAGAGGGATGTCATCAAGATTAAGAAGAGCATTGCTTCTGTTAAGGAGGACCTTATATGCCGTGTTTCCCCTTGCTTAGAGATAGCTCCAGTTTTTACATCTGTTGATGCATCACTTGTTTTGAGTAGGGGTTCTGATATCCCCGAGGTCTCGAATTTTGTGTCTTTGGGTCCCTCTGCTCCTGTGTCATCGGAGGCTTGTGGTGCGGTAAACACGGATGCTCATGCTGCTGGTGGAAATAGTCCCCTTGGTGCTCCTATTTCTTCATCTGCGGGGGAAGAAAGTGTTGTTCTTTCAACATAGGATTCTTCGTAGTGTAGCCGTTTGTTTGGCTATCTTTTGTTTGTTTGTTTTTGTGCGTACTGTTTGAACAATGTGTATGTTGCTTTGTACGTCTTTGTGTTTGTCATAATTACGATCTTATTTATCATGATGTATTTGCTATGTTTAAAGTCGTACGGGTACGCTTGTTCAATAGTCTTTGGTGAATACTTGTGGGTTATTCTCCCGTACTGGGTTTGCAATACCTCTTACGTACTTTGAGTTAATTGTGCGGTTACTCATCCTTTTGTTATGCGGAATAACATTTGGTAGGACGGGCCCAAGTGTGTGTGCGCGTCTTACTCATATATATTATAAGGATTGCAAGTTAAAAATGACAGACATTTTATTAAAGCAAACTGGTGAGGGTAGCTAGTCCTCACCTTACATTAAAGTTAAAAAGACAGAGTACAATAGTAAAGATGGTACTAAAAAGGGATAGATGACCACTGCGGTGTCCGCATGTATGGCTCTTCTACAACTGATTTATGTAGCATCTTTTGAGGTTGCATATGTGCCAAGTTCGTGGCATTGTTGTTCCATTTTTTTCTTTTAATTTGTATGCTCCCTTTCCTAATGCTTCCGAGACCACATACGGTCCTTCCCATTTGGGCCCTAGCTTTTCAGTATCTTTCGCACGGCTTGCGTCATTATTTCGATAAACTAGGTCCCCTGGTTTAAAGCTATTGTTGCGGACTCTGGAGTTGTAGTATTTTTCCATCTTTGCTTTGCTTTTTGCTTCGCGGATGGCTGCCTATTTTCTTCATTCCTCGAGCATATCCAGGATTATTTCTAGGTCTTTTTCGTTTTGGTTTGTGTCAACCTCTGTTATCCTCCACGTCGGCACACCTATTTCTGCTGGGATGACCGCCTCCGTCCCATATGTTAGAGCGAACGAAGTGTCCCCATTTGTAGATTTGATCATTGTTTGGTGTGCCTATAGGACGTGTGGTAGTTCCTCTATCTAATTTTTGTTGTCTTCACCTAGTCGTGTGATGCATGGGATTGCGCCTACGCAAAAGGTTTTACCTCTCGAGGGATCTCGAGAAGCTTGCAATCCCCACCAGGCAGTGTACCTGACCGATGTAGTATGGTGTAGTGGTCAGTACCGGGGGATTGATTGTAAAATCCGGAAATTTTGAACATTTAAAATACACAAAATAACCCTCAAATTGAAACTTTTGAAGAGACGCTAAATAATTAAGACGTTCCGTTCCGATTATAACCTAAGTATTTAACGCATTAATATTCTAACAAATAAACATTTTACGAATAACGAAAGCTTATGATAAATTAAAATTCACACTTTGGTAATTAGAAATTCTATCGCACGTTCAAATGTTATGTAGGCCGATTTAATTTATATTGATACAAACGTGTGAAGCTTAAACACGAGGCTATGTTCGTGATTGATTTATATTGATTTGGTCCTCCAATTTCTCCCTCAAATTTTGCCACTTTCCTTATTAGCTACCCTCCCATGAACTTTTATGAAACGAATATATCCAAACCTTCCATAAACTCGGCCCATTATTTCTCCTATATTTAATTCCTCTTCTGACTTTAGACAAAATTCACAAAAAGAAGAGACATAAATCAAACTAACCCTAATAGCTAGAATCAAAACTCAGCGGCTGCTTTCCTATATTTTTTCTCCTGTTCGAACCAAAGCAAAGCACAGGAAGGCTCGTGTGTGTGCATGTTTCTTGAACATGAGTGATCGTGGTGGGATGGCTGTTCGACAAAATGGTGCGAACGTGGGTCTATATATTTTCTGTCATGGGTGGGTTGTAGTCTCGATGTGGAGGTGATCGGCTAGAAGTCGATCCTTTTGTTCTTATTTCTTCTTGGTTATGTGCTGCAAGGTAACTCTTTCGACCCGGTTCAATTCTTCTCTTGGTTTTTGTTTGATCACATGTTGCTTCTTTTCGGCTGAATGCTTTTAAACATCTAAAATATGTCACATAAAAGAATAAACACAAACTCGTTAGATGATCACCAAACTGTTTTGTTTCGTTCACTTATGATTCGGGTCACGTTTATATGTTGTCGTATGGAGGTTGGGTGATGTAATGCAACTTGTCTTGGCCTCACGAGGGTTCATGGGTTAAACCTATCCATGTCGTACTTCCACATCTCGTTAATAATGATCGTACTGTCATTCAAATATACGAAATAAAAGATTATCCTATGAGTCTTTGTTACCCACTGATGTTGTGACATGGGTTAGGATCAGGGTTTCGGTTTGCGATCTCATGTGTGTCGCATGCATGGTCTTGGGATCGATCATGGTGCAGTGTGTTGTCAGTTTGTTTGGCGTATGTGGTTGTACCGTTGTATGTCGATCTGATATAAATGGGTTAAAGGAGAAGTAACATATTAACAAGATTTGAAAGTGGTGAATCTGTCATGACTCAATACATGTTTTGATTTCTAAATATCAGTTAGCATGCATGACCTATACATATTATATACTTAACCTATATAAGTGTTTA
Source organism: Artemisia argyi (assembly GCA_030686995.1). Classification (NCBI taxonomy): domain Eukaryota; kingdom Viridiplantae; phylum Streptophyta; class Magnoliopsida; order Asterales; family Asteraceae; genus Artemisia; species Artemisia argyi. Next base: position 88,619,972 of record CM060680.1, on the reverse strand, counting down.
AAATATGATATGAAGAGATAGGACCATTCATAAAATTGTTAAAATATACACATGCATGCATGACTTACGAGAGTTACTTTTGATGATTTGAAATAGGTTGGCCTTATTTCTGTGTTTGTACGAAGTTCAGATGTGGGTTAGATTAAGTAATAAGTTGGGCTTGTTGTGGTTCGTAGGTGTGTACCAAAGTAGAGGGTGTGTCTCGTTAAGTTTGAGACTTGTGTTTTCTTGGTATTAGTCGGAGTCGACAAGGGTGTGAATGTGGATGTGTGTACGAGAGAGTACAAGTATGGGTGTGTCGAGGGGAATATGTGTTCGACTAGGGTGTATATGTGTGTTCCGTTTTGTTTTGAAATCAAGTAAGGGTGCATGAATGTGTGTGTTTGCTTGTGTGTGCGTCGAAGTTCATGAGAACGAGTAAATCAGCCTTGGTTGCTAAATGGTGTTGGGTGTAAATATCTTGTGTCATGGTCGAAAGAGTTAAAACGTAATAACTAAATTGTGGTTAAAATATGAGGTCAAAAGTACGTAAATATGAGTTAAGTTAAGTGATGTCGGATTATGAAATATTGAGTCGTCGCGGCATAGACATTAATATCTTGGGGACGTTGCCAAATTATATAAAATTATAACGACGAGGTCTAAAATTACTATCTTGATAAAAATTTATAAAATAAACCTTAAAATAAGCTTACTTGGCTTTTTAATATTTAATTTTGATATTCTTCCCTAAACTTTGTTATATTGACACTGTGAACCCTGGACTATTATAAGTTGTCATAATTAACCCTAAACTTTGTTATAATGTCATTCTAATCCATAGATGCTATTAATTGTCAATTATACCTTTAAAAGTATTAAATAACCAATTCGGAAAGCTTACTTAAAGTGGAGACTTACTAAATATGGAAACTTACTATTGTTGGAAAACTGCTATAAAAGAAAAGTTACAAAAAATGGAAAGCCGGCTAAAATGAGTAATCTGATTTAAAACAAATATTTGAATAATAAACCGATCATTAATCCGTGTAGATTCGCTGAAGAAGGATGTGACTTCCTATTAGTATGTTATGGTTTCCTTGGAAGTTTAAGGTACAGATATTCTAACCTTTCAGTAAGGTTTCCTATGACTCATTCCATTGCCACTATTATGATTTATGATCTTTATATGTCTGATATCCTTGGTTCATTTGATAGTGTAATTTTGTATGAAGACCATTTTAAAAAATATAACCTGATGACTTTTGAGAAAACCTATTTTTGAAATGATTTTTGTGATTACGATACGATGCAAGTTTTATATGAAGGTGTTAACGACTTTTATGAAATGTGTTTTTAAAGGAATACTTTTACGATAAAAAGGTTTTAAATAATTTTTAAAAGTCCTTAATATGTTTTATTCTCTAAGATTCCTCATGAATTTCTTTAACATCTTTTGATTATTTAACTTCAAATTTTGAACCTTTCCTATGAACCCTTTTGCTATTATGAACCTTTGATTTGAACCTCATGATATGAATCTTTGATTTGGACCTTTGACTTGAACCATTGCTATGATCCCTTATATGATCCATATTTGATCGATCCATTTCTGTTATGATTTGCTAGATTTTTGTTGCATGCTATAGTTCTTATTCTTATAGCATTCCTATGCCCTATTTGTTGCCCATTATTTGATTAATTTGTAGCCAGTCATGGGGAGTCCATGGCCTTGCCACTGATGCACCAGTGGTATTGACACTATCTGTGGATGTGGGTTTTAGTCCACAGCGTTCCCTTTAAGCTAGCTATTCAGGCCTATATTTATTATTGTATATGTTTACTTAGCCTAGAGCTTTATGCATATATATTTGTTTTGTAGCGGGCGTATGGATGCATCCTATGTACTTTGTTTCATTTTGAATCTCGTGAATGGGTATGTGTGTGCGATACACTCCATTTCACATTTGGTAAATCGAGCTAGCTACTCTATGTACAATTTGATATATGATTATTGGGCATTTCTGTTACTTCTACTATATATGTGATCCTTGTTGTTCTACCTTCCTTATTGTTATTCACTTATGCTTTCCTTAGTTCATTTGCTTACACTTATGATTCATTCCATTTTTCGTTGATTGTATTATATGTTCCATATTCTTTGATATTCGTCTCAACAGGTTTTCTTGGATTCATTTCGGATTCACTTTTGTTTCCCTTTTGTTATTTTCTTTTGTTTGTTTATATCTGTTCACTGGGCTTTTTAAGCTAAGCTGCATTTCTTTTCCTGCGGCAGGTTATTTTGAAGGAAGCTGGGTTTGAGGGAAGAGTGCTTAGGAGCTTTTAGTGGACTACACGGTTGATAACTCCCCATGGATTATAGATGGGCTTAGAGATTCCTCTTTTGGTTCTTAGTTTGTAATTAGTTTGGAAGTTGTTATGCTTAGTTTTAGCACCTTATCATTTATTATATTTTCTTTGTAAACATTGTATTATATAATGTATTCCGCTTGTTTATATTCTGATTCGACCTCGTAATGTTACACTTTAGCCCTTTTTGGGTTGGGGTGTTACAGTTATGGTATCAGAGACAGGTTTGATCGGCGGATTCAAAACCCGTAGGGCTTAGGCTATGACCTGTTAGTATTAGGCCCTCTAAGTTCTGCACCATAAGAGTTAGGGAACAACCTTTGAGAATTTTGCTTTAGGATTTCCCACCCCGAAGAAACTTAAGTTATGACCGGTGAGGATTGGGTAGACTATAAGACATTTGTTTAAGTATTCTTGTTTCCGCATCACTCTGATTCGTGCTTTACTTTTAGTTAAGCCCTTTAAGATTTCTCCTCCCAGAGATTTGAAACTTATGATTCTGCACAGCATGAGATTAGTGACCAAGTAAGAATGTGTTGAGAATTCCGCGGTAATGTTTGACATTATATAAGCTTTATTTTCTTTTGATTTGAACCTCTGATTCAATTGTTAACCATTTAGGTGCCTCTTCAATCATTCTAAGAATTCGTATGACCATGATGTGTTTGACAAATTCTGTGATTCCTCTTGCTTTTTCTAAGCATATTTAAATTTTCCTATGAGAAATCTTATGGTATTTAACCACGAGTATAGGAATGTTTCCCTCACTTTTGAATAATGTGATTCACTATGCGGATCTGTCTTTCTTTGGAATGTTAAATTCGATGTTATCCTGGTATGGATTGGTTGACTGAGCATCAAGATGCTAACTACTATCATACTACATCTCACATGTGGTATTTTGAACTCCTGAATCCTTTTTTACCATGATTTTCTGATTGTTAAACCATTGTTATCATTACTACCCTGGAAATTCGTACGTTATTTTCACAATTGTGAAGATTTCCTAGCATATATTCTGGTACACCATAGGATGAATCTCACCTTGAAAGTCATTTTGCCCCAATCTGAGTTTTCTTAATGTAACCCCTGAGTGAACCACCAAGATTTCCACGAGATTCTGAATTTGCTTTGACCTGGTATTGAGAGATTGTTTAGTCACGACTCGAGTTGGAATATGATTTCAATAAAGGCATGTTTATATGATGTAAGTATTATGACGTCTGGCCAACGTGATAATAGTTACATTATATAACTTGAACTTATAGGGATCATGTGATATCTTTGAGAACAGTAAGGTTTGATGAATCAGAACCTTATCCGTATAGAACGATGTTTTACCTACTTCTGAAACTCCATATCGAAAAACACCAGTTGAATTGAGAGAGCTGGAGAAGTAGCAACCAAGAACTACGAAATGGTTTTGTTTGTCTGAGTGTATCTATTTGGAGTGCTTCAAATTTATTAGCGATGAAGAAGGATAGTAGTAGGAAATTATGTATTGATTTCTGGAAGCTAAACCGTATTACTGTTAGAAACCATTATTCTCTACCTCGAATCGACGATGTATCTGATCAAATTTATGACGCGGAGTTTCCCTTTAGATGGATTTATGGATTGAAGTATTCTTAGAAATTTCCTTTTGTATTCGTAACAACCACTATAACTATTAATGAAGCTAATAATATTAGCTAATACTTTGACTGTTTTATGGACTTGATGGATCGTGTCTTTCGTAAGTACTTAGACAAATTTGTCATAGTATAACATCTTAGTACATTCAGAGACGAAGGAGAACCATGAGAATCATTTTTTGTATTATGATTCGAAACCTTGCGTTAGAAGAAACTTTATATATCCTGGAAATGTGATATTAGTTGGAACAAGTGGCGTTCTTAATTGATGAAGAATTGTGGAAGATGTTCACGACTTACGTTATCGTCGATGAATTTTGTGTAAAGGAGAGAAGCTTATTTTGGATGAGGACTGAACTTTAGAAAAGCTGAAATAGAAATTAGCTTCCCTACTTTCAGGTGGTATAAATTTTGATACGTTTTAAGAAAAGACTTGGTTATGCCCTATGCAGAACGAGAAGGTTATTGGTTACACATCCAGACAATTAGGAAGCTCAGGAGCAAGATGGCGGACTATGATCTGTATTAGAAGACTAGGAATAAGTGGTTACGATTGAGGCACAGTTCTACCTTCTCTATCTCTCTTAGTGGTACTAAGGTGTATAAGGGATCTAAAGCATAATTTTCAGATGGAACGACATGAAACTAGTTGTAACAACATTAGTGGCTATGTGTTTAGTATGTTAAAAAGCAAAGATTTAACTTCAGCACGCAAGAGAATTCCTTTATCTTGTAAATCTTCCGACTTGAAAATAGAATTAGACTTTTCATGGACTTTGTAACGAAACCTCCTCGCACACTTAAGAAGAATGATATAATTTGAGTTGTGGTAGATCGTTTGACTAAGTCAGCTCACATTTGCCTCTTAGAATGCGTATTCAGTTAGCTAGTTAGCGTAGATCCTTCGGCATAAGATTATTCAATTACGTGGTGCAACTGCAGTGATCGTGTCAGAGATTCGAGTTTTTATCTCATAGTCCAAAGGGAAACTACTGAAGGCTTGAGGGACCGGACTCAAGTATAGTAATGTTTTTCACCTACAAGACCGATGAATAAGCAGAACAACTATTCGAACTTGGAAGAAGTGTTGCACAGGTGATGGTCAACCAAGTCAAACGTCAAAAACCAACTAACCAAGGAGTTTAGGGAATCCTCGGGTCGTTATGTCCCGACGAGGCGTGCAATTGTATTTGTGAACGTTTTAAATGATCGGGTGATTAATCAGGAAGGTCAGGAATTTGATTATTATGATGACACTATGAGATTATGATGAAAAATAACTTAGAAACGCTTTATTAACAATTACTGATTATCAGATTACCTAAAAACGTGATTTAACCTAAAAACGCGCGTTTGAGTTTTAAATAAACGCGAACGCGCAAATTAAAAAGTGAAACGGGAGTAAACAAAGTCCTACAAACGTGAAAATTATATTTTTACAATCCTAATGTTATAAGAAATTTTTTAGAAAATTAAAATTATTTTTACAACTATTTAATTAATTACTATTAATTAATTACTTTTTAATTAACTAAATTATCCTAAATTACAAATAGCTATGAAATTTAACTAGAAAAATGAAAATTAAATTTAGAAAAATCTAAAATATTATAAAACTAATTTTAAAACAGAAAAACTATTTTCCTACTTTTTAAACAATTATTACTAATTAAAACTAATTATTTAATTGATTTAAATTAAACTAAATTATAAAAAATACTAAATGATCAAGGAAAAATCTGAAAAAATTAGTAAAAATCTATTATGATTACAGAAGCCTAGGAAAAATTTAAAAACAGATGTTGCTTATAAATAAGCAGAAAATAAGCCAAAAGGGCTTAAATAGAAGCTATCACTTTCTTATTTTTTTTGTCTTTTTCTAATTTTTCTTTTACAAAACTAATTTACTACTAATATCAAGCACTTTTTACAAAGGAACTTTTTATGGAAATTGAAAATAAGCTCTGTGGACAGTAATAAGCACAACAGTTGAGCTTATTTGAACTTAAATGAAATTTGTAAGCTCAAACAAGCTATCCAAGGTACCTAAGCTATGCAATAAGCTGAAAACAACTTGAAGTGACACAATAGAACTTAAAACAACAAGAAGAAGCAACAGAATAAGCCAACAGAAACAAATAAGCAATTCCAAATTGCCTTATACCAAACAGGCCTCAAGGGCTCACTTGCAGCCCCCTGTGGGGTCCACAGATATGCTCAAAAGTCCTAGGGGGGGGGGGTTGATCCAATAAGCCACCCTGGGTGGCTTCTCAAAAAGCTAAGAAACAAGGCTTCAAGCTCACAGGGGAGCTTATGGAGAGCTTGTGAATATGGGATGCTCACACTGATGCAGAGTATAAACAGGCTCACAAGAGCTTAAGCAACTGATGCACAAAATAAGAATTCATACAACATGTTTCTAAAATCTTAAATCCAAAGTGACACACAGTCACTAGACGTAATCTGAGAAACTAAGGAGTTCAAATGAGCTTATGAGATTTTATGAGTGCCAATAGGTTCAAAGATAGAAACCAAAGTGACAGGCAAACCAATAAGCATTCTAGACCAAAACTTAGACTAACCACAGTCCACCATAGTTACAAACAAGTTTTCTTCAATGCTTAAAACAACAAAATCTCATATCACTTCCAATGCTTAACTCACAATCAATCAATTTTATGTGTATGTTGATGCCTCAGCCTAAACAGACAAGAAAGTCGTACTTTGGGGGGCAAAATTAAGCTAACATATAAGCTCTTAAGGGAAAAACAGATATACAACCAACAAGACAAGCCAAGTGGCTATTCAAAACACCAACTATCAAGTAAAATGGTTAACTAATGATCAAGATGAGATCACTTGAGATTTGGGTGGAACTGGTGCACAGGGGAGATACATGCCCTGCAGGTCCAAACAATTGATTGCACAAGCTTGACAAAAATTTCTAAAAATGAAATAATTACAGGATTTGGTAGACTAGCTGGTAGAATACAAGCTCAACAAATTTCAAAGTCCAATTCTAACTTGAAAATTCAGGAAAATTATTCCAAAAAGTGGGATTCTGCCCAAACTACACTTTGACTTTTGAAAGTAACTTAAACAATTTGACTTTACTGAATTTAGATTGATCCTGGACTACTTATCATGTTGTAATAAGTTGAAATGAAGCAATTTTAGACCATAGAAACAAGTTCTAAGCTTAATGTAAAGATTACTCTACTGAAAATCTCAACAGTCAACTGCTAAGGTAAATTTAAAAGTAATTTTGACTTTTGTTTTGAGATTTGACAAACCACAGGTTTCTCTGAGCTAACTTGGGCCTAGGTAACTTGTTTGAGTAAGATTTAATAAAAAATAACAACTATACCTAGGTGAAACAAACTAAGCCAAACACCCCTTAATTTAGACAGAATTCCAGGTAATTGAAGCTTGCAGGATTAAATAGTTTCACATACCATCAGATTAGCTAAACAATGAGGAACTAAGAACATTCAAACCACTAAGGGAAATAATTCAAAGCAGATTACACTAATTGAGAACTAAATATAATGAAAAATTAAGAACTTACAAGGACTAATACCCTAACTGAGATAGGGGGAATCTCTCAGCCCAAAGCCTATCTTTAAGATAGACTCAAACCATACCAAAGACCATGAATCTAATCATCCATATACTCCAAATTTTGCATCATCATCCCCATTGACTTTTGTTGACCATTTCTTGTTTAACCAATTCAGATAGAAACAAAGTTATGGGACTGACTTTAAACTATCGTGAAGCCTACAACAAGTATTGAGGAAGTATGAAAGCTGAAATTGTACTTAATGAAATTTTAGAAAGATTGTAAATGAAACTGAATGGGAAACATATATTAAACTTCAATAACAGATTACAAAATGGGAACCAGATTAAAGACTAAATGAAAATTAAAAACTTAACATAACTAAGCATGCCTCCCAGGGCTTACATAAGTTAGTATTTAAACTAAAACTAAAACTAATAAAGCTAGGGCTTCATTTTCCTTTTTCTCTTTTCTGCTTTCTGTCTGGTGTGAGACAGCTTTGGAAAACCACCAGTGTCACCTTGGAGTAATATCCTAGCCATTGGATTGAGCAGCTCTTCATCTTAACCCTTAATTCCATGTTGGTGTTATATGAGGGTGGGGGACAAAGGGTTGTAACAAATTGGGGTTGACTTAGTTGGTGTAGTGGAGTAGGGTGGTTAGTAGGAGAGAGGAGGGGAGACAAGGATGTTGGGGGAGCAGAGGTGTTTGGGGGCTGGGTGTGGTGTCTGGTTATGGCGGCAAAAAGTTGGAAGAAGGGGAGGGTTGACTTGGGGTTTGACCCCCGTTTTATTAATATGGGATGGGTGGATTGGGTTGGTACTTGGGCCTGGGGTGATTGGACCAAAGAGAAGGGTGTGCTGGGGTGTTGTTGTGTTTGGATTAGTTTGGTTTTGGTGATAATACAAAGGGGTCCGTTTGTATTGTAAAGATAAAAGCCCAAGGACCATTTTGTAATTATTATGATTTTCAAGGACCAAAATTGCCATCCATCCAAAGTATTTTAAGGGACCATATTTGCCACATTCCAATTACCAAAGGACCATAAAATATATTTTTCACCTCAAAATTCCCAGGGACTGATTTTGCCAATTTCTAAACTGCAGGGACCAAATATGTAATTTTTCCAAAATTTTCACCTAAGGATTAAATTTGATAATTTTGACTTTTAAATGCCTTAGGTAGAATTTCCTTTCAAAACACATGCTCAGGGACTAGTTTTGTAAATTTTTGAAAGTTCGGGGACTGAAACTGCCAATTGTGTAAACTTTGTTCGTTTTTCATTGTTTTCACTCATTTTGCATCTGAAACGTATAAAATACAATCCCTGGGATATTTTTAGTATTTTGATGCATTTCTGAGCGTTTTCGGATGTTTTGGCAGTTCAAATACGATAAAAAATGCTGAGTGTTTGAGCACTCATCAATCCCCCACACTAAACTATTGCTTGTCCCTAGCAATCTTTTTGGAAAACTTGATGGATTTGAAACTCTTTACCAAAAGCCATCACTTCTGGAGTAGCCAGATGTTTTGATTCAAGTAAGAACTATGGTCCACCTGATAACCATGTGATTTTGAGCAAACCACCAGCTTTCGACGGGTTTGATTTGTCTTTACTAGAAGCCGTTTGCTTCTGGACTAGCCAACACTTGATGGACACAGTCGACATCTTGGTGAGCTGATTACCAATTATGGTTTTTCCACTGCCTTTACCACAAGCCATAATCTTGCGGGCTAGCCAACTCTTTTTACTTTTTAGGATATGGCGAGTTGAGATACCATACAATTTTGGGCATATTGCAAGCCGTCAACGGATTTGATATATCTTTACCAAGAGCCGTTTGCTCCTGGATTAGCCAATCCTTTTGTCGGTTAGACATGGCGGACTGATAACCACAAAAATTTTGAAATAATGTGAAAAATTTTTAAAATTTTAGGCCAAAAACGGGGATTCTAGAGGATATAATGTGATAAAATTCGCTAGAATTTTCCCCTCCCCCACACTTAGAATTGAATATTGTCCTCAATATTCAAAGTCCCGGCTATTATGCCTAATCCTTGAACGTAAAAAGATAATATTATAAGCTAACTGTGGGAACATCGTTTTTCATTTTTCACTTTATTTATATGTACATACAAACACACACATTTATTTATTATTATTTTTTTTGAAGATATATACATTGAAAACAGCTGCAGGGGACGGCCACTCCCCCACACTTGGGTGTTAGAAAGTAGAAAGAAATCAGAGACATGGGTGAAAACCCATGTTTATGCTACTGTTTTTGTTTATCAAGTCGCTAGCTTGACTCGATCCCCGAATTCAATTGTCCTTGGGGAAAGTTTGGAGATCCGGGACAACCATGGATGGTATGTCCTCTCCAAAGTAATGTTTCAACCGATGTCCATTCACTTTGAAATTAGGACCGTCATTTTGAGATAATTCGACGGTGCCATAAGGATAAACCTTTGCGATAGTGAATGGACCAGTCCATCGGGTTTTGAGCTTTCCCGAGAAGATCTTGAGTCTAGAGTTGAAAAGAAGGACTCGATCACCAACGTTAAAAACGAGGTTCTTGATTTTGGAGTTATGAATCTTCTTTTTCTTTTCTTTATAGATCAAAGAGTTCTCGTAAGCTTGATCACGAAGTTCATTTAGTTCATTCAGTTGAACTTTCCTATGATCACCCGCAGTTTTGAGGTCAAAATTTGCATGCTTGAGGGCCCAATAGGCTTTATGCTCAAGCTCGATCGGAAGATGACACACTTTCCTATACACAAGCTTGTAAGGCGTACACCCGATGGGTGTATTATATGCCGTACGGAAAGCCCAAAGTGCATCATCTAATTTGTCCGACCACGATGCACGATTCTCACCTACAGTTCTTTCCAATATTCTCTTAATGCCTCGATTGGAAACTTCTATTTGTCCACTTGTTTGAGGGTGGTACGCAGTAGAAAGACGGTGAGTTACACCATACTTTTGCATGACTTTATCGAATTTGTCATTGCAGAAATGCGTACCAAGATCACTAATTATAGCACGTGGAGTTCCAAATCGAGCAAAAAGAGCTTTCAAGAATTTTACAACTACTCGGGCATCATTTGTGGGTAAAGCTTTCGCTTCAACCCATTGTGACAAATAGTCAACAGCCACGAGTATGTACTTATTTCCATGAGATGATGGAAATGGCCTCATAAAGTCGATGCCCCATACGTCAAAGATTTCATAAACTTGAATTGCATTTTGAGGCATTTCGTTCTTTTGTGAAATATTCCCGTGACGTTGACAAGCGTCACAGGATTTGACTAATTCCTGGGCATCGTTGTAAATCATGGACCAGAAGAAACAAAAATCAAACACCTTTTTGGCGGTGTAGTTTGGATTATGGTGGCCCCCCGTCGGACCAGCACGACAAGCCTTTAGAATTTCAGCGGCTTCCTGACCATAAACACACCGCCGGATGACTTGATCCGCACAGATTTTAAACAGGTAGGGGTCGTCCCAGAAGTAGTGTTTTACATCTTTGAAGAATTTATTCTTCTGTTGGGACGACATCCCTTTCACCACAAAGTTACCCGCATGGTAGTTTGCGAAATCAGCAAACCATGGGGTAATAGAATCTCCACGAAAGGCAACCGCATTGAGTGTCTCGAGAGGGAAGGTTTCATTAATTTCCTTCTTTTCGAAGACATCTTGGTGGGGGTTTTCCAATCGGGAGAGATGATCAGCAGCTAGGTTCTCAGCTCCTTTTTTTATCACGAATAATGATATCAAATTCTTGCAAGAGGAGAACCCAACGAAGTAGCCTCGGCTTTGCATCTTGTTTTGCAAAGAGGTACTTCAAAGCCGAGTGATCCGTATACACTATGCTTTTGGTCAATATCAAGTATGGCCGGAATTTTTCAAAGGCATACACCACAGCTAATAATTCTTTTTCAGTGGTGGTGTAATGACTTTGAGCCTCGGTCATTGTCTTGCTTGCATAGTGTATAGGCTGAAAGTGTTTTGTTTTTCGTTGCCCCAAGACTGCCCCAATCGCATAATCACTCACATCACACATGAGTTCAAAGGGCAAGTCCCAATCGGGGGCAACAAGAATCGGTGCCTCGGTAAGCTTTTTCTTTAATGCTTCAAAAGCTTCGATGCACTCAGGTGAGAAGATAAAAGGAGCATCCTTCTCGAGGAGATGCACTACAAGAAAAACTGGTATTTGAGAGGGTGGAAAACCGTGCCAAATACTCAAAATCCCGTGCCAAATGCTATTTGGCACGGCTTTGGCACAGTTTTGGCACCGTCCTAAATATGAGGGTGCCAAATACATTTGGCTCGAGTTGAAACCGTGCTAAATAATATTTGGCACGGGTCATGGGACGGTTAAACTTTGTGGTGCCATGCAAGAAGTATTTGGCACGACTGACAATTTTCCGTTCCAAAATGGGCATTTGTCACATTTTTTTATCTCGAGCCAAATGCGTATTTGGTACCAATTCATCTCCCGTGCCGAATGCGTATTTGGTACAGTTTTTATTTATCGTGCCAAAATTAACTAGGATCGCTTTATTTACCATGACAAACGTATTTGGCACGGTTTTTGTTTCTTGTGCCAAACATATTTGGCACATTTTCCGCCTTGCCCAAAAAATATTTGGCATGCTTTTGTGTTCATTATAAAAATCATTTGGCACAGTTTTGCATTTATCAATTAATTATTTGGCACGGTATGCGTAATCATTTCTAGCGTGGATTAGCATCATTTTTCGTTACAAACAGGTTTTAGTAAACTATTGTATCAACTAACCATCTCAAATATGCGCAAATATAATTCAATCGAAACCAAAAATTAATTGAACTTAATTTTTATTAATCATCCATAAAATCAAATCAACATGGTCACTTGAATACCGTAAAGAAAAAAAAATACACCAAACATCCTTGTAAACCGTAGTTTATAGAATGACAAAATCAAAACAACTCAATATAAACAACTAAGACAATTTATCACTAACGGAAACGAATAAAGCTCGTGGGATCACGTCTTCATCATGAAACCTACATAATACAATATTCCTAACATTAGTAATATATATGAAATAGGAAAAAATTATATTTCAACATTAGTAATATATATGAATTAAGAAAAAAGTACGAGATTCAAAATAGTAATAGAAAAATCGATGTATACGTTTGAATATATAAAGTTGATATGTGATATCTAAAGGATGTTGCTACTTTTTAGTTTGATAAGGAGTTATAAGGAATTATTTTTTTAATGTGTGGTGACAGTCATTTGGAGAAATAAGGTAGATCTTGATGCGTCTACTTTGATGGAGTAATAAGGGACGATTATGTTTATTTTATTTGAAGTGAAATGCTCGAAGTGTTGATGGGTGATGCATATGTTATGGAGAAATAAGTGGAAGGAGAAGTTAGTGATAAGAAGTATTTGGTTTAAAGTAAAATGGAGATACACGGAGGCGGTGGCTGTGTAGATTGATAAATATTAGGGGTTTTATAAGGATTACTAGGGTTTAGTTAATATTCAATGGACTTGGGTTTTTAATCCGAAAATTTGAGCAATTTATGGGCTATCCGAAATCTTTTAGTTATTGTTTTATGATTTTTTTTTAAATAATTTTTTTTTTAGTTATTTAGTTGTTGGGTTGAAATTTTCTTATAAGCTTGTTAAGGCTTGGTTAATTATCGAGTTCAAGTTATGGTTAAAAATATGTTTGGATTTTTTTTATCATTCGCACATCTTAATTTGATTAATTAAATTTTATGTAATATAATATAGAGTTTTTAATTTTTTTTGTTATTTTTTATTATTATTTTTTTTAATCATGTGCTCTTTAATCTTCGTTATGCATGTTATAGCGAGTATGATGTATCATCTAGCCTTGTTGTGTAATCGAGTCGAACTCTAGACGTATTCTTACTCAGTTTTTATACCGAAAAACCAATACATACGCATGTGTATTGAGCAACCCTTTAGATGCTTGAATATTGATTGATAGAAAACCAACGGACATCATTGATAAAAATTCCTAGCTACCGTATATTTGAGGTATGCATTATATTTGGGTTACTATTTTACTATCAATATATAATATCAACAAACAAAATCTCTGTTTAAAAAAAAAAAAAAAAAAAAAAAAAAAAAAAAAAAGGGCTTGCTGGTTAGCCTTTAACTTTCTGAAAATAGGTTTAGGGTTCAAACTTAATAGCTAACATTTGGAGGGTGGCGGGGAAATGGGTCATAAATGGCTAGGGGTGCCATAGTTAAGCCATAAACCCTAACAGACCTAAGCTCTCACACGGGCTCAGGCCATCACTTGCCATTATAATTTCATACAACAGAAGAAAAAAAAGAAAAGAAAAGAAAACTATATTTTTCCCAATTACGTTATCCACTACGACTCGTTTCTATCAAAGTCTTGATTCCTTAACAAGATAATTATCTTTGTTTTTGTTTTGTTTAGTAATTATAGTTTACACTCCTTTTCGAACTTTCACAATTTTGTCGCTCGAATTACAGGGGGTATTAGGCGACAAATAAGTATAGCGGGCTCGGTCCAATTGTGCAACAAGCCGATACCCGTTAGGGTTTACTTTGATAGATACTAATTCGATATATAAATTAATTATAGAGATTAAAAGTTAATAACCAAGGGCTATTGAATATTATAGTAAATTAATACAACTTAATATAAATTTAATTTGATGTCCAAGATAATAAAACAAGAATACAGTCAACACGTGCGGGGAAAAAAGTGTAAATTAGGCCAGTCTTTTAAAAATGTTCCAAATACATAAGAACAAAAAATAGTTTATAACAATCGCACCAAATACATTTGTTTTTCTCACAACCTATAAAAACCGTTTCAAATACATAAGTATTTAGCACCAGCATTAAATAATGTTCTAAACACATATAGGCATGGTTGTCAGGATCCCGATCCTGATCTTAGGATCTTACGATTTTACGATACTGCAAAGCAAAAATGATCCGGATCTTACATAGGATCTTTGAAAGCTTAAGATCTTATAGGATCCCGATCTTGACCATAGGATCTTAAGATCTAATCCGATCCGATCCTACTTTTCTCGGATAACAAACTAAAAAACTGCACATTTCTAAATTATTTTTTATAGAATTTAAAAAACAACATGTTAATCTTATTAAACATTTCATAATCATAATTTATGACAACATTTTGATGCAAAATTCATATAATTTTGTTTTTATAATATATAATAATTTGTAAATTTGTATAATATTACAAAAACTATTAAGAAAATAACATTATAGTAGGATCTTACGATCCCGATCCGATCTTCCGATCACGATCTTGCAAAGACGAAAACGATCCTGGGTAGGATCTCGATCTTGAAAACCTTGCATATAGGTATTTTCACCGTTCATACCAACCGTTCTAGATACATGAGTATTTGGCACTAACAGTAGATAGCGTTCCAAATACATATAAAAATTTGGCACCGTTGGTACCAACCGTCCCAAACATATAAGTATTTGGCACTGGTACCTCAAACTGTTCCAAATACACATGTATTTGGCACCATTATTATAAAACGTTCCAAATGCATACGTATTTGGAACACTTTCTTAATGCCGTCTCAAATACCTACTTTTTTGTCACGGTGACCCCACAAGTGCCAAATACGTGTATTTGGCACGATTCTTTGACCGTTCCAAAAAGTTTTGTCCCAAAAAACCCCTTTTCTTGTAGTGATGGGTCATAGGCCGGGCGATTTTGGAAAAATCTTGAATGAACCTACGGTAAAAACCGGTATGACCCAAAAAGCTCCTAACACCTTTGACGGTGGTGGGATGAGGTAATTTTGCTATGACATCAACTTTGGCTCTGTCAACCTCAATCCCATTCTTTGAAATTTTATGGCCGAGGAAAATGCCCTCTTTGACCATAAAGTGACTCTTCTCCCAATTTAGACATAACCTTGTGTCTTCACAATGTTTAAGCATGTTGTCTAAATGGGAGAGACATATTTGAAACGAATCCCCAATGACCAAAAAATCGTCCATAAAGACCTCCATAGTTTTCCCGATCATGTCGGAAAATATGGCCATCATACATCTTTGAAACGTGCCCGGAGCATTACATAAACCAAATGGCATACGTTTATAAGCAAAAGTTCCGTAAGGGCACGTGAAAGTGGTCTTTTCTTGATCTTGCGGATCAATGGGAATCTGAAAGTAACCCGAGAAACCATCGAGGAAGCAATAGTACTCATTCCCCGCTAATCTCTCGAGCATCTGATCCATAAAGGGCAGAGGAAAATGATCTTTACGGGTGGCGTCATTTAACTTGTGATAATCAATACAGACACGCCACCCCGTAACCAAACGAGTTAGAATCAACTCATTTTCCTCATTTGTGACAACAGTAATGCCACCCTTTTTTGGAACACAATGTATGGGACTAACCCAAGGACTGTCTGAGATAGGGTAAATCAATCCGGCATCAAGGAGTTTTAAAACTTCTTGTTTGATCACCTCATGAATTTTCGGATTCACCCTTCTTTGTTGTTGGACTGCTAGTTTGAAGTCATCCTCCATTAAAATCTTGTGGGTACAAAATTCAGGGTCAATGCCCTTGATGTCGGAGAGTCGCCAAGCAATTGCTTGTTTATGTGACTTCAAAACCTTTATTAGAGCAGCCTTTTCCTCAACACTTAAATCTTTGGCAATTATGACGGGTAATTTATCATCACCCTCAAAAAATGCATATTCAAGATGAGGCGGCAAGTCCTTAAGCTCGACCTCAGGAAAATCATCAGTTTTCTCAACATATTTGATTTCCTGATTATGAAGTTGTTGTGGTAGAACGGGAAGAGGAGAGGGATCTTCGTTTAACAATTTCTCAAGGAGAAGAATATCCCTCTCGGGGTCAATCTCTTGGTTATCGATTCCATCGGGAATCGAATCACTTTTAAGAAAGGACTCAATCTCTTCTAAGATGAAGTCACTTCCCTCAAACGGAGTGAGGGAAGGAGAAGAATTGGCAATGATGGGATAAGAAGACGGAGTGAAGTTTTCACTCGTAGAATCATCAATGAAACCTAAAACCTCTTGAGCGTACTCCTCAGCCGCAACATCGATGACATCTATTCGGTTTACCGATTCAGAGTCATAATTGGAGGAGTACCTCGATGTTTGATCAAGGTTGAAGGTGATTGCTTCAGTTCCAACACGCAATGTGATCTCATGCTCAAATACATCGATAAGAGCACGCCCAGTTCTAAGGAATCCCCTTCCAAGAATGAGAGGGACCCTTGAATCGGCATCAAAGTCAACAATCACAAAATCTACTGGAAAATGGAACTTTCCCACTTTAACGAATACGTCCTCGGCTATGCCAAGTGGACGAGAAATCGATCGATCGGCAAGCTCTAAAGTCATGCACGTGGGAGTGAGTTCAGGAAGAGATAGTTTCTTCCACACAGAATATGGCATCAGGTTAATGCTAGCACCAAGATCGGACAAGGCGAAGCATTCAACCATACCCGGAAAAATACAAGGAATGAGGAATTTTCCGGGGTCTCCAAGCTTTTCGGGAAGCTTTTTCAAGAGAACTGCTGAGCAGTGCTCATTCAAAGGAGTTCTAGCCATCTCAAAGAGATTTTCCTTATTACTTAACAGATTCTTGATTGTTGATGCAAACTTGGGCATCAAGAGAATAGCATCCGCGAAGCTAATGTCAAAATGCAAATCTTGAAAGATTTGGAAAAATTTATCCATTTGGTGACTAGCCTTTTCGCGGAGCTTTTGTTCATTGAGACGTGATGGGTAAGGAATAGAAGTTTTGGATTTAGGGTTGTCCACTGGAGTTTCAGGTGGTTCAAAAACAACTCCAGGCTTGCATCTGGTTTCTGGAATAACCTGAGGTTGGACGTGTGCTGTACTTCGTGAGTTAGGAGTTTGCACCTTGTTCGTTGTCACCTCAGGTTCACGTTCCACTACCTTTGGAGGAGAGGAAGAAGAGGTAGTAGGAATCGCGGGTTCATCATAAGAAGCACCACTTCTAGTTGTGATCGCCTTAGCATCGCCCCTCGGGTTAGCGATCGTGTTGCTCGGTAAAGTAGTACCTGAGCCCGAGGGTCGATCATTTAAAGACTTCTTGATGTCAGAAATCTGGCTGACCAACAACTTGTTCAACTCTTCTTGGGACTTCATGAATTGCTTTAACAACTCATCAGATGAAGGCCCAGTTGGAACAATGGCTTGATTTTGGTTATTAAAATTTTGAGCATGATTGTTCTGATTGGGGCCTTGATTTTGAAAATTACCCTGATTACTGTTGTTGTTTCCATGAAAATACCCGGGGTTGAAATTACCCTGACCTTGGTTTCGATTAAAGTTTCCTTGATTTTAGAAACATTGATTTTGGAAACCTTGGTTTTGATTTTGAAAACCGTGACCCTGATTGAAGTTACCTTGGTTTTGAAAACCTTGGTTCATTCTATTTTGTTTCTGGTTACGGTTTTGGACATTTTGGTTTTGATTAAAACCGGGAGGTCCAGGATAATGATTAGGACGGTAGTTCGGGTCCATAGGAGGGCGGTATTGATTGCTTCCTTGATTAGATGACCTGACTACAGCATGAGCTTCAAACGGAGAACCATCAGTAGCTGTGCAATTGTAGTAGGCATGCGGCCCACCACAAGTTACACAGACTTCCACTTTTTTAACCTCAGCAGGTGGAGGATGTTGTGGAAAAGAGACTTTCTTTTGCTGGGCGAGAACCAAAGCTTGAATAGCCTCAGTAAGCTTGTCAATCTTAGCATCGGTGCTAGACTGACTCGAAGGAGATGAAGTGGAAGGACCCGCACTAATTTGGGAAACAACCGGCTTGCTTCTTGTAGAGCGGACCTTGGACTTGTTCTCGATGATTGCTAAGGCTTCTTTGGTGGTTCTACTCAAAAAGTTACCTCCCGCGGAGGCGTTGAGAGAATCCTGATCAACTTGGCTCACGCCATTGTAGAAAGTATCGAGTTGCATCAACTCGGAGAAACCATGATGTGGACACTTGCGAAGTAATTCTTTGAAACAGTCCCACGCTTCACCAAATGATTCATCATATTTTTTAGTGAACTTGGTGATCTCGTTTTTAAGACTCGTGGTGTTAGAAGGTGGGAAGAATTCATTCACAAACATTTTTACCAGATCTTCCCATGTCTCAATAGATGGAGGGGGTTGTTTCTCAAGCCAAATCCGGGCTTGACCCTCGAGGGAGAATGGGAAGAGAAGAAGCTTGATTGCTTCACACTGGACATTTTTGTACTTGATGGTTGATGTGATTTTATTGAACCATCGAATATGAGCATGAGGATCGTCCCTCTCAAAACCGTAGAATTGACTTGAGGTTACAAGATTGAGTAACCCGGTTTTGAGCTCAAAACTATCAGCCACGATGGCTGGAACAACAATAGCGTCTCCGTAACCCTCGATGGGTGCTTGGAGAAGCTCACACATGGGGCGATCTTCCGCCATGGTGACAGCTGAAGTGGAAACAGTACGGATCTCAGATCCGACTGTTGGCGTTGAACGTCTACGAAGTCTTCTAGGTTTTCTTACAAGCTCACGTAATGGGCTAGTAGACCTAGAAGAGCGAGTGCGCATGCACTAGGGATAAAACCAATCAAAACAAAGTCGATGCAAAACTACAGTGAACTTAAACCAATAATCACAAGTAAGTGGCTTCTTTAAGAAAGGTACACCACCTACAGGGATACAAAGGCAAGTTTTTATCTTTCCTTTGGGAACTAATTATGTTCACACCCCCAGTTAGTAGGTGTTCTGTCTTGGTTTGCGACGGTTTATTTTTATGTAATTATTATTCACAAGAAAAGACGAATGTTTTTGGGTTTTTGTGTGTGGGTGAAAAAACTTTTGGACAATATTTTTGGTGTTTTAACACTTTAGGAAAAGTGTTAATGACGTTTTTGTTTTATGAATAAGATTTACAAAAAGTGGTGGAGTTTATACAATGATGAGTGAAAAATCACTAATCTCTAAAGAACGTGTGCAGATACGCAGCAGCCTCCCCAGCAGCGGCGCCAAATTTTGATTGGTTCTGAACGGTCAACTAAGTTTACCAGGTGATGGTCAACCAAGTCAAACGTCAAAAACCAACTAACCAAGGAGTTTAGGGAATCCCCGGGTCGTTATGTCCCGACTAGGCGTGCAATTGTATTTGTGAACGTTTTAAATGATCGGGTGATTAATCAGGAAGGTCAGGAATTTGATTATTATGATTACAATACGAGATTATGATGAAAAATAACTTAGAAACGCTTTATTAACAATTACTGATTATCAGATTACCTAAAAACGTGATTTAACCTAAAAACGCGCGTTTGAGTTTAAAATAAACGCGAACGCGCAAATTAAAAAGTGAAACGGGAGTAAACAAAGTCCTACAAACGTGAAAATTATATTTTTACAATCCTAATGTTATAAGAAATTTTTTAGAAAATTAAAATTATTTTAACAACTATTTAATTAATTACTATTAATTAATTACTAATTATTAATTACTTTTTAATTAACTAAATTATCCTAAATTACAAATAACTATGAAATTTAACTAGAAAAATGAAAATTAAATTTAGAAAAATTTAAAATATTATAAAACTAATTTTAAAACAGAAAAACTATTTTTCCTACTTTTTAATTAATTATTACTAATTAAAACTAATTATTTAATTGATTCAAATTAAACTAAATTATAAAAAATAATAAATGATCAAGGAAAAATCTGAAAAAATTACTAAAAATCTATTATGGTTACAGAAGCCTAGGAAAAATTTAAAAACAGATGTTGCTTATAAACAAGCAGAAAATAAGCCAAAAGGGCTTAAATAGAAGCTATCACTTTATAATTTTTTGTCTTTTTCTAATTTTTCTTTTACACAACTAATTTACTACTAATATCAAGCACTTTTTACAAAGGAACTTTTTATGGAAATTGAAAATAAGCCCTGTGGACAGTAATAAGCACAACAGTTGAGCTTATTTGAACTTAAATGAAATTTGTAAGCTCAAACAAGCTATCCAAGGTACCTAAGCTATGCAATAAGCTGAAAACAACTTGAAGTGACACAATTGAACATAAAACAACAAGAAGAAGCAACAGAATAAGCCAACAGAAACAAATAAGCAATTCCAAATTGCCTTATACCAAACAGGCCTCAAGGGCTTATTCGCAGCCCCCTGTAGGGTCCACAGATATGCTCAAAAGTCCTAGGGGGGGGGGTTGATCCAATAAGCCACCCTGGGTGGCTTCTCAGAAAGCTAAGAAACAAGGCTTCAAGCTCACAGGTGAGCTTATGGAGAGCTTGTGAATATGGGATGCTCACACTGATGCAGAGTATAAACAGGCTCACAAGAGCTTAAGCAACTGATGCACAAAATAAGAATTCATACAACAAGTTTCTAAAATCTTAAATCCAAAGTGACACACAGTCACTAGACCTAATCTGAGAAACTAAGGGGTTCAAATGAGCTTATGAGATTTTATGAGTGCCAACAGGTTCAAAGATAGAAACCAAAGTGACAGGCAAACCAATAAGCATTCTAGACCAAAACTTAGACTAACCACAGTCCACCATAGTTACAAACAAGTTTTCTTCAATGCTTAAAACAACAAAATCTCATACCACTTCTAATACTTAACTCACAATCAATCAATTTTATGTGTATGCTGATGCCTCAGCCTAAACAGACAAGAAAGTAGTACTTTGGGGGGCAAAATTAAGCTAACATATAAGCTCTTAAGGGAAAAATAGATATACAACCAACAAGACAAGCCAAGTGGCTATTCAAAACACCAACTATTAAGTAAAATGGTTAACTAATGAACAAGATGAGATCACTTGAGATTTGGGTGGAACTGGTGCACAGGGGAGATACATGCCCTGCAGGTCCAAACAATTGATTGCACAAGCTTGACAAAAATTTCTAAAAATGAAATAATTGCAGGATTTGGTAGACTAGGTGGTAGACTACAAGCTCAACAAATTTCAAAGTCCAATTCTAACTTGAAAATTCAGGAAAATTATTCCAAAAAGTGGGATTCTGCCCAAACTACACTTTGACTTTTGAAAGTAACTTGAACAATTTGACTTTACTGAATTTAGATTGATCCTGGACTACTTATCATGTTGTAATAAGTTGAAATGAAGCAGTTTTAGACCATAGAAACAAGTTCTAAGCTTAATGTAAAGATTACTCTACTGAAAATCTCAACAGTCAACTGCTAAGGTAAATTTAAATGTAATTTTGACTTTTGTTTTGAGATTTGACAAACCACATGTTTCTCTAAGCTAACTTGGGCCTAGGTAACTTGTTTGAGTGATATTTAACAAAAAATAACAACTATACCTAGGTGAAACAAACTAAGCCAAACACCCCTTAATTTAGACAGAATTCCAGGTAAATGAAGATTGCAGGATTAAATAGTTTCACATACCATCGGATTAGCTAAACAATGAGGAACTAAGAACATTCAAACCACTAAGGGAAATAATTCAAAGCAGATTACACTAATTGAGAACTAAATATAATGAAAAATTGAAAACTTACAAGGACTAATACCCTAACTGAGATAGGGGGAATCTCTCAGCCCAAAGCCTATCTTTAAGATAGACTCAAACCATACCAAAGACCATGAATCTAATCATCCATATACCCCAAATTCTGCATCATCATCCCCATTGACTTTTGTTGACCATTTCTTGTTTAACCAATTCAGATAGAAACAAAGTTATGGGACTGACTTTAAACTATCATGAAGCCTACAACAAGTATTGAGGAAGTATGAAAGGTGAAATTGTACTTAATGAAATTTTAGAAACATTATAAATGAAACAGAATGGGAAACTTATATTAAACTTCAATAACAGATTACAAAATGGGAACCAGTTTAAAGACTACATGAAAATTAAAAACTTAACATAACTAAGCATGCCTCCCAGGGCTTACATAAGTTAGTATTTAAACTAAAACTAAAACTAATAAAGCTAGGGCTTCATTTTCCTTTTTCTCTTTTCTGCTTTCTGTCTGTTGTGAGACAGCTTTGGAAAACCACCAGTGTCACCTTGGAGTAAAATCCTAGCCATTGGATTGAGCAGCTCTTCATCTTAACCCTTAATTCCATGTTGGTGTTATATGAGAGTGGGGGATAAAGGGTTGTAACAAATTGGGGTTGACTTAGTTGGTGTAGTGGAGTAGGGTGGTTAGTAGGAGAGAGGAGGGGAGACAAGGATGTTGGGGGAGCAGAGGTGTTTGGGGGCTGGGTGTGGTGTCTGGTTATGGCGGCAAAAAGTGGGAAGAAGGGGAGGGTTGACTTGGGGTTTGACCCCCGTTTTATTAATATGGGATGGGTGGATTGGGTTGGTACTTGGGCCTGGGGTGATTGGACCAAAGAGAAGGGTGGGCTGGGGTGTTGTTGTGTTTTGATTAGTTTGGTTTTGGTGATAATACAAAGGGGTCCGTTTGTATTGTTAAGATAAATACCCAAGGACCATTTTGTAATTATTCTGGTTTTCAAGGACCAAAATTGCCATCCATCCAAACTATTTTAAGGGACCATATTTGCCACATTCTAATTACCAAAGGACCATAAAATATATTTTTCACCTCAAAATTCCCAGGGACTGATTTTGCCAATTTCCAAACTGCAGGGACCAAATATGTAATTTTTCCAAAATTTTCACCTAAGGATTAAATTTGATAATTTTGACTTTTAAATGCCTTAGGTAGAATTTCCTTTCAAAACACATGCTCAGGGACTAGTTTTGTAAATTTTTGAAAGTTGGGGGACTAAAACTGCCAATTGTGTAAACTTTGTTCATTTTTCATTGTTTTTACTCATTTTGCATCTGAAACGTATAAAATACAATCCCTGGGATATTTTTAGTATTTTGATGCATTTCTGAGCGTTTTCGGATGTTTTGGCAGTTCAAATACGATAAAAAATGATGAGTGTTTGAGCACTCATCACAAGTGTTTAGTCTGATTGTGTTTGCTCATTAGGATTGCTGGCATGCAAGTGACAAGGTTTGTCCTTTCAGATTTAGTATGGACGGAGATGTAGAACACCTTCTAGTTGAATTAAGTCGGGAAGCTGCTTATTGAATGTTCGAAGTCTATTACAATAAGAAATGGATTAATTATGATGTGGAAGAGAAATTTTGAAACTTTAGACCAAGAATTTGTGTATGATGATTCCGTATAGAAGAGTTAGACATTTTGGCATATAAGGAAGATTTGGTTCGTGATACATTAGTCCTTAAATTCATTCTTATCCATGGGGTTATCCTAGCTATCCCGTTATACATTCTGATACGATTCGATACTCTGATGTATGCTTAGTAATCGTTAGTACGAATAGGTTACCAACCTCTTTAGGAGACTTTTGGTATGTCTGATAATTCGATAGATGCCCCTCTGATTTTTTTTAGCAAGCTCTTAGTTCGTTCAGGATCCGATTAGACTCGTGAAATTCT
This sequence comes from Artemisia argyi, assembly GCA_030686995.1. Classification (NCBI taxonomy): domain Eukaryota; kingdom Viridiplantae; phylum Streptophyta; class Magnoliopsida; order Asterales; family Asteraceae; genus Artemisia; species Artemisia argyi. Next base: position 88,595,875 of record CM060680.1, on the reverse strand, counting down.
CTACCATCTAGCATCACTCCCGTATTTATTCTATATTCATCTGATGTTCATGTACCTCTTTGTGAGATTACGACTATTATCTGTTTCATTTTCATTTCGTATTCGATTGGATCAGATTTGTTTTGTGGGAAGCCTGGGGCTCTCCTAATTTGTCTGGATCGAGTCATGAGAAACAAACACTTCCGTTCATTGAAATCTTTTTGGAAGAACCTCCCTGAGCGTAGGATATTTGTGACGATCTTTTAAGATTCGCTACGACTCCGTCTAACCTTGCGACTTTAATTTTCGAGGACGAAAATTTCTTTTTAGAGGGGAAGAATTGTTAAACCCGGAAATTTTGAACATTTAAAATATCCAAAATAACCCTCAAATTGAAACTTTTGAAGAGACGCTAAATAATTAAGACGTTCCGTTCCGATTATAACCTAAGTATTTAACGCATTAATATTCGAACAAATAAACATTTTACGAATAACGAAAGCTTATGATAAATTAAAATTCACACTTTGGTAATTAGAAATTCTATCGCACGTTCAAATGTTATGTAGGCCGATTTAATTTATTTTGATACAAACGTGTGAAGCTTAAACACGAGGCTATGTTCGTGATTGATTTATAATACTTTGGTCCTCCAATTTCTCCCTCAAATTTCGCCACTTTCCTTATTAGCTACCCTCCCATCAACTTTTATAAAATGAATATATCTAAACCTTCCATAAACTCGGCCCATGATTTCTCCTATATTTAATTCCTCTTCTAACTTTAGACAAAATTCACAAAAAGAAGAGACACAAATCAAACTAACCCTAATAGCTAGAATCAAAACTCTGCTTTCCTATATATTTTCTCCTGTTCGAACCAAAGCAAAACACAAAAAGGTTCGTGTGTGTGCATGTTTCTTGAACATGAGTGATCGTGGTGGGATGGCTGTTCGACAAAATGGTGCGAACGTGGGTCTATATATTTTCTGTCATGGGTGGGTTGTAGTCTCGATGTTGAGGTGATCGGCTACAAGTCGATCCTTGTGTTCTTATTTCTTCTTGGTTATGTGCTGCAAGGTAACTCTTTCGACCCGGTTCAATTCTTCTCTTGGTTTTTGTTCGATCACATGTTGCTTCTTTTCGGATGAATGCTTTTAAACATCTAAAATATGTCACATAAAAGAATAAACACAAACTCGTTAGATGATCACAAAACTGTTTTGTTTCGTTCACTTATGATTCAGGTCACGTTTATATGTTGTCGTATGGAGGTTGGGCGATGTAATGCAACTTGCCTTGGCCTCGAGAGGGTTCATGGGTTAAACCTATTCATGTCGTGCTTCCACATCTCGTTAATAATGATCGTACTGTCATTCGAATATACGAAATAAAAGATTAACCTATGAGTCTTTGTTAACCACTGATGTCGAGACATGGGTTAGGATCATGGTTTCGGTTTGCGATCTCATGTGTGTTGCATGCATGGTCTTGGGATCGATCATGGTGCAGTGTGTTGTCAGTTTGTTTGGTGTCTGTGGTTGTACCGTTGTATGTCGATCTGATATAAATGGATCAAAGGAGAAGTAACATATTAACAAGATTTGAAAGTGGTGAATCTGTAATGACTCAATATAGGTTTTGATTTCTAATTATCAGTTAGCATACATGACCTATACATATTATATACTTAACCTACATAAGTGTTTAAAATATGATATGAAGAGATAGGACCATTCATAAAATTGTTAAAATATACACATGCATGCATGACCTATGAGAGTTACTTTTGATGATTTGAAATAGGTTGGCCTTATTTCTGTGTTTGTACGAAGGTCAGACGTGGGTTAGATTAAGTAATAAGTTGGGCTTGTTGTGGTTCATAGGTGTGTACCAAAGTAGAGGGTGTGTCTCGTTAAGTTTGAGACTTGTGTTTTCTTGGTACTAGTCGGAGTCGACAAGGGTGTGAATGTGGATGTGTGTACGAGAGAGTACAAGTATGGGTGTGTCGAGGGGAATATGTGTTCGACTAGGGTGTATATGTGTGTTCCGTATTGTTTTGAAATCAAGTAAGGGTGCATGAATGTGTGTGTTTGCTTGTGTGTGCGTCGAAGTTCATGAGAACGAGTAAATTAGCCTTGGTTGCTAAATGGTGTTGGGTGTAAATATCTTGTGTCGTGGTCGAAAGAGTTAAAACGTAATAACTAAATCGTGGTTAAAATATGAGGTTGAAAGTATGTAATATGAGTTAAGTTAAGCGATGTTGGATTATGAAATATTGAGTCGTCGCGGCATAGACATTAATATCTTGGGGACGTTGCCAAATTATATAAAATTATAACGACGAGGTCTAAAATTACTATCTTGATAAAAATTTATAAAATAAACCTTAAAATAAGCTTACTTGGCTTTTTAATATATAATTTTGATATTCATCCCTAAACTTTGTTATAATGACACTGTGAACCCTGGACTATTTTAAGTTGTCATAATTAACCCTAAACTTTGTTATAATGTCATTCTAATCCATAGATGCTATTAATTGTCAATTATACCTTTAAAAGTATTAAATAACCAATTCCTAAAGCTTACTTAAAGTGGAGACTTACTAAATATGGAAACTTACTATTGTTGGAAAACTGCTATAAAAGAAAAGTAACAAAAAATGGAAAGCCGGCTAAAATGAGTAATCTGATTTAAAACAAGTATTTGAATAATAAACCGATCATTAATCCGTGTAGATTCGCTGAAGAAGGATGTGACTTCCTATTCGTATGTTATGGTTTCCTTGGCGGTTTAAGGTACAGATATTCTAACCTTTCAGTAAGGTTTCCTATGACTCATGATCCGTTCCATTGCCACTATTATGATTTATGATCTTTATACGTCTAATATCCTTGGTTCATTTGATAGTATAATTTTGTATGAAGAACCTTTTAAAAAATATAACCTGATGACTTTTGAGAAAAACTATTTTTGAAATGATTTTTGTGATTACGATACGATGCCAGTTTTATATGAAGGTGTTAACGACTTTTATGAAATGTGTTTTTAAAGGAATACTTTTACGATAAAAAGGTTTTAAATAATTTTTAAAGGTCCCTAATATGTTTTATTCTCTAAGATTCCTCATAAATTTCTTTAACATCTTTTGATTATTTAACTTCAAATTTTGAACCTTTCCTATGAACCCTTTTGCTACTATGAACCTTTGATTTGAACCTCATGATATGAATCTTTGATTTGGACCTTTGACTTAAACCATTGCTATGATCCCTTATATGATCCATATTTGATCGATCCATTTCTGTTATGATTTGCTTGATTTTTGTTGCATGCTATAGTTCTTATTCTTATAGCATTCCTATGCCCTATTTGTTGCCCATTATTTGATTAATTTGTAGCCAGTCATGGGGAGTCCATGGCCTTGCCACTGATGCACCAGTGGTATTGACACTATCTGTGGAGGTGGGTTTTAGTCCACAGTGTTCCCTTTAAGCTAGCTATTCAGGCCTATATTTATTATTGTATATGTTTACTTAGCCTAGAGCTTTGTGCATATATATTTGTTTTGTAGGGGGCGTATGGATGCATCCTAGGTACTTTGCTTCGTTTTGAATTTGGTGAATGGGTATGTGTGTGTGATACACTCCATTTCACATTTGGTACATCGAGCTAGCTACTCTATGTACAATTTGATATATGATTATTGGGCATTTCTGTTACTTCTACTATATATGTGATCCTTGTTGTTCTACCTTCCTTATTGTTATTCACTTATGCTTTCCTTAGTTCATTTGCTTACACTTATGATTCGTTCCATTTTCCGTTGATTGTATCATATGTTCCATATTCTTTGATATTCGTCTCAATAGGTTTTCTTGGATTCATTTTGGATTCACTTTTGTTTCTCTTTTGTTATTAGCTTTTGTTTGTTTATATCTGTTCACTGGGCTTTTTAAGCTCATCCGCATTTCTTTTCCTGCGGCAGGTTATTTAAAAGTAAGCTGGGTTTGAGGGAAGAGTGCTTTGGAGCTTTTAGTGGACTACACGGTTGATAACTCCCCATGGATTATAGATGGGCTTAGAGATTCCTCTTTTGGTTCTTAGTTTGTAATTAGTTTGGAAGTTGTTATGCTTAGTTTTAGCACCTTATCATTTATTAGACTTGCTTTGTAAACATTGTATTATATAATGTATTCCGCTTGTTTATGTTCTGATTCGACCCCGTAATGTTAAACTTTAGCCCTTTTGGGTTGGGGTGTTACATTGATCGTTCTACTTGGGGAATAATGTTCGTTAGGATCAAAAATTAATTAAACTAGGTATAGAGGTGAGGGATGATTCTTTTTGTATTTTTATGGTTTATGGAAAGCAAGTAAAAATCTCGGGTATTGTAAGAGTGGGCGGAATTAGTTGCTAGTCAACTAACCCAATTAACTACAAATGCAATGAAAATAAAATAACAAGAAAGTAAATATGAGGAAAAACAATAATGAGAGAAACGTGTTTACTTAGATTTCACTACTCCCTAGCTATCTTTCATTAATTGAATAGTTTGTTACAATTGCGTGGATGACGGGTTATATTCCTTAATACCATTTGTGGGGCCGTGTACGATCTTCCCCAACGCTATAAGCTTCTACCTCTTCCTATGTCGAGCCGACAACTAGCTCCTAACATGGCCTCCTTAGTAGTCACTCATGCATTAAATACAACCATTAAAATTGTAGTACACATCCGATTCATGTTTCTTAAGACGTTCAAGCAAGTTACCAATTGGAGATTAGCCAGTTTTCTTAGGCCTAACATCAAAATCATTCATCAACAACAACTAATAACAAACAATCAACCAACAATCAATAGCTAGGTTTCATTACATCTAAGCAAACACAAACAAACCTAGCCTAGCATGTTAAACTAAAGACAAGCCTAAGATAGAATCAAACAACACATAGACATATTGAATGATTATTGGAAGATTTATCTTTATTCAAACATGGATGAAAGAAGGGTTTGAAACCCTTACAATAAGGTGAAAATTCGACCTAGGGTTTGTGGTAAAGTTCCTCCAAAAGTTCTCTCTTTAATGAATGAAAATTAGAAAACTATATATAGAGATTACACGTCTAACGACGTCACATTGTAACTCTGACGCCGTCAACTAGCCGCCAATACTCTCCTCGGATTGCCTAGATACAGATCTGACGCCGTCATGTATAAATCTTCATATGGCCATCACGTGTAAAATTGCTCTTGACGGCCTTGGCGTCCCAAAGCATGACGCTGTCACTCTTTAAATCCCAAAAACATTCTGGCGCGTCTCGTGTAAACTTTTTATCCACCTCTTTGCCAACACATGACTCCGTCACGTGCAAAGCATGACACTGTCAGGTACTATTTCCAGCTTGATTTTGGAGACTTTACCGTTTTCTTCACTTTTCACTCCAAAAACGTCCAAAATGCTTCTTTTTCCTGATTTCTTCTCCAAAGTACCTAAAATGACAAAAGGAATAATTTGAGGCAATATTTGATCAAATAATCACGACTTAGGACTTAAATGACCCCCTAAAAGCGTAACACTTTTCGCCTCATCAAATACCCTTACACTTGAGATTTGCTTGTCCTCAAGCAAATGCGCTTTTGTTCTAATCAAAATACAAGCTAGGGGTTATTTAACACTAATATAAAAGTAATTACAACAAATAATCGTTCCACTTCAACCAAAAAAAAGCACGGAAATTATACACTAGCACCTCACAAATAGTGTTTAGATACTCACATCTCTCGGGTGTAATAAAAGTATATATCATAATATGAAAATGAAAAATATCTCTCACAACCTGTCATAGCACATAGATTACCATAGGCTTGGGACAGGATCAAACCTACACCACTTGGCGTAAGCACCTAGGATAAACTGTCAAAGTGGTCTTTTAAAGGGTTGTAACGTGAGGTGTAGGGCTATGATAAACACGGTTTTGTTGGATAAAGGAAATCTTTACTGGTGGCCAGTTAATCATCTTGGTCAATTACATGTACAATGTGGCGTTGCTAAGCCAAGACTCGACTCGACTTAAACTAATCATAAACTAACAAAAACACTAAATAAATATAAAAGGAAACTTGATGGTAGTCTGTATGTTTTTTCTCTTTTTTTCTTGATTTTTCTGATTTTTTTTCATACACTCTTTCCCTACCATCCAAAATAATACATCGTAGGGAATTTGCATTCCCCTTACACTTGAACTTTTACATACTTACAATCAACTATTCTAACAACTCGAATTAAGATAATCAAAACACTTTGAGTACTTTTTAGATATTAGCGCACATATGGGGGTAATAATTGACGTCTTCCCCATTACTCCATAACAATAGTACTTTACCCATGAGTCACAATCGTCCCAAAACAATATGTACAAGATATGACTCGACTTAGCAACCATGTAATCAATTAGATAATTAACTAACAGTTTAAACATATAACAATAATGCACTAAAGATGAGTGCATACAAGGAAGGCTAAGGCGATTTGGGTGTACATTTGGGGGTGGATTGTAAACAAATTCTTCCTTTAAGTAAAATGCTTAAAGTTAGAAATGAAAAAGATAGGCTCGGAGGGGTGTACTAGGGGTATCGTGTACTAAAAATGAGTACATCGCAAAGGTATGGGAAAATTACTTGACTTTATTAGTCAACTAATTATGACTTCATCGGTCAAGTAATTATGATACAGGTTAAACACAAGGGTGATCTTAATGCCTCTTATCATGTAGCAAATCCTACTACATGAATGTAGTCTCACTAGCGGTCTCGGATGCATCACTATCACAAGTTCTAGAATCTAAGTACTACCGGTACACTCATAAGCATCTTTTCCTAACAAATCTAGGTGCGAACCTCACATATTTGGGGAGGAAAATTTTGAGTGGTACGGTTGTTCATGCTAGTCATACAACTCCTATCCATGAGACGCTTATTAAGGCTAAAGTTTCACTCTTATATGTTGTAAAAAAATTTAAATTTGGCGCTAAAATTACCCTAACAAGTGTTTCTCTTAGTTTTATTACACACCTACTATTGAACAAACAAAATCAAGTGCAATTGCATTCTCTAAGGTATCATCATTTACCCTCCCCTTACACTTAGGCTGAACATTGTCTCCAATGTTCAATAAAAAAGATGTAAAAGTAACGAAGGTAAAAGAATGAAACAAATACTCCCCAGATTTGTTCGGTGTGGATAATGCGATAACATGGTTAGATCCTCCTCCAAGAAAATGAAAGTTGAAAGCTTCCCACCAGAAATATAAATCATCTTCTTGTCCAATATAACCTGTTAAACCTGAGAAAACAATCATGGCAAACCTCGCGTAAAATCGGCCACAAACTCTATATATACTAAAATCCTAGAAAGCAAATTAAGAAATAATGCTTGTGGAATGAATATTTGCAGATTTCCTGGAGTTTATAAAACTAAAGATTTAACAAAAACTCTATGACTCCGGCATAAAAACAAAACTTGCAAAATTTCCAGAATTTTACACTTGACGCCGTCAGGTTATAACCCTGACGTCGTGAGAAGTGACCTGCAGAAATTTTATGTTAAGTTTCCGGAAAATTTCTGGAAAAACTCATGCCTTAATTCCTGGAAATCCTGCAAAACATCATTATGACTCGATACAAGCATTTGACTCACACAAATACTAATATGCATATTCGTTTAATATTGTTGTGATTCATGTTCAATCTCGTTCTCATAAACAAATTTAGATTTCCCTTACACTTATCTTTTGCAAAATACCTTTATATGTAATCAAGAAGAAGTTAAAAAACAAAATAAAGCATTTTCACAATGTATTTTGAAACATGAGCCATAAACAATAAAAATAAAACATGCATACGGAAACAAACAAAATCAAACAAACAAACAATCAAACAAATAAAGCTTGGTTGCCTCCCAAGAAGCGCTTTTCTTTATTTACGAGTCTTGTAGCTAGACTCAAAGTCACGGGCAATTACGTGACCTCGTCATTAGTCACGGTTTCTAGATCATCCTTCAAATCTCTATCAGGATCACTTTCATAGTGCAGGTATTTTGGGTTTTCAAATTCAAAAATAATGATGAAGCGAAAGGTGTACCGCTTTTGGGGGGTCATTTAAGGCCAAAGTCGAGATTATTTGATCATATATTGCCCTAAATCATTCCTTTTGTCATTTTAGGTACTTTTGAGAGGAAATTTACAAAAGGAAGCATTTTGGACGTTTTTGGAGCAAAAAAGTAAAGAAAACGACAAAGTCTCAAAATCATGCTGGAAATTGCACTTGACGGCGTCACAGGTTGCTAGTCACGGCGTCATGACTTGATAAAGAGGTGGATAAATCAATTACACGTGACGCGCCAGAATGTTTTTGGAAGAGCTCGTGACGGCGTCAAGTTATAATTTGCCAAGGCCATCACGTGTAAATGCAAAGAGAGACGGCCCAGAGAAAATAAAGAGTAACGGCATTAAAAGTGGATCTAGGCAATACGAGTATTATTTTGGCGGCGAGTTGACGGCGTCACACCTATCTCTTGACGCAGTCAGGATACAAAATCTATATATAGTTTTCTAGTTTTCATTCATTGTATGCAACTTTGAAGGGAGTAAACCCTAGACGAATTTACAGATATTTTAAGGGTTTCAACCCTTTGTTTCATCCATGCTTAATTGAAGATAAGTCTTTCATCAAATCATTCAATATTTCTATGTGTTGTTTGATTATCTCTTACGCTTGTCTTCTCTTTAACATGCTAGGCTAGGTTTTCTTTGTGTTTGCTTAGATGTAATGAAACTTAGATAATGATTATGAGTTGGTTATTGGTGTATAATTGTTGTGGATGAATGAATTCAATGTTAGGCTTAAGAAAACTGACAGACTTCCAATTGGTAACTTGCTTGAACGTCTTAAGAAACAAGATCGGAGGTGTACTACGATATATTGGTTGTATTTAATGCGTAGGTAACTACTAATGAGGCCATGTTAGGAGCTAGTAGTCGGCTCAACATAGGAAGAGGTATAAGCTTATAGAGTTAGGGAAGATTGTACACGGCCCTACGAATAGTATTAAGGAATATAACCCGTCATCCACGCAATTGTAACAAACTAATCAACCTGTAAAAGATAGCTAGGGAGTAGTGAAATCTAAGTAAACACATTTTCTCTCATTATTGTTTTCGCCATAATTTAGTTTAAGTTTAGTTTATTTTATTTTGATTGCATCTTTAGTTATTTGGGTTAGTTGATTAGCAACTAATTCCGCCCACTCCTTCCAAAACCGAGATTTTACTTGCTTTCATTTAAAATATAAAAATGCAAAAAGAATCATCCCTCATCTCTATACCTAGTTTTAGTGTGTTTTAACCCTAGCGAATACTATTCTTTGAGTTGAACGATCAATCCTCCGGTACTTGTCACTATAGTATACTACAACAGTCAGGTACATTGCCTAGTGGGGATTGCAAGCTTCACAAGATTCCTTGAGAGGTAAAACCTTTTGCGAGGGCGCAATTCCACACATCAAGTTTTTGGCGCCGCAGCCCGGAGAATAATTATTGTCTAGGTTAAAATTTCTTTTTATTAAGTCTACTTGCTAGATTCCTTTCTAGTAAGATTTTTATTTTATTTTTATAGGTTTCTTTAGTCTATCTTTTCTTTGTGTGTTTGTTCGTATAATCCTCATTAATTATTCCGTTGGCCACTATGGAAAACGCGAATCCACCCCTTTCACCAATCGAGGTTGCTTTGTTGTGTGAACATATTGAGAATGAGATTAGGGAACTTAGAGAACTCAATAGATTGGTTGATATTGAGCTTGACTATGCGCTTAATGACTTAGCAATAGCCATGGACTTAGAAAAGGAACTTGAACCCAATAACTTTGCAATTGCAGAAGATGTTAAGGAAGAAGAAGAGGAGGGTTTAGATGATGATTATTTCAATTTATATCCCACTGAGGAGGAAATCGCTTATTATAACAATCTCATTGATAACCCTAGGCCTCCCTTTGTTAAGATTGACCCTAAGATTAAAAGAGGTGACCCTAAGAATGTGAAGATACCATGTATGATTGGGTACAAATGCATTGATCAAGCCTACATCGATTTTGAATCCCCAGTCAACATTATGACTTCAAGTGTCTATAATGAGCTAGTAACAACAAGACTCGGACCTAGGAAAGATACTAAATACCCCGGTGGAGTTTGTAACTTTGTCGAGAGAGTTAAAGGTCTACATGTCTTTGTTGGGAACTTTACTTATCTTGTGGACTTTATGATTGTTGAAGACTTGACTAATATTATAGATTGTCGCTTATCCCATGTGGTATTAGGTAAGTCATTTGTTGAGGAGTCCAAGTTAAAACACGATCAAATAGAGGGAACGGTCCAATTTTCCAATGGAATCGATTGGATCACCTATAGAATGCCTAATAAAATGAAGGAGTTTTGTTATGTGCCTCAACTTGATATGGATAACATTAGTGCAATCGAGGACATTAACGAAGAAGATAAGAGTAAATGAATGAATTTTGTTTGGGAGAAGAGGAGCCTTTACTATAAGAATTGTTTTGCCCTTGGATCTAAGTATAAAATTGATAAAGAAGTAGTTCAAAGGTTAAGAGAATCGATTGAAAAGTGGGAAAGGAAAACGTAATAGCCCATGACCTTGAGTCTAGCTACAAGACTCGTAAATAAAGAAAAGCGCTTCTTGGGAGGCAACCCATGTTTTATTTGTTTTGTTTGTTTGTTTGTTTGATTTTATTTGTTTCCGTATGCATGCTTTATTTTTATTGTTTGTGGATCATGTTTTATACTAAATTGTGAAAATGCTTTACCTTGTTGTTTGTCTTAACTTCGTAAAAAGGTATTTTGCAAAAGATAAGTGTAAGGGAAACCTAAATTTGTTTTTAAGAACAGAATTGGACATGAATCACAACAATATTAAATGAACATGTATATTAGTATTTGTTTGAGTCAAATGCTTGTATCGAGTCATAATGATGTTTTGCAGGAATTCCAGGAATTAAGGCGTAAGTTTTTCTAGAAATTTTCCGGAAACTTAACATAAGATTTTTGTCAGAACACTCTGACGACGTCAGGTGAAAAAATTCTAAAAAATTTTGAAAGTTTTGTTTTTCTAACGGAATCTTAAAGTTTTTGTTAATTCTTTAGTTTTATAAATTCCAGGAAATCTGCAAACATTCATTCCACAAGCATTATATCCTTATAAATATAGATTGCCACCGATTTTACGCGAGGTTTGCCATGATTGTTTTCTCAGGTTTAACAGGTTATATTGGACAAGAAGATGATTTATATTTCTGGATGGAAGCTTTCAACGTTCATTTTCTTGGAAGAAGATTTAACCATGTTATCCATTTATCCACACCGAACGAATCAGGGGAGTATTCGTTTTCATTCTTTTACCTTCATTACTTTTACATCCTTTTCATTGAACATTGGGGACAATGTTCAGCCTAAGTGTAAGGGGAGGGTAAATGATGATACCTTAGAGAATACAATTTCACTTCAGTTTGTTTGTTCAATAGTAGGTGTGTAATAAAACTAAGAGAAATACTTGTTAGAGAAATTTTAGCACCAAATTTAATTTTTTTACAACATTTAAGAGTGAAGCTTTAGCCTTAATGAGCGTCTTATGGATAGGAGTTGTATGACTAGCAAAAAAAAAACCGTACCACTCAAAAAAATTTTCCACCAAAATATGTGAGGTTCGCCTTTAGATTTGTTAGGAAAGGCATTCATTATTAGTGCTTATGAGTGTACCGGTAGCACTTAGATTCTAGAACTTGTGTTAGTGATGCATCCCGAGACCACTAGCGAGACTACATTCGTGTAGTAGGATTTACTACATGATAAGAGGCATTAAGATCACCCTTGTGTGTAAACCCGTATCATAATTACTTGACCAATAAATTCAAACTACTTGACTAGTAAAGTCAACTTATTTTCCCACACCTTTGCGTTGTACTCATTTTTAGTACACGATACCCTAGTACACCCTTCCGAGCCTATCTTTTCGTTTCTAACTTTAAGCATTTTACTTAAAGGGAGAATTTGTTTACAATCCACCCAAAATGTACACCTAAATCCCCTTAGCCTTCCATGTATGCACTCATCTTTAGGGCATTAATGTTATTTGTTTAAACCTTTAGTTAATTGTCTAATTGATTACATGGTTGCTAAGTCGAGTCATATGTTGTAAATATTGTTTTGGGACGATTGGGACTCATGGGTAAAGTACTTGTGTTATGGAGTAATGGGGAAGAACATCATATATTACCCCCATATGTGCGTTAATCTTAAAAAGTACTTCAAGTGTTTTGATTATCTTAATTCGAGTCATTAGAATAGTTAATTGTAAAGTATGTAAAAGTTCAAGTGTAAGGGGAATGCAAATCCCCTACGATGTATTATTTTGGATGGTAGGGTAAGAGTGTATGCAAAAAAATAATAATAATAATAAAAAAAAAATATATAAATAAAAAAAAATCAGAAAAAATCAAGAAAAAGAAAAAAAAAATAGAAAATGAAAAAAGAGAAAAAAAAACATACGGACTACCATCCCGTTTCCTTAAGTCGAGTCGAGTCTTGGCTTAGCAACGCCATATTGTACATGTAATTAACCAAGATGATTAACTCGCCACTAGTAAATATTGCCTTTATCCAACAAAACCGTGTTATCATATCCCTACACCTCACGTTATAACCCTTTTAAAAGACCTCTTTGATAGTTTATACTAGGTGCTTACGCCAAGTGGTGGAGGTTGATCCTTTCCCAAGCCTATGGTAATCTATTTGCTATGACAGGTACTGAGAGATGTTTTCCATTTCCATATTGTGATATATACTTTATTACACCCGAGAGATGTGAGTATCTAAACACTATTTGTGAGGTGCTAGTGTATAATTTCCGTGCTTGTTTTTGGTTGAAGTGGAACGATTATTTGTTGCAATTATTTTTATATTAGTGTTAAATGACCCCTAACTTGTATTTTGATTAGAATAAAAGCGCATTTGCTTGAGGACAAGCAAATCTCAAGTGTAAGGGTATTTGATGAAGCGAAAAGTGTACAACTTTTGGGGGGTCATTTAAGGCCAAAGTCGAGATTATTTGATCAAATATTGCCCTAAATCATTCCTTTTGTCATTTTAAGTACTTTTGAGAGGAAATTTACAAAAGGAAGCATTTTAGACGTTTTTGGAGCAAAAAAGTGAAGAAAACGACAAAGTCTCAAAATCATGCTGGAAGTTGCATTTGACGGCATAACAAGTTGCTAGTGACGGTGTCATGACTTGACAAAGAGGTGGATAAATCAATTACATGTTACGCGCCATAATGTTTTCTGAAGAGCTCGTGACGGCGTCACGTTATAATTTGCCAAGGCCATCACGTGTAAATGCAAAGAGAGAAGGCCCAGAGAAAATAAAGAGTGACGGCATCAGAAGTGGATATAGGCAATACGAGTATTATTTTGGCGGCGAGTTGACGACATCACACCTATCTCTTGACGCTGTCAGGATACAAAATCTATATATAGTTTTCTAGTTTTCATTTATTGTGTGCAACTTTGAAGGGAGTAAACCCTAGACGAATTTACAGATATTTTAAGGGTTTCAACCCTTTGTTTCATCCATGCTTAATTGAAGATAAGTCTTTCATCAAATCATTCAATATGTCTATGTGTTGTTCGATTATATCTTACGCTTGTCTTCTATTTAACATGCTAGGCTAGGTTTTCTTTGTGTTTGCTTAGATGTAATGACACTTAGATATTGATTATGAGTTGGTTGTTTGTGTATAATTGTTGTGGATGAATAAATTCGATGTTAGGCTTAAGAAAACTGGCAGACTTCCAATTGGTAACTTGCTTGAACGTCTTAAGAAACATGATCGGAGGTGTACTATGATATATTGGTTGTATTTAATGCGTAGGTAACTACTAATGAGGCCATGTTAGGAGCTAGTAGTCGGCTCAACATAGGAAGAGGTATAAGCTTATAGAGTTAGGGAAGATTGTACACGGCCCTACGAATAGTATTAAGGAATATAACCCGCCATCCACGCAATTTTAACAAACTAATCAACCTGTAAAAAATAGCTAGGGAGTAGTGAAATCTAAGTAAACACATTTTCTCTCATTATTGTTTTCGCCATAATTTAGTTTAAGTTTAGTTTATTTTATTTTGATTGCATCTTTAGTTATTTGGGTTAGTTGATTAGCAACTAATTCCGCCCACTCCTTCCAAAACCGAGATTTTACTTGCTTTCATTTAAAATATAAAAATGCAAAAAGAATCATCCCTCATCTCTAGACCTAGTTTTAGTGAATTTTAACCCTAGTGAACACTATTCTTTGAGTTGAACGATCAATCCCCCGGTACTTGTTACTATACTATACTACAACGGTCAGGTATACTGCCTGGTGGGGATTGCAAGCTTCTCAAGATCCCTTGAGAGGTAAAACCTTTTGCGAGGGCGCAATTCCACACATCAAATAACTTCCCGATATTTGGAACTAAGCTTACCGACACCATTAAAGAATCCACATGATAAGTCAAAGGTGTTTTTACATCCTGTCCGAACATCATCATCACATAAAACAAGTTGGGAGCCTAGCTTATCAAGCCCGTCACAATCTACTCCTTCGAAATCTTTTATCTTATATGGTGTTTGGTATGAGATTCTCCTAATCCCATCGGTGAAAGTCATGATCCCATTCCGGTCGTCAACCATTAAGTTAGTGATTTCACAAAAGGGTGCCCCAAAAACAACTTATGACAACCTAGGGTCGATATTGTCCACGATCGTAAAGTCCATCGTGAATGTTATATTTCCTACAAACACTTGCACTTCATGATCTCTGTCGACAACGTTCTCTCCTTTTTAAATCAACCCCCATCTGCAAATATTGTTGTAATGGAACAAGGACATAACATTCTTGGGTAGGCACACGTCAATGTAGACATTATAAAAATGCTTGTGACCGATCATACAAGGGATTTTGAGGTTATTCGGATCATGTCGCTTTATCTTTCCCGACCTTCTACCTTGTAATCCACTTATATTACAATTCAATGATGGTTGGTATTCATACACTTCCTCGTTTCCCTTATGAAAAATCACCTTCCTGACACCATTGGTAAATAGTGCACTACCATCTCTCTCATCTAGGGTCACCCCTTTTTCTTTTACAAATGGTTTTCCGAGGATGAGGTTAGTTAATGTTGGACTAATGAATGAGTCCATGTCATCGGTCACAGTTAGATCAATGTCATAGATGAATCCTCCAATCATAATTGGTAACCTTTTCTCTATCCTGACGCTATTGAATCCTTTACACGTAATCTGTTCAGGGAAGGCTTCGTTGTAAAGGGAGAGAGAGATCGCATTTATTGGGAGGCTAGGATTTATGTAGGCATAAGTTATAAGCTTTTTGCTAGTGGTGCAAGAAATCTTAAAAACCTTGGAGTCGCCTTCCTCTATCCTATTTCTACACCCTATAGAAACCCCTACCGTGTCTTTCTCGAGCTCCTCCATAATAGAGTTATCCAAAACTCCCAGATTTTCCTTAGGCCCCTCGGATTCTTCTTTCAACTCCTTCCTCTCGCTCGACCCTTGTGTGATGGAGTCCTCGGGTAAGTCTACAGGGCTCTTAGTCACATCGTGGTCCTTTTTAGGGGCTCTACTTTCTACTTCATGGTCCCTATTCCTAGTTGGTTGTTGGCTCTTATCGGGTTTAGAAGCAGGTATTGCGGTGATGGTGCTCACGAAGTGGATTGGTCCTGAGGAGTCAAAAGGGTCCCTAGTTTCCTTCGCCTTAGGTGATATATGTTTAAAGAGTTTACTAGGGTTCTTTATTTTTACTTGTGAGGGTGGCTGATTAATGATGGTGACAGATTTGACCTCTTCAGCCTGAGCCAATTTACTAGCAATGCGCTCATTGATAGTATTTAACAGGTTACCAACCTTGTTATTCATATCGGCTTGCTATTGTCTGAATTGATTCTCGAGCATGGAAAGCCGTGTTTCTTGAGAAAGAAAAAACTTTCGCAGTGTTTCTTCATAGCTTTGCTCAGGTGTGTTTTGAGGTGGATAATGCACGGACCAGGTGAGTGAGGGAGAGTCATTGAAGGATACGCTCCGAGTCTGGTATCCTCTGAAATTTGGCTTATCCTTCCACGCTTCATAGGCCTCGCTGAAATTCCGAGGTCCACGATTAGTGGTGGCCCACCTATCCTCCGCTTTGTCGGCACATGAGGATGCGAATTCCTTAAAAGCTCGTTTGGGGAGCTCCATGCAATTATGAGTTTCGTGAGAGCCGTTACACAGTTTGCATGAAGAAGTGATTTTGTTCACTTGGTTTGAAGGTTTAGGAGCTTTGTAGGATTTCATAAGAAACTTGACTTGGTCTTCAATTTCCATGATCCTACGGTCGGGAGTGCTTGAATTGTTCGAAGGCAAGGATATTGCCTTGACCATTTTGTTCAAATCACGGGGATCATTCCAACTTTCGTAGTCATAGGGAGCAAGATCTTCTATGAGTTCCCATGATTCTTCCGCACTTCGATCACCTAGCTTGCCACCGGCCACTTGTTCAATGGTTTGACTCGTGGAGAGATTGATATGTCATAAAAGATTTGGACTTGGAGCCAAAGATCTATGCCATGGTGAGGGAGTTTTTGGAGTAAGTCTTTGAAACGAGTCCATGCTTCATAAAGGGTTTCACCTTGACGTTGTTGGAACATCAAGATGTCATTTCTTAGCTTGGTGGTTCTCCCCGATGGGAAAAATTGAGCAAGGAAACGAGTGGTGAGATCATCCCAAGAGGTGATGGATCTCGCGGGTAAACGCTCAAGCCATTGACTAGCTTGGTCACGTAGAGAGAATTGGAAGAGACGCAATCGGGTCGTCTCTCGAGTTTCAACATCAAGATCTATGGAATCTATGATTTTGAGAAATCCTTGCGATGTTGATTAGGATCTTTGGAACGAAGTCCATGGAATACACATCTGCTTTGCACCAATCGGATGGTGTCGGATCGCAAGGGAGACACATTAGCTCCTTGAGTGAGCTCAATGGTGTTTCGATAGCCTTGGTGGCTAGGACGGGAGTACTTTCCTAAAGTGCGGGGTCTAGGAGGTTGGTTGGGTTGTGGTGGGTTTTGTGGTGGGTTTTGTTGTAGTGGGTTGATGGATTCAAAGATATTACCACCTTCCATGATGGCTGATGGTAATGGTTACGAACAAAGGAATGAAGAAATAAGATAGAATAAAGAAAACCTATAAAAATAAAACAAAAAACTCACTAGAAAAGAATTTAGCAAGTAGACCTAATAAAAACAAATTTCAACCTAAGCAATAACTATTCCCCGGCAGCGGCGCCAAAAAACTTGATGCGTGGGATAAACGTGTTTACTTAGATTTCAGTACTCCGTAGCTATCTTTCATTAATTGAGTAGTTTGTTACAATTGCGTGGATGACGGGTTATATTACTTAATACCATTCTTGGGGCCGTGTACGATCTTCCCCAACTCTATAAGCTTCTACCTCTTCCTATGTCGAGCCGACAACTAGCTCCTAACATGGCCTCCTTAGTAGTCACTCATGCATTAAATACAACCATTAAAATCGGAGTACACATCCGATTCATGTTTCCTAAGACGTTCAAGCAAGTTACCATTTGGAGATTAGCCAGTTTTCTTAAACCTAACATCAAAATCATTCATCAACAACAACTAATAACAAACAATCAACCAACACTCAATAGCTAGGTTTTATTACATCTAAGCACACACAAACAAACCTAGCTTAGCATGTTAAAGTAAAGACAAGCATAACATAGAATTAAACAACACATAGACATATTGAATTATTATTGGAAGACTTATCTTTATTCAAACAGGGATAAAAGGAGGGTTTGAAACCCTTACAATAAGGTGAAAATTTGACCTAGGGTTTGTGGTAAAGTTCCTCCAAAAGTTCTCTCTTTAATGAATGAAAATTAGAAAACTATATATGGAGATTACACGTCTGACGGCGTCACGTTGTAACTCTGACGCCGTCAACTAGTGTAACACCCCCAAATTTGGGATACGCAGCGGAATTAAAGCTGGGTGTTACTCGACGGCACAACAGTTATAATAATAGGAAAACAATCTCTAATTGAGTTGTTTTACTGATTTTATTATTCAAATATCAGAGTTTACAAAATGAGATCCCAGTAGTTTTACAATTTGTTAAATACTTGATCAAAGAATAATAAAATTTTAGCCTTCCTTCTGTATCCATGCTCTTCGATGCCATCCTTGTTTGTTATGAGCCTGAGATAAACATGCTAAAAGCGTCAACACAAAGGTTGAGTGAATTCACAGCGTTTGTAAATAAGTAATAGTTGAGCACAAGTCATATAGTTATAAAACGAAGTATTGCAACGCAGCGTAGTGCACTAAGCCTCATGAACTCAAACCTTAACAGTTTGGACATTATAGTAATGAGCTATAATGTAACGTTACTAACATTATAATAATAATGTGAGTAACAGAGCCCTCGAGTAGGAGCTTGCCAACATCCTATTGTTCTTCAAATATAATGCATTTGGCCACTTATCCAGCGACACAAATGGGGCGTCAACTGCCAATAGATCTATTCACTATATTCGCGTTCACTCGCAAGTGATTAATGGTTCATGATATGAGGGACTTTTAATGGCAAAACGTTTAACTTAGGCAATACCAGATCAAGATAGCATACAGAAAATACTTGTGTTCAATTTTGTAGCATGTATCTCCCCACAAGTTTGGAAAACGTATGAAAAAGTGGGACTATGAACTCACCTGTGTAATAAAGCAGTCTGGATGGAAATCAACTTTAATAAAGTTGATAAACGTCTCCGACACGAAACCTGAGTTGATTACGTCAAGTTGTTTAGTATTCATATTAACTTATATGTGAGTTTAATATTTGGTATCGTGAAGGTCTTGTTAACGATTATTCTTTTAGTTATTATAACATGAAGTCTCTTCAAAAGTTATTGGTATTAAGATTTTACCATTTTTCCTTTTTATGGTTTGTTATTCGATATTGATATATAAGTTTTTATAACAAGTCCTGAATCGTTATAATGTTAAATATATTTCTTATATAAGTTTTATAAAAACTCGTCCCTATCGTATAACTATTACACGTGTTTTATAAAATAACTCGGATCCTTTAATGTGTTAAAACATATTCCCGAATCACTATATAATAAAAATATATTATTAGACTTTTTATACAAATATTACACTTTTTACCCTTATAGTTTCAAAAATGACACTTTATACCCACAATTATTGTTTGTTGACAAAACAGCCCTTGTACTAATTAACTTATAAACTTACATTTTTGGCCCAAGAAAACTCTATCTTTTATTTATTACAAAAATTTCCCTAGAGTTTTTCAGGAAATGACATAATTAAAGAGTGCGTTTGGTTGTATCAACGAGGCAAAAACAAGCTAAGTTTTAGACGAGGCCGTACAAGGTTTTTACAACGCTCTTGATGTTTTAAAAAATTTACCAGGTGGTCTTTCTAACGGTTCAGACAATAGGTCATGAGCTTTTATGGTTTGCTCGTAATAGTTTTCTAAAGTTGGGTGTTTATAAACTACTTCTACGTAGAAATTACTAAGTATTGTTATTTGTTTATTAGGTTGAGACAGCTAAAAGTATAGCTCAATAGAATCAAAACTACTTGATCTTACTTCTACATTCCTGATACTACTTAATCTATGCTAGAAGGTCTACGTTTTGTCCCTGAGTTTAGGTTCTTAGGTGATCGTTTGATAGTCGAATTAAATGGCCAAAGTTGGTACTCTAGAACCTATACTCGATCTAGAACAGAATACAAAATGATTTGGGTTTCAATTTTAAAGCCTATGAACTGCTCCGTTAAGTATCCTAGTATGTTTATATATATTCCTAGATTATCTATATCCAATCTTAAGGGTCTTGTGTTTAGAAAACATGTCGAAAATTTTAAATAGGGATGTTTGGTTTAGTACCTCGCGACAAGGAAACAAGGCCTGAGTAAAACGTCATACTTAGTTCTTTTTGACCCGGTTATTTGGGCGTTTAGAAGTGTCCTAGGTGATGGTTACAAGGGTCTATTGGCTGGTCTTATAAGCCGAAGCTTGTGGTAGAAAAATGAGGCAAAAGTGAGACGTTTAAGAAAAGATTTTTGGAAATTTAAATGTAGGGTTTAAAAATAGTCCGCACCTACAGCTCTTGTCGTGCGTTTTTAGGACCCGTGCACCTGAGTTTTTAAAGAAAACGTCATTCCGGACAATTTTCATGTTTTATCTTTTTGCTGAATCGGACCAGAAATGCCTCATTTTGCGTGTTTTCAGTTTCTGTCACAGAAACTTTGTTGATAGCTTTTCGGCAAGTTTTTGGTAATTTCATTTGGCCGTATCTTTTGACTCGTGTACTCGTTTTGGGTGATTCAAAAGCCTAGATTCTCGTTTTGATTTCTCCTAAATGATTGTTAAGTTTATATATGCTCACAAAATTATCTATCATCAATATTAGGATCCTAGTTTAATATATATGTCGAAAATATTTTATTTAAGGGTTTTGCTTGGTCTAATGACTCGTGAGAATAAAAACATTACATGTACAGCTTATGGCCAGATCTTGGGGGTAAATTGAAGTGTGCTAGGTGGTGTTTAAAAAAAACAAAAGGGCTGGTCCTAAAACTCTTGGCTTGTCATAGAAAAATAAGGCGTAAAAGGGGTGCTTGGGGCTGTTTTGCTTCAATTCAGAAAAGACAGAAACCAAGATAACTCTTTATAAAAACTTGTAGTTCCTTCATATTAGCTATTAAATGATTACCTGAATTGTTTTTAAGTATCATTAAACAACTTTAAGCTTATTAAGTTTACAACATAATAAAATGAGTGTTTGTCTGCTCGTTTCATTATATCAGAAGAAAAACAAAACATAACTTTTAGCCTAGGTTTCTAGTTAAGACTTGTTTATTAGCATATGTAAGAGTATGTAAAGCTTACAAAAGAGGTTTGAAAGGGCTGGAGTACTTACTTTGCTTAAGGGTTCGATTATAGAAGGATTTTGGACAAAGGTGACTTGGAAATGGAAACTAGGCTATCTCCTCCTTCTTGGCTTAAAACTGGTGTAAAGGTTCTTCTTCACTTCTAGTACATGGCTCGAACTTAGTTTAAAGGTGGTAAAATGCTAAGAGGATGAGTTGTGGTGGTATGCTTAAAAAAATGGTGAAGGGTTCGGTTGATATGAAGGTGACTAGCAGAGATGGTTTGTTTGGAGGGCAAGGTGGTGGCATGGCTACTTGCAGTTCCAAAGGATTATAAGGTGGTGGTGCATGGATTGGTTTAATGGTTTAGAATGATTCATGTAGTCTTGTTTTTAATAGTGTATTCATATGCACACTAAACATCTCTCCATCTATTTGGACTTCAAGATCAGTAGATATATAAGAGTATGATTGTTTGGTGCTATTCGAATGAAGATGAGTGAAAAGGGAGGAACATGGGTCGATTTATATAAGGGAGTTATGAGAGAGTTCTTGAAAGTGAGATGTCATCATGTTGTGTTGTTGGAAACATGGTAAGGTGGCCTAACTTCCTGGATTTCCAAATGTAACGAGAGGAAGTTATATTAAGGTGTGGAAGGTTTTTAACCATGAATTGTAACTAACCATATGGACTTTGGGTAAATCTTCTAGAAACATAGTGATGTGGAGACTTAGGGCACCATTTGAGGGTTCTTATGGTAGAGAGTTTACAAGTATCCATGTCCTAACTAGTTTTGTTTTTAATTTGTCTATTTCGAACTAAAAATCTGATCTAGGATTGATCATCCTTAAGTTCTTGTACTTAGGGCTTAATGACATGTACCTAGGGTTTATCTAGTGTAAGTAAGTTAGTCTAGATTGTAAGTTAAATAATATCAAAAGTAAAAATGTAATTTAGAGTTTGTTAGGTTAGGTTTTAGTGTCGAATTATATGGGTAAATAAATGAGGATCGGATTTTGTGTAAGGAGGTTGTGCCATGGGCTTACTAGGGTTGCACTAAGGTCTAAGGATTATGAAAAATATAGCTTTAGTATTTTGTCTAGTTAGAATAATTATAAATAAGTTTATGTTAATATAAATATAGTTTTTAAGTTTCATGCATCAAGTGCTTGTACACTAGGTTTAAAGACTTGTACTTTGGCTCATTAAATATAAGAAAATATATTTTAAAGGCTTGTTCAAAAAATACTTGTACAATACGCTTTGAAAATAAGTACACTGAGGTTTATAATGAGTTTATATATATATATATATATATATATATATATATATATATATATATATATAATGTGTTCATGCATTATTAACTTGTACCTGAGCTTGATAAACTTGTATTCTTGTATTTCTTTAAAAGTATCATTAATTTAAGTTTTATTATAGTTTTAATAATTTAGGGTTTTCATGAACACTTTAGTAAATAGAAAATGTTAAATTTAAACGTTGAATATGAAATGACGTAAAGTGGTAAATAAGAGTTGAAAACTTTGATACTTAACATATAAAAATATTTATTCAAAACAAAACTAAGTGGACTAGTTTATTTAGAATGTGAGTTAAATCATATTAGTTAGTTGTTGTGATTAGTTAAACTGATAATGTTTTAAAAAAAATTAGACGTGGAAAAATGGATAAGTATTAGTTTAATTTAAGTGGAAATTTACTTGTGGTTACAGTCTCACCCCCTTAACGGAATCTCGTCCCGAGATTCAGTCTATGTTAGGTTTTAAATTGATGAGGACGAATTGTCTAATTTATGAAAACTTATAATTTAGAACTACACATGTAAATATTATTTCGAAGGTCATATAAACTTAAGAAAATTTATTTTAAATGAAGATTGTTATTTATGAAATTTATCCTATTTCAGTAATTATCCTTGAAAATATCTTGATTTCAAATTTCTCGTTTAGTAAAAATCAAATTTTTGACATTGAAAAACTGTCTTTTAAATAAGAAAATTTCGAATGAAAACTTGATGGATGTAAAGAAAATTTTTTAAACTTTTGTAGATGATGAATCCGTTTTTTCCTTAAAAAAAATTTAAAATTTTTAAACGTCATGAACAGTAACTCCTAACGGCTAGTGAACAGTAATTTCCAACGGTCGTGGTCGTGAACAGTGACCCAACGGTTGTGAATAGTGTTCCAACGGCTAGTTTTTATCTTATAAATACCCCATTTTAATTCTCATTTCTCCATCACCCAAATTTCTCTCTTTAAATTTTCAAAATGCCGCACATTATTACTATTATTGCGATCGTGTACGTTGTTATTACTTCTATCTACATGACCTACGCTCCAGAAGAAGATTATGCATTCTTGGCCGAGATTTTAGCGTTTCTTATACCACTCTTGGTTCTAGCAATTGTTATCGATGAGGTTTGGAAGTAATAGACAGCATCGTGGTAGGACATTGAAATAAATTTTCTATGTAATCTTTAGTGAATGTATAATAAGATTTGGTTGTTTTATGTATAAAACCATGTTTTGCGTTGATAATTTGTTTATTGTACAAAATATTCAAGTTGTTATATATGGTCGTAGTTCTCATTCTCGTAGTTGTAGTTGTGTTCTTTATTAGCCTAGTGGATCAACCTATTGGCGATTCTATTATTTACTTGGTGATTTTTGTAACCTTAGCACCACCGATGTTAATTATTTCATTGTGTATTCATATTTATGGAGTCTAATAATATTTTACGTTATTCGTATTTTATGAATTTTAGTGATCCTCGGATTTTATCCTCATGTTATTTCAGTCATAAATAAACCCACTTATTTATAATTCATTATTTACATTGCGAGGCGTCCCAAAACAATGTAAACAAAGAAATATAAACTTATGGTTCGGTGATTCATAATATCTTTATTTAAATAAAAAGGTGTCCCAATTCATTTAAATAAAGACATTACAAATCATCCTACTTAAGAATTTCTGACTTAACATTCGTAATTAATCGATGAATTAAGTATTCTGAGAGAATGGAGAGTTTTTACACTCATTTTGTATATGGGAGTAAGATAATCAAGGTGAGTTGACATAGTTTTTCAAAATAGTTTGGTGAGTATATTTTTAACATAAATAGGATAAGAATTGTGGAAACCACAATGTCTTAGGAAAATCTTGTAAATTTTGGAAATATAGAAGTAGATACATGCTCAGAAAGATACGATTAAAACGTAACGCCTTAGAATAGGCATCTGCAGACATGTTTATTTGTATAAAGTGTTCAAAGGTATATCATAAATGTATATACCGGTTTACTAAAGTTTTTGAGTAACATAATTACCTGGAAATCACATAATCATCTAGAGGCTGGAAGGCACGGACAACGAAAGGCTATAAAACATTTTTGTGAAAAAGTGGTTATAGTTCGGACCTCAATTAGACCTGTTTCTCTATAACTATAGCTCTGATACCAATCTGTAACACCCCCAAATTTGGGATACGCAGCGGAATTAAGCTGGGTGTTAGTCGACGGCACAACAGTTATAATAATAGGAAAACAATCTCTAATTGAGTTGTTTTAATGATTTATTATTCAAATATCAGAGTTTACAAAATGAGATCCCAGTAGTTTTACAATTTGTTAAATACTTGATCAAAGAATAATAAAATTTTAGCCTTCCTTCCGTATCCATGCCATCCTTGTTTGTTATGAGCCTGAGATAAACATGCTAAAAGCGTCAACACAAAGGTTGAGTGAATTCACAGCGTTTATAAATAAGTAATAGTTGAACACAAGTCATATAGTTATAAAACGAAGTATTGCAACGCAGCGTACTGCACTAAGCCTCATGAACTCAAACCTTAACAGTTTGGACATTATAGTAATGAGCTATAATGTAACGTTGCTAACATTATAATAATAATGTGAGTAACAGATCCCTCGAGTAGGAGCTTGCCAACATCCTATTGTTCTTCAAATATAATGCATTTGGCCACTTATCCAGCGACACAAATGGGGCGTCAACTGCCAATAGATCTATTCACTATATTCGCGTTCACTCGCAAGTGATTAATGGTTCATGATATGAGGGACTTTTAATGGCAAAACGTTTAACTTAGGCAATACCAGATCAAGATAACATACAGAAAATACTTGTGTTCGATTTTGTTGCATGTATCTCCCCACAAGTTTGAAAAACGTATGAAAAAGTTGGACTATGAACTCACCTGTGTAATAAAGCAGTCTGAATGGAAATCAACTTAAATAAAGTTGATAAACGTCTCCGACACGAAACCTGAGTTGATTACGTCAAGTTGTTTAGTATTCATATTAACTTATATGTGAGTTTAATATTTGGTATCGTGAAGGTCTTGTTAACGATTATTCTTTTAGTTATTATAACATGAAGTCTCTTCAAAAGTTATTGGTATTAAGATTTTACCATTTTTCCTATTTATGGTTTGTTATTCGATATTGATATATAAGTTTGTATAACAAGTCCTGAATCGTTATAATGTTAAATATATTTCTTATATAAGTTTTATAAAAACTCGTCCCTATCGTATAACTATTACACGTGTTTTATAAAATAACTCGGATCCTTTAATGTGTTAAAACATATTCCCGAATCACTATATAATAAAAATATATTATTAGACTTTTTATACAAATATTACACTTTTTACCCTTATAGTTTCAAAAATGACAATTTATACCCACAATTATTGTTTGTTGACAAAACAGCCCTTGTACTAATTAACTTATAAAACTTACATTTTTGGCCCAAGAAAACTCTATCTTTTATTTATTACAAAAATTTCCCTAGAGTTTTTCAGGAAATGAAATAATTAAAGAGTACGTTTGGTTGTATCAACGAGGCAAAAACAAGCTAAGTTTTAGACGAGGTCGTACAAGGTTTTTACAACGCTCTTGATGTTTTAAAAAATTTACCAGGTGGTCTTTCTAACGGTTCAGACAATAGGTCATGAGCTTTTATGGTTTGCTCGTAATAGTTTTCTAAAGTTGGGTGTTTATAAACTATTTCTACGTAGAAATTACTAAGTATTGTTATTTGTTTATTAGGTTGAGACAGCTAAAACTATAGCTCGATAGAATCAAAACTACTTGATCTTATTTCTACATTCCTGATACTACTTAATCTATGCTAGAAGGTCTATGTTTTGCCCCTGAGTTTAGGTTCTTAGGTGATCGTTTGATAGTCGAATTAAATGGCCAAAGTTGGTACTCTAGAACCTATACTCGATCTAGAACAGAATACAAAACGATTTGGGTTTCAATTTTAAAGCCTATGAACTGCTCCGTTAAGTATCCTAGTATGTTTATATATATTCCTAGATTATCTATATCCAATCTTAAGGGTCTTGTGTTTAGAAAACATGTCGAAAATTTTAAATAGGGATGTTTGGTCTAGTAACTCGCGACAAGGAAGCAAGGCCTGAGTAGAACGTCATACTTAGTTCTTTTTGACCCGGTTATTGGGGCGTTTAGAAGTGTCCTAGGTGATGGTTACAAGGGTCTATTGGCTGGTCTTATAAGCCGAAGCTTGTGGTAGAAAAATGAGGCAAAAGTGAGGCGTTTAAGAAAAGATTTTTGGAAATTTAAATGTCGGGTTTAAAAACAGTCCGCACCTACAGCTCTTGTCGTGCGTTTTTAGGACCTGTGTTCCTCAGTTTTCAAAGAAAACGTCGTTCCGGACAACTTTCATGCTTTAACTTTTTGATGAATCGGAACCGAAATGCCTCATTTTGCGTATTTTCTGTTTCTGTCACAGAAACTTTGTTGACAGCTTTTCGGCAAGTTTTTGGTAATTTCATTTGGCCGTATCTTTTGACTCGTGTACTCGTTTTGGGTGATTCAAAAGCCTAGATTCTCGTTTTTATTTCTCCTAAATGATTGTTAAGTTTATATATGCTCAAAAAATTATCTATCATCAATATTAGGATCCTAGTTTAATATATATGTCGAAAATATTTTATTTAAGGGTTTTGCTTGGTCTAATGACTCGCGAGAATTAAAACATTACATGTACATCTTATGGCCAGACCTTGGGGGCAAATTGAAGTGTGCTAGGTGGTGTTTAAAAAAAAACAAAAGGGCTGGTCCTAAAACTCTTGGCTTGTCATAGAAAAATAAGGCGTAAAAGGGGTGCTTGGGGCTGTTTTGCTTCAATTCAGAAAAGACAGAAACCAAGATAACTCTTTATAAAAACTTGCATTTCCTTCATATTAGCTATTAAATGATTACTTGAATTGTTTTTAAGTATCATTAAACAACTTTAAGCTTATTAAGTTTACAACATAATAAAATGAGTGTTTGTCTGCTCGTTTCATTATATCAGAAGAAAAACAAAACATAACTTTTAGCCTAGGTTTCTAGTTAAGACTTGTTTATTAGCATATGTAAGAGTATGTAAAGCTTACAAAAGAGGTTTGAAAGGGCTGGAGTACTTACTTTGCTTAAGGGTTCGATTATAGAAGGATTTTGGACAAAGGTGACTTGGAAATGGAAACTAGGCTATCTCCTCCTTCTTGGCTTATAACTGATCTAAAGGTTCTTCTTCACTTCTAGTACATGACTAGAACTTAGTTTAAAGGTGGTGAAATGCTTAGAGGATGACTTGTGGTGGTATGATTAAAAAAATGGTGAAGGGTTCGGTTGATATGAAGGTGACTAGCAGAGATGGTTTGTTTGGAGGGCAAGGTGGTGGCATGGCTACTTGCAGTTCCAAAGGATTATTAGGTGGTGGTGCATGGATTGGTTTAATGGTTTAGAAAGATTCATGTATTCTTGTTTTTAATAGTGTATTCATATGCACACTACACATCTCTCGATCTATTTGGACTTCAAGATCAGTAGATATATAAGAGTATGATTGTTTGGAGCTATTCGAATGATGATGAGTGAAAAGGGAGGAACATGGGTCGATTTATATAAGGGAGTTATGAGAGAGTTCTTGAAAGTGAGATGTCATCATGTTGTGTTGTAGGAAACATGGTAAGGTGGCCTAACTTCCTGGATTTCCAAATGTACCGAGAGGAAGTAATATTAAGGTGTGGAAGGTTTTTAACCATGAATTGTAACTAACCATATGGACTTTGGGTAAATCTTCTAGAAACATAGTGATGTGGAGACTTAGGGCACCATTTGAGGGTTCTTATGGCTAGAGAGTTTACAAGTATCCATGTCCTAACTAGTTTGGTTTTTAATTTGTCTATTTCGAACTAAAAATCTGATCTAGGATTGATCATCCTTAAGTTCTTGTACTTAGGGCTTAATGACATGTACCTAGGGTTTATCTAGTGTAAGTAAGTTAGTCTAGATTGTAAGATAAATAATATCAAAAGTAAAAATGTAATTTAGAGTTTGTTAGGTTAGGTTTTAGTGTCGAATTATATGGGTAAATAAATGAGGATCGGATTGTGCGTAAGGAGGTTGTGCGACGGGCTTACTAGGGTTGCACTAAGGTCTAAGGATTATGAAAAATATATCTTTAGTATTTTGTCTAGTTAGAATAATTATAAATAAGTTTATGTTAATATAAATATAGTTTTTCAGTTTTATACATCAAGTGCTTGTACACTAGATTTAAAGACTTGTACTTTGGCTCATTAAATATAAGAAAATATATTTTGAAGGCTTGTTTATAAAATACTTGTACAATACGCTTTGAGAATAAGTACACTGAGGTTTATAATGAGTTTATATATATATATATATATATATATATATATATATATATATATATATATATATATATATATATATATATATATATATATATATATATATAATGTGTTCATGCATTATTAACTTGTACCTGAGCTTGATAAACTTGTATTCTTGTATTTCTTTAAAAATATCATTAATTTAAGTTTTATTATAGTTTTAATAATTTAGGGTTTTCATGAACACTTTAGTAAATAGAAAATGTTAAATTTAAACGTTGAATATGAAATGACGTAAAGTGGTAAATAAGAGTTGAAAACTTTGGTACTTGACATATAAAAATATTTATTCAAAACAAAACTAAGTGGACTAGTTTATTTAGAATGTGAGTTAAATCATATTAGTTAGTTGTTGTGATTAGTTAAACTGATAATGTTTAAAAAAAAATTTAGACGTGGAAAAATGGATAAGTATTAGTTTAATTTAAGTGGAAATTTACCGGTTGTTACAACTAGCCGCCAATACTCTCCTCAGATTCCCTAGATCCAGATCTGACGGCATCACGTATAAATCTTCATATGGCCGTCACGTGTAAAATTGCTCTTGACGGCCTTGGCGTCCCAAAGCATGACACCGTCACTCTTTAAATCCCAAAAACAATCTGGCACGTCTTGTGTAAACTTTTTATCCACCTCTTTGCCAACACATGACACCATCAAACGCAAAGCATGACGTCGTCAGGTACTATTTCCAGCTTGATTTTGAAGACTTTTCCGTTTTCTTCACTTTTCGCTCCAAAAATGTCCAAAATGCTTCCTTTTTCAGATTTCTTCTCCAAAGTACCTAAAATGACAAAAGGAATGATTTGAGGTAATATTTGATCAAATAATCACGACTTAGGGCTTAAATGACCCCTAAAAGCGTAACACTTTTCGCCTCATCATCATGCCTTAATCCCTTCCCCCAGGCTTCGGTTGGCCCTGTCCACCATACAATTTGCTTGTGGGTGTTTCACTGAAGCGAAGCGTTGCTGGATGTGTAGTTTTTCACACCAGTCTTTGAATGGCTTGTCATAGAATTGTTTTCCATTGTCAGATATGATTACTCCGAGGAGTCCAAATTTGCACACAATGTTTTCCCATACAAATTTCTTTACCTGTTGGCCCGTTATGGTAGCGACAGAGTTTGCCTCTATCCAATTCGTGAAGTAGTCGATTGCCACAATTAGGAACTTGACTTTGCCCGGTCTTTCTGGAAAGGTTCCGGCTATGTCAATTCCCCATTTGTAGAACGGCCATGGGGAAGTAATTGGCGTTAGGTTTTGATATGGGTGTCTTGGGATAGGTTTATGAACTTGAAAATCTTGACATGCGAGGATTATTATTCTTGCGTCCTTGTGCATTGTTCGCCAGTAGTACCCAGTTCTCAAAGCTTTTGCCACTAAAGACCTGGTTCCGGCGTGCATGCCGCAGGATCCTTCGTAGATATCCCGCAACACGTATTCTGCTGTTCATGGTCTGACACATCGCAGCCAAGGTCCAAGGAAGGACTTTTTGTATAGGATTTCTTTTATAACAGCAAAGCGCTGTGATGTCCTTTTCACCGTGTTAGCTTTCTTTTGCTCCACTGGTAGCAAGTCTTTTGTTAGATATTCGTAGATTGGAGTCATCCAGGTGTCTCCTTCTTCTTCGATTACGGCTAACACTTGCGTTTCTTCGATAGATTTTTTGTCTAGCTCTTTCACCAGCACTTGCTTGCTTATATGTGCGATGGTGGTGAATGCCATTTTGCTCAAGGCATCAGCTTTCTTGTTTTTGCTTCTCTGTATTTGTTGAATTGAAAACATTCTGAAGGTACTTATAAGTTCCCTAGCCTTTTCTAAGTATTGAATCATTTCCATTTCTTTGGCCACATAGGATCCGTTGATTTGGTTTGCTACGAGTCGAGAGTCAGCGTACGCTTGCAAGTTTTCAACGGTCATCTATCCCGTTATTCTTAGACCGGCTAGGAGAGCTTCGTACTCTGATTCATTGTTACTTGCTTTAAATGTGAACCTTAGGGCATAGGTGAATTCTGCTCCTTCTGGGCTAATAAGCATCAACCCTGCCCCGGATCCATCCCCGCATGACGATCCATCCGTGAATAGTTTCCAGGTTTCCAGTAGCTTTTCTTCTTCCATTGGTTCACTTTCTGAGTCATCTTCTAGTCATTCCACTATGAAGTCTACCAAGATTTGTCCTTTGACCAAGACTCATGGCCGATAGTATATGTCATATCCTCCCAGTTTGATGCTCTATTTATGTAGTCTTCCTGCCACCTCTGGTTTCGATAGGATCTGCTTGACTGGTTAATCCGTAATAACCACCACGGTGTGTGCTTGGAAGTACCTTTTCAAATGCCTGGTGGCGTGCACCAGGGCTCACACCATTTTTTCCATTGGTGTGTAGTTTATCTCCGGGCCTCTCAAGACGCGGCTTACAAAGTAAATTGCCATTTGTTTTTCCCCCTTTTCGTCATTAGCACCACGCTTACCGCTTCTTTTGCCACCGCTAGATAGACGATTAATTATTCTTTTTCTATTGGTGCTGTTAGCGTCGGAAGGTTGGCTATTACTTTTTTCATTTGTTGGAAGGCTTCCTCTGCCTCTTTCGTCCAATGGAAGTCACTTTTCTTTGGTCAAATTTTGAGTGTCTTGAAGAAACATAGTGATTTCACTTCTGACTTTATGGAACCGGTTCAAGCTAGCTAGCTTCCCATTTAGTTTTTGTACTTCTTTCAGACATTTGGGAGATGGGAGGTTAGTAACCGCTTCTGCTTTATCTGGGCAGGCTTGTATGCCTTTGGTACTGATGGTATAGCCCAAAAATGTCCCTTCTTCCACGCCGAAGGTGCATATTTTGGGGTTTAATTTCATATTTATGCTTTTTAGCGTCCGGAACATTCCTTCCACATCCCTGATGATGTCATCCTCCGTACGAATTTTTATCACTAAGTCGTCCACATATACTTCCAGATTTTTCCCAATTTGTTTGTAGAAGGCTTTGTCTACCAACCGCTGGTATGTTGCTCCAGTGTTCTTTAGGCCAAACGACATTTTGGAGTAGTAAATTATGCCTTCATTGGTTATGAACGCTATCTTTTCTTCATCTTCCTCAGCCATTTGTATTTGATGGTAGCCCTTGTACGCGTCTAGGAAGCATTTGAAGCGGTATTCGTAGAGGGATTCTATCTTCCCGTCTATCTCTGGCAGCGGATAACAGTCATGCGGGCATGCTTTATTTAGGTCTTTGAAGTCAACACACATTCTCCAGTTGTCATCATGTTTCTTAACAATTACGGGGTTGGCTAACCAACTATGGTAATGCACTTCTGTCATGATGCCTACTTCTACAAGCTTTTCCACTTCTTCCTGTATTGCCTTGTTTCTTTCTAGGGCATGGCCTCATTTCTTTTGTCTTATTGGGGTATACCCCTCGCGGATGTTGAGGCGGTGCTCTGCTATACGCCGCGAGACGCCCACCATATCTACCGGGCACCAGGCGAACACGTCCAGATTTCTTCCTAACAACTCACATAGCTTTGTTCGGCCTTCCTCTATGAGGGTAGAGCCTATTGTCACTGTTTGATCTAGATGTTTCGGGTGAAATGCGACTTTGATCCTTTCTTCCGCTGGGGGGGGGGGGGGGGGGGTCGGCCACGGGGGTTCCTACTGTTGGTTCGAAAACCATCGCACATTCAAGAGGGATGATTTTGCTACTCCGCAGTGTGTGTACTTCTCCCTCAACAGGGAATTTGAACATGCCATGGGCTGTTGACGGTACCACTTGTATTTTTCATACCCCTGGTAGCCCTATAATTCTGTTGTAGGGTGAGTGCGACCTTATTATGTAGAATTTCATCCATGCGGAGGCGGCGTGCTCTTTGTCGCCTATCTTTACCTGGAGTGTTACTTGCCCTATTGGTCATATGACGTTACCACCAAATCCGATAAGAGGTACTGTGGCCGGAACTATCGTACTCCTTATCTTAGGCCAGAGCCTATTGAAGCTGTGTTCATATAATATTTTGGAAGCTGAGCCCCCGTCCACATATATGCGGTGCATACAGTGGCCTCTGATTTCGGCTTCTATGATCATTGGACCTTCATTCCCCTCGTCTCCCCCCAAAGGTGGGAAAGATATTTCTGGATGGGGAGAGAAGCTTTGTGTTATTTTTTGAGGATGCTTTTACTTTCTTTGCTATCTTTTGCTGATCATTTCAGCTATTTTGCTTTAGCTCCTTGATCACGTATGACAACTTACCGGTTTTTTATCAACTTCTCAATTTGCCTTTTTAAGTGTATGCACTCGTCGGTGCTATGCCCTACCTCTCCGTGGAAGTCACAAAACTTGTTACCATTCCTTTTTTCGACCGAGGTCGTCATCGGAGGCGGGGGTTTGACTTTTGCTTTCCCTAGAGCCAAAATTTCCTTTGGGGACTTAGAGAGAAGGATGAACCGGTCCGGTCTCCTGTCCGATCTCTGTTGGCTCTTAAATCCCTCTTTTTGAAAATTTTGCTTTTGACTCTCGTCGGACTGTCCCAATGATGAAGATGGTTTCCTTCGTTCCTGATTTCCGGCCGCCGCCTCTCCCCTTAGGAAGGACATGGTTGCCCTCATCATTTCATCGACGGTTTTAGGAATATTGTCATGCAAGCGCTTAATTAAGTCCGGGTTGTTTATCCCGTGCATGAATCACGATATTTTTAACACCTCTGGGGCTCCCTTAACGTGTCTGCACTACTTTTTAAACCTTTCGATGAAATCTTCCGTGGATTCTCCTTCCCCCTGCTTTATATTATGAAGCTCCACGGGATCCTTGATGCACTTCTTTTGCTGGAGAAAGTTTGCGAGGAATGCTTCCTTTAGCTCATTATAGCTGTCAATTGTTTCTGGTGGGAGGTCGTCAAACCATACTCTGGCGGAACCTGTTAGTGTGGTGATAACGCTCAAAGTTAACATGTTTTTATAAGCGTTATTAGTGTTTTTGTGTATGTTATTTGGTTGTTTTTATATGCTTTTGCCACTAAATCGTATCAAAGTATGTTTTTGTAGCATATGTAGCCAAATGTAGAAAAAATGGAGAAAAAGTGAAGAAAATGAAGTATATGCGATTACCTGAAGATTCCCAAGCTCAAAAGTCGAATCTGTGAAGCATTTCATATGAGAATCTAAGTTTTGTCATTTCAAAGTTCCAAGTTCAGAGTTAATCAAGTTTGGATAGTGCATAAAGAACTACACAAGGAAAAGTCAAATCCAAAGCAACCAGAATCTGCTATCCGGTCGGTTAGAGTTTAACCGATCGGATAGCCATAATGACCATCTCCATCCGATCGATATCAACCCGCAACCGATCGGATGGTCATTTCTGCATGTTTATACCAACTTTTGTGCATGAATCTTGGTCTGTTGTCCCATGGTTCTAGGCCCTTCTTAGTGTCTTATTGTCGAAGTTCCAGCATTTAAGTCCATATTCATTACTAGGAGTATTGGACAAGCTTATAAGGATCCCAAAAGTGCACAATTGAAGACACCATTCAAGAGATCATTTACTCTCATTACTACTCTCAATTATTATCATCATCTAGCTCTCAAAGGAGGAAAATTCGTGCAGAAAGAACCAGGAACTTTGGAGGACCAAGGAAGAAACATTTGGAGTCCAAAAATCTCAAGAAATCATCACCAACATTTAGGTTATCAATACCTTGTCATTTGTTATCAATTCCAAAGCATTGTAAGACTTAAAACCATGGATTCTAATGTTAAATATTCTGAGTTTATTTGCATGTTTGCTATGAGTGGCTAGTAATCTTTTTACACTTGTTTTGATGATGTTTTATACTTAGTAGTCTTTTTACACTTGTTTTGATGATGTTTTATACTTAGTGATAGTTATGATTGTGATAACATGTTTTAATTCAATTTCAAGTCAATCCTAAGAACCAATTGTACCTTAAGTTTCATCGTGACATTTGTTTAGCCAAGGTTAACTAATTGATAATAGTTTCAAGGGTCGAAAGATTTGTTATTATTCAACTAGTTATAATCATTTGTCTATGAATGATTGTTTTTCACCATAATTATTCTTGACTAAACAAAGAAACGAGAAGTATGATTGTAATGAGAATGCTTTTATAACATCAAAGCGGGTTGTTTGTAAACTTTTAGTTGGATGAAAGTTTAAATGTTTATAAACAATTGTAACCTTTTTGTCTATGAATGGGTTACCTTTTGTAATGACCATTTCCTAAGAGTATTTGATTTGTAATAAGAGTTTGTTCTTGTGTTTAAGATATTCACCATACCTTATGAACCTTGGATAGATCTTGAATTGATTGGTTTACACCTAAAGCTTGTTTTTATAAACTAAAATCTTGATGAAGGTTTAACTTGTAGAAACAATAGATTAGACCACCATCTAATTATCTCAACCAACATGTTATCAAAAGTTATCACAATCATGTGTGTCATTAAGTAGAAAACTAGTCTAAACAAGTGTAGTTTTTAAATTATTGAATTTGCTTATTATCTTATGTAGGACCTTAGATATATCAACTTTAATAACAATATAGCATGTAAATGAAGTAAAGATGGTGACTTGGTAAGATGTATGTGTGGCATAAATATTGAAAGAGAATGATAAGATGAAGAGAACTTTTATTAAAAAACACACACACTTACACACACAAGCACACACCTCAAATGAGCTTTGAGGTGTTTATATAGTTAGATACAAGAGATGCCTTAAAAGGCTTTCCATGGGCTTGGTATTGGGCTTGGTTTCCTTTTACATATAAAGGCTTTCATTACTTAGCACATGACATATTAGCTTACCAAGACCAAGGCCCATTGACTATTCTAATAACAAAAAGTACGACACATTACAACGTTACAATAAATGAGAATGACCATCCCTTTCTAATATAATTTTTAATGCTAACAATCTCCCCCTAAGGGGTGGTCATTCGAATGATGCTCCACGTGATTAGGTCTTCTTTGTACTTTGTTGCTGACCATTGTGTGTCGTAGAGGAATAGTCTTTAGTCTTTGTTCCTTCATGCTTTATGATCTTTAATGACTGACTTTTCATCGTTCTTTGTTCTTTTGTGATTTGGAGCAATCTGCCTTTCGTCACTTCTGTGTCTGTGGTGGTTGTATGCCATTCCAACATGCTCATACATCTTTGGACTTTGATATTCATATGCACGTAGTTCCCTTTCTTTCACTTTGATCTTTAGTCTTTATACTTTGTTGATTCTTCTTTTTGGCGTAGAATCTTTCTTTGAACTTTGTGTTGTATAGATCTTTGAGGGAGCTTTCTTTAACTTCCAGATGTATGTATGAGCATGCGGAATCTGTCGCCATGGAGGTGATATGTAGCTACAGGTAAACAGTTAGCAATAAAACAACCGGTACTTACTGATAAGGAACTCGAGATCGTCAACAGCATAGTGTGAAGACTCCTTCTAATCCTTACCATGGCCATTCCTATGTCAGATACTCTCGAGAGAGCTTACAAGACCTACTAAGTAGCTCAATGACTGGGTGAGTCGCTAGGGATCACTCCACGACTGTAGACCGTTTGAAACCACCGCGAACACTAAGCGCAACCCATAAAGAATTACCGAGGTGACCTGCTGTCAG
The DNA here is from genome assembly GCA_030686995.1 of Artemisia argyi. Lineage (NCBI taxonomy): Eukaryota > Viridiplantae > Streptophyta > Magnoliopsida > Asterales > Asteraceae > Artemisia > Artemisia argyi. Next base: position 88,559,428 of record CM060680.1, on the reverse strand, counting down.
GGCTGCATGATGTTGACCCTGACAGGAGTTTCCATTCAATCATTGAGAAACACTTGTGTGAATTCTCTCATAAATGTTCTGGCAGATTGCTAAGATCTGCGTAGGACTCTTAAGTTTACATCTGGCGTCCTTAATGATGAACAACCAGTGTAGAAATATCATGTGTTCCTATGAGATCTTTTGATGAATCTCGGGGCTCTAGACTCGATAAGTGCACATTTGGTTTCCTATGCGGAGATTAGGGAGAGGTCTCCTGCTTCAATATCAACCATCTCTAAGAGACAGGTCGATAGATTACACCGGTTCCCCGTGAGAATGAAACAAGCTCTTTTAAGAGAACTTAAGTGGTTAAGAAGGTTTAGTGCAGTGCGTTACTGGGTCCATGACGTCTTTTTCTTCAATACCGGTGTCACCTTAGTAATGACCAGTAGCATACGAATTGAACCTGGTGTCTGCCCTAAGGTTGAACATTTGGAGGGCTATTTCTTTTCACCCTTTTTCATAACTTTTCTTTTTAATTCTTCAACCCCTTCTTTCTCCTTTCTCATTTTCTCCTTTTTTCAATCATACCTAAGGACTTCTAATTCTAATCTATTGGATTTGTCCTTGGGTAGATCCCTCCGGCTCTGGCGGATCATTGGACGGTTTTTCCTAACCTTAGTCACCTTATAACTCCATGACTATCATATAATTGCCATGAAACCATTTATGAAAAATCTCTCAAAGTGTTTATGATAATAAAACACATTGTTGTTACCACTTTGAGAGTTTTGCAACTTTTGAAGGACTCCCCCTTCACATGTGCTCATGCATTTTTAAGAAATTTGCACATGCGTGAGGAGTTTGCACTTTTTGAATTGATCCACTTTCAGTGAACATGACCGATTCGAGACACCCTTACATCACTAGTTAGACTAGCTTGAAATTATTACCCGTCCTGGTCAAGTCCAAAGAAAGTTTCTCGATATAGTATATTCTACTCAGACAAGTCCTATTCGAGACATGCTTACATCACTAGTTAGACTAGCTTGAAATTATTACCCGTCCAGGACAAGTCTTTTCGATTGCTGACATTTTAAGCTTCGTCAATTCATTTGTACTTACTGAGTTGAGCTCTTTTGAGATTCAGCCACACTCTTTACACATTTTGATCACATATTAATCATGTCTTCTCCCCCTCAAAAATAGCATAGCGTGATATTTTTGATATCAACTGATTAATAAAAAGCTTTTTGGAGAGAAAGACAGATTTGATTTTGCATGAGAAACGACATGTTTTAGAAAAACATTTAAAGAACTCCCGTTCAAGCATCTGTACATGTCCGTATCATTGTTGAATGACATTTCTAGAGACGTACAAAATATTGATTTATACGAGAGACATGTCGTGAGAAGAATATTTTTGTATTTTTTGATTTTTGTATTTTTTGAAATTTTGTATTTTTGTATATTTTTTTTTCAAAGATATTTACAGCGAAGCGATTTTGAAAACATTTTTCAAGAAGATTCGAGAAGACGTTCTAGCTCCTCAGGAGTTAGGCTTCGCATGCCAATTCGTCGAACTAAATAGTCAAACAGCTCTTTTGGAAGGGCTTTAGTAAATAGATCGGCGAGTTGGTAATCAGTCTTAACGAAAAATAATTCAACAGTACCCTCTTCCACGTGTTCTTTGATGAAATGGTACCGGACTTTGATATGCTTCGTCTTAAAGTGATGTACGGGATTGCACGAGATGGCTATGGCACTTTTTGAGTCACAATACATAGGTATTTTGTCAAAAGTAAAGCCATAATCTGTGAGCTGTGTCCGAATCCAAAGAACTTGGGCACAACACGCAGATAGAGACACATACTCGGCTTCGGCGGCTGATAGCGCAGTACAATCCTGTTTCTTTGACAACCAGCTTACTAGCTTTTCACCCAAAAATTGTGCTCCACCTGATGTACTCTTTGCTGTAACTTGATCACCAGCATGGTCTGCATCTGAAAATACTGTTAGATGAAACCCCGAATCCTTCGGATACCAAAGTCCCATGTTAATGGTGCTTCGTAGGTACCGAAAGATCCGTTTAACCTCTTTGAGGTGAAGTTCGGTAGGCTTTGCCTGAAACCATGCTAACAAACAAACAACAAATTGAATATCGGGTCGACTAGCGGTTAGGTACATGAGAGAACCGATCATGCTTTGATATTTCTTCGGATCGATTGGTTTCCCAAACAAATCAGCACCTATTTTTGGTGAAGTGACCATTGGTGTACCAACAGAATCACAATTTTCCATTCCATGTTTTTTCAAAATCTCTATTGTATATTTAGCTTGATTGATAAAAATACCACGAGGGGATTGATGTATTTGTAAACCAAGAAAGAATTTTAGTTCCCCCATCATGGACATTTCAAATTTGCTTTTCATGAGATTTTCAAAATGTTTTGAATGGTTAGGATTGGTTTATCCAAAAATAATGTCGTTCACGTAAATTTGAACGATCAAAATGTCATCTTTGAATTTTTTGATAAACAAGGTGTCATCAACCGTTCCTTTTGTGAAATTGTTTTTTAGTAAGAAAGATGATAGTTCGTCATACCACGCTCTTGGAGCTTGTTTTAAACCATAAATTGCTTTCTTAAGCTTGTAGACGTAGTCTGGATGATCTTTGTCGATGAATCCCTTTGGCTGACTCACATACACTTCTTCTTTCAGAGTTCCATTCAAGAAAGCTGTCTTAATGTCCATCTGATAGACTGTGATGTTTTTGTGAGCGGCATTGGCTAAGAAAATCCGGACTACTTCAAGTCTAGCTACAGGCGCGAATGATTCCTCGAAATCTAGCCCTTCTTCTTGTGGATAACCTTTAGCCACGAGACGAGCTTTGTTATGAATTACAGTCATTTCCTCATCCAGTTTGTTCTTCCACAACCACTTGAGATCAAGAACACGTTTATCAAGTGGTCGTTCAACAAGTTCCCAACTATCATGTAACAGGTATTGAAGAAATTCCTCCTGCATCGCTTCAATCCAAGGGTTTTCTGCCATTGCTTCTCGAATGTTCTTTGGTTCTTTGAGGCTGATTAAGCAAATGTAAATGCACAATTCGAGATCGGTGGCAAGTTGTCTCCTTGTCTGAACTGGCTTTGAAGGTTCACCAATAACGTGTTCTATTGGATGGTCTTTTGTCCATTGAAACGTAGAAGGGTACCTTGGGTAAAACATATGTGTGTTAGATGGTTCTTGTAACCTTGAAGAAGATTCAGCAGAGTCTGTTGCAAACGGGTTTTCAAATACTTCTACTTCTTCTTCTAACGCAACATCGTTTGAATTATTTGTAGGTTCTTCTTGAAAATTAGTGTTTTGATTTTGCTCATCAACTCTTGGTAGATCAGTTTCAATAACTGGAGTTGCTGGAGTAGATGTTGATGATGTTGAGGTAGTTGGTGCTTCAGCTTCGATTGTTGTAGATGCATCTTGTGATGGTGGTGGTTGATGATTTTGAGCGGGTGCAGCGGAATGTTGTGGAGATGCATTTGTCGAAGTTCCACCATAATATTCATCAAACATTAACTCGAAGAAATTTTCCAGTTCTTGTTCTGAAGGTTTATCCGTGTTTGTTGACTGAGCTCCTTGAGGTACGAGTCCTGAACTGATGTGTCCAGAAGTCTGCATGTTTGGTGCGGGTCCTAATCTGGTTTGATTAGAAGCCATCAGATTAAGCGCGGGTTCTAGAGCGTATCTCTCAGAAGCCATTTGTGAAATCTCGTCAAACTTCACATTCATCGTCTCCATTATCCTTTTCGTTCTTCTATTATACACCCTGAATGCCCTTGAGTTTTCTGAATATCCAATGAAGATTCCAATATCACCCTTAGCTTTTAACTTCCCTAGATCTTCTCTGTCATTCGTCGGATAGCACAAAGCGCCAAACACATGAAGGTAAGAGATGTTAGGTTTACGGTTGTTCACTAGCTCATATGGGGTTTTATTGAATCTCGGATGGACTAGGGATCGGTTTTGAGTAAAGCAAGCAGCCGCTATAGCATCAGCCCATAAGAATAGTGGTGCACTAGAAAAAATCAGCATTGTGCGAGCAGCTTCCACAAGAGTTCGATTTCTTCTTTCAACTACCCCATTCTGCTGTGGAGTTCTAACAACTGATGTTTGATGTGTGATTCCAACATCTTCAAGGTAAGTTCTTAACTCCTGGTTTGTAAATTCTGTGCCATTGTCTGTTCTTATAATCCTTACTAGAGCTTGAAGTAGAACTTGAATACGCTTCAGAAAGGTGATGATGATGCCTGGTGTTTCATCTTTTGATCTCAAAAACTTTACCCAAGTATATCTTGAATAATCATCAACAATAACAAGAATGTACTTCTTCCCATTAAAGCTTTCAACTCTCATTGGGCCACATAAGTCCATGTGCAACATATGTAACCTTGCTTCTGAACTAGGTACGGTTTTGGGTTTATATGATGCTCTTTTGCTTTTTCCTTGTTCGCATGATGGACAAAGGTGTTCCTTGGTGTATTTGAACTTAGGAAGACCGGTGACGATGTTGTCTTTGGCTAACTTGTTGATCGTGTCGAAATTGAGATGGGATAATCTTCTATGCCACAACCAGGACTTAGTTTCGGTTGCCCTTTTCACAAGACAAATTGGTGATGTAGAAGCCATTTGGTTGATGTCGATTGCATACAAGTTTGTTCCACGATTACCAGTTAAGAGATCATCACCAACCAAATTTCTAATAAAAACCGTGTTTCTCCTGAATGCAACTTCTAAATGAGCATCACAAAACTGCCCGACTGAAAATAAGTTGTGTCCCAACCCTTCGACGTAGTAAACTCGAGTGATTAAAAAATTCCCAGACTGAAGATCTCCATAACCCTGAATAGCTGCTACATGATCATTTCCAAAGCGTACAGATCTCATGAATTTCCAGACGAAACTGATCAGCAACTTTAAATTCCCGGTCATGTGCTTGGAGCAACCCGAGTCGACGATCCAAAGACATATTTCGATAACCTGCCAAGAACAGAAGAGTTTGTATTTAGAAACCGTTTTGAATTTGGTTCCATTTGGTTAGGGGTAAAATCTGAATCACATTCATAGAAGGTATCTACTTGTCCATTTTGAACAACTTTCAATTTGCCATCCTGAAGAATGAATTCTCTACCCGTAGGTTTCCACTTACAAAACTTAAGGTAGTTCCTAGGCATTCGACTACTAGTGGTAGACCTAAAGCGTGCAACTAATCTTTCTATAGATCTAGATATGGCACTAGTTTCCTTTAGAACATACTTCTGTTTAGGCGTAACATTCACATTCTTAGAAACACATTCATCATGAACATCATTAATTAAACATTTCTTGCATATTAAACAAACAGAGTCATTACATGCATTAGAACCAGTACTTTCGACATTACATTCAGATGAATCATGTTTCTTATTACAAAGCGATAAATTCCTATGGTGTTCTTCTACTTCTTTAACTTTATTCTTGCTACTACTCGTAGAGGCAGACGAGACTCTATTGTTCCTTGTATTGCTCCTAGGCTTTAGTCTGCTGCTCCTAGAGGTGCTTTCTAATCCTGTAGAAGGTAAGGCACACGCGTTAGGATTTATATTGTTGTCCTTTTAAGCATCACTAGACTCTTTAGACTTATCCTTTTTGCACGCATGTGTCTTAGAAGTGGAGGCAGACGCATTAGTGGGACTAATCCTAAAAAGGCCAGGTGCTATCACTTTTGGTGTTTCGACAACCGCTTTTCCTTTATCAACAAACTTTTCATTTTCACTTTTCTTGGGCAAGGGTGTTGGAGTGACTGGTTTTGTCAAATTCTTTTTCTCATCGACTTGTGGAGCAAACCTTGAAATTGACATTTTTGGTTTTTGAACCGTGTTTGAAACATTTGGTTTCTCCGAAGTCAATGGTTTTGCAAACTTGGTTTCCTCACCCTTTCCTTTTTGACTTGCAAGCTGAGCCCTCAAAATATCATTTTGCTATTTCATGTTGTTTAAAATATGACACATTTTCTTTTTCAAGCTTTATAAGAGCATTTTTCATATTTTGAAACAATTGCGGAGGTCTCAGCTCTCAGTCCTTTATCGTCTTGAACAGAATATGTTTGTAAAATGATGGACATAATATCAGTGGTCATAACAGCTTCGAAGAGAGAATCATTTAGGTTTTCCAAAACATTCATATTTTCACGAGTATCATTAGCTTCATTTACCAGGGATTTGTGGTCCTTGACAAAGTCGGCCGTTTCTTTTAAGAAAGCTTGTTCAAAATGGATTACCCTCGCACTGATGTTATTCAGTGGGATAGTAATTTCGTTTTCAAAAACCTTTTTCTGCTCAATATGAAAACTGGAATGCCAGTTGTTAATACTGATTGTAGTTTTAGAATTAACAATATTTTGAAGTTCTTAAATTCTCTTTTTAACGTCATCCAGAATGTCTCTAGCCTCACTTGTATTAAAAGTGTTGTTAGAAGACATTTGTTCCATTTTTGAAAGAGATTTGGAAACAATTACTTTCTTAGAAAACATCTTTGAGAATGGTCGTTTTATGGAAAACACAGATGGTTCTTTTTGTGGAACAAAAGTAATTCCCGAAAGTTTGTTCAATTTGTTGTAATCAATGGGTTTCAAATCCTTTTGTTTCATTTTATTTATGCTCTCTTCGACATGTTCTATCGTTTTCACAGAATCCCGAACGACGGGAGGATCATGTTTAGTGTAAATCACATTACCATTATACAAAACATTCTGTTCTTGCTGAGCTTTCTTGAGATTACTGGGGCTGCTGTTACCAAGAGCCACTTTATGTTTCGTATGGTAAATCGGATTAGTTTGATTTGAAATCATTTTCATTGTTTGACTTGACTAACCCGACTTAACCACTAATTCTTCTAAATGTGCAATCATGTGTTCTGACTCTACGATTTCGGCCAAAAGTTTGTCTTCTTTCTTTGCAAAGTCCTTTTTCAGCTCGTCCCTTTCTTTTTCAAGATTGGTATAAGCTGATTTTTGTTTAGAAAGTTGGTTTTGTAAATCAGAAATTTCCGCGTTTAAAGATTTTATCTTTTTGAAAGAATTAACATCAAGTGTATCAAACTTGAGTTGCAATTGTTTCTCCTTTGACAAGGAATTTTGATAACCAGTTTCTAATTCAGACAATCTTTTGTTATGAAATTCAAAAGCTTTAACGTTTTCTTTGTAACTCTCAAGCTCAGCGGTCAATTTAACATTCGTGGCCTTAACATCGCGATTGACCTTTTTCACATTCTCAATTTCAATACGACAATTATTCAATAATGATTCAAACAAAGCACGTGTTTCCTCATCATTCTCAGCATGCTGTGAAACGAAGCCTCCATTATGATTCACATCTGGAGTCGCTGAAGGAGTATTTCTACTACTTGGCGTGTCCAGGAATGTATCATAAGTGGATGCTTGCTTCTCAAAATGTTGTTCCTCATGAGGAGACATATCAAATATATCATTATTGTGACATGTGTTGAAATTTGATACCTCAGATGGTGCATTGGTGTCATAAACAGGAAGTGTATCAGAATCCGTGTCATACTTAGCTTCCTGAAGATTCGCCATGAATATGCAGTTAGCATCGATATCCTCTCTATCTTCCATGTCATCCATAAGAGCCATAAAATCATTCTCCTCTGCGTTCAACTGAATCCCTGCCTCATTCTTTTGTGCCAACAGTAATGCTTTCTGCAAGTACGCTGTGTCTTTCTTGTTCAGCTTAGTAGGCCAGTTCCTTGCCATATTACCTACACCCTGACAGTTGAAACACTTTACCGGATTACCCTGATTCACATTTCCCAAATTCCCAACTACTGGAGCTGCAACATTTTTATTCTGATTACCAATTGCCTGATTACCAACATTCTGACCCCTCTGATTTCCAACAAACTGACCCATCTGATTCCCTGCATACTGACCATGCTGATTCCCTGCATACTGACCTGCATTCTGCATATTCTGATTGCCCATATTAAATCCAGTAGCATATCCTTGCTGATTCCCATAAACTCCAACCATTTGGCCTTCGTTGCCCATATTGAAACTCGGCTGAGCAATCTGCTTGTTGCGAGTGTTCGATGAAATCCTTTGGTTGTTGTTTGTTGGTGTAGAATAACGTCCTTGGAATGCCTTTGACAGAAAAGCAAACGCTTGGGTCAATGCTGCAGTAGCTTCATCATTTTCAGTGAATTCTGGTTCTTGGAATTGTTGGTATTGCTGTTGTGGAATAACATGTTGTTGCTGTGGGTAGAACTGTTGTTGGTAGACCGGTGTTGGTTGTTGAACGTATGATGGTTGCAAGTAGTTGTGAGTGGAAGATGATGATGGTTGTTGTGTGTTCACTGGTAGTGGTGTTGGTGTAGTAGCAATTAATGCAAGAGGATCATGATTCTTTGCCAATCTTTCTTTCCTTACTTCATTAGCCTCAGCTTGGTTTTGCTTCAAAAAGTCATAGAGTTGATCATAATTCACCTTATGTAAATCCTTTGTTTGATTGACAATTGTAACATAACGACCCCATTCTTCTGGAAGGTTATTGATAAATTTGATGTTTGTTGCAATTGTTCGAGGTGTCAACTTGTTTCTGATTAGCTCATTCATCAAAGTGCAAAACCTTGTGTAGTAGGATTCAATCTGTTCACCTTTAGTGGATGTGAAATTCTCCCATTCAGTAAGAAGTTTGTTCTCAACGTCTTGTTGTCCAATCTCTGTTCCATGACATATCCTTCTAACACGTTCCCACATAGCATAAGCAGTTTCACAGCTGTCGACCGCAGCAAAGATCTCCCGTGGTAATCCAAGTTGGATTAAATGCATTGCCATATCATCTGCAGCGATCTGCTTCTTGTCTTCCTCTGTGTAATCTGCTTCTGTTTGTTCACGCACGAATGGTTGAGTAGGAGGTGTTGTATTTGGATTACCTTCAATTTGAACTTGTCTTGGCTTGAATGGACCATTTGTAATGGAGTTGATCATTAATTTACCATCAGGCTTTTTGTTTTGATGTAACGAAGCATGCGGCTTGTCCATGGGAGATATCCACCTTTTTCAAGCATTGGAGGTCGGTTTTCCGCACCGGCTGCATGAATATCTTGCTGAGTAGCCATTGATAAAGTGTAGATTGATAAAGTTGATACTTGGATCGTTCCAACGAAATAGGAGTTGTGATTAGTGTAAGTTGATGCAAGTTTGGATGGTGAAAATTTTGATCTAAAACCTTGAAACCTCAATAACTTCTTACCGGAGCGTTTTTAAGCCTCGAAACTTGTGTTGAATGAATAAATTTTTTCAACAAGTCCTTCTTCTCTGTTTCACGGTCGTTTGACAGCAAATTCGTCGAAAACGGAGTTACGGTTCAAAAGTTATGGCCGTTTGAAGTTTGGTTGTCAAAAGTCAAATTCTTACGCGTAAAGCTTGATTTTACGCGTAAACCTTGAATAATCTTACGCGTAAGATGTTATGCGTAACCGTTAAGTTATGCGTAAGATCTAAAGTTATGCGTAAACAATATTGTTTATGCGTAGACTTTGATTTTACACGTAAACTTAGAGTTTATGCGTAAACAAATTGATCTCTCAAACTTGTCCAAGCTTGAAAGATATCCCGTGTCGAAGTATTCCACAAACTTATCCAAGTTTGGGAAGTACTGAGTAATCTCTGATCGTTGAAGAAAACTTATGCGTAGGATCTTTTGCGTAGAAAACTTATGCGTAGAATCCAACTTAAGCGTAGAATGTAGCCTTATGCGTAGAAACAGACTTAAGCGTAGGATTTTAAGCGTAGGATCTCAATCTTATGCGTAGACTTCCAACCTTTTGCGTAGAAAATCAATCTTATGCGTAGGAAAGTGAACTTATGCGTAAGAAGAGGGTTTTGACTACACTTAAGCGTAGGAAAGGGGTTTTGACTTAATCTTATGCGTAAACAGTATTGTAGACAGCTAAGAAATCGTACTATTCACCCAAGTTACGCGTAAGATGACCAGAAGACGTGAAAAATCCGATTTTTTCAACCAAAACCACTTTTTCCACTTGTTTCTATTGATCAAATCTTTCCCAAAACACTTAGAATCACTAAAACTTCAATAAAAACAACAACTTTAACACTAAAACCACGTAAAAATCAAAACTTCTTGAAGAAAAAGTGCACAAATGAATGAAAGATGCAACTTTTTAACAAAAAACTTGATAAAAACACTCCTAAATCATTGTTAGGCGATTGATACCACTTGTAGGACCTTAGATATATCAACTTTAATAACAATATAGCATGTAAATGAAGTAAAGATGGTGACTTGGTAAGATGTATGTGTGGCGTAAATATTGAATGAGAATGATAAGATGAAGAGAACTTTTATTAAAAAACACACACACTTACACACACAAGCACACACCTCAAATGAACTTTTGAGAAACGACATGTTTTAGAAAAACATTTAAAGAACTCCCGTTCAAGCATCTGTACATGTCCGTATCATTGTTGAATGGCATTTCTAGAGACGTACAGAATATTGATTTATACGAGAGACATGTCGTGAGAAGAATATTTTTGTATTTTTTGAAATTTTGTATTTTTGTATATTTTTTTTTTCAAAGATATTTACAGCGAAGCGATTTTGAAAACATTTTTCAAGAAGATTCGAGAAGACGTTCTAGCTCCTCAGGAGTTAGGCTTCGCATGCCAATTCGTCGAACTAAATAGTCAAACAGCTCTTTTGGAAGGGCTTAATAAATATATCGGCGTGTTGGTAATCAGTCTTAACAAAAAATAATTCAACAGTACCCTCTTCCACGTGTTCTTTGATGCAATGGTACCGGACTTTGATATGCTTCGTCTTAGAGTGATGTACGGGATTGCACGAGATGGCTATTGCACTTTTTGAGTCACAATACATAGGTATTCTGTCAAAAGTAAAGCCATAATCTGTGAGCTGTGTCCGCATCCAAAGAACTTGGGCACAACACGCAGATAGAGACACATACTCGGCTTCAGCGGTTGATAGCGCAGTACAATCCTGTTTCTTTGACGACCAGCTTACTTGCTTTTCACCCAAAAATTGTGCTCCACCTGATGTACTCTTTGCTGTAACTTGATCACCAGCATGGTCTGCATCTGAAAATGCTGTTAGATGAAACCCCGAATCCTTCGGATACCAAAGTCCCATGTTAATGGTGCTTCGTAGGTACCGAAAGATCCGTTTAACCTCTTTGAGGTAAAGTTCGGTAGGCTTTGCCTGAAACCGTGCTAACAAACAAACAACAAATTGAATATCGGGTTGACTAGCGGTTAGGTACATGAGAGAACCGATCATGCTCCGATATTTCTTCGGATCGATTGATTTCCCAAACAAATCAGCACCTATTTTTGGTGAAGTGACCATTGGTGTACCAACAGAATCACAATTTTCCATTCCATGTTTTTTCAAAATCTCTATTGTATATTTAGCTTGATTGATAAAAATACCACGAGGGGATTGATGTATTTGTAAACCAAGAAAGAATTTTAGTTCCCCCATCATGGACATTTCAAATTTGCTTTTCATGAGATTTTCAAAATGTTTTGAATGGTTCGTATTGGTTGATCCAAAAATAATGCCGTCCACGTAAATTTGAATGATCAAAATGTCATCTATGAATTTTGTGATAAACAAGGTTTCATCAACCGTTCCTTTTGTGAAATTGTTTTTGAGCAAGAAAGATGATAGTTCGTCATACCACGCTCTTGGAGCTTGTTTTAAACCATAAATTGCTTTCTTAAGCTTGTAGACGTAGTCTGGATGATCTTTGTCGATGAATCCCTCTGGCTGACTCACATACACTTCTTCTTTCAGAGTTCCATTCAAGAAAGCTGTCTTAATGTCCATCTGATAGACTGTGATGTTTTTGTGAGCGACATTGGCTAAGAAAATCCGGACTGCTTCAAGTCTAGCTATAGGCGCAAATGATTCCTCGAAATCTATCCCTTCTTCTTGTGGATAACCTTTAGCCACGAGACGAGCTTTGTTACGAATTACAGTCATTTCCTCATCCAGTTTATTCTTCCACAACCACTTGAGATCAAGAACACGTTTATCAAGTGGTCGTTCAACAAGTTCCCAACTATCATGTAACAGGTATTGAAGAAATTCCTCCTGCATCGCTTCAATCCAAGGGTTTTCTGCCATTGCTTCTCGAATGTTCTTTGGTTCTTTGAGGCTGATTAAGCAAATGTAAATGCACAATTCGAGATCGGTGGCAAGTTGTCTCCTTGTCTGAACTGGCTTTGAAGGTTCACCAATAACGTGTTCTATTGGATGGTCTTTTGTCCATTGAAACGTAGAAGGGTACCTTGGGTAAAACATATGTGTGTTAGATGGTTCTTGTAACCTTGAAGAAGATTCAGCAGAGTCTGTTGCAAACGGGTTTTCAAATACTTCTACTTCTTCTTCTAACGCAACATCGTTTGAATTATTTGTAGGTTCTTCTTGAAAATTAGTGTTTTGATTTTGCTCATCAACTCTTGGTAGATCAGTTTCGATAACTGGAGTTGCTGGAGTAGATGTTGATGATGTTGAGGTAGTTGGTGCTTCAGCTTCGATTGTTGTAGATGCATCTTGTGATGGTGGTGGTTGATGATTTTGAGCGGGTGCAGCGGAATGTTTTGGAGATGCATTTGTCGAAGTTCCACCATAATATTCATCAAACATTAACTCGAAGAAATTTTCCAGTTCTTGTTCTGAAGGTTTATCCGTGTTTGTTGACTGAGCTCCTTGAGGTATGAGTCCTGAACTGATGTGTCCAGAAGTCTGCATGTTTGGTGCGGGTCCTAATCTGGTTTGATTAGAAGCCATCGGATTAAGCGCGGGTTCTAGAGCGTATCTCTCAGAAGCCATTTGTGAAATCTTGTCAAACTTCACATTCATCGTCTCCATTATCCTTTTTGTTCTTCTATTATACACCCTGAATGCCCTTGAGTTTTCTGAATATCCAATGAAGATTCCAATATCACCCTTAGCTTTTAACTTCCCTAGATCTTCTCTGTCATTCGTCGGATAGCACAAAGCGCCAAACATGTGAAGGTAAGAGATGTCAGGTTTACGGTTGTTCACTAGCTCATATTGGGTTTTATTGAATCTCGGATGGACTAGGGATCGGTTTTGAGTAAAGCAAGCAGTGGCTACATGTGACATTTCTAAAAATTCATGTCAATTATTTGATAATTATTATTCAACTATTTTATTTTACTTATAATTAACTCCATCGGAAGTTATCCGTATACGTTCAATCCATTCAACCACGGCTATTCTATGTCTACTCCACACTTTCTATGAACCATTATTTCCTTATAATCCTATTTTTAAAGTAACAATTCACTTTTCTCATTTTCTACGTCAACTTTTCATTTTTTACGTATCGCGCGGTTTAAACTCACGTTTTCACGTTCTAACCTCAAATAAATCACCCGATGAACTCACCACTCATCTAGACTATTGAAATATGTTATGATGACAAGTTTTCATACTTTTGAAAGTTTCATAATTTATTTCTACCCGGTATTGCGTTACACGTCTTAAAACTTCATGTTTTAATTACCGGGAGCAAAATAAACTACATAATACATCTATAACTAAATTTAATCACAAGAGTTCCACTAACTCTTTCCCCCTCCCTTAGGTGGCATCCAAGGAGGATATCACACCCACACTTGTCTCTTTTGAGTGACAAATGTACTCCACTACCTTCTATGACATATATATTGTCTAAATAACCAACCTAGATCATATCACCAACTTCTTGCACTCCAAAAAAATCTGTTTTTATCCTCAAAAATTCGTGGCTCCTCAAGCTCATAAGCATCTTTGTTAGTTGACTCTTCTATTCCAAGATTGTCCAAGAATGATGGTCCTTGTGTTCTAGATATTCCTTGGTTCTTTTCTTCCTTAAAATCTTCATCTTCAAGGGTTTTTGTTGGTGGTTTTTCTAAGAGTTTTCAAGGGTTTAAGGGCTGTGGATTTTCAAATTTCCTAGAGTGGTGATTATCAAGTCCTTTCAAGAATATTGGTGACAAGATTAGTGATCATGGGTTAGAGAAAAGGTGCATGCAATATCACCTTAATCTTGATCTCTATTTTCATCTTCAAAAATTTTCTTTCTCCTATATTGTATGGCTTACAATAGGTTTTTGTGGCTGTAGATTGGAGTTCTCAAGATCCTCTACAAGTTCATCTTTCAAGTCATAAAAGATCCTTGCTTGGTGGTGGCTTTGGATAGCCCTTGTTTCTTGTTCTTGAAATTTATCTTGTCCTTCTCTTTTGTAAGAAACTCTTTTATAAATTTTCATTGTATTTATTTATTTTTATTCTTGTTCACTCCTGTAAAATTTGGTATTTATTGATGTAATGGTGTAACATATAAATTATAGGGCTTGGCACATGAAACTAGACCACTAAAAACCCTAGAGGACTAAACATGCAACTGTAATTCTGAATCAGGGGCAAAAATGGAATAAACTGCACTAATCAGTAGACATTGAGACTAAACTAAAAATATGGGGTTATAGGTCTATGTCTTATGGTCGTTTTGACGGGTATTTCATTAAATAACTCATTACGATTATTAAACAAGAAACATTTTCGTAAAACATGTCCAGTTCTGAGTAACAAATTTGAAACGGGCAAAAGTAATTTTTTTTATGAATAACCCTCTGTTACTCAAAGAATAAAAGTTTTAGAGGACATCCTAACTTAAACTTTGCCGAAAACGGGGAACAAATCGGGTAAGTAAAACTCTAGATATCGCACTTTTCGTGAGACCATTGAAAATTTGAAAGCTGAATAGATTGATTGTTTGGGTAAATGGACTGTTTTACTAATGTTACATAATTTTTGGCCAAGTGGGACCCACAAATCTCGTTAATACAGAAGTAGACCTTTCCGGGGATATAAGGAACGAGACTTGTGGACTTACGATTTGCAAATGATGATTTCCTAAACATAGACAAGTTATTTAAATGCTAACAGCACTAGGTATAAAATGAGTATAAAGTGTTTTACACTTTATAAAGTTGGACCTTTAAAACATTTTGAACCCCCCTAATATATTTTGAACCCTGAGGCCTTGACCAAAAACTTGACCCATGGACTAAACTCGAACCTTAGAATTAATTTGAACTTTTACATCATAATTAAACTTGGGGTAAATGTAAGTTTCATACTTATATAAATGCAAGGGTACATTTTTGGGTAATTTGTAAGTAATTAACTTAAACCTTGTGATGTACCTAGGAATATTGTACCAAGCTTAAGTAAGATCATAATTTGTATATTACCCAAAGTACATCGATATCTATTTTCATAAATCTAAGACAATGTATATTATTTAGGTTCATCGTAGAGCTTTTGCGGCTATTCCTTCACTTCCTTTGTTCACGGTGAGTTCATAGCCTCGCCTTTACTTACTTAAATGTTTTTTAAACCTCGCGAGGGGGATACATGCTAGTTTTTACAAACTGAATACAAGTAGTTTTTGGTATGCTGGACCCGATCATATGATTATAGATATTGAATGCTTTTTGCCAATTAAGTCCCCTCATGAACCGTTAATTACTCGAGTAGTAAACGCTAGTATTATGGATATGCATATTAGGCTTGGCGGGCTTGTTCGGGATACGGACACATAATAGTTAGAATTGTGGTAAATGGCAAATTTTTACCTTCTCCGGGGCATTATTAAATTACGTTAAGGTTCGGTTACATGAACTCAATACTATAATCAGATAACCCGACATGTAATTGCAATACTTGTCGCCCGATAAATAATGCTTGTATTTCAACTTATTACTTATTAAACTCTATGAATTCACTCAACTTTATGTTGACTTTTTAGCATGTATTTTCTCAGGTATTATTTGCTAGCTGAGCATTGGGAGCAATCGGAGTCGCGTGGATATCAAACATTGAAGGACTTGTTTTCTTCACATTCGATACTTATTTTCTTTAAATATGCAAATGAGTCATTTTTGAACTCTTGTAACTTAAGTTTGAAATATAAATTGTTGGGACCTTTGTACTCTGATTTATCAAATCGAATGTGACATTTTATTAAACGTCTCTTTTGAGATCGTTTTATGTAACTTGTTTTTATAAACTATGAAGTGACACCCAAATTGGTATTCCGTTGCGTTGTAAATTTTGGGGGTGTTACACTACAACATCAGCCCATAAGAATAGTGGTGCACTAGAAAAAATCAGCATTGTGCGAGCAGCTTCCACAAATGTTCGATTTCTTCTTTCAACTACCCCATTCTGCTGTGAAGTTCTAACAACTGATGTTTGATGTGTGATTCCAACATCTTCAAGGTAAGTTCTTAACTCCTGGTTTGTAAATTCTGTGCCATTGTCTGTTCTTATAATCCTTACTGGAGCTTGAAGTAGAACTTGAATACGCTTCAGAAAGGTGATGATGATGCCTGGTGCTTCGTCTTTTGATCTCAAAAACTTTACCCAAGTATATCTTGAATAATCATCAACAATAACAAGAATATACTTCTTCCCATTAAAGCTTTCAACTCTCATTGGGCCACATAAGTCCATGTGCAACATATGTAACCTTGCTTCCGAACTAGGTACGGTTTTGGGTTTATATGATGCTCTTTTGCTTTTTCCTTGTTCGCATGATGGACAAAGGTGTTCCTTGGTGTATTTGAACTTAGGAAGACCAGTGACGATGTTGTCTTTGGCTAACTTGTTGATCGTGTTGAAATTGAGATGGGATAATCTTCTATGCCACAGCCAGGACTTAGTTTCGGTTGCCATTGTCACAAGACAAATTGGTGATGTAGAAGCCATTTGGTTGATGTCGATTGCATACAAGTTTGTTCCACGATTACCAGTTAAGAGATCATCACCAACCAAATTTCTAATAAAAACCGTGTTTCTTCTGAATGCAACTTCTAAATCAGCATCACAAAACTGCCCGACTGAAAATAAGTTGTGTCCCAACCCTTCGACGTAGTAAACTCGAGTGATTAAAAAATTCCCAGACTGAAGATATCCATAACCCTGAATAGCTGCTACATGATTATTTCCAAAGCGTACAGTTCCTATGAATTTCTAGACGAAATTGATCAGCATCTTTAAATTCCCGGTCATGTGCTTGGAGCAACCCGAGTCGACGATCCAAAGACATATTTCGATAACCTGCCAAGAACAGAAGAGTTTGTATTTGGAAACCGTTTTGAATTTGGTTCCATTTGGTTAGGTGTAAAATCTGAATCACATTCATAGAAGGTATCTACTTGTCCATTTTGAACAACTTTCAATTTGCCATCCTGAAGAATGAATTCTCTACCCGTAGGTTTCCACATACAAAACTTAAGGTAGTTCCTAGGCATTCGACTACTAGTGGTAGACCTAAAGCTTGCAACTAATCTTTCTATAGATCTAGATCTGGCACTAGTTTCCTTTGGAACATACTTCTGTTTAGGCGTAACATTCACATTCTTAGAAACACATTCATCATGAACATCATTAATTAAACATTTCTTTTATATTAAACAAACAGAGTCATTACATGCATTAGAACCAGTACTTTCGACATTACATTCAGATGAATCATGTTTCTTATTACAAAGCGATAAATTCCTATGGTGTTCTTCTACTTCTTCAACTTTATTCTTGCTACTACTCGTAGAGGCAGACGAGACTCTATTGTTCCTTGTATTGCTCCTAGGCTTTAGTCTGCTGCTCCTAGAGGTGCTTTCTAATCCTGTAGAAGGTAAGGCACACGCGTTAGGATTTATATTGTTGTCCTTTTTAGCATCACTAGACTCTTTAGACTTATCCTTTTTGCACGCATTTGTCTTAGAAGTGGAGGCAGACGCATTAGTGGGACTAATCCTAAAAAGGCCAGGTGCTATCACTTTTGGTTTTTCGACAACCGCTTTTCCTTTATCAACAAACTTTTCATTTTCACTTTTCTTGGGCAAGGGTGTTGGAGTGACTAGTTTTGTCAAATTCTTTTTCTCATCGACTTGTGGAGCAAACCTTGAAATTGACATTTTTGGTTTTTGAACCGTGTTTGAAACATTTGGTTTCTCCGAAGTCAATGGTTTTGCAAACTTGATTTCCTCACCCTTTCCTTTTTGACTTGCAAGCTGAGCCCTCAAAAGATCATTTTGCTCTTTCATTTTCTTTAAGGCACGCTCATACGACAAGTTTTCATACTTGCATTCTTCCTTTTTTCGATCAAGTTGTTTAAAATATGACACATTTTCTTTTTCAAGCTTTATAAGAGCATTTTCATATTTTGAAACAATTGCGGAGGTCTCAGCTCTCAGTCTTTCATTGTCTTGAACAGAATATGTTTGTAAAATGATAGACATAATATCAGTGGTCATAACAGCTTCGTAGAGAGAATCATTTAGGTTTTCCAAAACATTCATGTTTTCACGAGTATCATTAGCTTCGTTTACCAGGGATTTGTGGTCCTTGACAAAGTCGGCAGTTTCTTTTAAGAAAGCTTGTTCAAAATGGATTACCCTCGCACTGATGTTATTCAGTGGGATAGTAATTTCGTTTTCAAAAACCTTTTTCTGCTCAATATGAAAACTGGAATGCCAGTTGTTAATACTGATTGTAGTTTTAGAATTAACAATATTTTGAAGTTCTTGAATTCTCTTTTTAACGTCATCCAGAATGTCTCTAGCCTCACTTGTATTAAAAGTGTTGTTAGAAGACATTTGTTCCATTTTTGAAAGAGATTTGGAAACAATTACTTTCTTAGAAAACATCTTTGAGAATGGTCGTTTTATGGAAAACACAGATGGTTCTTTTTGTGGAACAAAATTAATTCCCGAAAGTTTGTTCAATTTGTTGTAATCAATGGGTTTCAAATCCTTTGGTTTCATTTTATTTATGCTCTCTTCGACATGTTCTATCGTTTGCACAGAATCCCGAACGACGGGAGGATCATGTTTAGTGTAAATCACATTACCATTATACAAAACATTCTGTTCTTTCTGAGCTTTCTTGAGATTACTGGGGGTGTTGTTACCAAGAGCCACTTTATGTTTCGTATGGTAAATCGGATTAGTTTGATTTGAAATCATTTTTATTGTTTGACTTGACTGACCCGACTTAACCACTAATTCTTCTAAATGTTCAATCATGTGTTCTGACTCTACGATTTCAGCCAAAAGTTTGTCTTCTTTCTTTGCAAAGTCCTTTTTCAGCTCGTCCCTTTCTTTTTCAAGATTGGTATAAACTGATTTTTGTTTAGAAAGTTGGTTTTGTAAATCAGAAATTTCCGCGTTTAAAGATTTTATCTTTTTGAAAGAATTAACATCAAGTGTATCAAACTTGAGTTGCAATTGTTTTTCCCTTGAAACAGAATTTTGATAACCAGTTTCTAATTCAGACAATCTTTTGTTATGAAATTCAAAAGCTTTAACGTTTTCTTTGTAACTCTCAAGCTCAGCGGTCAATTTAACATTCGTGGCCTTAACATCGCGATTGACCTTTTTCACATTCTCAATTTCAATACGACAATTATTCAATAATGATTCAAACAAAGCACGTGTTTCCTCATCATTCTCAGCATGCTGTGAAACGAAGCCTCCATTATGATTCACATCTGGAGTCGCTGATGGAGTATTGCTACTACTTGGCGTGTCCAGGAATGTATCATAAGTGGATGCTTGCTTCTCAAAATGATGTTCCTCATGAGGAGACATATCAAATATATCATTATTGTGACATGTGTTGAAATTTGATACCTCAGATGGTGCATTGGTGTCATAAACAGGAAGTGTATCAGAATCCGTGTCATACTTAGCTTCCTGAAGATTCGCCATGAATATGCTGTTCGCATCGATATCCTCTCTATCTTCCATGTCATCCATAAGAGCCATAAAATCATTCTCCTCTGCGTTCAACTGAAACCCTGCCTCATTCTTTTGTGCCAACAGTAATGCTTTCTGCAAGTACGCTGTGTCTTTCTTGTTCGGCTTAGTAGGACAGTTCCTTGCCATATGACCTACACCCTGACAGTTGAAACACTTTACTGGATTACCCTGATTCACATTTCCCAAATTCCCAACTACTGGAGCTGCAACATTTCTATTCTGATTACCCATTGCCTGATTACCAACATTCTGACCCCTCTGATTTCCTACAAACTGACCCATCTGATTCCCTGCATACTGACCATGCTGATTCCCTGCATTCTGCATATTCTGATTGCCCATATTAAATCCAGTAGCATATCCTTGCTGATTCCCATAAACTCCAACCATTTGGCCTCCGTTGCCCATATTGAAACTCGGCTGAGCAATCTGCTTGTTGCGAGTGTTCGATGAAATCCTTTGGTTGTTGTTTGTTGGTGTAGAATAACGTCCTTGGAATGCTTTTGAAAGAAAAGCAAATGCTTGGGTCAATGCTGCAGCAGCTTCATCATTTTCAGTGAATTCTGGTTCTTGGAATTGTTGGTATTGCGGTTGTGGAATAACATGTTGTTGGTGCTGTGGGTAGAACTGTTGTTGGTAGACCGGTGTTGGTTGTTGAACGTATGATGGTTGCAAGTAGTTGTGAGTGGAAGATGATGATGGTTGTTGTGTGTTCACTGGTAGCGGTGTTGGTGTAGTAGCAATTAATGCAAGAGGATCATGATTCTTTGCCAATCTTTCTTTCGTTACTTCATTAGCCTCAGCTTGGTTTTGCTTCAAAAAGTCATAGAGTTGATCATAATTCACCTTATGTAAATCCTTTGTTTGATTGACAATTGTAACATAACGATCCCATTCTTCTGGAAGGTTATTGATAAATTTGATGTTTGTTGCAATTGTTCGAGGTGTCAACTTGTCTCTGATTAACTCATTCATCAAAGTGCAAAACCTTGTATAGTAGGATTCAATCTGTTCACCTTTAGTGGATGTGAAATTCTCCCATTCAGTAAGAAGTTTGTTCTCAACGTCTTGTTGTCCAATCTCTGTTCCATGACATATCCTTCTAACACGTTCCCACATAGCATAAGCAGTTTCACAGCTGTCGACCGCAACAAAGATCTCCCGTGGTAATCCAAGTTGGATTAAATGCATTGCCATATCATCTGCGGCGATCTGCTTCTTGTCTTTCTCTGTGTAATCTGCTTCTGTTTGTTCACGCACGAATGGTTGAGTAGGAGGTGTTGTATTTGGATTACCTTCAATTTGAACTTGTCTTGGCTTGAATGGACCATTTGTAATGGAGTTGATCATTAATTTACCATCAGGCTTTGTTTTGATGTAACGAAGCATGCGGCTTGTCCATGGGAGATATCCACCTTTTCAAGCATTGGAGGTCGGTTTTCCGCACTAGCTGCATGAATATCTTGCTGAGTAGCCATTGATGAAGTGTAGATTGATAAAGTTGATACTTGGATCGTTCCAACGAAATAGGAGTTGTGATTAGTGTAAGTTGATGCAAGTTTGGATGGTGAAAAATTTGATCTAAAACCTTAAAACCTCAATAACTTCTTTCCGGAGCGTTTTTAGGCCTCGAAACTTGGGTTGAATAAATAATTTTATTCAACGTGTCCTTCTTCTCTGTTTCACGGTCGTTTTGACAGCAAATTCGTCGAAAACGGAGTTACGGTTCAAAAGTTATGGCCGTTTGAAGTTTGGTTGTCAAAAGTCAAATTCTTACGCGTAAAGCTTGATACGCATAAACCTTGAATAATCTTACGCGTAAGATGTTATGCGTAACCGTTAAGTTATGCGTAAGATCTAAAGTTATGCGTAAACAATATTGTTTATGCGTAGACTTTGATTTTACGCGTAAACTTAGAGTTTATGCGTAAACAATTTGATCTCTCAAACTTGTCCAAGCTTGAAAGATATCCCGTGTCGAAGTATTCCACAAACTTATCCAAGTCAGGGAAGTACTGAGTAATCTCTGATCGTTGAAGAAAACTTATGCGTAGGATCTTTTGCGTAGAAAACTTATGCGTAGAATCCAACTTAAGCGTAGAATGTAGCCTTATGCGTAGAAACAGACTTAAGCGTAGGATTTTAAGCGTAGGATCTCAATCTTAAACGTAGACTTCCAACCTTTTGCGTAGAAAATCAATCTTATGCGTAGGAAAGTGAACTTATGCGTAAGAAGAGGGTTTTGACTACACTTAAGCGTAGCAAAGGGGTTTTGACTTAATCTTATGCGTAAACAGTACTTATGCGTAAACAGTACTGTAGACAGCTAAGAAATTGTACTATTCACCCAAATTACGCGTAAGATGACCTGAAAACGTGAAAAATCCGATTTTTTCAACCAAAACCACTTTTTCCACTTGTTTCTATTGATCAAATCTTTCCCAAAACACTTAGAATCACTAAAACTTCAATAAAAACAACAACTTTAACCCTAAAACCACGTAAAAATCAAAACTTTTTGAAGAAAAAGTGCACAAATGAATGAAAGATGCAACTTTTTAACAAAAAACTTGATAAAAACACTCCTAAATCATTGTTAGGCGATTGATACAACTTGTAGGACCTTAAATATATCAACTTTAATAACAATATAGCATGTAAATGAAGTAAAGATAGTGACTTGGTAAGATGTATGTGTGGCGTAAATATTGAAAGAGAATGATAAGATGAAGAGAACTTTTATTAAAAAACACACACACTTACACACACAAGCACACACCTCAAATGAGCTTTGAGGTGTTTATATAGTTAGATTCAAGAGATGCCTTAAAAGGCTTTCCATGGGCTTAGTCTTGGGCTTGGTTTCCTTTTACATATAAAGGCTTTCATTACTTAGCACATGACATATTAGCTTACCAAGACCAAGGCCCATTGACTATTCTAATAACAAAAACTATGACACATTACAAAGTTACAATAAATGAGAATGACCATCACTTTCTAATATAATTTTTAATGCTAACATCTTATTTGCGTACATTAGAGATTTACTTTTAGACTTATATTTTGATTCACTCACAAATCCCTGCGAACGATCCCGACTTACCATCATATCTTGCTATAACGGACGAGTACACTTGCTCATATGTGTTGTTTCTAGATTTGGTAATTCACCCTTAAAAATTTAAAACTTGCACTAACAAATAGCACATCAAGTTTTTGGCGCCGTTGTCGGGGATTTTGATTGTGTTTCTTTTAAGTTTTAAAAGCCCGTTTCTTTTCGCGTTCGTTTTCTAAAAAAAAAAAAATCTCAGTGTCATCCATCCGATCGGATAGACTTCCAGCCGATCGGTTTCCCATTTTTTTAATTTTACCGTAGCATCCATCCGATCGGTTTGGTATCCAACCGATTTGGATAGACTTTTCTGTTTTCAATTTTTTTTTCTTGTTCTTTTGTTTAGGTAATTAACTCGATTATCTTGGTAGTTGTATGAACACTCGTTCTACTACTGAAAAGCTTAGTACACCTTTATCTGATCCCGAAAGTTTGTTTCGTAAGAAGAGATCTTCATCTATTCTTAATTGGTTTTATAATCTTTCCGAAGAACATCCGATTTTCGATCTTTTTGAACCAATACCCATGGCTGACGATCAACCCATGTGGGCCGTCAATCGAACCGTAGCACATACTCCTGGAGCTGCTATTGTTGTCGCCGACCTTGGTAAAAACTTTACCGTTAAAGGTCACCATCTTTCTATGATCAAAGACCGTCAATTTGATGGCCGTTCGAGGGCCGATCAGCATAAACACTTTGCCGAATTCATTGAAATTTGAGGCATGTTTCGTTATGGAAATACTAATGTCGATGCTATCAAGCTCATACTTTTTTCATCATCACTCGCCGGAGATGCCAAAGTATGGTATAACGAATTAACCCCAGGAACTATCAATACTTGGGAGGAGATGAGGCAAGCTTTTGTAAGCCGATTCTTTCCACCTGCCATGTATGATAGACTAATGGGAGAAATCCGTGCTTTTTCACAAAATCCTAATGAATCTCTTGTTGAAGCTTGGCTTCGCATGAAAGATTTGCTTCGAAGTTGACATGGTCATAATTTAGGACGAGGAACAATAATCCAAATCTTTTATCATGGTCTTGATGAAGCATCTCAAGCAATCCTTGATGCCGGAGGAATTTTTCTTTACAAAACACCTAACGATGCATATCAACTTCTTGAAGATCGAGTACTCCTTAAACTCGATTGGTCAAAAGATTCCAAAACCAAACCCGTACGGAAAACCGTTACTTTTGCCGAAAGTTCAGATAATTCGAAACTCATGGACAAAATAGAAGCCTTGTTTTCTAAAATCGACTCGCAATACAAAGATATTAAAGGAGAAATGAAAGAAATGCGAGATGGCTGTAATAATTTTGGAGGAAATCACACATCATCCGAGTGTGATGACCAACCTATGAATAGACCCAATGAAGGGGAAGCCAATTATGTCCAAGGAGGATATCGTGGAGGAGGTTTTCGTGGTAATTATTACAGAAGAAGTTCTGGAAATTGGCAAGACCGCCAACAAAGGGATAACAACCGTGATTTTCAACCCCGAACAGACAACCCAAACCCACCAAATTCAGATAAAAAGGAAGAATCTGATTTCGAAAAAATGATGCGAGAATTCGTAAATGCTCAAAGAACCACAAATGAGTTTGTAAAAACCCAATTTTTCAATCTCAAAACCAAAGTTGAGCAAGGTATGAAAAATCATCAAGCTTCTATCCAGGATCTTGAACAAAAATTTGGTAGAATTTCTGATCAATTTTCTTCTCGAATTCCTGGTACATTCCCAAGTAACACCCAATCCAATCCAAAATCGTCTGGATCAAACGATAAGAATTATCGTCCACCACAAAACAAAAATGAGCATATCAATGTTGTATTCACTCAAAGTGGTCTCTCATATGATCCACCACCCATTCCTACCGATAATACTATTATTCAAGATGAGGAGGAGGAAGAAGCTGAAGAAGAAGCAGCTGAAGAAGAACCAACACAAACACCAACCAAAGAAAATACCGTTCCACCAGTAAAACCTTATACACGAAAAATACCATATCCACAAGCCCTAAGAAAAGAGAAAAGAGATGAGCGAAATAAGAAGTTTATAGAGATGATCAAAGAAGTTAGAATTAACGTACCCCTCGTTGATGTTCTAGCTGGAATGCCCAATTATGGGAAATTTTTGAAAGAACTTCTTAACAATCGAAACAAGTTGGAACAAATTTCCGCTACCGTTCTCAATGAAGAATGCTCTGTTATCATTCAAAACAAAATTCCACCAAAACTTGGAGATCCCGGAAGTTTTCTTATACCATGTACATTAGGAAACAACATCACATGTGATGCTTTAGCCGATTTAGCTGCAAGTATCAATTTGAGGCCCTATTCGTTGTATTCTAAACTTTCCATCAATACATTGAAACCTACTAAGATGAGTATAAGATTAGCCAACCATACATACCAATATCCTGTTGGGGTTGCTGAAAATATGCTTGTTCAAGTTGGTAAATTTGTTTTTCCTGTGGATTTTGTCATCTTAGAAATGGAGGAAGATAGTCGAGTACCCTTAATCTTAGGAAGACCTTTCTTAAACACTGCTGACTCCATGATTAAAGTCAAAGGCAAAGAACTCAATCTTGGAGTAGGAGAAGATCGAATCATATTCTTAATCGACAAAGCAATGAAATATCCAAATTCCAGTGATGACACATGCTATAACATCGATGTAATTGATGAAGTCACTGAAGAAGAATTGGATGCATTACTTGACGATTCGAAACCATTCATGACTACTTCAGAAAAGATCAGTGAAACAGATTCTGATAAAGAATTTGAGGAATTCATGGAAATAAAATTAGAAGAAGAGGAAGAAGAGAAGTTTGAAGAAATCACTGAAAAAGATCAAATGAAAATCAAATCATCTCTAGAAGAACCACCCACTGATTTGGAACTCAAACCCCTTCCCAATAATCTCGAGTATGCCTACTTAGAAGAAAATTCACTTCTTCCAGTAGTCATATCATCGTTGCTCGAAACAAAACAAAAAGAAAGACTCATTTCTGTTCTTAAGAAGCATAAACGCGCTTTTGCGTGGAAAACTTCTGATATTCCAGGAATTAGTCCAGATTTTTGCAAACACAAAATCAATTGTGAAGAAGGTACTAAACCCCGTTGTAGAAAGACAACGTCGACTCAACCCAAATATGAAAGAAGTTGTTAAGAAGGAAATCATCAAACTTCTTGACGCAGGAATTATTTATCCTATCGAGGATAGCCCATGGGTGAGTCCAGTTCATTGTGTTCCAAAGAAAGGAGGAATGACTGTAGTGACAAACGAAAGGAATGAATTAGTTCCGACTAGAACTGTCACTGGATGGCGAGTATGTATTGATTACAGAAAACTTAACAAAGCCACCAGGAAAGATCATTTTCCTCTACCGTTCATGGATCAGATGCTCGAAAGATTAGCAGGAAACAAATACTTTTGCTTCCTTGATGGTTTTTTGGGATATTTTCAAATTCCTATCGATCCAGCCGATCAAGAGAAAACCACATTTACATGTCCTTTTGGAACCTACACTTACCAGCGTATGCCCTTTGGTCTATGTAATGCACCTGCAACTTTTCAAAGGTGTATGATTGCAATATTTCAAGACATGCTTGAAACATCTATGGAAGTTTTCATGGATAACTTTTCAATATTTGGTGATTCTTTTGAAACTTGTCTTTCCAATCTCGATAAAATGCTTGAGAGATGTGAAGCTGCACATCTAGTTCTTAATTTGGAAAAATGTCATTTCATGGTAACTGAAGGAATAGTGTTAGGACACAAGATATCAAGTTCAGGAATGGAAGTAGACAAAGCTAAAATAGATATTATCACCAAATTACCACCACCAACTAACGTTAAAGCCGTTAGAAGTTTTCTAGGACATGTCGGTTTTTACCACCGATTTATCAAAGATTTTTCAAAAATATCACGTCCTATGACTAAACTTTTAGAAAAGGATTATGTATTTTATATCAATGCTAACTGCATTAAAGCTTTCGAAACATTGAAAAGTCAATTGACTAGTGCCCCAATTATGGTTGCACCTAATTGGTCACTACCATTTGAAATCATGTGTGATGCAAGCGATTTCGTTGTTGGAGCTGTTTTAGGACAACGTGAAGGAAAACATTTTCATCCTATATACTTTGCTAGTAAAACACTCAACAATGCTCAACAAAACTATACGGTTACGGAAAAGGAATTATTAGCCGTAGTTTTTGCATTCGACAAATTCAGATCTTATCTCGTGCTTTTAAAAACGATAATTTTTACAGATCATTCTGCACTCAAGTATCTGTTTACCAAACAAGATGCAAAACCGCGTCTTATCAGATGGATTTTACTACTGCAAGAATTCGATATCGAAATAAAAGACAAGAAAGGAGCAGAAAATCTTGCAGCAGATCATTTGTCACGTTTAGAGAATCCGAATTTGGAAGAATTAAAAGAAAATGAAATTAATGATTATTTTCTAGAAGAAACTCTCATGACGATAGATAAAGATGATGATGAGGAAATACCATGGTTTGCAGATTACGCAAATTATCTTGCAGGAGTGATGAGTGCTCAAACACTCATCATTTTTGGTCAAATCTGAACCGCAAAACATACAAAAACACTCAGTAATGCATCAAAATACTGAAAATATTTCAAAATTGTGTTTTATATGTTTTAGATGCAAAATGAGTAAAAACAAATGAAAAACGTACAAAGTTTGCAAAATTAGCAGTTTCAGTCCCCCAACTTTCAAAAAATTGGCAAAACTAGTCCCTGTGCATTTATTTTGCAAGAATAGTCAACCCAAGTCCTTTTAAAATAAAATTTTATCAAAAATAACACTTGGGTAAAGAGTTTTGAGAATTTACACTTTTAGTCCCCGGATTTTGAAAATTGACATTAATGGTCCCCGGGAATTTCAAAAGTAAAATAAAATTGCAAAAAATGGTCCTTGGATAAATAAAAGTTGGCAAGTTTGGTCCCTATAATAAATTTTGGAAAGAATCACAACAGGTCCCTAAACTTTGGAATTATTACAGAATTAGTCCTTGTGGTTTCTTTGCTAACTAAACAAACGGACCCTTGATATTATTATAACCCATAAACTAAACCCAAAAACCTAATCCTAATCCAATACCCTACCTGATCCAATTACACCCCAAGCCCATTTATACCTCGGCCCACTCCCAATAATAATAAAACACACCAGGGTCAACCTGGTCAAACCCAACCATCACCACTATTCATCATCCCTTTTCCCTGGTTACCCGCTCCCTTCTCCCCTCCAACTCCACAAAACCCTCACCTTCTCCACTCATATTTCCCTCCTCCATTAATACAACCCTCCTCCTCATTTATTACACCCCACACACCTCACCAACTCCACTCAGAATTGCAATCTCAATTTTCCCGCCAAAAGGAATTTGAAGGGCTCAGATCATTTGGAAGCAATCCTATGGCTCAAACTCAAGTGGGAAAAAGAGAGAAGGATGCAAGAAGCCCTAAAATTCTTCTATAAAAAGAAAAGAAAGCAGAAGTGAAGGGTATTAGTTTAGCTTAGTTTAGTTTAGTACGTAGGTAGTAGAATTTCATTTTCAGTCGTATTTTCAGCTTTAAAATTGTTGCAATCAGTTTATTTAATGTTTTTGGAAATTCCTTCACACTTAATTTCAAGATAACTTTATAAATTTCTGTTTTGGCAAATTTAAGTGAAATTGACAAATTCTCTTAAATCTTGTTATAAGTTGTTACCAGTGTTTATTTAAGCTTTATCATGTTCATTTAAAGCTTTTTCAAGTTTCTAGGGTGTGTTAATCAGCTTGGTTCAAGTTACTAAAAAATCTAGAAAATACTAAAAAAAATAGGAAATAAATAAAAAATCCGTTTGAAGAAGATTGAAGCAAGGGAGACAGGGTGGAATCAAGGTTGTTTTTGGTTTAGTGACCTCAGGGAGGTGTTAGGATTGGTCATTGGTCCTTGGGTTATGGTCCTGTGCATAGAAAGCCTTTGTAAGCTTTGTTTCTCATTTTTACTCTTTACTGTATCCTTGCTTATTTATTGCTTATTTGTGCTCATGAGTGCTTATTAGGTGTATTTAAATCATTCTAGTGCTGAATTTTAGTTGTTAATATAGCAAATCTCATTGTACTCTACATTTCTTAATTTACTATCTTAATTAGCATATTATAGAATTTAAGGTGTTTGTTGTTTAAACCAGTGTTTCTGAGCTTATTTAATCTCATTTCATCATGTTAGATTATCATAATTTAGTTTCATAGCTTAAACCCTCATCTTGCTTTGAAAATTGCCATAACAGGTTCATAAGGGGGTGTTTGGTTTAAGCCTATGATATGTGTTCTTGAAGGTGTGTGTTGTTGTTTATGGTTCTAATACAGTCACATTAGATTAGTTAGAGTCAATTTGACCATAAACTTGGCACCTTAATAGCAGAATAGTCAAATCTCTTTGTGATTACCTTCACAGTCAACTGTTGAGGTTTTTAGGGAAATATAGGTTGTAATTTAGTTTGAAAATTGTCTAATTCACTTAATTTAGTCCTAATCCAAGTTAATACATCGTAATCTGTAGTTTAGATCCATTAGAAAGTCATTAAAGTCAAACTTGAGTGTTTCAACAAAAAGTCAAAATTGCATGCATTCAGTTTTTTTCCAAAAGTTTGATGATTTTTCCTGAATTTTGAGATTTAATTCAACCCTTGAGCTTTTCAGTATTGGTAGTATATCAGCTCAGCTTTGATGTTCCATTGTCACTTTATTTTTGTGAACTTTTGTTTGGGACCCACATGTGCTCAAAGTGAGCTGCAGGGGGACTGCCTCCCCTGCACCAGCTTTTCTGATCCAAGACCCCAACTTCCAGCCATTCCCTAGGGCTTATTAGTGGGCCCCCTTAGATAAACCTTAGCTTATTTTGAAGCTTATCTAACCAACTTTTAAGATCAAGTTCCAAATTGGACCCCTGAACCCCCACAGTGGGCTGCAAGTCCACCCCTTGTGACGTGTTTGAACTGTTAGGTGCTAGGATTGCTTATTGCTGATTTAGTGCTTAGTGCTTGCGCTTTTTGTCTTCATTTGGTATGATTTAAGTTGATATTCATCTGTTTGTGGCTTATTTGTGCTCAAGATATCATTTGGTAGCTTTTCTAATTCTATCAAAGTCCTAATAAGCTAAAATTCTCAATCTACCAACTCAATAAGCATCCAAAGTGCTTATTTTTGTGTTCCAGCCAAACTTCCTTCATTAAAGTTTCATATTTTTAGTATTTAAGTAGTTTTCAAAAAGAAAATCCAGAAAAAGTCAAAAATTCCAATAGTGATAGCTTCTATTTAATATTTTTAGCTTATTTAATAAGCAATTTCCATTTTTATATTTTTCCTAGGTTTCTTATAGTTAAAAATAATTTTAGTAATTTTTTCAGATTTTTCTCTTTTCATTTGGTACTTTTTATAATTTAGTTTAGTTTTTATTAATTAATAATTAGTTAATAATTAATTATAATTATTTAAATAGTCTTAAAAATATATTTTCTGTTTTAAAATTAGTTTTATATTATTTTAGATTTTTCTAAGTTTTAATTTTATTTTTCTAAGCTTATTTTACATTTTCCGATTATTTAGTGTAATTTTAATTCGTTTAAATTAGTTTTTAATTAATAGAAATTATTTAAAAAGTAGGAAAAATATATTTTAAGTTTGAAAATTAGTTTTATAATATTTTAGATTTTTCCAAATTTATTTTTCATATTTTTAGTGTAATTTCATAATTAGTTATAATTTAGGTTAATTTAAATAATTAATAAGTAATTAATAAATAGTATTTAATTAATAATAATTATATAAATAATATAAAAATTAATTTTAATTTTCTAAAAATTTTATTTAATTATTAGGATTGTAAAAATGTGATTTTCATCGTTGTAAGTATTTTATTTTGCTAAAACTCGCGTTTTATTTTGTACGTTTACGTTTTATTTAAACGTGAACGTACGCGTTTTAAGTTTTAAACGTTTCTGGTTTTTCCCACATTCCTGTCTTATTCATATAGCTTGTTTAAGCTATTTCTTTGTAGATTCCTTAGCTTAATCAATCTCAAACCCCTTTCCATCCAGATTCACCCGATCACAGAACCGTTTGATAACCATCCACACCTCGTCGGGACATAACGACCCGGGGAAACACTATATTCCACGGAGCATTGACTCTAGGCTGTTTGACCTTGTTGACCATCACCTGGTCAGTTTAGGTTGACTGTTTGGACCTCAATCAAATTTTGGCGCCGCTGCCGGGGAGGTTATGTGCGTTTTCTAAACGGTTTGCTGATTAGTGCTTTTGGAATTCGTTCCATTGTGCATTTATCCATCCTTTGTTCATATTTTCTTATTATCAAAACAAAAACGTTCCCGAAAACATTTAAAAATCAGTTTTCAACGAACACAAAAACACAAAAACATTTTCCTTATCATTTGTACAAAATGTTTAGCCAAAAATCCAAAAATATTCACCTTTACCCTCCTACCCTTTTGATTCTCATTTCCTCACCCTCTATACACATTTGATTCTTTCTATGTCTCATCCACACTTTCTGGCTTGCCATTGGTGTGGTAATCCTTATAATGGTGGCAATTGCCCTAGCTGTGGCATGGTAGAGTCAGGAAACGGGTCTGTCTATAACCAGAATCCCTATTCCTACCATGACACACCTGATTCATTCCATCAGTTACCACACCATGAGACTCAATAGTTTCACTGTTGTGAGTACTGTGGTGGTTCACACTACAGTTCTGATTGTCAATCGGGAAACACGCTTGTCTATGAGCAGTTTCCTGATAACGATTATAACTTTAGCACATACGACTCACAGCCACATCAGTTTTACTGTTGTGATTACTGTGGAGGTCCACACTTCAGCTCAGATTGTCAAACAGGGAATCCATATCCTTGTGACAATTTTGACACACCTTATTATGACCAACCTCCACAGTACGATATGAATCAAGCACTTCTTCCAGAAATGCAAAATATGATGAAAATCGTTGATGAGCATAAGGGTTTAGTTAAAGACTTTGCCCAAAGACATACTCATAAAAAATCCATGGAAGAATTGCTAGCTGAAGAGCAGGCTGCTAGAATAAATTCCCAAGATGCCTATGAAAAATCTGTGAGGGAATCCATTGCAAGAGAAAAAGCAGCCAAGTCTAGCTCTTTGTTCCGTTTTATTCCTGATGACAGTGATGATGAGGATACACTTGATATCCTTCAATTCTATAAAGATCCATCAAGTTCATCAGTTGATATCCCAGCAGTTGAGATTCCATCTCAAACAACTGCTATCACACCCGAGGTTCACACTCACTCTCTGAACATGGGGGATGAGCATCTTAGCACTGTTCCTGATAAGGAATCGGACGAATTCATAAAGTCTAGTGTTGAGATCCTTGTCCCAATCCCGAGAGAGTCACAGGGAACTTTGGATCATGTGTGTGATTTACCTTCCCCCATTGAGTGTCCTAAAGATCAATTTGAGACTTTCTCAGATTTTAGCGATGATTGTACATCTTATGGAGACATCGAGTATGTTGAGGCGTCAGTTTCACATTCTGATGCTGATCATCTTCTCGAGGAGTTCGCTGATGAACTTGCTCACATCAATCCACTTTCATTGGAAAGTGATGGTGGTCTCCTCGATTTCCGAGCCGATCTGGGAGAAATTGAAAGTCTCCTATATCATGATCCGTCACTCACTTCTGATCCCAACAGTCTAATAGAGAATGTTAATCTCTTTGTTCCCGAAACATTCAACACGACTCTCACCAATCCTCTATTTGAATTCGAATCTGAATTCACTATGATTTCTGACAATCCAATCTTTGACGAGGATTGTGATGAGTCCACAATGGAACATGAGTTCACAAATTCACATTTTGTGAATGATTCTCTTCATGAGGAGTTCTCCGGTGAACTCACTCATCATGTCATGACTCCTCCGGAGTTTGATAACCCGGGGGAGATGCACTCAATCATGAGAATTTGCAAATTCCCACCCACCCTCCCGGGTTGTTTACGAGCTTACCCTTTGAAATCCAAACTCAGGCTAATGAGCCTCCTCTTGAGGAAGAAAATCAACTCATGCTTTTTATCATGATTTTCTTCCTTTTCTTCACCTATAAGGTGACTTCTTCTCTTCTTCACTCCTTCGGGAGTGAGGACACTATATTTGATCCCGGCATTTTCATTTATCATTATCTTGAGCCGGCTACTTATCTCATCGGTGTGGAACTTTCACGTGCTTCAAATGTTTGTCCAAACATCTTGAATGAAAGTCCGATTGAGATTGTTTATTCCACATCATGCTTCCCCAAGGACAAATGAATTCGGGGTCGAGTCAAGCTAGCGACTCGGTAAACAAAAACAGTAGCATGCTTATAGGGTTTTCACCCTAAGTGTGGGGGAGTCCCCCATGCTATGGTTACAAGAGTGAAAAACAAAATGGTGTTTTCCACGCTTAGCTTGTAATGTTGCCCTTTTACGTTCAAAATGTCGGCATAATAGCCGGGATTTTGAATATTGAGGACAATATTCATGCTAAGTGTGGGGGGTATTCGCTATTCTAGCGAACTTTATCACATTTTACTATATAATACCCCCGTTTTTAGCCAAAATTTCAAAAAAAAATTCACTGGTGCTTCAAAATTTTTGTGGTAATCAGTCCTCCATGTCTAACCGACAAAGGGATTGGCTAATCCAGGAGCAAACGATTCTTGGTAAAGATATATCAAATCCGTTTACGGCTTGCAATTTGCCCAAAATTGTATGGTTCATCAACTCCCCATATCCCATTAAGCGAATGAGTTGGCTAGCCCGCAAGATTATGGCTTGTGGTAAAGGCAGTAGAAAATCCATAATTGGTAATCAGCTCACCAAGATGTTGACTATTCCATCAAGAGCTGGCTAGTCCAGAAGCAAACAGCTTCTGGTAAAGACTAATCAAATCCGTTGACAGCTGGTGGTTTGCTCAAAATCACACGGTTATCAGGTGTGCCACAGTTCTTACACCTGGCTACTCCAGAAGTGATGGCTTTTGGTAAAGAGTTTAAAATCCATCATGTTTTCAAAACAGTTTATTGCTAGGGACTAGCAATAGTTTAGTGTGGGGGATTGATGAGTGCTCAAACACTCATCATTTTTGGTCAAATCTGAACTGCAAAACATACAAAAACACTCAGTAATGCATCAAAATACTGAAAATATTTCAAAATTGTGTTTTATATGTTTTAGATGCAAAATGAGTAAAAACAGATGAAAACGTACAAAGTTTGCAAAATTGGCAGTTTCAGTCCCCCAACTATCAAAAAATTGGCAAAACTAGTCCCTGTGCATTTATTTTGCAAGAATAGTCAACCCAAGTCCTTTTAAAATAAAATTTTATCAAAAATAACACTTGGGTAAAAAGTTTTGAGAATTTACACTTTTAGTCCCCGGATTTTGAAAGTTGACATAAACGGTCCCCGGGAATTTCAAAAGTAAAATTAAATTGCAAAACATGGTCCTTGGATAAATAAAAGTTGGCAAGTATGGTCCCTATAATAAATTTTGGAAAGAATCAGAACAGGTCCCTAAACTTTGGAATTATTACAAAATTAGTCCTTGTGGTTTCTTTGCTAACTAAACAAACGGACCCTTGATATTATTATAACCCATAAACTAAACCCAAAAACCTAATCCTAATCCAATACCCTACCTGATCCAATTACACCCCAAGCCCATTTATACCTCGGCCCACTCCCAATAATAATAAAATACACCAAGGTCAACCTGGTCAAACCCAACCATCACCACTGTTCATCATCCCCTTTCCCTGGTTACCCACTCCCTGCTCCCCTCCAACTCCACAAAACCCTCACCTTATCCACTCATATTTCCCGCCTCCATTAATACAACCCTCCTCCTCATTTGTTACACCCCACACACCTCACCAACTCCACTCAGAATTGCAATCTCAATTTTCCCGCCAAAAGGAATTTGAAGGGCTCAGATCATTTGGAAGCAATCCTATGGCTCAAACTAAAGTGGGAAAGAGAGAGAAGGATGCAAGAAGCCCTAAAATTCATCTATAAAAAGAAAAGAAAGCAGAAGTGAAGGGTATTAGTTTAGCTTAGTTTAGTTTAGTACGTAGGTAGTAGAATTTCATTTTTAGTTGTATTTTCAGCTTTAAAATTGTTGCAATCAGTTTATTTAATGTTTTTTGAACTTCCTTCACACTTAATTTCAAGATAACTTTACAAATTTCTGTTTTGGAAAATTTAAGTGAAATTGACAAATTCTCTTAAATCTTGTTATAAGTTGTTACCAGTGTTTATTTAAGCTTTATCATGTTCATTTAAAGCTTTTTCAAGTTTCTAGGGTGTGTTAATCAGCTTGGTTCAAGTTACTAAAAAATCTAGAAAATACTAAAAAAAAAATAGGAAATAAATAAAAAATCCTTTTGAAGAAGATTGAAGCAAGGGAGACAGGGTGGAATCAAGGTTGTTTTTGGTTTAGTGACCTCAGGGAGGTGTTAGGATTGGTCATTGGTCCTTGGGTTATGGTCCTATGTATAGAAAGCCTTTGTAAGCTTTGTTTCTCATTTTTACTCTTTACTGTATCCTTGCTTATTTATTGCTTATTTGTGCTCATGAGTGCTTATTAGGTGTATTTAAATCATTCTAGTGCTGAATTTTAGTTGTTAATATAGCAAATCTCATTGTACTCTACATTTCTTAATTTACTGTCTTAATTAGCATATTTTAGAATTTAAGGTGTTTGTTGTTTAAACCAGTGTTTCTGAGCTTATTTAATCTCATTTCATCATGTTAGATTATCATAATTTAGTTTCATAGCTTAAACCCTCATCTTGCTTTGAAAAT
Organism: Artemisia argyi; assembly: GCA_030686995.1. Lineage (NCBI taxonomy): Eukaryota > Viridiplantae > Streptophyta > Magnoliopsida > Asterales > Asteraceae > Artemisia > Artemisia argyi. Next base: position 88,523,464 of record CM060680.1, on the reverse strand, counting down.
TGCCATAACAGGTTCATAAGGGGGTGTTTGGTTTAAGCCTATGATCTGTGTTCTTGAAGGTGTGTGTTGTTGTTTATGGTTCTAATACAGTCACATTAGATTAGTTAGAGTCAATTTGACCATAAACTTGGCACCTTAATAGCAGAATAGTCAAATCTCTTTGTGATTACCTTCACAGTCAACTGTTGAGGTTTTTAGGGAAATATAGGTTGTAATTTAGTTTGAAAATTGTCTAATTCACTTAATTTAGTCCTAATCCAAGTTAATACATCATAATCTGTAGTTTAGATCCATTAGAAAGTCATTAAAGTCAAACTTGAGTGTTTCAACAAAAAGTCAAAATTGCATGCATTCAGTTTTTTTCCAAAAGTTTGATGATTTTTCCTGAATTTTGAGATTTAATTCAACCCTTGAGCTTTTCAGTATTGGTAGTATATCAGCTCAGCTTTGATGTTCCATTGTCACTTTATTTTTGTGAACTTTTGTGTGGGACCCATATGTGCTCAAAGTGAGCTGCAGGGGGACTGCCTCCCCTGCACCAGCTTTTCTGATCCAAGACACCAACTTCCAGCCATTCCCTAGGGCTTATTAGTGGGCCCCCTTAGATAAACCTTAGCTTATTTTGAAGCTTATCTAACCAACTTTTAAGATCAAGTTCCAAATTGGACCCCTGAACCCCCACAGTGGGCTGCAAGTCCACCCTTGTGACGTGTTTGAACTGTTAGGTGCTAGGATTGCTTATTGCTGATTTAGTGCTTAGTGCTTGCGCTTTTTGTCTTCATTTGGTCTGATTTAAGTTGATATTCATCTGTTTGTGGCTTATTTGTGCTCAAGATATCATTTGGTAGCTTTTCTAATTCTATCAAAGTCCTAATAAGCTAAAATTCTCAATCTACCAACTCAATAAGCATCCAAAGTGCTTATTTTTGTGTTCCAGCCAAACTTCCTTCATTAAAGTTTCATATTTTTAGTATTTAAGTAGTTTTCAAAAAGAAAATCCAGAAAAAGTCAAAAATTCCAATAGTGATAGCTTCTATTTAATATTTTTAGCTTATTTTCAGCTTATTTAATAAGCAATTTCCATTTTTATATTTTTCCTAGGTTTCTTATAGTTAAAAATAATTTTAGTAATTTTTTCAGATTTTTCTCTTTTCATTTGGTACTTTTTATAATTTAGTTTAGTTTTTATTAATTAATAATTAGTTAATAATTAATTATAATTATTTAAATAGTCTTAAAAATATATTTTCTGTTTTAAAATTAGTTTTATATTATTTTAGATTTTTCTAAGTTTTAATTTTATTTTTCTAAGCTTATTTTACATTTTTCGATTATTTAGTGTAATTTTAATTCGTTTAAATTAGTTTTTAATTAATAGAAATTATTTAAAAAGTAGGAAAAATATATTTTAAGTTTGAAAATTAGTTTTATAATATTTTAGATTTTTCCAAATTTATTTTTTATATTTTTAGTGTAATTTCATAATTAGTTATAATTTAGGTTAATTTAAATAATTAATAAGTAATTAATAAATAGTATTTAATTAATAATAATTATATAAATAATATAAAAATTAATTTTAATTTTCTAAAAAGTTTATTTAATTATTAGGATTGTAAAAATGTGATTTTCATCGTTGTAAGTATTTTATTTTGCTAAAACTCGCGTTTTATTTTGTACGTTTACGTTTTATTTAAACGTGAACGTACGCGTTTTAAGTTTTAAACGTTTCTGGTTTTTCCCACTTTCCTGTCTTATTCATATAGCTTGTTTAAGCTATTTCTTTGTAGATTCCTTAGCTTAATCAATCTCAAACCCCTTTCCATCCAGATTCACCCGATCACAGAACCGTTTGATAACCATCCACACCTCGTCGGGACATAACGACCCGGGGAAACACTATATTCCACGGAGCATTGACTGTAGGCTGTTTGACCTTGTTGACCATCACCTGGTCAGTTTAGGTTGACTGTTTGGACCTCAATCAAATTTTGGCGCCGCTGCCGGGGAGGTTGTGTGCGTTTTCTAAACGGTTTGCTGATTAGTGCTTTTGGAATTCGTTCCATTGTGCATTTATCCATCCTTTGTTCATATTTTCTTATTATCAAAACAAAAACGTTCCCGAAAACATTTTAAAATCAGTTTTCAACGAACACAAAAACACAAAAACATTTTCCTTATCATTTGTACAAAATGTTTAGCCAAAAATCCAAAAATATTCACCTTTACCCTCCTACCCTTTTGATTCTCATTTCCTCACCCTCTATACACATTTGATTCTTTCTATGTCTCATCCACACTTTCTGGCTTGCCATTGGTGTGGTAATCCTTATAATGGTGGCAATTGCCCTAGCTGTGGCATGGTAGAGTCAGGAAACGGGTCTGTCTATAACCAGAATCCCTATTCCTACCATGACACACCTGATTCATTCCATCAGTTACCACACCATGAGACTCAATAGTTTCACTGTTGTGAGTACTGTGGTGGTTCACACTACAGTTCTGATTGTCAATCGGGAAACACGCTTGTCTATGAGCAGTTTCCTGATAACGATTATAACTTTAGCACATACGACTCACAGCCACATCAGTTTTACTGTTGTGATTACTGTGGAGGTCCACACTTCAGCTCAGATTGTCAAATAGGGAATCCATATCCTTGTGACAATTTTGACACACCTTATTATGACCAACCTCCACAGTACGATATGAATCAAGCACTTCTTCCAGAAATGCAAAATATGATGAAAATCGTTGATGAGCATAAGGGTTTAGTTAAAGACTTTGCCCAAAGACATACTCATAAAAAATCCATGGAAGAATTGCTAGCTGAAGAGCAGGCTGCTAGAATAAATTCCCAAGATGCCTATGAAAAATCTGTGAGGGAATCCATTGCAAGAGAAAAAGCAGCCAAGTCTAGCTCTTTGTTCCATTTTATTCCTGATGACAGTGATGATGAGGATACACTTGATATCCTTCAATTCTATAAAGATCCATCAAGTTCATCAGTTGATATCCCAGCAGTTGAGATTCCATCTCAAACAACTGCTATCACACCCGAGGTTCACACTCACTCTCTGAACATGGGGGATAAGCATCTTAGCACTGTTCCTGATAAGGAATCGGATGAATTCATAAAGTCTAGTGTTGAGATCCTTGTCCCAATCCCGAGAGAGTCACAGGGAACTTTGGATCATGTGTGTGATTTACCTTCCCCCATTGAGTGTCCTAAAGATCAATTTGAGACTTTCTCAGATTTTAGCGATGATTGTACATCTTATGGAGACATCGAGTATGTTGAGGCGTCAGTTTCACATTCTGATGTTGATCATCTTCTCGAGGAGTTCGCTGATGAACTTGCTCACATCAATCCACTTTCATTGGAAAGTGATGGTAGTCTCCTCGATTTCCGAGCCGGTCTGGGAGAAATTGAAAGACTCCTATATCATGATCCGTCACTCACTTCTGATCCCAACAGTCTAATAGAGAATGTTAATCTCTTTGTTCCCGAAACATTCAACACGACTCTCACCAATCCTCTATTTGAATTCGAATCTGAATTCACTATGATTTCTAACAATCCAATCTTTGACGAGGATTGTGATGAGTCCACAATGGAACATGAGTTCACAAATTCACATTTTGTGAATGATTCTCTTCATGAGGAGTTCTCCGGTGAACTCACTCATCATGTCATGACTCCTCCGGAGTTTGATAACCCGGGGGAGATGCACTCAATCATGAGAATTTGCAAATTCCCACCCACCCTCCCGGGTTGTTTACGAGCTTACCCTTTGAAATCAAAACTCAGGCTAATGAGCCTCCTCTTGAGGAAGAAAATCAACTCATGCTTTTTATCATGATTTTCTTCCTTTTCTTCACCTATAAGGTGACTTCTTCTCTTCTTCACTCCTTCGGGAGTGAGGACACTATATTTGATCCCGGCATTTTCATTTATCATTATCTTGAGCCGGCTACTTATCTCATCGGTGTGGAACTTTCACGTGCTTCAAATGTTTGTCCAAACATCTTGAATGAAAGTCCGATTGAGATTGTTTATTCCACATCATGCTTCCCGAAGGACAAATGAATTCGGGGTCGAGTCAAGCTAGCGACTCGGTAAACAAAAACAGTAGCATGCTTATAGGGTTTTCACCCTAAGTGTGGGGGAGTCCCCCATGCTATGGTTACAAGAGTGAAAAACAAAATGGTGTTTTCCACGCTTAGCTTGTAATGTTGCCCTTTTACGTTCAAAATGTCGGCATAATAGCCGGGATTTTGAATATTGAGGACAATATTCATGCTAAGTGTGGGGGGTATTCGCTATTCTAGCGAACTTTATCACATTTTACTATATAATACCCCCGTTTTTAGCCAAAATTTCAAAAAAAAATTCACTGGTGCTTCAAAATTTTTGTGGTAATCAGTCCTCCATGTCTAACCGACAAAGGGATTGGCTAATCCAGGAGCAAACGACTCTTGGTAAAGATATATCAAATCCGTTTACGGCTTGCAATTTGCCCAAAATTGTATGGTTCATCAACTCCCCATATCCCATTAAGCGAATGAGTTGGCTAGCCCGCAAGATTATGGCTTGTGGTAAAGGCAGTAGAAAATCCATAATTGATAATCAGCTCACCAAGATGTTGACTATTCCATCAAGAGCTGGCTAGTCCAGAAGCAAACAGCTTCTGGTAAAGACTAATCAAATCCGTTGGCAGCTGGTGGTTTGCTCAAAATCACACGGTTATCAGGTGTGCCACAGTTCTTACACCTGGTTACTCCAGAAGTGATGGCTTTTGGTAAAGAGTTTAAAATCCATCAAGTTTTCAAAACAGTTTATTGCTAGGGACTAGCAATAGTTTAGTGTGAGGGATTGATGAGTGCTCAAACACTCATCATTTTTGGTCAAATCTGAACTGCAAAACATACAAAAACACTCAGTAATGCATCAAAATACTGAAAATATTTCAAAATTGTGTTTTATATGTTTTAGATGCAAAATGAGTAAAAACAGATGAAAACGTACAAAGTTTGCAAAATTGGCAGTTTCAGTCCCCCAACTATCAAAAAATTGGCAAAACTAGTCCCTGTGCATTTATTTTGCAAGAATAGTCAACCCAAGTCCTTTTAAAATAAAATTTTATCAAAAATAACACTTGGGTAAAAAGTTTTGAGAATTTACACTTTTAGTCCCCGGATTTTGAAAGTTGACATAAACGGTCCCCGGGAATTTCAAAAGTAAAATAAAATTGCAAAAAATGGTCCTTGGATAAATAAAAGTTGGCAAGTATGGTCCCTATAATAAATTTTGGAAAGAATTAGAACAGGTCCCTAAACTTTGGAATTATTACAAAATTAGTCCTGGTGGTTTCTTTGCTAACTAAACAAACGGACCCTTGATATTATTATAACCCATAAACTAAACCCAAAAACCTAATCCTAATCCAATACCCTACCTGATCCAATTACACCCCAAGCCCATTTATACCTCGGCCCACTCCCAATAATAATAAAACACACCAAGGTCAACCTGGTCAAACCCAACCATCACCACTGTTCATCATCCCCTTTCCCTGGTTACCCACTCCCTGCTCCCCTCCAACTCCACAAAACCCTCACCTTATCCACTCATATTTCCCGCCTCCATTAATACAACCCTCCTCCTCATTTGTTACACCCCACACACCTCACCAACTCCACTCAGAATTGCAATCTCAATTTTCCCGCCAAAAGGAATTTGAAGGGCTCAGATCATTTGGAAGCAATCCTATGGCTCAAACTAAAGTGGGAAAGAGAGAGAAGGATGCAAGAAGCCCTAAAATTCATCTATAAAAAGAAAAGAAAGCAGAAGTGAAGGGTATTAGTTTAGCTTAGTTTAGTTTAGTACGTAGGTAGTATAATTTCATTTTTAGTTGTATTTTCAGCTTTAAAATTGTTGCAATCAGTTTATTTAATGTTTTTTGAACTTCCTTCACACTTAATTTCAAGATAACTTTACAAATTTCTGTTTTGGAAAATTTAAGTGAAATTGACAAATTCTCTTAAATCTTGTTATAAGTTGTTACCAGTGTTTATTTAAGCTTTATCATGTTCATTTAAAGCTTTTTCAAGTTTCTAGGGTGTGTTAATCAGCTTGGTTCAAGTTACTAAAAAATCTAGAAAATACTAAAAAAAAATAGGAAATAAATAAAAAATCCTTTTGAAGAAGATTGAAGCAAGGGAGACAGGGTGGAATCAAGGTTGTTTTTGGTTTAGTGACCTCAGGGAGGTGTTAGGATTGGTCATTGGTCCTTGGGTTATGGTCCTGTGTATAGAAAGCCTTTGTAAGCTTTGTTTCTCATTTTTACTCTTTACTGTATCCTTGCTTATTTATTGCTTATTTGTGCTCATGAGTGCTTATTAGGTGTATTTAAATCAGTCTAGTGCTGAATTTTAGTTGTTAATATAGCAAATCTCATTGTACTCTACATTTCTTAATTTACTGTCTTAATTAGCTTATTATAGAATTTAAGGTGTTTGTTGTTTAAACTAGTGTTTCTGAGCTTATTTAATCTCATTTCATCATGTTAGATTATCATAATTTAGTTTCATAGCTTAAACCCTCATCTTGCTTTGAAAATTGCCATAACAGGTTCATAAGGGGGTGTTTGGTTTAAGCCTATGATCTGTGTTCTTGAAGGTGTGTGTTGTTGTTTATGGTTCTAATACAGTCACATTAGGTTAGTTAGAGTCAATTTGACCATAAACTTGGCACCTTAATAGCAGAATAGTCAAATCTCTTTGTGATTACCTTCACAGTCAACTGTTGAGGTTTTTAGGGAAATATAGGTTGTAATTTAGTTTGAAAATTGTCTAATTCACTTAATTTAGTCCTAATCCAAGTTAATACATCATAATCTGTAGTTTAGATCCATTAGAAAGTCATTAAAGTCAAACTTGAGTGTTTCAACAAAAAGTCAAAATTGCATGCATTCAGTTTTTTTCCAAAAGTTTGATGATTTTTCCTGAATTTTGAGATTTAATTCAACCCTTGAGCTTTTCAGTATTGGTAGTATATCAGCTCAGCTTTGATGTTCCATTGTCACTTTATTTTTATGAACTTTTGTGTGGGACCCACATGTGCTCAAAGTGAGCTGCAGGGGGACTGCCTCCCCTGCACCAACTTTTCTGATCCAAGACCCCAACTTCCAGCCATTCCCTAGGGCTTATTAGTGGGCCCCCTTAGATAAACCTTAGCTTATTTTGAAGCTTATCTGACCAACTTTTAAGATCAAGTTCCAAATTGGACCCCTGAACCCCCACAATGGCCTGCAAGTCCACCCCTTGTGACCTGTTTGAACTGTTAGGTGCTAGGATTGCTTATTGCTGATTTAGTGCTTAGTGCTTGTGGTTTTTGTCTTCATTTGGTCTGATTTAAGTTGATATTCATCTGTTTGTGGCTTATTTGTACTCAAGATATCATTTGGTAGCTTTTCTAATTCTATCAAAGTCCTAATAAGCTAAAATTCTCAATCTGCCAACTCAATAAGCATCTAAAGTGCTTATTTTTGTGTTCCAGCCAAACTTCCTTCATTAAAGTTTCATATTTTTAGTATTTAAGTAGTTTTCAAAAAGAAAATCCAGAAAAAGTCAAAAATTCCAATAGTGATAGCTTCTATTTAATAATTTTAGCTTATTTTCAGCTTATTTAATAAGCAATTTCCATTTTTATATTTTTCTTGAGTTTCTTATAGTTAAAAATAATTTTAGTAATTTTTTCAGATTTTTCTCTTTTCATTTGGTACTTTTTATAATTTAGTTTAGTTTTTATTAATTAATAATTAGTTAATAATTAATTATAATTATTTAAATAGTCTTATAAATATATTTTCTGTTTTAAAATTAGTTTTATATTATTTTAGATTTTTCTAAGTTTTAATTTTATTTTTCTAAGCTTATTTTACATTTTCCTATTATTTAGTGCAAGTTTAATTCGTTTAAATTAGTTTTTAATTAATAGAAATTATTTAAAAAGTAGGAAAAATATATTTTAAGTTTGAAAATTAGTTTTATAATATTTTAGATTTTTCCAAATTTATTTTTCATATTTTTAGTGTAATTTCATAATTAGTTATAATTTAGGTTAATTTAAATAATTAATAAGTAATTAATAAATAGTATTTAATTAATAATAATTATATAAATAATATAAAAATTAATTTTAATTTTCTAAAAAGTTTATTTAATTATTAGGATTGTAAAAATGTGATTTTCATCGTTGTAAGTATTTTATTTTGCTAAAACTCGCGTTTTATTTTGTACGTTTACGTTTTATTTAAACGTGAACGTACGCGTTTTAAGTTTTAAACGTTTCTGGTTTTTCCCACTTTCCTGTCTTATTCATATAGCTTGTTTAAGCTATTTCTTTGTAGATTCCTTAGCTTAATCAATCTCAAACCCCTTTCCATCCAGATTCACCCGATCACAGAACCGTTTGATAACCATCCACACCTCGTCGGGACATAACGACCCGGGGAAACACTATACTCCGCGGAGCATTGACTCTAGGCTGTTTGACCTTGTTGACCATCACCTGGTCAGTTTAGGTTGACCGTTTGGACCTCAATCAAGGAGATATTCTTAAAAAAGGGATGAGTCACTACCAACGTAGTAAGTTCTTTTCAGAGCTAAAACACTATTATTGGGAGAAACCTTACCTTTTTAAAATGTGCAAGGATGGAATGATACGAAGATGTGTTTCGGGTGCCGAAACAAGAAAAATTCTTGATGAATGTCATCATGGCCCAACTGGGGGAAATTATGGTCCTTCCACTAGAGCTAGAAAAGTTTTTGATGCTGGATTCTATTGGCCTACAATTTTTAAAGAAGCGTATACTCTCGTTCAAAACTGCGATGCGTGCCAAAAATCCGGTAACCTTTCTCGAAGAGACGAAATGCCTCAAAAGAGCATTCAAGTCTGTGAAATATTCGACATTTGGGGAGTTGATTTTATGGGACCTTTCCCTAAATCACACAAATACGAATATATCCTCGTTGCAATAGATTATATTTCCAAATGGGTTGAAGCTGAAGCTCTTCCTACTAACGATGCACGAGTTGTTGTCAACTTTCTCAAAAAGCTTTTTGCTCGTTATTGAATTCCTAAAGCTTTAATAAGTGATAGAGGATCCCATTTCTGTAATAAACAAATGGAGAGAGTAATGAAACGATATGGAGTTCATCATCATTTTGCTACAGCTTATCATCCACAAACTAGTGGTCAAGTCGAAAATACCAATAGAGCTATAAAAAGAATACTTGAAAAAATGGTTAAGGACAATCCTTCCGTTTGGTCAAGGAAATTAGACGACGCTCTATGGGCATTTCGTACGACATAAAAGACACCAATTGGTACAACACCATACAGACTCTTGTATGGGAAAACATGTCATCTACCGTTCGAACTTGAGCACCGTGCTTACTGGGCATTAAGAAGCTGTAATCCTGATCTAAGAATAGCTGGAGAAAAGAGATTTTTGCAATTGCATGAACTCGATGAGTTAAGACTTCAAGCTTATGAGAACTCCAAGCTATATAAAGCAAGAACCAAAGCATACCACGATAGAAAGCTGAGAATTCGAAAACAATTCAAAGCTGGAGATAAAGTTCTTCTCTTCAATATGAAATACAAGTTTAAAGCTCCGAAACTCAAACCAAAATGGTTTGGACCATATGTAGTGAAACATGGATTTCCATCAGGTTATGTTGAACTTTATGACAAACATGGTGGAAGTTTCATTGTAAATGGGCACCGAATTAAACTCTATTATGATAAAGAGCAATTAAACGTGATTTCTGATGATGAAATTTCATCCGAATTTGAATATGAAGCTATCACATTCATGGCTCCACACAAGGGAATGGTCCCTTGGGCACACAGTAATGGTTTTATCTATGATTCTCTTCCTAGAGCATGGGAAAATGTTGCATTGGAAAACATAGATGAAACAGGGGAGGGAATTGTGATAGGAAATGTGTTGTATATCCCTAAAAGGAAACATAACACTAAAACTTCCTAATCTATTCGAAGTTTGAGTCCGGCTGAGGAATCATTAATAAAACAAGCGCTTCTCAGGAGGCAACCAGTGTGTTTATTTTTGATTTATTTTATTTTTCAGTGTCTATACCCCAAAGTTTTACCACTTGGTTAAACTTAAGTGTGGGGGTATACCACTAATTTGAATAAAACTGCAATGCTTTTTGTTTGTTTGTTTTTGTTTCTAATAATGCATGTATTGATTGCAAGAAACAGAAGATTGGATAGAAACATAACACTGGATATCATGGTTTATTTTCTCATTTTCCATACTTTCATACTTTTAAGTTCGTTTATCACATTAAGGACAATGCTTAACTTAAGTGGGGGGGGGGGGGGGTGAGTAGGTAAAATAAGAAATTAAGTCTAATATCGATTTAATTTTTAAATTTTGTTTGTCCTTATAATCTAGTTGTTTTCACGCTTTTAGGAGTAATATATTAGAATAACTGGATCATTCCACTGGTGAAGTTAGTAATTTTGAAAAATTTGAGATGTGTCCCAATTAATATTGCAATCCATTTTTGGATCGATAACATTTGCTAGCACACATTATAACCCTTTCCACTAAATTGTGAGGATTTAAGCCTATTTCATATATAGCATACATCTTTTATGCTTGAACCTTTTGTTATGAGTGTGCCGGTGATTTTATTTATTCTAGAACTTGTACTTGTAAATCATTACGAGACCGTTGTGCGATTACATTTTTGTAATATAAGTATACATACGTGATAAGAGGCAACCTTAGGATTTTAACCAAATAGCCTTCATTATTGATTTTTAGCTAGTCACATTGATTAGTTAATTTCCAAATTTTTAACCCTTTTGTTAGCGTTCATCTTTAACGCTAGATACCCCTAGTTACACCCTCCGATCCATCCTTTTCGTTTTTGATAAATCCAGAAAAATACAAAAATATTTTACACTTTAAACCTTAGCCTAACCCTTGTCGAAGTCTAAATGGTGGGTTGCTAGTTGCTTGATTGTTGGATTGTTTCTGATAATTATTAGTTAGCCACACTTCACCAATCATGTGTGTGCCATTCCGACAAAGACGGAGACTGCAACTTCTTATTTGTATTGTTGTGGTGATGCTTATGCGAAGTGTGAGGGAGATGTGATGTATAAAAAAAATAGAAAAGAAAAAAAAAAAAAAAAGAATAAGTCATCGAGAAAAGAAAAGAGAAAGAAAAGGAAAATATATATGTGATGACAATTATAGCCAATGTGCTATATTATGTATGGAGATGAAGAAAGAAAGTTATGTGATATGTTGTTAGCCAATGTGCTAAGTATGAAGAATATTGTTATGGCGAATCAATGTATCGATATGTGAAGAGGAGGAAGTTAACTATAATCATTTACGGGTTCGTGGTTTGTTTGGTAACTAGCAACATGAGTATTAGACTTGACTTTATTTTTCTTTTAAAACTAATTTCATACATATTCCCATGTCTTATCCCTACCCTTACCAAATTACTTTATCTATCCACATATAGTAATGGCTTTGTGAGAATATCAAGTGCAAGAATATTGTAGTGACTATCCGGTTTTTTAGTAATCAAGAATTTGCGCTAGTAATATTATGTTTTTGTATGAGATGTTTGAACATAAGCCTGGTACAACCCAAAGCCTAAAACATTACAACCCGAATAAAATACCTCTTTGATATGTAGACTTGGTGCTTACTCCATTGCGGTGTAGTTTTGTTTCTTGTACAAGCCTATGGTAATAATTAGATCATGACTGAGCAATGAGTGTGATTTCTCTTATATATACTCCACTACCTAAATAAATGAGTGTTATTAGTGAATTATATCTTATTCTTCTTTCGTGAGGTGTTTAGAAATGTTAGTTAAGCAAGAAAATCATTGGGTATCGTCAAACATCTCGGTTTTTCACCACTTAAGCTTAAAAATGATGAATCTTATCTTGTACTTGTACTTGGTGGATTTGCATCACATTTTTCTAATCATTCTTGTTACCATGTGGATATTTAGTTTTCTTCTAGATTTGCTTGAGGACAAGCAAAGTTTAAGTGTGGGGGATTTGATAACGCTCAAAGTTAACATGTTTTTATAAGCGTTATTAGTGTTTTTGTGTATGTTATTTGGTTTTTTTTATATGCTTTTGCCACTAAATCGTATCAAAGTATGTTTTTGTAGCATATGTAGCCAAATGTAGGAAAAATGGAGAAAAAGTGAAGAAAATGAAGTATATGCAATTACACGAAGATTCCCAAGCTCAAAAGTCCAATCTGTGAAGCATTTCATATGAGAATCTAAGTTTTGTCATTTCAAAGTTCCAAGTTCAGAGTTAATCAAGTTTGGATAGTGCATAAAGAACTACACAAGGAAAAGTCAAATCCAAAGCAACCAGAATCTGCTATCCGATCGGTTGGAGTTTAACCGATCGGATAGCCATAATGACCATCTCCATCCGATCGGTATCAACCCGCAACCGATCGGATGGTCATTTCTGCATGTCTATACCAACTTTTGTGCACGAATCTTGGTCTTTTGTCCCATGGTTCTAGGCCCTTCTTAGTGTCTTATTTTCCAAGTTCCAGCATTTAAGTCCCTATTCATTACTAGGAGTATTGGACAAGCTTATAAGGATCCCAAAAGTGCACAATTGAAGACACCATTCAAGAGATCATTTACTCTCATTACTACTCTCAATTATTATCATCATCTAGCTCTCAAAGGAGGAAAATTCGTGCAGAAAGAACTAGGAACTTTGGAGGACCAAGGAAGCAACATTTGGAGTCCAAAAATCTCAAGAAATCATCGCCAACACTTAGGTTATCAATACCTTGTCATTTGTTATCAATTCCAAAGCATTGTAAGACTTAAAACCATGGATTCTAATGTTAAATATTCTGAGTTTATTTGCATGTTTGCTATGAGTGGCTAGTAATCTTTTTACACTTGTTTTGATGATGTTTTATACTTAGTGATAGTTATGATTGTGATAACATGTTTTAATTCAATTTCAAGTCAATCCTAAGAACCAATTGTACCTTAAGTTTCATCGTGACATTTGTTTAGCCAAGGTTAACTAATTGATAATAGTTTCAAGGGTCGAAAGATTTGTTATTATTCAACTAGTTATAATCATTTGTCTATGAATGATTGTTTTTCACCATAATTATTCTTGACTAAACAAAGAAACGAGAAGTATGATTGTAATGAGAATGCTTTTATAACATCAAATTGGGTTGTTTGTAAACTTTTAGTTGGACGAAAGTTTAAATGTTTATAAACAATTGTAACCTTTTTGTCTATGAATGGGTTACCTTTTGTAATGACCATTTCCCAAGAGTATTTGATTTGTAATAAGAGTTTGTTCTTGTGTTTAAGATATTCACCATGCCATATGAACCTTGGATAGATCTTGAATTGATTGGTTTACACCTAAAGCTTGTTTTTATAAACTAAAATATTGACGAAGGTTTAACTTGTAGAAACAATAGATTAGACCACCATTTAATTATCTCAACCAACATGTTATCAAAAGTTATCACAATCATGTGTGTCATTAAGTAGAAAACTAGTCTAAACAAGTGTAGTTTTTAAATTATTGAATTTGCTTATTATCTTATTTGCGTACATTAGAGATTTAATTTTAGACTTATATTTTGATTCACTTACAAATCCTTGCGAACGATCCCGACTTACCATCATATCTTGCTATAACGGACGAGTACACTTGCTCGTATGTGTTGTTTCTAGATTTGGTAATTCACCCTTATAAATTTAAAACTTGCACTAACAAATAGCACATCATGTGGAATTAAACATATGGCATCAGACTGGCATGGCCCAACGTTCCACCTTTTCCGCGGATTGGAAGATCTTTAGATGGTCCTCCGGATCTTCGCTTCCGTCATATGTTTTGACCTGAGTTGGCATGCGGGTCCTTTTTGGCATCTTGAAGTAACGAATATGGGGAGTAAACAGTTCAGAGTCCCGACACGACCAGGGCTATGCCAGGTCGTCGTCTTCAACTTCAGATCTTTGCCTTCTTGACCTTGATATTTTCCTCCTATGACCCCGGACTTCTAGGTCGTCCTTGCATCGATGAGGTGATCCTCGGCTTTGGCGTCTCCTAGAATCACGGGAGCAGAGACTTTGGTAATGGCTATCTTCCTTTCGTTGGTTATCATGGTAAGACTGATGTCGAGAGTATTGGGAGTATGCAGACATACTTCTCTCTTTGCTTCCCCTCCCCCCCTCCCCGAGCCTATAGAACACTCCGTTTTCCAGCATTCTGAACACATCCTTCCTCCCTGTATGCCTCTCCCTAAGAGACCTCGACCCGTGGCTTCGCGAGTTAGGGCTCGTGGATGCACTTCGTCGATGCTTAGCTTCTATCTTTCTCCTTAGCTCCTTCTTCTGGTGGGGCATCCTGGACTCAGATTGTTGTGATTCTTCCTCGAAGAGGTGAGCCTTTACTTCGTCGAGCTTCTGTTGTTTTTATTTTTGACGATATTTCTCAAACATAATTGGCATAATTTGGTCGTAGTTCATTTCATAGTAACCTCGGAGGTCTGTGCTAGGAGTAGGTACGCCAGTGCCTCCCAATATCGTTTCCTTATCTTTTACGCCCATATTTTGCACGACGGACGTGGGTGCAGATGTGTTGGTGTTTGCTTGCTGGCTCATGGTGAGTATTTTTTGAGAACACAGTTCTGCACTGGGTCCCATGGATGGCGCCAACTTGTTAGTGCAAAAAGTGTGACGGGTTGAGATTGGGCTTGATAATGCTCTTGGGTTACTCCAAACGGGTGTCCTAAGTAGTAAATTATGCACTAAACCAAGTGAATGTTTGATTCCTTCACAAATAAGGGTAAATCGTTAGCCTTACTATAGGGACGGACCCCATGATTAAGCTCCGGCGTGAGAGTAAGTACTCATGTTGTCAAAGGAATGTAAGAGTATTGGGATGAGTGAGAAACTCGTACCTCGAAAGTGTGAATTGAGGTTTCCTTTTGTAGGTAGTGGAAATATTAGGGTTTCCTAATATCTCACATATTTCTGTAGTGGCCGAAGTGGGACCCTTGTCTGGCAAGGATCCGCAACTTAATCGATGTTTGTGGACGTAGGTGGATTTCCAGACCGGGGTCCGGTCCGCGAGCGTACTTCAGAAGTGCCGCTCGTATGTGTCCTAGTTTGTCCGGGGTCCGGTGCGGGTGGAGCTTTGAAGTGGTGTTGGATGTATGAGAACATCAAGTTTACCCTTTCCTTAAGCATATAAAGTTGTTTACGGTTATGGTGACAACACATGCAATGCATGTCATGAAAGTGTCATTGACACTCATAAAGTGATAGGTCAAATGGACCTCTTGGTGATGGAGGATGTGGTGGTTCAGATTTGGTGTGTTCAACCACTCAAAAAATCCCAGTGGGTAGTCTTGAGTGTTGTTAAACACGGGTAGAAGGTTTCTCCAAAAATCAATGTAAGCATTCTTGTTTATATATATATGTATTTTTTATAATAATTATTGTTGTTAATTATAAATATGTGCATGTTACAATTATGATGAATGTGTTAATGCATGGGTCGAAATTATATGTTGTATAATTTTGGCTGTTTGTGATTAATAACATGTTTGCATGAAAGTTAATGTTGTTAGCCAAAATTTGGATGGCTTGTCCATTCATATGATATACGAAATTTATTTAAAACCCATTAAACCTACAATAACAAATATAATCTATTAAGGATCAAAAGTTCATCAAATATACCAAGATACAAGTATAAAACCAACGATAACGCGTATAGAAATATGCATAAATGAGTGTTATCACTTCCTAATGGGATTCATAACTATTCCTAAACCTTAAAATCTTCCACTCTCTTCATCTCCTTTTTGTTTGACCGTCGACCCAAAACCCTAAAGGGTCAAAACCCTTTAGTCGACTGTCTATAGTCGACTAAAATATGCATAGGTTCATATCCCTAGTTCCACCTGTACTGTACCGGTGGATACCTGATGCAACTCACGTAGCGATTCTCCCAAACACACCCTAACCAAACGATTGAAGTACCAAGATTAAGAAGAGCGGGATTTCATTGAAGTCAAGAAAGTTTAGGAGCTTATGTTAGTGAAGAATCACGTAAGTAATTCTTAAACACTGTTTATACGTGTTAGTTGAGGTGTCTCTGATTAGGAGGTATGTGTATCAAGGGTTTAGTCTGCATGGCCTTTATGTGTTTATATTTTGATGTGCATGTTTTATAGGTCATGCCAGTGACCATTAATATCTTACAAGAATTTCTAAAGAACAAACATAGTAGAATCAAATTTACACATGCGAAGGATGTATGTGTTTCTCAGTTCTGATTTAAGGATGGTGCACTTCTTTTTCAGTAAGATTGCCCCGCATTCAAGCGAAATATAATATCTGCCTCTTTGGATATTCTCATCTAACATTAGATATCGGTTTGATTCAATTTTGAATATAGTTTTTATAGAAGGTGTTGGTCTTGAGGAGGTACTATATCTTGCATTGCTAAGGCATTCGACTTTGTGATTACCATTAACATGTTTTGGGGCTTCCTAGTTTGGGAAAAGATGGATAAATTAAAATCTATATTTTTTTTTGTTTTATGCAAATCATAATAAATGTCAACAGATTTATAACTCCTTGGGGAAGTCGAAACATCATTCCATTGTGGCAGCTAAAATAGGGCAACTTTAGATGGTTAGACATTTTCATAACCTTATTTTGAGGAAATAAATTTGGCGATTGAACACTTCTTTAGAAGTGTTAAAAGGAAAACTTCACGTGAAACACAACTTGGTGAGCTTCCAAATGAATCTAATCAATCATTGTACCTGGCTCTTCTTAACAAGTGCATAAATTTCTTTTGAAGGGAAAGTGTTGCTAATATATGTAATCACGATCATGTGATGAAGAATGATTTAGGTCGTTAAGATCATAGTTCTTTTCAAAATGGGATGGGGAATTATTACGCAAGGTGGAATATCACAGTACTGAACCTTGGTTTGAAGACTTATTATTTCAAGTTGAGTATTGGACCGACATCGACCATTTTGTTATCCAATTCTTGGGTTGATTATGGTTCATTAAATTCGCATTTCACTCTTTAATTGAATAACTTACTAGGTGTTACATCATAATATTTGCTCGTATTTTACAAGGGTTTCAGGCTTTCTCAAGCTTAATAAGAAGCCCAAGAGGCGGTAAAGAATAACAATAAGAGTACGCTATCTAATATTTCCCCTTAGTTAAAAGAGGTAAAATTGTGTGATCTCCATCATAAGCTTGTCCAATTAAAGTACTAATAAAGTTATGCGATTCAATCTTTATAGGATTTCAACCGATACTAGATTAACTTAATCTTAATATGGTGTCAAAATTATAAAGTCTTTTCAGATCTAATTTGTCTATCCTCAACTCGATCTCCAGAATTTAATTACTTTAACACCGAAGTCTTAATTTATCTATAACAGGATTGTCCCTGATGTTTTAGAAGCCGTAATTCAAGTGGTGCGTAATGTGGGTCTTATGAATAATACAAGTATCACAACAAGAATTTGTTCTCTAATGTCATACATTTCCATTCCATTTGATATAACCAATATAATTCAGATGATACCAAAATTAAACAGACGGATATTCTCATAGGTGATGTATTACGGTGAAACTTTAATAGTTAGATTTGTGCTAAAAACTGCTAAAATCTTCAATGTGCCTGTAGTTGTTTACAAGTGGCTCACGCTATATGTATATGTGTTGAAAATGTGTATAACTATGGGTTTTGCTAGCCTTCTAATAATAGTATTGTTCCACACACACAAATATTTCATATTTTTCTCACATTACAATGATACACATTCTTGCCATAGGTTTCTCTTGAAGGAGTCCATTTGCGCTGGTAAAGATGTTACAGTGTAATTCATACCTCCTCCATACCTCATTCTAATAGGATTAAGCATTGATGTTATTCTACAAGCATATTTCCTGCCCATAAACAATTAGTATATGTGGTAAATATAAATTATTACCAATTAAAAGAAAATAGCTAGAGGCTAAATGCAATGAGAACGGAACATAGTTATGATCATATTTCAAATCATTTAATTACCATTAATTCAAATGTCTTGTTGGTTATATTATTCAATAAAGAACTTTCCATAACTTAGTTTAGGATAAGCTATAATTAGTTTACCAGAAAACATAATGAGTCAAAGTATACATTGAATTATTTCGGATTGTGGTTTCTTGACCATAAAAGAAACTCCATTTTTGTAAGAAGATGGTATGAGGGGATTAAAGGAATCAATTAATAGCCCAACTTTTAATAATAAGAGAATAAAGGCTAGTAATTATCAAAGATCCTTGCATCATTATTTATAGCTCTTGAAACCACTCATCTTATTTCACTCATTCTTTGCTTGTAGAAATTTTCAGTTAAATATGTCTTCACCAAAATCAAAATGTCGCAAGCTTTATGATTTTGCTGATATGGTTCTTTCAAATTTAGAATGTCGCAAGCTTTATGATTTTGCTGATTTGGCTATTTCATCTGAAATGAACACGTCTGATGAAATCCAACAACCAGACAACACTGGGACTAACACATCAACATTTGTTGAGAAGTCATCACCCTTAACTTCTAGGGTTCCTAAAAAAGATGCTAAATCTAACATATCAAAAAAGAAAACGATTCTCCAGGAGGGAGATGTTGATCAGCTAAAATACCACAGATTTTCAATTGCACCCTCCAAAGAAGAGTTAAAAGAAGATCTATCCGCCATTACTAGTAAAAGGCCTCATAAGTCCAGCAAGAGGGTGAACAAGAGGGTGAAGGCGAAGATTGATGTAAACACATTTTTTCATATGTACCCAGTTTTGTAAAAAAATATAATATCGGGTACGTGGTCTCTAATCTAGTTTGTGATGGTACTCTTTTTTGCAGGAACTGCATCCTTGAGGATAGTCATTAGATGGTCTTACTGCTGAGACGCTGCGAAAGACATATGGCTTCTAACTTCAGCAATACAACATTAATTTGCCTTTTTTATTATTATTATTTTGTTAAACTGCATGCTTAGTGGACACCTTGGTTTTATTTTCAATGTTTATCTATCACCAGTTGAGGAAACTTCATAAAAAGTGTTATGGCTTGAGGAGTCGATCGATTTTACCAAAACAATGAATAAAGAACTTATAACATATTGATGTTAGTTGACGGGGTATGGATAACGATAGATATTCATACCCATGTATGCTTTTTGTTTGCAACTTCTTTTGGTGATTTAAGGGTGACTATATTGATTTATGAAGCTATATTAGCAACCTATTTACTCTTGCTAGCTTTATTCATTTGGTTCCGCAATTTAAATAGTTTTAGATACACCGTTCTTAAATATAGAGATGGAAGTTCTTAATGTGCATAATTAATAGCAAACTTGGTTTTATCGGCAATCAACTTTTAGGTACTTAGTTTTAGTTAATTGTAGCAAATGTCTTGATATAATAGAATTCAGATATAAGAAACAACGACAATGGGGTTAATTTGTTTCATCTAGCAACCTTCATATCATTTTAAGATACTTTCGGACCTCCCATTCTTATATACAGAGAAGTACTTAGTGTATGTGTTGCATGCATACTTGTAAACTTTTGTCAGCTTAAAAGAGGTTTTAAATACTTAATTATACTATGACAACTCACAAAGTTCCTTCTCATATTTTTGTCAAAGTTGTGTGATAACAGTAAATCCTATATACAAAAAAACAATAGTGAGCTTTCTTTCACCTATTCCATGTTCATATAATTTCCCTTAAAAGAATAAATGCAACTTATCCTCGTGTAACAGTAGGTTGTCTTTGAACAGATTTCTTTTATATATATATATATATATATATATATATATATATATATATATATATATATATATATATATATATATATATATATATATATATATATGTATAAGACTAGCTAAAAACTGCAGTAACATTTAGTAAAAGTTTCTGAGGAAAACTCAACTTGTAGAAGTTATCAGATGAATTAAAAGAAGTGGCTACTGTCACAACTCGTAATTTCCGGTCATTTTCTAAACCTCGACAATTTACTATTCACAAGTTACTATTCATCATTTACTATTCATCGATCACTATTCATCGCTTTCGAGGTCAATTCGACATTCTGAGAAGCGTTCAGAAATTTTACTATTCACTTGACACTATTCATTTCCGAGAGACAACCACTATTCACGTGCATTACTCATGTCATCGTAAACCTAGTTTACGGGTATTCAAAACTCGCGTAACCGTATTGGTTCAGGAGCGAATTCATGCATTATCATTGGGGCATTTCATACGGACTAGAAGTAGTCTTCATATCATCATTAGGGCACTTGCATACTATTCCACTCGTAGGGTATTCAAATTATATTTTTAATATAATTAACGAATTTCGTATGTTTATTTTTAAATAAACACTAATACGCGAACTATAAATGTGACTAACACGTCCGACACTCCCAACTATGATCCCAATATATTTTTATACTCATTTTTATAATATAAAAATTATAATATTAATTTACCCGGTATTTTGGAAATTTATTTATTTCGTATCGTACGTCTAATTTAATTTCGACGGTTTTCATAAAAATTGAACAATAGTTATCTAAACACTTAATATTTGTACCCAACCTATTTTTATAATTTTCATAACTTTATTTTATCCCGGTTAACTCCGTTAAAATTTATTTTTAGTTAACCCGGTACCCGGTACACCTTAAAACTACAAATTAAACACAATAATACACAAAATCTACAAAAGTCTTACACACTCAACCCCCCCCCCCCCCCCTTGACTTGCGCCCCCCCCCCCCCCCATTCCAATCTCTTACATTATATACTTACACACTCAAGTCTCATTAAAACCTTATACTAACTCTATTATAATAATAACACTAATAATACATATATCCTATACTAGATATTTTCTCATTTATTCACAAGAGCAAGAAACTCATCCATCTCTTTTCTCTCTTCCTCACCTCACAGCAAACAACAATAAGAATGGCAAGACCAAAGTTTTTCAAAGATCAAGTGTAATCTTGTTAATATAGTATCCTTGTTAGAGTTTTGAAATACAAACTCAAGGTTTACATAGGTTTTCTCCATCAAAAACCCTCTAATCTTCCAAGTAAGTTTACAAAACCCATTTCATAATTTTTACAAGTTATTACTATGTTTATATATTTTTCTTACAAGATCTCATGCATATATTGGCTTATACCACTCCATTTTGTATATATTTAACTTTTAAGCCCTAGAAGTGATTTTTGGTTAGATCCTTGTTAGATCTACTTGGTTATGATGTTTAGGAACCCATGACACACTAAGAAGGTGTATGGTAGGATTAGACTAGTTTTGTGGTGATTGAAAGTGGTTTGATTGAAGTTAGAACTAGTTTAGAGACTTGAAAATGATTTTGGAAAATATATATATACCTACTGTCCCTATTTTTAATTCGTGGGAAAATCAGTAGATGGTGGTTAGTTTTTGACCAAAGATTTAGAAAATACTTTCAAAAACGAAACTTTTGGCGAAAGAACAGATTAAAACGAGATTATAACGAAGGAGATATGATTTTTGCAAATTTAACGACGACAACTATTTTTATAAAAACTGCTTGCTGTTTGGCAGATTTCGACGGGTAAATAGAGGCATTAAACATAACCTAGAGGAGCCGAGTTATCAAAATTATACTAGTATATACTAAAACGAATCCGTGGATATAAAGAACGAGGAAAATGAACTTAAAACGACCAAGTTATACCCATTTTAACATTGTCAAACTATATATATATATATATATATATATATATATATATATATATATATATATATATATATATATATATATATATATATATATGGACACAAATAAAAATAATAGCTTACGTACTAAATGGTATATTTTCTAGAAATATTACTAAGGACTATATTCTTAACAAACGAATACGTACGACCCAAGAGAATATTTATACGACTTAACGACGTCATTCTAAGGTTTTGATACGAGGAATATAACGCTAACATTTTTATACGATATATATTACGACAAGTTATATACTTCTATATTTGGACTTATTTTTCCTAAGTATGGAAACTATTTTACCATGACGATAACTAGTATTTCCAAATTACGAGTGGTATAGGTATCATGTGCATGTGCATTCATTACATCACGGCATGATCTAAATTAGATCACGATTATTCATTTAGGTTGCGGCTAGTGTTCGCGCCTCATTGTCCCGATTACTTTACCATCGTTGTACCATCTTTGTACTATCACTCCAGGTGAGTTCTCATAGCCCCGTTTTTAATTACTTATTTGATTTTCAATCCCACGGGGGAGAATACATTGCACAATTATTTTCGTACATGCCCAAGTATTACAAATTCCATACATTGCTTAAGTTGCCTAATTACCATGTCTTGACAAGTCCCCACTTATTATCATGGACCGTTAATTTCTAGTACTAAGCGAGAGTGAGTGGATAGATCTATCGAGGGTGACGCCTCCATTCGCGTTGGGTTGCTCCAACGGGACGAATGCATTTCATGTCTTTTCGAATTGAGTGCCTGGTAAACACTCTGTTGGGGCCATTACTATGTCTAGCTTCGAGGTCATGAGCTTAAGGGACAATGTAGCATTTTTGACATTTTTGTCGGTTTACTTATTACTTGTGGCTTATGTACTTACGATTTACTTATAAACCTATGATTATTCACCAACATTCGTGTTGACCGTTTTCCGCAATGTATTTCTCAGGTTATTAAGGTAGCTCATGTTGCATACATTTGGACCTTCATGGAGTCGCGGAGTCGACGCGTCTCACCATATTTTCTGCACTTATGAAACGTTTGATCTTGTTGAACTTATTTTAACAATATTGGCAAACTCTTTTGGGACCTAAGCTTTGTAAACTCTGAATGTTTTAATGATCAAACGTTGTATTTTCTAAACGACACTTTAGGTCGTTCAATATAACTGTAACTATAGTGCTATGACAGTCACCCCCAGGTATTCCATTCCGCTGCCATTCAGGTATTTTGGGGGTGTGACAGATTGGTATCAGAGCTAAGGTTATAGCGAACTAGGATGTATCATGGACCCTAGACTATAACCACATCATCATAGCATCTCATCATTTCATCATAGGTGCATATTCACTATACATGTTGCTTTACGCACACACTGTACGAGTTATTCATACCCATACTAATATATATATATATATATATATATATATATATATATATATATATATATATATGATTATATTGACCTGGTTCACTAGTGACATGTCTTCAGATACTCACCCTATTATCCTTTTATCGGATTCCGACATTGAAGATGCCTTGTCATCTTCCACTACCATTATACCACCAGCTGTACTTACACCACCATTAACCCTATTGATTTGTCATAGGAGCAAGGTTCTCATTCAGCCTATACATAGAATGCCGTTTGGTAGTGTATTCAGACTTAATTTTAATGGACTTACTAGGATGCTTATTACAAGGGAGATAGCATGTTTTCTTTCCTTCACTAGTAGGACGCTTACTACTTAGGTACTACCACCACCGTTGGTTACTTATTTCACTATTGGTCGCCCCATAGTGCGTACTTTAACTTTACCTCTTAGATATCGCGAGATAGCGCGAAAGAGGGTAGTATCCCATTCACTATTATCACCATTGTCTCCTAACTCATCACTAGGATCTTATTGTCATCAATGTTATTCTCATCCTTTAGAATACCACCATTGTCATTTCCCTTTTTCCATTTCCACTTGCCACAAATTAGATAACACCTTGTGATAATACCAAGAATTACGAACTCAACAGGAACATCTACAGGTTCCTCAAGAATGGCTTAGATTCTACACTATCTAGGACTTGATCGATGCACAACTTCAGACACTACTTCAGGACTATCTCGACCTTATGATGCCATAAACCTGATTTCACTTAGAGGGACTACAGGAAATCCCTAGACTAGACTTATATCTTTACTAGCTTTTACTAATATCCTAGCCACGGGAGGTGTGGCATAGTTCAAAGAAACTTGTAGTATTTTGATTGATGAACAAACGGAATCACCAAGTATTGACTCTACTATAAGGGAATGGTTGTGCTATCTATGATATTGGTCCATATAGACCGAAACCTTCATGTGTTATATTCATGTGTTATGAATAGGATGATCCTTATTACATATAGATTTAAGCAAACAACTCCAAGCATGACGCAAGCCGCTGTTGGACAATTCATTGCCAGGAACGTAAATACCGCCCTCACCAAGGAACTTACTCACGTGGAATTTATGGGTTGTAATCCCCCCTCCTTTATCGAAATTAGAGACACAAAGAAATTTCTCAAATGGTTCGAAGAAATAGAAACGATATTTCGATGTGGCGACTGTCGTAAGGAAGACAAGGTTAAGTTTGCCACATGCACTTTTCAGGATCTTGCCCAGGAATGGTGGAACACACATGTTAAGATTGTAGGAGTTGATGATGCTTACTCACGCTCTTGGGAGGAACTAAGAAAGATGATGGGTATAGCCTTTTGTGTAAGAAGTGAATTACGGGCAATAGAACAGGAAGCACTAAACCTTACCATGGTAGGAGATGATGTTGTCAAGTATACTGCTCATTTTTATGAATTAGCTCGACTAGACCCTGAAATTGGTGAACCGGAAATTAAGAGACTTAAAAGGTACGTCGGAGGACTTTCTCCTTAAATTCGTATGTTGGTCATCGCATGGGAACCCAATGCCATGTCTGAAGCTATCCAGATGGCAATCGAAGCAAAGGAACGCATAATTCGCGACAAGACATCAGGAAACAATAGTAACAACAAGAGAAAATGGGTTGGTAATCTGGATGCTAATGCTTCTCAACAACCACTTAAGATACAACAAGTGGTGGAGACCCGTGCTGCTAGGTCAAGCCAAAAGAAAAAGTATATTGGTAAATTACTTGAGTGCAACAAGTGTCAGTTTCATCACAAAGGATCTTGCCCCTCTCGATGTAAGAACTGCCAAAAGGTCGGACATGAAACCAAGGACTGCAAGGCTCCCACCCTCGCAAAGCATCAGGAACTCACGGTAACCTTCCGTGAATGTGGAGTAGTGGGACACTTCAGGAGTAAATGCCCGGTGTTGAGAGACCGGAACTGGAGGAGGCATTTCATCTTGTGAAACCATAGTTTGAGCCCTCTAGGGTTGTACTTTCTTTTGGTACTTTCCATAAGTACGTTGGTATAACCTAGTAGTATTAAGCACTTTCCTATATAATGTAATGACTATCTTTTGTTACCTCTGTGATAACCGTAGCCTTTGTTTATTCCATTTTCTATTGCAATTGCGCAATTTTCAATCGTTTAGCAACATTATACCATTGTCTTATTAGGGATTTGACCGATTTCGTATTTGACGGACTAGTAGATTATTACCAATCCATAGGATTTACCCATGTATCCAATAAACCATCCAACGAGTTTAGTTTCAAACTATTTTACTACCTTATGGGGAAATTGTTTTACCAAATTTCTAAAATAAACCGTTTTGTTACCATACTATAAACTGATTTTTCCGATATTACGCCAAATATTTACTATTATTACGCGAAACAATTTTTATGTTACTTTGAAAGGAAATAATTAGAATACCATTTTTAATAACAATGCGTTGAACACCATCTAAAGCTTTTGAGAAAAATAATATTATTTTGACTAAATCAAGCATCGCATCATTAGTCCTCAACTATACATAGCCTGATCACCTATGTATAATTCAGGAAGGATTATGCCATGAAGGAAATAGTTACTTTATAAAGTATTGCTAATAACAATCTTCATTTAAAAGCGTTTTAAACAAGTAAACTCTTTTATAAATATCTTTTTCTGACAAACTCTTCCTGGATACTTACCCCACCTGTCACACACTTAGTCATTAAGTTGGACTTTCCATTGACTTCTTTAGGAGAGACTTCCCATATCAAGTACTAGGAGGATTCCTCGATACAAGAAAAACAATAAAAGGGTTACGAAACTACTAACCTAGACTAGAAGTATACACCAAGACAATTTATAACTCAACAACAATTCTAAAATGCCACTGGACCATCCGACCCACCATCTCTGACCTAGTTGTCCAATTTATTATTCAAAGGTACTAGCTAGACCGAGCTACAGGATCAAACACATTGTGAAGGTACGCTAAGCAACACCATGGGAATAAACCAAGCCTCCTAACCGATACTGTAGAGTGTTTTGAGTTAACATGGTCTCATCCATACGCAAACTTCCCTGCAGTGAGTTTACGCCAAGAATGATTGATTTGAATTATGGATATCGATATAGATCCCCCTAAAGCATTATGTTCTCTAGAACTTCTGGATAACCTCACCTATACATCGAGAAAGGCATCAGACTCAAGAATATCTCCCCAACTACATGTGAAGACAATACGGAAATTCATCGACAAAGTATCAATTGAAACCCTCATATTGCCAACATGATGACGATTTCAACGATAAACCATCTCAAGACTTAAGTTGGTTGAATACCTAGGCTTGTAGTTCTGCCCGATAACCACCAATAGGCACCATCCAATATCAGGAACCGAACATCAGACATCTATGCATTATGCGAACATTGCCTATCCTACTATTTTATCCTTGTTAGTATTTTCACTTTAAGTAAAGTCGATTTAAAAATTATGTTTATACAAATCACATATCTCGTAGAAAATAATTTTTGAATTGCCTATTTTGAACAAATACGATCCTTTTAATCAATATTTAGCTAAACCATTGTACAATGGGAAATATATAAACATCAAACTTTGGTAAACAGTCCTATTCACAGCCTATTTGAAAACCGCGTCACATTTCCTAACTATTGAATTTTGAATCATCAAGAAAGATATTATTTAGTAAACCATTTGCTCCATTTTCTAAATTCGTTTATTCAGAAAAAGATTTCGACCAAAAACTCCAAAATCGCGAGATAAATTTTGAAAACCAATCACAATGCTACATCGCTTATGCATTTAGGACTTTGTGACTTGACCATAAGGAATATTGGGATATGTGATGAAGGAAATTAGGAGGAACACCATAGAACGATTGCAAACGTCAGTAATGGAGACCAAGCACAATAGGCAAAGAATGACACATGTCTTAGCAATGCATTAGACCAAAACACAAAGAGTCAAACATTGTTACCCATATTCTATCTTCTTCGTATAACGCCGTGTTCGAAAGACGTAACGTTGTGGAATTAGTCACAAGATTTATTGTACCTATTTCAATTGTTCCTGATAAAAGTGATCGAATCACCTCAGACTTCTAGCTATCATTTTAAGACTTCCTTCGGAACCCCATTTAGATGTAAACACCGCCTACTATCCTCAGACCGATGGTCAGAACGAGAGAACGATTCAAACATAGGAAAGTTATGCTCAGAGCATAAGTGATTGACTCTAGAAATGGTTGGACTAACCATTTACCATAAATCAGATTCTTTTACAACCATAGTTATCGCGCGAGCATAGAGACTACACCATTTGAGGCACTTTATGGTCGAAGTACCAATTACCCATTTACAGACCGAAATCGGAAAGTTAAATTCACTGGTCTAGAACTAAACTATGGAACAACAAAGGAAATTTCACAAGTCAAGAACCCGTTACAAGCAACGAGAAACTGGTAGAAGTTAGGTTGGTACTTGACGCACATCATACGGATTGGGTATCCTTGAACAGCAAACTAACCAGGTTCACGTGAAAGAACGAGCTAAGTTGAAAGCTTTGCCTTGGAGAGGCATGATACGATTTTGGTAACACGAGAGATTGAACCTTTAAGTATATTGGACCATTTCAGATTCATGTTAGAATCGACCAGCTGACATATACGATCTGAGTTCTGACAGAGTTCAGCAACATATATTACCCATATTACATTATAAACCTGAAGAAGCACTGATCATCTATTGACGAACCAAACTCGGAAAAAGCCAAACTCACTATTCCAATAGGCATTCATGAAATAACCAGAAATTTCCTACAAGTCGAGAATCAATTACAAATTCTATAAGTTGTAAACCATTAAAACTTCAAATTGGTAGCCAGATCATGTTGAGAGTTCTGCCTAGGAAAGGCATGATATTATTCGGAAAAAAAATTGGAAAGTTAAAACGGATATACACTGGACCATGTAATAATTCAGACAGAGTAGGCCTAGTAGCCTTCAGACTTGAGCCTTGTTAAAGAACAGCCGGATTACACAACTATGTTTCACCTATTTAAATCCCAGGAAATGACTTCCAGATTAGTCACTCATAATCCCATTTGGAAAGGAATCCAACCCAAAGACAAACGTAAACTTGGTAAGAGAACCAGTAGGAATCATGGACTGTTAGGTCGAACGGTTGAAGCAGAGTCGAATTTCTATCGTGGAAGTTCGCTGAAATTCTCGAATATTATCACCTTTTCACCAAATATACTTCAGAGACCAACCAAAACTGAACTTCGGGACGAAGTTCCTATTAGAAGGGAAGACTGTCACAACTCGTAATTTCCGGTCATTTTCTAAACCTCGACAATTTACTATTCACAAGTTACTATTCATCATTTACTATTCATCGATCACTATTCATCGTTTTCGAGGTCAATTCGACATTTTGAGAAGCGTTCAGAAATTTTACTATTCACTTGACACTATTCATTTCCGAGAGACAACCACTATTCACGTGCATTACTCATGTCATCGTAAACCTAGTTTACGGGTATTCAAAATTCGCGTAACCGTATTGGTTCAGGAGCGAATTCATGCATTATCATTGGGGCATTTCATACGGACTAGAAGTAGTCTTCATATCATCATTAGGGCACTTGCATACTATTCCACTCGTAGGGTATTCAAATTATATTTTTAATATAATTAACGAATTTCGTATGTTTATTTTTAAATAAACACTAATACGCGAACTATAAATGCGACTAACACGTCCGACACTCCCAACTATGATCCCAATATATTTTTATACTCATTTTTATAATATAAAAATTATAATATTAATTTACCCGGTATTTTGGAAATTTATTTATTTCGTATCGTACGTCTAATTTAATTTCGACGGTTTTCATAAAAATTGAACAATAGTTATCTAAACACTTAATATTTGTACCCAACCTATTTTTATAATTTTCATAACTTTATTTTATCCCGGTTAACTCCGTTAAAATTTATTTTTAGTTAACCCGGTACCCGGTACACCTTAAAACTACAAATTAAACACAATAATACACAAAATCTACAAAAGTCTTACACACTCAACCCCCCCCCCCCCCCTTGACTTGCGCCCCCCCCCCCCCCCCCCCCCCATTCCAATCTCTTACATTATATACTTACACACTCAAGTCTCATTAAAACCTTATACTAACTCTATTATAATAATAACACTAATAATACATATATCCTATACTAGATATTTTCTCATTTATTCACAAGAGCAAGAAACTCATCCATCTCTTTTCTCTCTTCCTCACCTCACGGCAAACAACAATAAGAATGGCAAGACCAAAGTTTTTCAAAGATCAAGTGTAATCTTGTTAATATAGTATCCTTGTTAGAGTTTTGAAATACAAACTCAAGGTTTACATAGGTTTTCTCCATCAAAAACCCTCTAATCTTCCAAGTAAGTTTACAAAACCCATTTCATAATTTTTACAAGTTATTATTATGTTTATATATTTTTCTTACAAGATCTCATGCATATATTGGCTTATACCACTCCATTTTGTATATATTTAACTTTTAAGCCCTAGAAGTGATTTTTGGTTAGATCCTTGTTAGATCTACTTGGTTATGATGTTTAGGAACCCATGACACCCTAAGAAGGTGTATGGTAGGATTAGACTAGTTTTGTGGTGATTGAAAGTGGTTTGATTGAAGTTAGAACTAGTTTAGAGACTTGAAAATGATTTTGGAAAATATATATATACCTACTGTTCCTATTTTTAATTCGTGGGAAAATCAGTAGATGGTGGTTAGTTTTTGACCAAAGATTTAGAAAATACTTTCAAAAACGAAACTTTCGGCGAAAGAACGGATTAAAACGAGATTATAACGAAGGAGATATGATTTTTGCAAATTTAACGACGAAAACTATTTTTATAAAAACTGCTTGCTGTTTGGCAGATTTCGACAGGTAAATAGAGGCATTAAACGTAACCTAGAGGAGCCGAGTTATCAAAATTATACTAGTATATACTAAAACGAATCCGTGGATATAAAGAACAAGGAAAATGAACTTAAAATGACCAAGTTATACCCATTTTAACATTGTCAAACTATATATATATATATATGGACACAAATAAAAATAATAGCTTACGTACTAAATGGTTTATTTTCTAGAAATATTACTAAGGACCATATTCTTAACAAACGAATACGTACGACCCAAGAGAATATTTATACGACTTAACGACGTCATTCTAAGGTTTTGATACGAGGAATATAACGCTAACATTTTTATACGATATATATTACGACAAGTTATATACTTCTATATTTGGACTTATTTTTCCTAAGTATGGAAACTATTTTACCATGACGATAACTAGTATTTCCAAATTACGAGTGGTATAGGTATCATGTGCATGTGCATTCATTACATCACGGCATGATCTAAATTAGATCACGATTATTCATTTAGGTTGCGGCTAGTGTTCGCGCCTCATTGTCCCGATTACTTTACCATCGTTGTACCATCTTTGTACTATCACTCCAGGTGAGTTCTCATAGCCCCGTTTTTAATTACTTATTTGATTTTCAATCCCACGGGGGAGAATACATTGCACAATTATTTTCGTACATGCCCAAGTATTACAAATTCCATACATTGCTTAAGTTGCCTAATTACCATGTCTTGACAAGTCCCCACTTATTATCATGGACCGTTAATTTCTAGTACTAAGCGAGAGTGAGTGGATAGATCTATCGAGGGTGACGCCTCCATTCGCGTTGGGTTGCTCCAACGGGACGAATGCATTTCATGTCTTTTCGAATTGAGTGCCTGGTAAACACTCTGTTGGGGCCATTACTATGTCTAGCTTCGAGGTCATGAGCTTAAGGGACAATGTAGCATTTTTGACATTTTTGTCGGTTTACTTATTACTTGTGGCTTATGTACTTACGATTTACTTATAAACCTATGATTATTCACCAACATTCGTGTTGACCGTTTTCCGCAATGTATTTCTCAGGTTATTAAGGTAGCTCATGTTGCATACATTTGGACCTTCATGGAGTCGCGGAGTCGACGCGTCTCACCATATTTTCTGCACTTATGAAACGTTTGATCTTGTTGAACTTATTTTAACAATATTGTCAAACTCTTTTGGGACCTAAGCTTTGTAAACTCTGAATGTTTTAATGATCAAACGTTGTATTTTCTAAACGACACTTTAGGTCGTTCAATATAACTGTAACTATGGTGCTATGACAGTCTCCCCCAGGTATTCCATTCCGCTGCCATTCAGGTATTTTGGGGGTGTGACAGCTACCCGATCATATGATACAGGAAGTTCAAAGGAAAATAATTGTGTAGCCAAACGATGATTTTTACATTTTTATTTACACTTTAGCAATCAACTTACTATCAGTGATTTCACCATTTTTTTTCCATGTGCATGTTTTCATTTGTGACTTCACTATGTTATATCCAAGGTACACGGACTTGAGATGGTTCCGCCAAATACCATTTCACTATGTTATATCCATCCAAGTTTGTTACTTTCTGAAATATACGTCACTTCTAGTTGTTGTTCTGAATTCGTATTTGTGTGACTTTTTTTCTAACTAGCCTAGAATAAATAATTTCTTTACTGCAAAAGTCAAATCTATATTGCGAACGTAATATCACCAATGTATTACAAGAATAAAGGAATTGTAAATAGTAAAGTATAACAACACAAATACCATTTATTGCAATTAATATTATGGTTGCAAAAACTCTTTTATAGCCTATGGAAAAATTCATCATACTTCAATCACTCTTGAGTTACAAATTTTTAAGGAACAATGTCTTCAACAAACTCAAAATCACACCAGCTTTGTACTTTAGGAGATTTGGCTATTTCTGCTATCAAAGAGCATGATGAAATCCAAGGCCAAGAAAGTGTGACCGAGGCATCAACACCAATTGAAAAATCAAAATCAAGTTCTAGAGTTCTTGAAAAGAGCGAGAAGAGCAAGGCGAACAAATATAAGAAGCTTAAAAAAGAAGTAAGTGTTGAGTCAAACCAACAAAAATTATCGATTTCACTTACTAAACGAGAGATTGAAGAAGATCTGTATGGCCTTACGGGTAAAAGGCTTCTTAGGGGCAAATCTAAGATGGACAAAAAAGTGATGAAGGATCTTGATGTAAACAAATTTTATCTAACACTATTCAATTTCTTAAATATATAATTTTGGTTAGTCTCAATCTAATTTAGTTTTTGGTGCTACTTTTACAGAAACTTTTTCCAGGTAG
Source organism: Artemisia argyi (assembly GCA_030686995.1). NCBI lineage: Eukaryota > Viridiplantae > Streptophyta > Magnoliopsida > Asterales > Asteraceae > Artemisia > Artemisia argyi. The sequence continues at coordinate 88,490,768 of CM060680.1, read as the reverse complement.
TTCGCTAAACGGCATGGATGCTGACAGTCTTCGGAAGTTGTATGACTAGTTTTCTTCAAAGCCTCAGAAAAGCAGTGGTCTTTTTTAATAAAATACATATACCAAGACGACTGTTTGGTTTTGGTTATCGATGGTATACATATCCATCATCAGTTGTAGAAATATCATAAACATTGGCAGTTAAATAAAAGTTGTTAAAGTATGGCTGACGGCTTCGTAAATTTGCACATCATGTCTAACTTGATCAAGTATAATTGTTGATGGAGTAAGGTTTTCACTCATTTTTAATTTCTTTGGCTAAACATTCAATTACAGTGTTAGAATAGCAACTAGTTTACTAAAGCTTAAGCACCTTTTTTTTTTTTTTTTTTTTTTTTTTTCAAACAGCTGATTATATTAAGGGGTAATTCATTAGTTTCCTCAAAAGTGCACATTTGATCAAATGTTTGCCCCATGCGACTTCAAGTTTTTGCATTAGTCCCTTGACGACCTATGCGCTCTATTCGACTTATGAAACTCGTACTTTTTTGCCCCAAAATCAAGTACTTGTGTGTAAGTGGAAGTACACTTGTGTAAGAGTACAAGTATAAGTGTATAAGAGTACAAAGTTACATAAAAAGTACAAGTTGCATAAAAAAATACAAGTAGCATAAAAAAAGTACAAGTCGCATAAAAAAGTACAAGTTACATAATAAGTACACCGTATCGCATAAGAGGACATTTACACACATATATTTTCCACTTACACATATGTAATTTCAAGTTAGACACTTGTCAACTATTGATAAAGTTAGGGCAAACCTTTGATCAAAGGTGCACATTTGGGGAAAATTATGAACCCTTAAATTAATGAATAAACATCATTCAAACAAGCGAGACTAGTAGTATATGTACTTTATTGAGTTAGTGCTAATTAATCTTATGATGCTTAATTTGAGATTAACCATTCATGAATATTAAGGTGGCAGTACATATACTTGAATGTCCAGATCGATCGAGTTGCAAAGTTTTCTTTATGCCCATAAAATCACAATGATTGAACACTTAACTTCTATATCAAGTGACCGTTGTGATTTTAAATTTACGTATATGAGGTGTGTTCTGCTTTGAGCCTTCAGGAGTAGTGACCGTTGTGATTTTAAAGCTCGTTTAACAAGCATCAAGTAGCATTTTTTTTTTTTTTTTTTTTTTTTGAAATACTCTTTTTCCAACTCTCAATAAAGTAGCATTTGGGAGTTGTGATGATAGAATTATGCCATTTTATACATTATGATTACAACTATAATTACGTTACCAAGCGCTTTTGTAGAAAAAAATAATAATAAAAAAGGACAAAAAAAGGTATTTTCTTATATACTTTATGTTGAACGTTTTGTGCAAAAGGGATACATGGTACAAAGATATTTGAATTAATGAATTGTTAATGCTTACATAAGTCCTAAATAATATATAGTTCTAATCCTAGCTAGAACTAATCTACTCCAAGGCCCATGTGGTACATGGATGGTCCTTGTGGTTTCTCAAAAATAATAACTTACGTCCCTCGAAGTTTGAAGTTGCACTGATAGTTCCTAAGTTGGTAAACAAATAACACCACCGGTCCTTTAGTTTAACTGGTGTTAAGTAGTTCCGTTATAATTTACACGTTAGCCCCTTTGGTTAAATATCGTTGCATCGTTTATCCTTAATAATAACGGCTATTTATAATTTAAAGTTTCCATATGTTTTTATCCGTTTTTACACGTTTTCGTCCGTTTTTATACGTTTCTTACAATTTTATCCGTTTTCGTTCATTTTATAGGTTTTTTACCGTTTTTATACGTTTTCATCCGTTTTCATATGTTTTTATACGTTTTCCCCCGTTTTCTTACATTTTTATACGTTTTGTTCGTTTTCGTCGTTTTTCTTACGTTTTTATCCATTTTTGCCCATTTTTATATGTTTTCGTTCGTTTTTATATGTTTTTATCCATTTTTATACGTGTTCGGCCGTTTTTCCTAATTCTTCATACACTCTTATCCATTTTTATACATTTTCGTACGTTTTCGTTAGTTGTCATACATTTTTATCCGTTTTTATATGTTTTCTTATGTTTTTGTCCGTTTTTTTCCATTTTTATACGTTTTTATCTTTTTTGTCAGTTTCTCTTACGTTTTTATTCGTTTTTATACGTCTTCATACGTTTCCATACATTGTTATATGTTTTCGTCCGTTTTTTACATTTTCCTATTTTTTTGTACGTTTTCATACATTTTTATCCGGGATGAAAATGTCTAAAAACAGATAAAAACGTAAGAAGACGAATAAAAATGGACGAAAACGTATAATAACGTTTGGAAACGTATAAAAACAAATGAAGACGTATAAAAACGGATGAAGACATATAAAAACAGATAAAACCATAAGAAAAATGGACGAAAACGTATAAAAACGGACAAAAATGTATAAAATAGACAAAAACGTATGGCAACTTAAGAAAAACAGAGGAAAACGTATAAAAACGTATGAAAACAGACGAAAACATATAAAAACGGACGAAAAATGGAAGAAAACTAATAAAACATATGAAATGTAAGAAAATGGGTGAAAACATATAAAAACGGATGAAAACGAATAAAAGCGTAAGAAAAACGGACGAAAAGGTATAAAAACGGTCAGAAATGTATAAAAACGGAAGGAAACGGATATAAACGCAAGAAAATATATAAAAATGGCCGAAAATATATAAAAACGGATAAAAGCGTATGAAAATTGATGAAAACAAATAAAAACGGATAAAACGTAAGGAAAACGGACAAAAACGCATAAAAGCGTAAGAAAAACGCATGAAAACGTATAAAAACGATAAAAAAAACATATAAAAATGGACGAAAATGGATAAAAATGTAAGAAACCGTATAAAAACAAACAAAAACGTGTAAAACATATAAAAATATATGGAAACTTTAAATTATAAACAACCGTTATTATTAAGGATAAAAAATGCAAGGATATTTAACCAAAGGGGCTAACATGTAAATTATAACGGAACTACTTAACACCAGTTAAACTAAAGGACCGGTGGTATTATTTGTTTACCAACTTAGGGACTACCAGTGCAATTTCAAACTTCGAGGGACAAAATTTGTTATTTTTGACATACCACAGGGACGATCTATGTAATTTACTCTAATATATAGGCATACCCTAACACATGGACTTGGACTCAAACAATACTAATACTAGTCTAGAACAAATAAATCCACTAACAGCCCCCCACAGTTGGAGCAGGTGGAACGGACGCTCAAACTGTCACAAAACTCAGCAAACAAAGCACAAGGAAGGCCTTTAGTGATGATATTCGCAGACTGATAACAAGAAGGGACATGCAAAACACGCACATGTCCAGTAGCAACTAAATCCTAAACAAAGTGAATGACTATCTCAATATGTTTTGTGCGTTGATGCTATAGGGGATTAGAAGAGAGATAGATTGCACTAACATTTTGATAGTATACAAGCGTGATTTGGTAAAAAATAAATCGTGATTCGGACATTTATTTTTGGCTTTGATACCATGTAAGATGATATTTAGATTAATGAATTTTTAATGATTACATAAGTCCTAACAATATATATAGGCAAACCCTAACAAATGAGCTTCCACCAACAGGTATAGAAGGAGTTGTGTTGGATCGATCTTTATCTACTTTCTCCTAGAAGCTCTCATATGAAGTTTCAAACATTGATTCAAATTGTTATAAGAGTTGCACAATTAGATCAATTTGAAGAACTCGTGTATATTATTGTTAGTTACAAGTGTAGACCTTCATGGAAATTTCGACATTTTTTTATGCATATTACTGCATTAAATTTGGCTACCACCAGTATGATGAAATTGTTAGAATTTATATAACATAACAAGCACATAAATAAATCATATAAACATCAAGTACACGCAGAAGCTATGGATCTATTTAACATATAATTAATTAACCATAATTTAAATAGTAATGTACCTTTGGATTCTAGCAAAACAAGAATCACTTCAACAAACCTTGAATAATTGATGAACCCTAATAATGGTTTATAATGACCAATGAATAACCCCTTACCATTTTGTTATTCGATCCAAGATATTAACTATAGTAAGTTAATACCACGTTCTTGTACACATGAATTAATAACGTATTAAAGTTTATGCTAGTAAAACACAAAACAATAATTTGCTTAACAAGAAAATCGATCAAGAAACCCTAAGGGTTGTTCGTCGATTATTTAACAAGAAAAGGAAGAGAGAAACACAATTAAGGTTTAGTGTGCGTACAAAGTAGACCAAACAATGGACCCTTCTGTTTGTTTATATAGTTGTAGAAACTTAGAGTCCAAGTTAGAGTGGGATTGGGTCTCCCCCAATAGCCCACGACCGGCCAAACCCATAGAAGGGATTCTGGAACCTTCTTGACCTTCTAATTCCACTTTAGTCCTTCTCTCTTGATATTTAACGATAGTTAGCCAATTCCATTAACTACTGACGATCGTTAGTCCTTATCTTGTGTTTAAATAACAAATATATATAACGTTTTATATACATTAATGATTAATCATTAATATTCATTCGTAACGTGTGTAATCCCGTGGTCTCGGGTTTGAAACTAGTCATATACATATTAATATTTATCTATAAACTCTAACACTTCCTACTTGGATATCTATTAATAGTATAATGACATTGGTTAGCACTACTAGAAAAAGGGCTATCCTTGACTCCAAATGCGAGTCAAGAAGAGGTCATATGACGCGCAAATGCGAGTCAAGGAAAGACCCGTCATAAAGCTTCATGACTGGCATTTGTGCGTCATCCTTCTATGACTCGCACTTGTGACACACGTTGCGTGTCATTACCCTTAAAATCATTTTGACTAACTTTATGACACACTTTTCTGACATATGTTTTTGCGAGTCATTACCTTAAAATCATTTTTTTTCCTGTTTTTTAAAACCTGATTATATACATAATTATTGACAATAAACCTGATAATTGTACAAAATTAACGCATTTCATATATATCAAAACCATGCGTTACCGCCAATTCATTACATAACAATTCATGGTCAAAATATAGACCGATAATTAGTTAAAGTTACTACAATACGTGCTATTTCTACCTAAAAATGAAATTCGACACATAAATTGCCCATTCTTCTCGAATATCATCGAAATCCGCCTCCGTGTACTCATTCCTGGGGCCACCAATCTAGTCAAATAAAACAATATTTTAGAAACAGTTAATTACTACTTAAACTACTTAAAACAGTTAACTACTTACAAGTTGTTTCAGTTTTAAGTTGTAATCACAATTATGTATTTCTCACCTATTATCTATGTTACCTCTCGGGTGTTGTCTCATGTGAGTCGAACACAACCAATCAACACCCTACTCAGGTGTTGTGGTGAACCGAGGCAAACAAATACCACCCTTTGTGTAGAAAATAAGCAAGAAAAACGTACCATTTAGGTGTTGTAATAAGCAGATCCAAGCACACCCGTTTGTGCAGAAAATTAGAAGAAAAACGCACCCTTTTTGGGGCGGTATAGCAGCAAATAAACGTCCCCTGTTGGGGCTGCGTTTCAGCAAACAAACGCCCCTCGTTGGGGCTGTGTTGCAGCATACAAACACCCTTAAGGGCTGTAACACGATGAATCAAATACCCCCTGTCGGGGCTGGTGTTGGACAGAACTAAGCAAACAAAACAACCCACACCCTTGCGGGTTTGGTGGTGGTTCAAACTACAAAAAACAAACACCCTCTGTGGGTGTGTTTTCCAGCTGACCAAACCAAGACCAACACCCCTTGTTGGGTGGTCTGTTGGATCGAAATCGAAGTAAGAACAAACAAGCCAAGCACACCCTTGCGGGCTGCGTTGGTGGACCAAAACCCAAGCCACACGCACCCTACGTGGGTTGTTGTGGTGGGTCACAAACAAACCAAACAACACCCTTTTTGCGAGTTTGTGTTTCCAGCTGAGTCCAACCACAAACAAGTAAGCCATAAAACTACAATAAGCTTAACCAAACTAAACCAAAATAAGCTATAAGCTAGAAAAATAAGCTAGAAATGACTCCACATTGATCCGCTAAACATAGTCATTACAATCAACATAGTCAATACTAATATCTAAACGACTATCAACAAAAACAACAACATAACAAACAACTACAGTAGAATCTTTACCTTCGGGTCCATCTCCAATAGAATCTTTACCTTTATTTTTCATTTGGTACATCCTGCTCTATGTTAGTCGACAAATTCAACAACTACAAAACTTCCAAAAAAATTACTTTAAGTAAGAACCCTTAGACATATCATTATTAACTTAAATACAATAACAACAATAAACAATTAAAAGATGAAGAAATGTCAGTTCCAGTCATTTCTTAGTTCTTACTAGAACATACATACACCTTATTAACCAAAAACAATATAGTTGTTCAATTAAACAAACCTGGAAAAGTTTAAGTTGTTCCTTAACTAGTTAACTACCAGTTGCAACAAAAACCCAAAAAAGAAAAGAAAAAAAGAACTTAAAAAACTAAAGATATTACCCTTAATTAAAGAAGTAACCATATATTGTTTCATAATATACAGAATATTAAATTAGGTCAAACTTCAAGATAAACATGTCAAAATTGTTCTAGAAAAGAGTGAATACATACTAACCTTGACCAAAACAACGAAGGGGTCGGAGTGGAGCTTTAGGTCGAGCAAGAAGTGAGTAGGTTAATTTTAGGGGGGGGGGGGGTGTAAAAATGAGATCTGGTTTTGGGGTTTTGAGGGGAAAGAAAGGATAAGGTTTAACTTTTGGGGAAAATTTGAGCGGGCTTGTGATTATGACCCTATGTTATGACGCTTCTGAAAACGAGTCATCCTCAATAAAACATTTACTCTTTATGACTCTTATTTTATGACTTTGCTATTTGCGTGTCATCTTGTAGCGTGCGTCATAAAATGCGAGTCAAGGATAGACCTTTTTCTAGTAGTGTAGCGTTTAGCAACATGCCAATGCATCTAGTACAACTTGAGTGAGGTCTCCTAGAAAAACTTTAATGATTTATTATTATTATTATTATTATTATTATTATTATTATTATTATTATTATTATTATTATTATTATTATTATTATTATTATTATTATTATTATTATCCTTTTGTTTATAATACCATGTTAATAAAGATATGGATATTAGTCATTCTTTAATTAACAATTCTGTTTCTCGTTGTTTATAATTGAGCAAGATTACCAAAACATCTGAACGTATTCCAGATAGACTTTGGGCGTGCGTACGCAAACAACTTGTCAACCCTACGAGGGTCCCAGCAGTATTAAACTTCAAAACAAATTTGAAGGGACAAATTCTATCTTGATTACAAGCAATAACCCATGAACTTTGCAACACTCCTGAAAACAATCCTTATAATTACCATTTACGGATAGCGCTAAATTGCTTTACAGAAATGCACTACATAGTCTGAGGATAACTATTTTCATGATTTACTTAATGACAAGATCTATAAAGTAAACTCATGTAGTTGGGTAAGTCCTATATTCAGTTCATTGAATATCATGCGAAATTGGTATGACAACGCATCAATATACTTTCTAGTATATTCTAACCAATATTCAGATTTGTCTTAGTTTAATGATATTCCCATATCATTAATTGACAATGGACAATTTAGAATAACATAAGTTATTCACGGATTTAAACATGCAAATATAGGATGCAATCTATTATGAATGAAAACAAACATACAAAAATACTTTAATTCATTATAAATAATAATTGCTTAATATCCCTAATTCAAATACTAAATGGATCAATGCATGATAATTCTAGTTAATGAATTTTGTTTTAAGTAATGACAATTATACTTGTTGACAATTATGCATCAAGTAATGACAATCATACTTGTTGACAAGGCATTATTTGAATTAACTTTGATCTATTGAAATTTTGAGAATACTTATTTCAAGAATTCAATTATTGAACTATGTGCGCATTCAACTATCTTGATATTGCCACATAATATTTCATAAATGGTGTGACATCCTCAATCACTAACTTATGACAATCAAACTTTCAAACCTTTTAAAGTTTTAGTTAAAGTATTCTAATTCTTTAATGTATAATACAACTATGCTCTTAGTTGAGCACAAATAGTTCACATGGCTATTAACAAGGATGAAATCCTACCATAACTAGTTATTGAGTGTCATCTCAATTAAATCAGCATCATTGTATACAAAACACAATATGCTCTTTAAAATTCCATAAACTTAACATCCATTGCGTAATGTTTGATGCCTTCTAATCTTTCAAGATTTATTTTCGGCTATAACAATTCCACAACAATTTGCCATATTGTTTATAATTAAGGAGCAAATTCCAGGCTGAGGATCGTTATTCTAAGTCCAAACATATTCAATTAAAATATTCATTACACAAGTTATCTAATAAGTTTTAATTGGATATCAAATATTGTCAAATCATATTGCATTTAAGCAGGATACAACAATAATATGATTCACATGAAAAATCCTTCAGTCAGAATTAAATTTCATTCATGTTCTATCTTTTCAAAGATATATATCCATTTTCTAAATGATATATCATGTTCTATTAGAATTATTTACCGCACATGTTGATTAAATAATAAACTTTTGTTCCAAGGTTGTATATTTTATTTTCTAAATCTTCTAAGTAAAGTTTGATTCCAAACTAAGACTTAACCTTTTACCTTTTAAAGAATGTTACTTTTTATATGTTCTACAACATATATAATTTAGTAAATTAAACATAATACTCCCACTAGCTTTCAGGAATACTCAGAAATTATCTTATTTCAATTATAAATCAAAACATGGATTTAATAATTAAACATAAGAGTAATCTCCTAGATGCATGCATTTATCCCTTCATGGATTATTGCACTTTGTAAACTTCCAAAGATTTATTTGAATTCATAAACTCCTTTTGATTACTTACCGTCCTCGCTCAAGTAATCATTCAAGAAAAAGCTTTTATATTCATTGTCAAATTTCATATTCATGAAAATAAGTATGACAATTACCATCTTTGTATCTTTAATGTGCTTAGGAAAGAGTATTCAATCATAGTTAATTGCTTAAGTATGATTAATAATCTTATTATAAGACATGCATTAAAATATGTATACAATTTTGTCCATATGATTTCTACACAAAGATTAAAACCACTAGGGTTACATTATCTTTGAATAAACTCATCTTCATTCTCTAACTATTAAGAATTAAGATAAACAATTTTTTTTCAAAATTTGAATATCTTTATGAACATCATCTATAACATTCATAGTATGAGTAATTTATCCAATTCAATATTTGGTAATACATCATCATATAATCCTCAGCATATTAATTAAATATCTGAGATATCCAAGTCGATCTATGAATGAGAATTCCATCATATTGAGGTTTATCATTTACATTTTTAGCCTCGTCATAATTTTCGCTAGTGTGTTTTTAAAAGATTATGTATCTTGTAGTTTTATCTTTTCAAGATAAAAAAATTCCACTTGCCTTTAGTAATATATAGACTATCTATAAATACTTAGCAATTAGAGCAACAATACAATGTTCTCTTTTAGGACACTACAAATACACATTGACAGTACGTTCCTGACATTAGTTTGTTAATAACCTTTCCATAAGCTTCTTAATAAATTCAAAACTTCAATTTAAGACTTAATGTGTTTCATCACATTTCATAATTCAATGGTGTCTTATTAATCTTCTAGGAGTCTAATTGAGTATATTCAATCCATACTCAATTTTCTAATCTTGATAACTTTTGGAAGAAAAGAAGTCATAATTATTTTTAATCAAACAATATAACAAGAGTTTGATTTCCCTAACTGAACATACCATAAATATGTGGTATTTCATTATAATTAATATTGTAAGATAATCTAACAATATATAAGATAACCATATTCCTTTTGGTATACCTATTTACCAACTAAGTCAACTTAATGGTATAATAGTATTTCCAAACCAATTGCATGCTTTATAACACAAGTACTTTTGACCAAGTCACTTCATGTTCATGTCTCATCAAAAACATAAACTTGTTATAATCCCACTATACGTTATTAATCATTGATCAACTCAATGACTTCTTGCATATGTCTTAATTAAAAAACCACAACAAGTTAACGTCTTACTTTATTATAAGTCTTGTAATAATTAAAAGACTTCATGTTTATAAGAAGATATAAACAAGTATAACTAAAGTATTCTTGAACACCACCATTTGATTTCAATAGTAATTTCAAGTTAATTTATTTACTTCATTTATTTATGTCATTCTAAGAATACATAAATATTAGAGTTGAAGTTGTCTTGGTATCATATTGACACATGTTCTAATAGCTATCTAATTTAGAAACAGTAAATTATCCATGTACGGTCTCACGTAATCATGGAAATTTCCCTTGTTATAAACTAGTCAAGGTCTCACTTAAGCTAAATTGCAACACCAAGTGTTTCTTGGATTAGATGTGTATTGGAATGTGAGTCTCTTACTTTGCAGTCAAGAGAATCCTTTAAATCATATTCTTATGTGTTGTACCTTGCAAACAATAAGATTTCTCCCACTTGTGCATGGAACAACATCATGTACCACTTAAACACACGCACGCATTTGTTAATGTGAACAGTATGATTGTGTCAATGATATCAGCATAACTAGTAGATATAGAGCTACTTAATTAACAAGGAAACACACATGACTATCCTTGAAAATTTAGTGTCTATATTTGGAAAGTTTTTATCTTGAGATATTCAAAGATAATGTAGATTACTACCAAGATAACAATCCTTGTAGCTCCCACTGAATTAGAGATCATTACTATAATTCCTTATTCATTAATACAAACACAATGCTCCAACTGGATTTGAAAACATTGTAAGTGTTTCATTAACCAGTTAAAGAAAATAGTGTGCTATTCACTTTCCTACATCTTTGAGAAAACCCATTCGTAACAATTACTTAGGTACTAAAAGAATGTATTCTACTACGTAGATGATGGAATATCCATCAATGCAATTAAATTGAAAAATTGAGCATACAATTTCTTCCTTAATTAGGTCTACCATTCCAATAATTGTATGTAGTACCTTTAAATGATCAAAGCAAAACAACTAGATAAAATATCCTAGTTTGTCTTTTATCATTTTGCGGTAATTCGTCTAGCTTCTAATTTAATAACTCATAAAAGATTACACATGTTTTCCAGTTAACCAAATATCATATTTGTTACACAAGAATTTGATTACCAAAAGAAGGTAATAAAATCTCTATTGAAAATGTGCAATTTCTCTTAACTATTAAAATTGCTATGAGTTATGTATTTAGAACTTAGACAATTCTAATTTTCCTATTATAGCTTTCTCATTCATGAAAAGGAATAGGATTAAGTCTCACGCTTCTCTTATGGAAAGAAGACTAGGTTTATTCTTTTAGTAAAGTTGACTCTAGCCAAAAACCCATAAAGGTGTAGATCAATTTACTTGATAAAAGAATTACTTACGTTTACGGCTTAGTGTTGCATTAATACATTTAAAAGAATTTACAAAATTCAATTTTAGTATTTTCGATAATCAATTTTCAAGAAAATTGAATACCCATTGGTTAATATTCATATAAACCATAGAATTTTCTTGAAATCCAAATTTTCATAATTTCACTACATCAGTTGATCTGCTAGTAATGAAAGTATAAAATATGGTAATTGATGAGTTCATAAAAACTCATCATTTCTGTCAAATCTAAACAACAAAAACATGTAAAAACACTCAGAAACACCACAAAATAATACAAATATCCTTAGAAGGTGTTTTTATATGTTTCAAACATAAAAGAGCTAAAAACAGGGAAAAACCGCCAAAGTTTACCAAATTGTCAAATTCAGCCCCTGAACTTTCATGAAATGTCAGAAATGGTCCCTGGATGATTAATTTTAAAGAAAAGTCAAAAACAATCCTCAGTAATCATGAAATAACAATTTTTACCCTTGGAAGTTCAAAATATAAAAATTGGCAAAACAGGTCCCTGCAGTTTCAATATTGACAGAAAATACCCCTCAGTGTTCAAAAATGGAATTTTATCATCAAATGGTCCTTGGTAATTCATAAATTGACAAATTTGACCCCTAGATGATAAATTCAATAAATTTACAAAAAGGTCCCTATACTTTGAAAAATTGGCAAAATTGGTCCCCGGTTATTTTTAATTTGGAAAAATATTAAAAAGGTCCTTAAAATATTTAATCATGGCAAGAAAGGCCCTTTTTAATATACTTTGGAAAATTATAAGTTTGGTCCATGAAAAATCAGATTTTGCAAAATAAGTCCTTGGGCTTATTACCATTCAAAACCAAACGGATCCAATATAAATAACTAAAATCCAATTCCAAATCCAATCCAAGAAAAAAAACCTGGTCCAATCTTTTATCCTAAGCCCAAATACCACAAGCCCAAACACCCTTTTTAAATAACACGGGTCTTTGACCCGCGTTGACTCACCATCATCCCCAACCTCACCTCTGCAACCACCACTCCACCTCCACCTTCTTCACCCACTTGCTCACCTTTCCACCTCACTACTCTACTTACCTCCACCTCCACCACCTCTGAGTCTACAACCCACCACAATAAATGCTCTTCTCACCCAAAAATTCCCTCCAAACCAGTTCCCTCCTCTGTTTTCCATCCTAAGCCCCAACTTGCATCAAAATATCTCCATTGTGTCCCCTTAACCTTCCCTTGTCACCTCAATTGCATTTAATGCACAGAAATCGGCTGCAAGTTACCTATAGATATTTTGGCGCCAAAATATCTTTTGAACAGGTGTGTTCAATAAAGATACGTGTCAAGGGTAAAGAATGGTGGGATTTGCATGGTTGGACACCTGGAACATTGAAGCTTATAAATAGAGGAAGAAGATGAAGAGTAGAATAGTTAATTTTGTACTTAGTTTTCTTTTCAAATCGTATTAGCATAACTTAGTCTTTCAGTTTAAATTTAAGCTTTGAAGCATTTTCATATTATTGTAATGTTATAAGAAACATCAGTTTAAGTTTTAATTCAAAGTGAAGTTCCATTTCAAATTCAAGTATCCTTGTTTTAATATTATCAAGCTTCTTAGTTATAATCTGTGTTTGTTTGTTATCATTAAGCTCATATAAGCTATTAATATAGCTTATTAAAGTAATTAGAAACATTAAATTCCAGTTTTACTTGAAAAAGAAAAAAAAAATAAAAAAAATCATGAAAAATAGTTTTTAAATAAAATTTTGCAGATTTAAGTTCATCAAGAAGGAGCAGGGTAAATTGTGGATTGCCCTTGGGTTATAGAGCTTGTGGAAGCTTAGGATTGTGGTTCAGTGGTCCTTGGTTCTTAATTTTAGCTTGGAATGCAATATTGTAAGCAAAATTCTTATTTTCCATTTTACTGTAGCATGTTTATTACTGCTTATTTTAAGTTTTTATTGCTTAATTAGTAATACTTAGTCATAATATAACTTAAAATAGTAAACTTGTTCCTTAAAATTTGTTGTTACTTAAAATTTCAAATTGACAGTTAAAATAAGCATAAGTTGGAGTCTTAGATAATTGTTGTTGTTATTGATGTTTTTATGCTTAGTTAAGTTTATTATACCATTATACATGTTTAAGTTTCATAATTATGGCCTGAATTAGAGTTAACCTTTGAAAATCATAATAACAGTCAAGAAAAGGTGTGTTTGGTTTATGAGATTGCTCTATGTTCTGGGTTGTTGTTATTGTTGTTTGCTGTTACATTAAGTCACAATAGGTCATAGAAGTTCAGATAAGTAATAAAAACCAACCCTTAATCAGTAAAAAGTCAAAATCATTGAAATTATAGTCTAATATCTGTCTGTGTAAATTTTGCATGCTCATATTAATTATCATAGCTTATTAATAGATAATATAACTTAATTTCATGTTATTTTAGCTTAATATAACATATATAGTCAGTAGTGATCAATAGAATCTCATAAAAGTCAAGTTAGAACAAAATCTTTAAAAGTCAAAAGTATACCTTTTAGCAGAAATCCAAAACTTGTGGGATTTTTTGTGAATTTTGTGTTCATAATTAGACTTTGAAACACATTATACTAAAAATATATTAGCTTAACTTTAGAAATCCATGTTTAAATTATTTTTATAATTTTTTTTTGAAGCTTATAGAGTAGCTTAAATAAGCCTGCAGGGCTGATAAGTGCCCTGTGCACACAGAAATGACCAGACTTGATAAGCCATTTTTGACTTATCTAGTGGGCCCCACCTTGAGTATTTTAGCTTCTTGAATAGGTTTTTAGTATAGCTTAATAGTTCTGAGCTTATTTTGTGCTTATAAGCTTATTAGGGAGGGCTACTCATAGCCTCTTTTGTGACATGTCTCAGACCCACCAATCTGAGCACTCAGGTTGTACACCAAACTTCCAAGATCTACCCAGGTTGGAATAATAAGCTAATAAGCTAGCTTATTAGCTTATTTTGTTGTTGACTAGGTCAATTTTGAAGGTCAAGAGCTAATTTAGATTTCCCTTCATCTCTGTGGACCCCACAGAGATCCAAAGGCACCAATTAAGGCCAGTTTGGTTGTAGCAGGGTAGAAAGTTTGCTTATTTAGCTTTTTAGCTTATTATAGGGTATCTTTTTAATCATTTTAGCTTATTTTCAGTTCATTTAGCTTAAATCAAACTTAGTTTTAGGATCCATTTGAGGTTTGGCTTATTTGGCATAGCTTATTTAACTTTTTCTTGTGGCTTGTTTCCAAAACCCAACACTGATCACTCAGTGTTGAGAAGCTTTTTCCCAAGATCACTCAGAGTTCATTAGTGGGTCCCAACCCTTGACCCTTAGCTTTTTGAAAAGCCCTCAAGCTTAGCTTATTGAATCAAGCTTAATTTTTGATCCTTATTCAACCTAATGGACCCCACAGGCTCTTACACTTGTCCTTGTACCCTGCATATCTGAGAACTCAAGCTCAGAGAGCTTATTTCCTCAGATCATCAAGAGCTTATCAGTGAGCTTCTTGACCTAAACCTTAGCTTATTTATAAGCCCTCCTACCCAGCCTTTAGGATCACCTTTCATTTTAGATCCCTGAGCCTAATTGTGGGTCCCACACAAGCCTGCACATTGGCCTTTGGCCTGTTTGGCTGAGCAGCTCATTAGGAGTGCTTATTTGAGCTTAAAGCTCATTCCTTTAGCTTATTTAAATTAGTTTAGCTTACTTTAGGTATAAATAAGTAGTTTGTAGCTTATTTGATCAATTGTAGCTTATTGGTAGCTTTTAGCTTATTAAAAAACCATTTTTTGGCTTATCAAGCCAACTGATGAGCTAATAAGCTCTTACAGAGCTTATTTGTGTGAAATAAAAAAAAAGTTGTTTTTTTTAAATTTACTTATTTTTACTTATTAAACAGTTGTGTAAAAAGAAAATAAAAAAAAAAAAATGTTTGTACCAAAAAACTGGGTGTGGGATTCGAACTTGAGACCTCTTGGCTAGTATACATGCTTAGTTCCCACACCCCTTCCACAAGCTCTGGGGCACCAGTTCCGTCAACCTTTCCTCACTCAATATACTTAACACCATTTTGGCTAAATAAGCTTAAATAAGCCGTTTGGCTTATAACTGCTTATTTGAATAAGCTGTTTCCCCAAGCTTATTTTTCCTAGGCTTGTCATCACTTAATATACTAGCTGTAATTTTTTCATAATTTTTACTTTTCAAATACTAATTATTTTAATTAATCCGTGTTTAATTAGTAATTAGGTAATATTAGATAATTAAATAGTTTTAATAATTTTTAGTTAATAACAACATCTTTTTATATTTTTTAAAAGTCTTATAGACCATAGGGTCTTTGTAAAAAATAATTTCATAATTGTTACTGTTCATTTCCTATTTTCTTTAATTAAAATTAGTTAAATAGATCTTAAATAATAAATAAGTAATTAATTAGTAAATTAGCTTAAATATAATTTTTAGAATAATTTTATAATTTTTTAGGATTCCTGAGATGGTTAATTAGTTTTATAATTTTTTTCATAATTTTATAAGTCATTTTGGTAATTTTAGTAATTTAAAATAGTTTATTTAGTTTAATTAAGATACTTAGTAATTAATTAATAAAAAACACATAAAAAGACAAAAATATTTATTTTTAATTTTTTATACTTTCTTCAAGTTCATTTAAGTTTTAGAAAATATTTTTGCAAGTTTTTAGTAGTTTTTTTTATTTGTAGTTTAAATTAAAGATAGTTTTAAATTAAATAGATAAATAGTTTTTATTTAAATAATTAATATTAAATACTAAAATAATCTAAAAAATAATTTTCTTTTTAAATTAAATTTTCTTTTAAGTTTAAGTTTGTAGAATTTTCAATTTTACCCCCTGTAGTTTAAATTTGCATTAAAACTCACCTTTTTCCCGTACGTAGACGTAAGTTTTAATTTGTATACGTTTGTTTTGTTTACGTAACTGTTTAAAGTTTATTTGCTTATTTGTTTAAATTGTGTAAATCAGTAGTATAAATCAAACTCACCTTTGCCCATTCATAATCACCCGATCCCAAATTTCGTTTTATTACAGATTTCACGCCTCGTTGGGAAATACGACCCGAGGATACATTGTACTCCACGGAGCATTAGTCTAAGCTGTTTTTGACTTATTAACCTTTGTTAATAATAATCTGACGGTTCAGCACTGATCATAATTTTGGCGCCGCTGCCGGGGAGGTGTGCTGCGTACAACGAATTTGGAAGCATACGTGGTTCTGAATATCAACTCACTGTACAAATATCATCAGTCTGTAAATTTTTGTAAAAATAAATATCATAACTGAAAAGTTCACTAACACTTTTCCTAAAGTGTTAAAAACACCAAAAAAATTAAATAACAACAAAATAAATCGTGAAGTTAAATTATTTCGTTTTCTTTAAAATCACAACCTATACAGCTGGTATAAGGTAAGTTCTGACATTAAATTGCGAACTGAAGAGGAATCCATTTATTTCCTCCCGCTAGCCTACGAGTGATTTTAAAAGAACGATTTCGGTTAACGAATCGATTCCAAAAACATTTTCCAAGTTTTCACCCATACACATATACCCAAAAACATTTTCTTGTGAATAAATTAAATAACCTTCAGAATAAGTTCCCAAACATAAGATAAAAAAATTTTAACGTAATATCCGTGTAAGTGGTGTACCTTTTATAAAGAAGCCATTTTACCTGTGATTATTAGGTTAAGTTTACTGTGGTTTTGCCTCGATCTTGTTTTGAAAATTTTGTTTTTAGTACATGCACACACGTTCTTCTAGGTCTACAAGTCCTCATCGCGAGCTTGTCAGTATTCCTCGAAAACGTACACAATCTGCCCCGAAAATTGAAACTCAAATACAGACTGAACCTAAAACTGCAGTCATCATGGCAGAAGAACGCCCAATGTCAGAGCTTCTCCAGGCACCCATCGAGGGTTATGGAGATGCTATTATTGTACCCGCCATAGTATCTGATAATTTCGAATTAAAAACCGGATTACTTAATCTGGTTACTTCTAATCAGTTCTATGGTTTCGAAAGGGACGATCCTCATTCACATATAAGATGGTTTAACAAAATTACATCTACCATCAAATATAAGAATGTCCCGCTGGAGGCTATTAAACTACTTCTGTTTCCATTTTCTCTCGATGGAGCAGCCAGAGTCTGGCTAGAGAAACAACCCCCTCGATCCATAGAAACATGGGAAGATCTAGTTAAAAAATTTGTGAATGAATTCTATCCACCATCCAAAACTGCCTATCTGAGGAATGAGATCACCAAGTTTTCACAAAGACCTGGTGAGACATTCAGTGAAGCATGGGATAGATTCAAAGAGTTGCTTCGCAAATGCCCCCACCATGGATTTTCTGAGTTAATGCAACTCGACACATTTTATAACGGAGTAAGCCAAGCAGACCAAGATTCCCTTAATGCCTCAACAGGAGGGAATTTTTTGAGTCGTACTGTCAAGGAAGCTTTAGCAATAATTGAAAATAAGTCTAAGGTTCGAACCATACGTAATAAACAGGTCGATCCTTCTACTTCTTCTACCGTGAATCAATCCAGCACCGATGCTAAGATTGATAAACTCACGGATGCTATACAAGCCTTGGTTCACTCCAATCAGAAGAAAGTCTCGTTCCCACAGAATCCTTCACATGCTGAAGTGAAGAAAGTGGATGTTTGTGTTACCTGTGGTGGACCACATGCCTACTATAATTGTACTGCCACAGACAATAACACATTTGAAACCAACGCGATTGCTGGTAGTTCTAGCCAAGGAGGCAATCCATATCGTCCTCCTGCTGAGCCACCATGGCGTCCGAGCACTTACTCTGTACCACCTGGTTTTAACCAGAACACCCAAAACCGTCCCCAAAACCCAAACAGAAGTAACCAAGGTTATTCTAACCAAGGTCACATTAATCAAGGTTATCCCCAAAACTTTCAAAATCAGGGGAATAGAAATCAGGGACCGAGTAACTATAATCCTGGCTACTTTCATGGAAACCCTAATCAGGGACAATTCCAAAATCAAGGGTTTAAGCAGAACACTCGAGGGCAAACCCCTCCCGTTCAAACACCAGCTGTTGTTCCAAACCCTACCTCTTCTGATGAATTGTTAAAACAATTCATGAAGGCACAGGAAGAAACCAACAGGTTGTTGATCAGCCAAATTTCTGACATAAAGAAATCTTTAAATGATCGACCCTCGGGCTCAGGTACTTTACCTAGCAACACGATCGCTAATCCGAGGGGCGATGTTAAGGCGATCACCACAAGAAGTGGAGCTTCATATAAAGGACCTAAAACTCCATCTACCTTTTTCTCTTCTCCTGAGGTACTGGAAAAAGAAGCTGAGGTTACAACGGACACGATACCTCCTATTCATAATGGAAGTACCGACGACGTCCCACCTCCAGTTATCCCGACTCCTCCTAAAAGAGTTGTGTTTGAAACTACCGAAGGTCCTGTTGAAAATCCAAAAGCCAACCCAAAACCAACAATTCCATATCCCTCACGATTGCAAGACCAGAAGCTCCGTGAAAAAGCTAATCATCAGATGGAAAAATTCTTTCAGATTTTTCAAGAACTACACTTCGATATTAGCTTTGCGGATGCTCTTCTTTTAATGCCCAAATTCGCATCAACAATCAAAAATCTGTTGAGCAATAAAGAAAAACTGTTTGAGATGGCACGAACTCCACTCAACGAGAACTGCTCTGCAGTTCTGTTGAAACAGCTTCCCGCGAAGCTAGGAGATCCTGGAAAATTTCTAATACCTTGCGTATTTCCAGGAATGGTTGACTGTTTTGCCTTGGCCGATCTTGGTGCAAGCATCAACTTAATGCCCTACTCAGTTTGGAAAAAGCTCTCTCTTCAGGCACTTAGTCCCACATGCATGACTCTCGAGCTTGCAGACCGTTCAATTTCACGTCCCCTTGGTATTGCCGAGGACGTATTTGTAAGAGTGGGAAAGTTCCATTTTCCGGCAGACTTTGTCGTTGTTGATTTTGATGCGGATCCAAGAGTTCCTCTCATTCTAGGGAGGGGATTCTTAAGGACGGGTCGTGCATTAATCGATGTTTTCGATGAGGAAATCACGTTACGAGTTGGCACTGAAGCGATAACGTTCAATCTTGATCAAACCTCGAGATACTCCTCGAATTATGATGCTGAATCGGTCAACCGAATTGATGTCATTGACATTGCATCCGAGGAGTATGCTCAGGAAATCCTTGGTTTCGCTGATAGTTCTCCGAGAGGAAATTCCACTTCCTCTTCTCACCCCATAATCGCTAATTCTTCTCCTTCCCTCACTCCGTTTGAGGGAAGTGATTTCGTCCTTGAGGAATTAGAGGCCTTTCTCAAAAGTAATTCAGTTCCCGAGGGGATTGATAACCAAGAGATTGACCCG
This sequence comes from Artemisia argyi, assembly GCA_030686995.1. Lineage (NCBI taxonomy): Eukaryota > Viridiplantae > Streptophyta > Magnoliopsida > Asterales > Asteraceae > Artemisia > Artemisia argyi. Next base: position 88,470,687 of record CM060680.1, on the reverse strand, counting down.
GAAAGGGATATACTTCTCCTCGAGAAGTTATTGAACAAAGATCCCTCTCCCATTCCTGTTCTACCTCCACAACTTCATAACGCGGAAGTCAAATATGTTGAGAAAACTGATGATTTCCCCGAGGTCGAACTTAAGGACCTGCCTCCTCATCTAGAATATGCATTCTTGGAAGGTAACGATAAGTTACCGGTCATTATTGCCAAAGACTTAAAGGATGAGGAGAAAACCGCGCTGCATAAGGTTTTAAAGTCCCACAAGCAAGCAATTGCTTGGAAACTTTCAGACATAAAGGGTATTAACCCGGATTTTTGTACACACAAAATCCTAATGGAAGAGGACTTTAAACCTACCGTGCAGCATCAAAGAAGAGTAAATCCAAAAATCCACGAAGTTATCAAGGAAGAAGTTATCAAACTTCTCGATGCGGGATTGATTTACCCTATATCAGATAGTCCTTGGGTTAGCCCAATACATTGTGTTCCAAAAAAGGGTGGCATCACGGTTGTCACAAATGAGGATAACGAGTTGATACCAACTCATTTGGTTACAGGGTGGCGAGTATGTATCGATTACAGAAAGCTTAACGAAGCCACCCGCAAAGACCATTTCCCTCTGCCCTTTATGGATCAAATGCTCGAGAGACTAGCGGGGAATGAGTATTATTGCTTCCTCGACGGCTTCTCGGGTTACTTCGAAATTCCCATTGATCCACAGGATCAAGATAAAACTACCTTCACATGCCCTTACGGAACATTTGCCTATCGTCGCATGCCTTTTGGGTTATGCAATGCTCCGGGCACCTTCCAGAGGTGCATGATGGCTATTTTCCACGACATGATCGGGAAAACTATGGAGGTATTCATGGATGACTTCTCAGTCATTGGGAATTCTTTCGACTCATGCCTTTCCCATTTAGAAAAGATGCTTCAACGTTGTGAAGACACTAATCTTTGTCTAAATTGGGAGAAGAGCCATTTTATGGTTAAGGAGGGCATTGTCCTCGGCCATAAAATTTCAAAAAGTGGGATTGAGGTCGATAAGGCCAAAATTGATGTTATAGCTAAACTGCCTCATCCCACCACTGTTAAAGGAATAAGGAGTTTTCTCGACCATGCCGGATTCTATCGGAGATTCATTCAGGATTTCTCCAAAATAGCTCGGCCCATGACTCATCTTCTTGAAAAGGATGCTCCTTTCATCTTTTCCCCCGAGTGCATCGAAGCTTTTTCTACTTTAAAGAAAAAGCTTACCGAGGCACCAATCCTTGTTGCCCCCGACTGGGACTTACCCTTCGAACTTATGTGCGATGCTAGCGATTTCGCTATTGGTGCAGTTCTGGGGCAACGCAAATCCAAACATTTTCAGCCAATACACTACGCAAGTAAGACCATGAGTGAAGCTCAAGTACATTATACCACCACAGAAAAAGAATTATTAGCTGTAGTATATGCCTTTGAAAAATTTAGGTCTTACTTAATCCTAACCAAATGCGTGGTGTACACGAACCACTCGGCTTTGAAATACCTGTTCACTAAACAGGACGCAAAGCCAAGACTGCTCCGTTGGGTCCTGCTCCTTCAGGAATTCGATATACTCATACGAGACAAAAAAGGAGCAGAGAACCTTGCTGCTGATCACTTATCCCGGTTAGAGAATCCTCATCAGGATATTCTCGAGAGAAAAGAAATTAATGAAACTTTTCCTCTGGAGACTCTCAATCTAATCTCTACCCGAGATTATACTTCTACCCCATGGTTTGCAGATTTTGCAAACTACCATGCGGGTAATTTCATAGTGAAAGGGATGTCGTCCCAATAGAAGAAAAAATTCTTCAAAGACGTTAAACACTATTTCTGGGACGACCCCTACCTCTTTAAGATATGTGCGGATCAAGTCATCCGACGGTGTGTCCATGGTAATGAAGCCATGGAAATCCTCAAAGCCTGTCATGATGGACCCACTGGGGGACATCACAGCTCAAATTACACCGCCAAAAAGGTTTTTGATTCTGGTTTCTATTGGCCCACCATCTATAAAGATGCCCAAGAACTTGTCAAAACTTGTGACGCTTGTCAGCATCACGGGAATGTTTCTAAGAAGGATGAAATGCCTCAAAACATCATCCAAGTCTGTGAAATATTTGATATCTGGGGCATTGATTTCATGGGCCCATTCCCATCTTCAAGAGGTAACAAGTATATACTCGTGGTAGTCGACTATTTGTCAAAATGGGTTGAGGCAAAAGCCTTACCCACCAATGATGCCCGAGTAGTTGTAAAATTTCTGAAGTCTCTCTTTGCTCGATTCGGGACTCCTCGTGCCATTATTAGTGATCGTGGTACACACTTTTGCAATGATCAATTTGCAAGAGTGATGCTGAAATATGGTGTAACTCACCGTCTTTCTACTGCATATCACCCCCAAACTAGTGGGCAGGTGGAGGTCTCAAATCGAGGCATTAAGAGAATTCTGGAGAGGACGGTTGGTGAAAACCGTGCCTCTTGGTCGGACAAATTGGACGACGCACTCTGGGCTTTTCGTACAGCTTATAAAACACCCATTGGGTGTACTCCATACAAGTTGGTGTACGGAAAGACATGTCATCTTCCGATCGAATTAGAGCACAAAGCCTACTGGGCTTTGAAACATGCAAACTTTGACATTCAGACAGCGGGTGATCACCGTAAGGTTCAGCTAAATGAACTAAATGAACTACGTGATCAAGCTTACGAGAATTCTTTAATCTATAAAGAAAAGACTAAGAAGATACATGACTCTAAAATAAAGAACCGCGTTTTCAACGTTGGTGACAAAGTTCTTCTTTTCAATTCAAGATTGAAAATTTTCTCGGGCAAGCTAAAAACCCGTTGGTCTGGACCATTTACTGTAGCAAAAGTATACCCATACGGAACTGTTGAGTTATTACAACCCGACGGTCCCAACTTTAAAGTAAATGGACATCGTTTGAAACACTACTTTGGAGGAGACATGCCACAAGTGGTTGTCCCAGATCTCCAAACTTTCCCCACGGACTAATTAATACGGGGTCGAGTCAAGCTAGTGACTCGAAAAACAAAAACATTAGTATCATGTACATAATAATAATAAATAATAATGAATTTTGTAAATTTTGTTCAAATATCTATCCTTGTATGTATATTATATACTTTATCATTCAACTTCCGGGCTGTCAGGACATATTTATTACAGTTAATCATTCACAAGTGATTAGCTAGCGTGGTAAACCTGACACAAGCCTGGGAGGTAGTGATTACATATACTATATCATATTTCATTTCATAAACAATATAAAATACAAAAATATTTTTCCTTTGCACACAACTTGCCCAGTTTGATTAGTCTCTTAGTTACAACATTTGGTTGTTGGCTGTTTACAGTTACTGAGCTCTGTCAGACCCAGATTCCCTTTCGAGGGGCGGTTGTTAGGAATTTTCTTTCTTTTGTACATATATAAAATTTAAAAATACAAAAATATTTATAAAAATTAAAAATCAAAAACAGTAGAATAAACATAGGTTTTCACCCGTGTGTATCACCCAAGTGTAGGGGAGTTGCCCTACTGTAAATAAAGGACATAAAATAAAAATGAAAAAATTCAAAAATAAAATAAATGTTGTTCCTCCATTTAGCTTGTGATATTCCCTTTTTATGTTCAAAGAGTCGGCATAATAGCCGGGACTTTGAATATTGAGGACAATATTCATTTCTAAGTGTAGGGGGGGGGGGGGGGGGGGGGGAAATTCTAGCGAATTTAATCACATTATACATCTAGTACCCCCGTTTTTGCCAAAAATTTTAAAAATTTTTCAAAATTTTCACTTAATGAAGTACTTGGCATTAACGCAACAAATGGTTATTAGTCCACCATGTCTAATCCACATAAGGACTGGCTAATCCAGGAGCAAACGGCTCTTGGTAAAGATAACTCAAACCCGTTTATGGCTTGCAATTTGCCAAAAATTGTATGGTTCCTCAACTCCCCATATCCCATAAAGCAAATGAGTTGGCTAGCCCGCAAGGTTATGGCTTGTGGTAAAGGCAGTGAAAAACCATAATTGGTAATCAACTCACCAAGATGTTGACTTTGTCCATCAAGAGTTGGCTAGTCGAGAAGCAAACGGCTTTTGGTAAAGACTAATCAAATCCGTTGACAGCTGGTGGTTTGCTCAAAATCACACGGTTATCAGGTGTACCACAGTTTTCACACCTGGCTACTCCAGAAGTAATGGCTGTCTGGTAAAGAGATATCAAAAATCCATTAAATTTTAAAAAATGGGTTTTTAGTGGATGCCAGATTGCTAGGGACTAGCAATAGTTAAGTGTAGGGGATTGATGAGTTCATAAAAACTCATCATTTCTGTCAAATCTAAACAACAAAAACATGTAAAAACACTCAGAAACACCACAAAATAATACAAATATCCTTAGAAGGTGTTTTTATATGTTTCAAACATAAAAGAGCTAAAAACAGGGAAAAACCGCCAAAGTTTACCAAATTGTCAAATTCAGTCCCTGAACTTTCATGAAATGTCAGAAATGGTCCCTGGATGATTAATTTTAAAGAAAAGTCAAAAACAATCCTCAGGAATCATGAAATAACAATTTTTACCCTTGGAAGTTCAAAATATAAAAATTGGCAAAACAGGTCCCTGCAGTTTCAATATTGACAGAAAATACCCCTCAGTGTTCAAAAATGGAATTTTATCATCAAATAGTCCTTGGTAATTCATAAATTGACAAATTTGACCCCTAGATGATAAATTCAATAAATTTACAAAAAGGTCCCTATACTTTGAAAAATTGGCAAAATTGGTCCCCGGTTATTTTTAATTTGGAAAAATATTAAAAAGGTCCTTAAAATATTTAATCATGGCAAGAAAGGCCCTTTTTAATATACTTTGGAAAATTATAAGTTTGGTCCATGAAAAATCAGATTTTGCAAAATAAGTCCTTGGGCTTATTACCATTCAAAACCAAACGGATCCAATATAAATAACTAAAATCCAATTCCAAATCCAATCCAAGAAAAAAAACCTGGTCCAATCTTTTATCCTAAGCCCAAATACCACAAGCCCAAACACCCTTTTTAAATAACACGGGTCTTTGACCCGCGTTGACTCACCATCACCCCCAACCTCACCTCTGCAACCACCACTCCACCTCCACCTTCTTCACCCACTTGCTCACCTTTCCACCTCACTACTCTACTTACCTCCACCTCCACCACCTCTGAGTCTACAACCCACCACAATAAATGCTCTTCTCACCCAAAAATTCCCTCCAAACCAGTTCCCTCCTCTGTTTTCCATCCTAAGCCCCAACTTGCATCAAAATATCTCCATTGTGTCCCCTTAACCTTCCCTTGTCACCTCAATTGCATTTAATGCACAGAAATCGGCTGCAAGTTACCTATAGATATTTTGGCGCCAAAATATCTTTTGAACAGGTGTGTTCAATAAAGATACGTGTCAAGGGTAAAGAATGGTGGGATTTGCATGGTTGGACACCTGGAACATTGAAGCTTATAAATAGAGGAAGAAGATGAAGAGTAGAATAGTTAATTTTGTACTTAGTTTTCTTTTCAAATCGTATTAGCATAACTTAGTATTTCAGTTTAAATTTAAGCTTTGAAGCATTTTCATATTATTGTAATGTTATAAGAAACATCAGTTTAAGTTTTAATTCAAAGTGAAGTTCCATTTCAAATTCAAGTATCCTTGTTTTAATATTATCAAGCTTCTTAGTTATAATCTGTGTTTGTTTGTTATCATTAAGCTCATATAAGCTATTAATATAGCTTATTAAAGTAATTAGAAACATTAAATTCCAGTTTTACTTGAAAAAGAAAAAAAAAATAAAAAAAATCATGAAAAATAGTTTTTAAATAAAAATTTGCAGATTTAAGTTCATCAAGAAGGAGCAGGGTAAATTGTGGATTGCCCTTGGGTTATAGAGCTTGTGGAAGCTTAGGATTGTGGTTCAGTGGTCCTTGGTTCTTAATTTTAGCTTGGAATGCAATATTGTAAGCAAAATTCTTATTTTCCATTTTACTGTAGCAAGTTTATTACTGCTTATCTTTAAGTTTTTATTGCTTAATTAGTAATACTTAGTCATAATATAACTTAAAATAGTAAACTTGTTCCTTAAAATTTGTTGTTACTTAAAATTTCAAATTGACAGTTAAAATAAGCATAAGTTGGAGTCTTAGATAATTGTTGTTGTTATTGATGTTTTTATGCTTAGTTAAGTTTATTATACCATTATACATGTTTAAGTTTCATAATTATGGCCTGAATTAGAGTTAACCTTTGAAAATCATAATAACAGTCAAGAAAAGGTGTGTTTGGTTTATGAGATTGCTCTATGTTCTGGGTTGTTGTTATTGTTGTTTGCTGTTACATTAAGTCACAATAGGTCATAGAAGTTCAGATAAGTAATAAAAACCAACCCTTAATCAGTAAAAAGTCAAAATCATTGAAATTATAGTCTAATATATGTCTGTGTAAATTTTGCATGCTCATATTAATTATCATAGCTTATTAATAGATAATATAACTTAATTTCATGTTATTTTAGCTTAATATAACATATATAGTCAGTAGTGATCAATAGAATCTCATAAAAGTCAAGTTAGAACAAAATCTTTAAAAGTCAAAAGTATACCTTTTAGCAGAAATCCAAAACTTGTGGGATTTTTTGTGAATTTTGTGTTCATAATTAGACTTTGAAACTCATTATACTAAAAATATATTACCTTAACTTTAGAAATCCATGTTTAAATTATTTTTATAATTTTTTTTGAAGCTTATAGAGTAGCTTAAATAAGCCTGCAGGGCTGATAAGTGCCCTGTGCACACAGAAATGACCAGACTTGATAAGCCATTTTTGACTTATCTACTGGGCCCCACCCTGAGATTTTTAGCTTCTTGAATAGGTTTTTAGTATAGCTTAATAGTTCTGAGCTTATTTTGTGCTTATAAGCTTATTAGGGAGGGCTACTCATAGCCTCTTTTGTGACATGTCTCAGACCCACCAATCTGAGCACTCAGGTTGTACACCAAACTTCCAAGACCTACCCAGGTTGGAATAATAAGCTAATAAGCTAGCTTATTAGCTTATTTTGTTGTTGACTAGGTCAATTTTGAAGGTCAAGAGCTAATTTAGATTTCCCTTCATCTCTGTGGACGGGAAATTCTAGCGAATTTAATCACATTATACATCTAGTACCCCCGTTTTTGCCAAAAATTTTAAAAATTTTTCAAAATTTTCACTTAATGAAGTACTTGGCATTAACGCAACAAATGGTTATTAGTCCACCATGTCTAATCCACATAAGGACTGGCTAATCCAGGAGCAAACGGCTCTTGGTAAACATAACTCAAACCCGTTTATGGCTTGCAATTTGCCAAAAATTGTATGGTTCCTCAACTCCCATATCCCATAAAGCAAATGAGTTGGCTAGCCCGCAAGGTTATGGCTTGTGGTAAAGGCAGTGAAAAACCATAATTGGTAATCAACTCACCAAGATGTTGACTTTGTCCATCAAGAGTTGGCTAGTCCAGAAGCAAACGGCTTTTGGTAAAGACTAATCAAATCCGTTGACAGCTGGTGGTTTGCTCAAAATCACACGGTTATCAGGTGTACCACAGTTTTCACACCTGGCTACTCCAGAAGTAATGGCTGTCTGGTAAAGAGATATCAAAAATCCATTAAATTTTAAAAAATGGGTTTTTAGTGGATGCCAGATTGCTAGGGACTAGCAATAGTTAAGTGTAGGGGATTGATGAGTTCATAAAAACTCATCATTTCTGTCAAATCTAAACAACAAAAACATGTAAAAACACTCAGAAACACCACAAAATAATACAAATATCCTTAGAAGGTGTTTTTATATGTTTCAAACATAAAAGAGCTAAAAACAGGGAAAAACCGCCAAAGTTTACCAAATTGTCAAATTCAGTCCCTGAACTTTCTTGAAATGTCAGAAATGGTCCCTGGATGATTAATTTTAAAGAAAAGTCAAAAACAATCCTCAGGAATCATGAAATAACAATTTTTACCCTTGGAAGTTCAAAATATAAAAATTGGCAAAACAGGTCCCTGCAGTTTCAATATTGACAGAAAATACCCCTCAGTGTTCAAAAATGGAATTTTATCATCAAATGGTCCTTGGTAATTCATAAATTGACAAATTTGACCCCTAGATGATAAATTCAATAAATTTACAAAAAGGTCCCTATACTTTGAAAATTTGGCAAAATTGGTCCCCGGTTATTTTTAATTTGGAAAAATATTAAAAAGGCCCTTAAAATATTTAATCATGGCAAGAAAGGCCCTTTTTAATATACTTTGGAAAATTATAAGTTTGGTCCATGAAAAATCAGATTTTGCAAAATAAGTCCTTGGGCTTATTACCATTCAAAACCAAACGGATCCAATATAAATAACTAAAATCCAATTCCAAATCCAATCCAAGAAAAAAAACCTGGTCCAATCTTTTATCCTAAGCCCAAATACCACAAGCCCAAACACCCTTTTTAAATAACACGGGTCTTTGACCCGCGTTGACTCACCATCACCCCCAACCTCACCTCTGCAACCACCACTCCACCTCCACCTTCTTCACCCACTTGCTCACCTTTCCACCTCACTACTCTACTTACCTCCACCTCCACCACCTCTGAGTCTACAACCCACCACAATAAATGCTCTTCTCACCCAAAAATTCCCTCCAAACCAGTTCCCTCCTCTGTTTTCCATCCTAAGCCCCAACTTGCATCAAAATATCTCCATTGTGTCCCCTTAACCTTCCCTTGTCACCTCAATTGCATTTAATGCACAGAAATCGGCTGCAAGTTACCTATAGATATTTTGGCGCCAAAATATCTTTTGAACAGGTGGTTCAATAAAGATACGTGTCAAGGGTAAAGAATGGTGGGATTTGCATGGTTGGACACCTGGAACATTGAAGCTTATAAATAGAGGAAGAAGATGAAGAGTAGAATAGTTAATTTTGTACTTAGTTTTCTTTTCAAATCGTATTAGCATAACTTAGTCTTTCAGTTTAAATTTAAGCTTTGAAGCATTTTCATATTATTGTAATGTTATAAGAAACATCAGTTTAAGTTTTAATTCAAAGTGAAGTTCCATTTCAAATTCAAGTATCCTTGTTTTAATATTATCAAGCTTCTTAGTTATAATCGGTGTTTGTTTGTTATCATTAAGCTCATATAAGCTATTAATATAGCTTATTAAAGTAATTAGAAACATTAAATTCCAGTTTTACTTGAAAAAGAAAAAAAAATAAAAAAAATCATGAAAAATAGTTTTTAAATAAAAATTTGCAGATTTAAGTTCATCAAGAAGGAGCAGGGTAAATTGTGGATTGCCCTTGGGTTATAGAGCTTGTGGAAGCTTAGGATTGTGGTTCAGTGGTCCTTGGTTCTTAATTTTAGCTTGGAATGCAATATTGTAAGCAAAATTCTTATTTTCCATTTTACTGTAGCATGTTTATTACTGCTTATCTTTAAGTTTTTATTGCTTAATTAGTAATACTTAGTCATAATATAACTTAAAATAGTAAACTTGTTCCTTAAAATTTGTTGTTACTTAAAATTTCAAATTGACAGTTAAAATAAGCATAAGTTGGAGTCTTAGATAATTGTTGTTGTTATTGATGTTTTTATGCTTAGTTAAGTTTATTATACCATTATACATGTTTAAGTTTCATAATTATGGCCTGAATTAGAGTTAACCTTTGAAAATCATAATAACAGTCAAGAAAAGGTGTGTTTGGTTTATGAGATTGCTCTATGTTCTGGGTTGTTGTTATTGTTGTTTGCTGTTACATTAAGTCACAATAGGTCATAGAAGTTCAGATAAGTAATAAAAACCAACCCTTAATCAGTAAAAAGTCAAAATCATTGAAATTATAGTCTAATATCTGTCTGTGTAAATTTTGCATGCTCATATTAATTATCATAGCTTATTAATAGATAATATAACTTAATTTCATGTTATTTTAGCTTAATATAACATATATAGTCAGTAGTGATCAATAGAATCTCATAAAAGTCAAGTTAGAACAAAATCTTTAAAAGTCAAAAGTATACCTTTTAGCAGAAATCCAAAACTTGTGGGATTTTTTGTGAATTTTGTGTTCATAATTAGACTTTGAAACTCATTATACTAAAAATATATTAGCTTAACTTTAGAAATCCATGTTTAAATTATTTTTATAAAATTTTTTTTGAAGCTTATAGAGTAGCTTAAATAAGCCTGTAGGGCTGATAAGTGCCCTGTGCACACAGAAATGACCAGACTTGATAAGCCATTTTTGACTTATCTAGTGGGCCCCACCCTGAGTATTTTAGCTTCTTGAATAGGTTTTTAGTATAGCTTAATAGTTCTGAGCTTATTTTGTGCTTATAAGCTTATTAGGGAGGGCTACTCATAGCCTCTTTTGTGACATGTCTTAGACCCACCAATCTGAGCACTCAGGTTGTACACCAAACTTCCAAGACCTACCCAGGTTGGAATAATAAGCTAATAAGCTAGCTTATTAGCTTATTTTGTTGTTGACTAGGTCAATTTTGAAGGTCAAGAGCTAATTTAGATTTCCCTTCATCTCTGTGGACCCCACAGAGATCCAAAGGCACCAATTAAGGCCTGTTTGGTTGTAGCAGGGTAGAAAGTTTGCTTATTTAGCTTTTTAGCTTATTATAGGGTATCTTTTTAATCATTTTAGCTTATTTTCAGTTCATTTAGCTTAAATCAAACTTAGTTTTAGGATCCATTTGAGGTTTGGCTTATTTGGCATAGCTTATTTAACTTTTTCTTGTGGCTTGTTTCCAAAACCCAACACTGATCACTCAGTGTTGAGAAGCTTTTTCCCAAGATCACTCAGAGTTCATTAGTGGGTCCCAACCCTTGACCCTTAGCTTTTTGAAAAGCCCTCAAGCTTAGCTTATTGAATCAAGCTTAATTTTTGATCCTTATTCAACCTAGTGGACCCCACAGGCTCTTACACTTGTCCTTGTACCCTGCATATCTGAGAACTCAAGCTCAGAGAGCTTATTTCCTCAGATCATCAAGAGCTTATCAGTGAGCTTCTTGACCTAAACCTTAGCTTATTTATAAGCCCTCCTACCCAGCCTTTAGGATCACCTTTCATTTTAGATCCCTGAGCCTAATTGTGGGCCCCACACAAGCCTGCACCTTGGCCTTTGGCCTGTTTGGCTGAGCAGCTCATTAGGAGTGCTTATTTGAGCTTAAAGCTCATTCCTTTAGCTTATTTAAATTAGTTTAGCTTACTTTAGGTATAAATAAATAGTTTGTAGCTTATTTGATCAATTGTAGCTTATTGGTAGCTTTTAGCTTATTAAAAAACCATTTTTTGGCTTATCAAGCCAACTGATGAGCTAATAAGCTCTTACAGAGCTTATTTGTGTGAAATAAAAAAAAAGTTGTTTTTTTTTAAATTTACTTATTTTTACTTATTAAACAGTTGTGTAAAAAGAAAAAAAAAAAAAAAAATGTTTGTACCAAAAAACTGGGTGTGGGATTCGAACTTGAGACCTCTTGGCTAGTATACATGCTTAGTTCCCACACCCCTTCCACAAGCTCTGGGGCACCAGTTCCGTCATCCTTTCCTCACTCAATATACTTAACACCATTTTGGCTAAATAAGCTTAAATAAGCCGTTTGGCTTATAACTGCTTATTTGAATAAGCTGTTTCCCCAAGCTTATTTTTCCTAGGCTTGTCATCACTTAATATACTAGCTGTAATTTTTTCATAATTTTTACTTTTCAAATACTAATTATTTTAATTAATCCGTGTTTAATTAGTAATTAGGTAATATTAGATAATTAAATAGTTTTAATAATTTTTAGTTAATAACAACATCTTTTTATATTTTTTAAAAGTCTTATAGACCATAGGGTCTTTGTAAAAAATAATTTCATAATTGTTACTGTTCATTTCCTATTTTCTTTAATTAAAATTAGTAATAAATAAGTAATTAATTAGTAAATTAGCCTAAATATAATTTTTAGAATAATTTTATAATTTTTTAGGATTCCTGAGATGGTTAATTAGTTTCATAATTTTTTTCATAATTTTATAAGTCATTTTGGTAATTTTAGTAATTTAAAATAGTTTATTTAGTTTAATTAAGATACTTAGTAATTAATTAATAAAAAACACATAAAAAGACAAAAATATTTATTTTTAATTTTTTATACTTTCTTCAAGTTCATTTAAGTTTTAGAAAATATTTTTGCAAGTTTTTAGTAGTTTTTTTTATTTGTAGTTTAAATTAAAGATAGTTTTAAATTAAATAGATAAATAGTTTTTATTTAAATAATTAATATTAAATACTAAAATAATCTAAAAAATAATTTTCTTTTTAAATTAAATTTTCTTTTAAGTTTAAGTTTGTAGAATTTTCAATTTTACCCCCTGTAGTTTAAATTTGCATTAAAACTCACCTTTTTCCCGTACGTAGACGTAAGTTTTAATTTGTATACGTTTGTTTTGTTTACGTAACTGTTTAAAGTTTATTTGCTTATTTGTTTAAATTGTGTAAATCAGTAGTATAAATCAAACTCACCTTTGGCCATTCATAATCACCCGATCCCAAATTTCGTTTTATTACAGATTTCACGCCTCGTTGGGAAATACGACCCGAGGATACATTGTACTCCACGGAGCATTAGTCTAAGCTGTTTTTGACTTATTAACCTTTGTTAATAATAATCTGACGGTTCAGCACTGATCAGTAATCTGTCGAACAATAATTGGCAAACCATTTCCAATTTCTAGATCATTATGGGAATTACTTTTGCCAAATTCAATTTGCAAAGTAAGCATGTTTCATCCCATCTCATGTATTAAGTTCTAGGTCTCACTAATAACTTAATTAAGTCGTCTAACTTAGAAACTGCAAATACTCCTATATGGTCTTACGCATTAATGGATATTTACCTTGTCATTAGAATCTAGCTAAGGTCTCACTTACACCAAATAATAACTTCAAGTATTTGTTATAGTTAGATGGCATGTAACTTAAATTTTTAGGGTATTAAATTTTGATGTGTTAATCAAAATATATGTACGAAGAAGCATGGACACATCTTCGTATCATAAGTTTTACAAAACCATTTTTATAACAAGTTTTAGGCTAAGATTAAATCAAGAACTTATTACTTGAGGTATTTGGTTCACCAATCAAAGAAGTACCTACAATTATCGCCCACTATATCCAACTGCTACATAAGTCATAAAGACCCAAGTTATTCGGATAATTACCACAAAAGTGGCGCATGGAATTGAGGTAAATCACCCTTGAGATGATATTGCACGTAAAATAGTGCACACACTATTTGTACAAAAACACCAATCAAATCAAAAGTTTATGACTTTAGTTTTAAAACATGTAATAAATTATAAATCTTGCTAGTCTCGCCTGGGAACCAATTACCGTGCAAAGCGAACCACTATCGGCACATAAGACTTTGCAAGAATCATAATTTATCACAACAAGTTTCACCATTATTAGTCAAATTTATTTTCATTTCATAAAATTACCCTTTTTTGCTTACATACATGTCAAACAAATAAACAAAACAAGTAATAATGAAGAAAAAATAAACAACTAATAAACGTAACAATTAATAAAGTGAAACAATTAGCCACATGCAAACTTTATTACATAAACCCTAATTAAATCAATTCTAGGTTTCCAATATGCGTATAATTAACTAAGGCCACATATATTGATGAATCAATTGCGTAGGCAATAGTTAATTATATACCACATAGCAAAAAATTGATTTATTAACATTGAGGTCTTCCCCAATTTTTTAATATCTGTCATAAACTTACATGTGATTAAAAAAATATAAAATAAATATAACATAAAATAAAATAAAAAACCCTTAACCATTAATAATCCATGACAAACATGCACGTATGTCATGGATTCAAGCATAACAATTTATCACATAGTCACAAGATACGAACTATAAACACATAATCATGTAGAAAACATAGGGTTTCTAATCCAATTAATTAATAAAAAACATAAAACCCTATTTTGGATAAAAGAGGTAATCGACCCCGCCCCCCACCCCCACAAAAATTTTTTTTTTAGGGTTTCGAAAATTTTATAAACCCTAGATAAAAATTCGACTACATGTAATTCAAAAACAATAAAGATTCGTTTTTTAGGTGTTTTGGTAATCAATTACATGTTAAAATGGCTCGTGATGCCACTGTTAGAATTTAAATAACATAACAAGTATATAAATAGGGAATATATTAGCTACAATTTATTGTAGCTAATTGGCTACAATTTTAAGCTACAAAATATGGGTCCCTGATTCTTTTTGTGGGTCCTGATTCTTTTCTGTGGGTCCCTGATTAATTGCTAGTGTAATTTTTGTGAATGATTGTAGCCAATTGGCTACAAAAATTGTAGCCAAGATATCCCCATATAAATAAATCATATAAACATCAAGTACACGCAGAAGCTATGGATCTATTTAACATATAATTAATTAACCATAATTTAAATACTAACGTACGTTTGGATTCTAGCTAAACAAGAATCACTTCAACAAACCTTGAATAATTGATGAACCTTAATAAGGGTTTATAAGGATCAACTAATAACCTCTTACTGTATTCGATCCAAGATATTAACTATAGTGTGTTAATACCACGTTCTTGTACACACGAATTAATAACGTATTAAAGTGTATGCTAGTAAAACACAAAACAATAATTTGCTTAACAAGAAAATCGATCAAGAAACCCTAAGGGTTGTTGGTCAATTATTTAACAAGAAAAGGAAGAGAGAAACACAATTAGGGTTTAGTGTGTACAAAAGTCGACCAAACAATGAACCCTTGTGTTTGTTTATATAGTTGTAGAAACATAGAGTCCAAGTTAGAGTGGGATTGGTCTCCCCCAATAGCCCACGACCGGCCATCCCCATAGAAGGGATTCCGGAACCTTCTCGACATTTGAATTCCACTTTAGTCCTTCTCTTTTGATATTTAACGATAGTTAGCCAATTCCGTTAACTACTAACGATCGCTAGTCCTTATCTTGTGTTTAAATAATAAATATATATAACGTTTTATATACATTAATTATTAATCATTAATACTTATTCGTAACGTGTGCAATCCCGTGATCTTGGATTCGAAACTAGTCATATACATATTAATATTTATCCATAAACTCTATCAGAAATTGTAAAAGGTTGCTGCATTGGAAAACCAACGAGATGCATATTGGTGGGTCTAGTCTTCTAGAATCCAATTCAACCAACTTGTCAGAGCAAACGGTACCATAACTTGAGTTATGAAATAACTCAGCGCCACATCATCTCAACACCAAATAACACAACACCAAAAAACATCGGGAAATCATAACACCCAATAACACCACTTTTCCCACACAAATATAACTGTGTATGCGTTACAATGCACGTTAGTATAGCAACTTGCGTTATAACGCGCTGACTTGGGAAATGGTAGAAACGCAAGTTAACGTGTTGAATTGGTGCCACATCAGAAATAACGCAGCTCCTGCGTTATGGTACCCTTCACTCTCAAAGGAACTGCACCTATTTCTAGTTCAAAGAAACCTTGATAATATAATGTAGCAGAACGTAAAAACTATATTCATATTCATCGAAGAAATTTAAATCGATGACCAAAATCCAATCAAGAGATCAAATTCAGGAACATCAGTACGTATACGAAACGAATCTGGCCATTCTCTATACATTAAATGACTAACCACACCATAAGGTGGTTGGATTCATTACCTTAATTTAACCGTCTGAGATCTGATGAACTGGACGTAGCCCCAAGAATCTTGTCCAGGAAACTCCCTATTGAATGTACTATAGTTTGAGCCGGCCCTATGGGTCATACACGTAAGGTTTAGGGCTAGGTTAAATTATTATCGAAGCTATGTTAACATTATAATTAGTGACATGAAATTTCAGTGTCTAAATTTCACAACACACAGTTAATATACATCCTCATAAGTATTTATATCAGACTTTTATGTACAAGCCACCAGAAAATTGGTCATCTTCCGGTTGCTCAAAAATTGAGAACCGGAGCAACCCCTGCATCAATGAGATAAGAATAACAATCTTTCTTTTTATGTTTGGGATTTATCAACCTTGACTACAAAACATCAAACTGATGTTCCTTTCTAAAGGGAAAACGTAGCTATGACATTAAAAAAAATAATAATAATAAAAAATAAAATAAAATAAAAAAGAAAAAAAAAACGCAGAAAGAAAGGAAGATGTCAAGCAAAACACAACTCTTTCTATGACCATGAAAACAAATAAAAAGAGAAGAGGAAAGAAATGAAAATTAGTTCTATTAATTTCAAACAGAGACCAGTAAGGATATAGGAATTAATTGTTTCGGAAAAAAAAACTTATGTTTTCATGCAAAATGTTGATAATTTCTGACCTGCTGAACGGTCCGCCTCAAAGACCACATGTAACTTTTCGAGGAAGCAAATTCACAGGGTCTGAGGTATGTACTTTTACTTTAAATGTATCAGTTACTACAAATGTTTCATATTTTATGATGATAAATAGCACTCAATGACGCAATGAACCCACAGTATCCAATATGGTTTGCATTTCTCTTTAGATACCATTACACTTATTCAAACAACCTAAAACCATTGATTTCATGCATAGTTATAAATTGATGTAGACTATGGCATCACCACGTATAAAGCCTGATCCGGGAGGTGATTTGTTGGCGACATATATGACAAAGATGCAATCTTGATCCACAATCTCGACAAACCTGTTGCAATCCTTAATGTTAATGAGTCACATGATAACAGATCTTGCTACAATAAACAACTCATCATGAAACCCATTATGCTTAGGATCGACTGCATTAGCGGCAAAAAGACATTTTTTATCACGTCATGTTAATACACGTAAGGCAATCGACAACATGATTCAATATCCTGTTGGTTGAAACTCTTTAAGTCGGCTTGAACGATATAACTGGTCAATAATATATTACGACAGTATATATTGTTCCTTTCTGGGACACCTTTTTGCGAAATCTACAGAAACCGGAAACAAAAAAATTTGAAAAGAGCAACGTAACTTACCATATGTCCACATCCAAATGCCATATCCTTATCATTTGTTAGACAGATGGGGCAGGTCTTCACAGAAGCAGAACAAAACAAAGGAGTCAAGTCTTATAAAACATAGCCTAAAAAAAATCTTAACGCTTAAGATCTTAAACAGAATGACTTTGAGGCCAAACTTATAATATTCAAATTTGATGTGAGATTTGATAAAAAATAAAGGAGAATACTTCCCATGTTTCTAATGCCTCACATACTTAGTGCGATTATGATATTTTTATCCAAATAATTACATTTTTTATCACATCAACTTAAAAAATATTAGTCCATTTGACCTCAAATATCAATGCAGCTGTTGTGCTGGAATTAAGAAGTGGTAGAACCTTGTTCTCATCATCTTGAGTAGGTGATGGATTGTTTACACCAGGGACATGAGTGCGACCTCTCAGACAAGGAGGTGGCCGTGGAATTATTCTCCTTGCATTCCTAGTCACGTGTCTATTTGGCAAATGCAGACATTACAAGTATTAGAATATAGTTATATACTTAAATCTTCCTAAAATGTAAAAAGAATTTACTCAAAAAAATTAGGTTATCTTTCTTTTCATTGATAATTTGTAGCTTGGAGGTCCTATCCCGTGTAATATGAAAAACTGAAGAGGCCTAAATTCCACCTTAAATTTGCTGGTAAATACATACCCAAGTAATCCAAGTTCGGTGACTGCTGAATATTGTGTTGGGATTTCCATAAGGGCAGCAAGTGCGAAAGCTGCTTCTTTGAGAGTTGGGCTTAGATCACTTGACATGATACCAGTAAAATTAACAAACTGCACATGAGGAATGATGTAAGATCTATGAGACTATTTGCAGTCAGAGGTACTGATCTCATCATTAGAGTTGATAAGAATACCAGGAACTTAACAAAAAATTCAAAATAGCAAAAGTGCAAAACAAAGTATCTTAACAAACGTTGAGGACTTCTACATGATTCCTAACATACAGATGATATCAAATTTAAGAGTTTCACTCAGTGGCGTTAAAAAAAGAGTTTAACAAGGAACTGAGCGATGTGTGTACCTGAAAGTTATCAAATTCATGCCTGGGAATCTTGTCATCAAACCTTCGCATGTCATCCCAAGGACCGTCTCCAACACCAACAAGAACAATAACAAGAGGGTACAAACTGTATTGCAAATATAAAAGTCAATACAAGATGTAGTCTTATGCATCCATTAACTGAAGAATGATTATATAGCAAAGTAAACTATTAAGCCTTTATTCGTTCAGGAAAAAAGCTTTAAGCCTTTAGAAATGTCTGCTGTTTTGCATTATTGCATCTTATTTCTGAAATAGGTACAAAACATAAGATATAAAACTGCTTCTTAGATTGGCGAGAACCAGAGTCAAGTTAAAGACGGAGAAACAAGGTGATAGAGACTAGAGGAAATCAATAAGCTGTAATTTAGACGAGCTGGATGATGCTCAACCTATGAAAAGGAGTGCTTTCTAGATCCTGGTTGATAGTGATGTACATCGTAATAAATAAAAAACCATTAAAGGACAGCTCTTCAGGTTTGTGTATTTTTCATGGTGGAAGACGTTCGATCGATCAAAGCACATATGTTGGATCATTAATGTTATAGAAGCAAAGATAAGGATAGTTAGTGTATATTATGTTTTATGTAAAGCCTGTAAACACATGGGTTATGGGCTGGGTCGATTAGTTTGTTAGTGTATAAACGGTTATTTAGTTTAGATAGGTTACAACGATTAGAAAAAGTCACAACGTTTACTTTTAGTGTACAGGTATGCCTCTTCATGCAGGCAACGATTCTTTATGTATAAATAGGTTAGGTTCTGTAAACAATCACTCAATCAATAAAATTACATGTTTCTGAATTTCTGTTATAAGTTTATTATCAGAGTTTTGTTATTATTTATTCGGTTACAAGCTAGTTTCTGTCCCAACCTTCTTGGTTCCATTCATAGCGAAACAAAACAATCACAGAAACATCTTTAATCGGAGGAGAAAGAACAATAACATATAAATGCTATTTGTATTAGTGCCTTCAAAGTAAGCCTTTTAATTAAGAATACTGGATTTGAGTCTCCTTTTTGTGCAATAGAAGAAGATTATAAAATCAAAAAAAAGAAGAAAAGCTCAAGCAGTATATATGATTAATTACTCCTGGATTCGGATAGAAAACTGTGAACAAGTATCTATTACCTGAGCAATTCCGTAGTCAAAACTAGAAATGAGTACTAAATTTGGTTTCTGTGATTATAACTCATTTTAAAAGTGGAACGATGAATCCAAATCTTAAAAATATTCAGATGAATCCACTAATATTAATCTAAAACTATGAACGCCAGTTTGGTCTAATTTCATAATAAAAAATTAGAATATACTATAAACGACTTACGTGTAGGAAATAGAAACACAATTATAAATGGAAGTAAATACAATTAGCTTCAGAAGCATTTATTAAGGTATATTGACTTGAAGAAGGCAGAACTTTCAGAAAGTAGATTCTCAGTACAAGCAATACCTTGCTTCAACAATTGAACTGATTGTGTTCTGCTCCTGCAAACTGAGTTCTCCATCACCCGTATTGATGCTTCTTTTCACCTTCATGCATGAAAAATATCCATTTCTATGAAATTATTCAATGCATATAGTTGCATTTGCTATTGCATATTCTGAATGGAATCTCCCTCATGAATTAAATATGCTCAGGAAACTAAAAAGTTCCGTGAATAAATATGTGTTTCCACGGCAAAAGATTTGGCCGAAACATGAAAGATATGTCACAAGGATGTGTTTCGTGCAAAATAGCTGTTAGCTAGGGATGTTAAGCTTTTCCAAGAGGGAAACAAGCTTAAAATTTATATAGTTTTTGTAATTAGAGTAGGAATAAAACCAACCTGGCCATCTGCTATGATAACTAGAATATGGAATTGACCTCCACTTTTCTCCACAATATCGATGGCAGCATTGACAACTGGTGCATAAGATGTTGGTTCTTGAGAATCAAAAGTTGGTTTTGTGAGCTCGTTATTCCTATAGGCAGTTTAAATTCAAAATTATAATGAAAGCATAACATATATACCAGCCAACTGAGTGTTTGCAACAACCCTCTTGTAACAAGTTAAGACTTCTTCAAAGCCATGACAAGCTAGGGGAGCCATCGTCATGGAAGCTAAACACATCTTGATCATGTGTTGTTGCTATGTGGAAAAGGAGATCGTTTAGATAATTAACCATGTTGGAAATAATAATGACAAAACAATAGTAAAGTTAGAAGATTAGTGTTTATTTGTCAAGTTAGAAAGTATATGTATGTATTATGTATTTTAGATTTGAAGTTTCTAATCCAGAACTTGTATATGGGCTGGATCAATGGGTCGTTTAGTTTGTTAGGTTTAGTAAACGGTTGTTTAGTTTAGGTTTTAAGATTTATAACGTTTAGTTTAGGTTGTGTCTTTTACTTTTATTGAAACGGTATGCCTCTTCTTTAACAGTTACGAGACATCATGGCCCGTGCGATGCACGGGCTTTGTTCATCATAATTAAATCATAATTTTATTTTGGGTAAAAAGTGTTCGGGTTATGTTGACGCGTTGATTTTTTCTGTATATACTCTTAATCTTCACTCATCATGTGTACCATCAAATTGTTGATGTTGCTCTTCCGTTTACACTAATTCGCATTCCCGTTGCCATGAATTGTGTAGTGCGAGATTTTAAGTAATTTCTTTTATTGCTATAAAGTTAAGCGTGTCATTTACAATATGAATCTTCATGTGAACGACACCTGGTCACGAACATTCATGAAAGTAAAGCGAATATATAATCCCGTGTTAACGTTGAACCCATGCATCCTGGATAGTTAACAAATTTTCTTCAGTTATATAGTATTTTAACCGTGAATATAAATAAAGCTACTCCGGTATTCTAAAAACAATAGAGCGTAATGTGTAGTATCAAATATATCACTAATAATAGCACGTCATATAGTTTTGCTAACCAAAAAACATATATTGGAAATATTTTGACAATAAGTCAAACGTTTCATTTTTTTTTCCCTTTTTTTTTGTTAAAGATCGGTTACTTTTGAAATAATCCACACACTGAGATCTTTTTTTAGTATTTCGTCTTGTTGTGGCTTATTGAAGATCTGAATAGGTTAGATTTGTCGTTCATTTATGAATCGGTTTGATGTAAATGCAAGGATTTTAAACGGATGTTTACTTCTCCTTTACTTCAAGTGCTAATCTTCATATTTGGCCGATAAGGGTGCTTTAATGGAGTTGTGTGATTTGTGGCCGAGTTGTGTGACTTTTGGGTTTGTACATTTTAGTATATGTATGTATTATGTATTTTAGATTAGAAGTTTATAATCCAGAACTTGTATATGGGTTGGATCAATGGGTCGTTTAGTTTGTTAGGTTTAGTAAACGGTTATTTAGTTTAGGTTTTAAGATTTGTAACGTTTAGTTTAGGTTGTGTCTTTTACTTTTATTGAAACGGTATGCCTCTTCTTTAACAGTTATGATGTATCAAAGGCACCGATTCATCTTGTATAAATAGGTTAGAAATCTGTAACAATAATCAACCCAATTCGATCATCAATATCAATATAAAGGGTTCAACCCATCTTCTTTGTCTCTATTTTATTCGACTCTATCTAGCATGATTACATGATTGTTGTTTGATTATTTCGATCCTGGAAAACCCATAAAACCTGTGGAACATCGGCATCAGAGCAGAAGGGATCAAACAACATACCAAATCATGATCATTCATCACTCAAGAATTAGACATCAAGATTAAAAATGAAGGAGAGGCTGTGATGGTCTCAAAGATGAGAAAGCGGGGCTGTGATGGTCTCGAAATTGAAGGAACAAGGCTGTGAAGGTCTCGAAGTCGAAATCAAGAACAACAACCGCGAAGGTTCAGAAGAAGACATCAAGAAAATTAAGTTTCAAGGTTTATTATTAGGTTTATGATAATAAACAAGTTTTAAAGTTTATAAGTTTCAAAGATCCAGTTTTAAGTATGAAGATTAAGTTTTAAAGATTGAAGACATCAGTTTCAAAAGTTTGAAGAAGCAAGAAACTATCTGTTTCAAAAGTTTCAAAAGTTTATAATCCAGAACTTGTATATGGGCTGGATCAATGGGTCGTTTAGTTTGTTAGGTTTAGTAAACGGTTATTTCGTTTAGGTTTTAAGATTTGTAACGTTTAGTTTAGGTTGTGTCTTTTACTTTTATTGAAACTGTATGCCTCTTCTTTAACAGTTATGATGTATCAAAGGCACCGATTCATCTTGTATAAATAGGTTAGAAATCTATAACAATAATCAACCCAATTCAATCATCAATATCAATATAAAGGGTTCAACCCATCTTCTTTGTCTCTATTTTATTCGACTCTATCTTGCATGATTACATGATTGTTGTTTGATTATTTCGATCCTGGAAAACTCATAAAACCTGTGGAACAAACCAGAAAAACATTTCAAATTTTGTTATTATGTGACCATAACCTACCATCACCAAAGCCAAAACAAGGGATCATGTTATCATCAAAAGGAGCTAAAGTCACTCCTATAATTGAGATAGCCTTCTCATATGGATTTGGAGAATCACCAATGGCATGAAGGCTTCGGTTGTTAAATGAAACTTTACCTATCACAAATAAAACCTAATCCTTAGATTTGTTTGCTTTAATAAACACACTTAGAAAAGTAGTCGCCGAAAAGGAAAAATCCAATCACATATATCCGATTTTTTTCAAATTGCTTAAATTCATGGTAATCATTTTTAGGATTCTTGTTGTACTTAGTGGATTTAAAGTGACACAATCAATAAAGCGAGATCATTCGAATTGATTTAAAAAAAATAAAAAATAAAAATAAATAGCTGTCTTAAGAGTCTCCATAATATGATAACTAAAGAACATCCAGCAATATTAATAAAAACTTGAATGTAAAGCCAATAAGTTATCTATAAATGGAGAATATATTAGAAAATCATAGAAACAAGCACAACAGAATACAAAGCAACCTATAAAATAAGAGTTTCCTCATGACGACATACCTGTCCATACATTATAAATGAGTGTTACCACTTCCTAATGGGATTCATAACTATTCCTAAACCTTAAAATCTTCCACTCTCTTCATCTCCTTTTTGTTTGACCGTCGACCCAAAACCCTAAAGGGTCAAAACCCTTTAGTCGACTAAAGTCGACTGTCTATAGTCGACTAAAACATGCATAGGTTCATATCCCTAGTTCTACCTGTACTGTACCGGTGGATACCTGATGCAACTCACGTAGTGAATCTCCCAAAGACACCCTAACCAAACGATTGAAGTACCAAGATCAAGAAGAGCGGGAGTTCATGCACGTCAAGAAAGTTTAAGAGCTTATGTTACTGAAGAATCAAGTAAGTAATTCTTAAACACTGTTTATACGTGTTAGTTGAGGTGTCTCTGATTAGGAGATATGTGTATCAAGGGTTTAGTCTGCATGGCCTTTATGCGTTTATATTTTGATGTGCATGTTTTATAGGTCGTGCCAGTGACCACTAATATCTTACAAGAATTTCTAAAGAACAAACATAGTAGAATGAAATTTACACATGCGAAGGATGTATGTGTTTATCAGTTCTGATTTGAGGATGGTGCACTTCTTGTTCTGTAAGATTGTCCCGCATTCAAGCCAAATATAATATCTGCCTCTTTGGATATTCTCATCTAACATTAGATATCAGTTTGATTCAATTTTGAATATAGTTTTTATAGAAGGTGTTGCTCTTGAGGAGGTATTATATATCTTGCATTGCTAAGGCGTTCGACTTTGTGATTACCATTAACATGTTTGGGGGCTTCCTAGTTTGGGAAAAGATGGATAAATTAAAATCTATTTTTTTTTGTTTTATGCAAATCATAGTAAATGTCAACAGATTTATAACTCCTTGCAGAAGTCGAAACATCATTCCATTGTGGCAGCTAAAATAGGGCAACTTTAGATGGTTAGACAATATCATAACCTTATTTTGAGGAAATAAATTTGGCGATTGAACACTTCTTTAGAAGTGTTAGAAGGAAACTTCACGTGAAACACAACATGGTGAGCTTCCAAATGAATCTAATCAATCATTGTATCTGGCTCTTCTTAACAAGTGCATAAATTTCTTTTGAAGGGAAAATGTTGCTAATATATGTAATCACGATCATGTGATGAAGAATGATTTAGGTCGTTAAGATCACCGTTCTTTTCAAAATGGGATGGGGAATTATTACGCAAGGTGGAATATCACAGTACTGAACCTTGGTTTGAGACCATTCTGTTATCCAATTCTTGGGTTGATTATGGTTCCTTAAATTCACATTTCACTCTTTAATTGAATAACTTACTAGGTGTTACATCATAATATTTGCTCGTATTTTACAAGGGTTTCAGGCTTTCTCAAGCTTAATAAGAAGCCCGAGAGGCGGTAAAGAATAACAATAAGAGTACGCTATCTAATATTTCCCCTTAGTTAAAAGAGGTAAAATTGTGTGATCTCCATCATAAGCTTATCCAATTAAAGTACTAATAAAGTTATGTGATTCAATCTTTACAGGATTTCAACCGGTACTAGATTAACTTAATCTTAATATGGTGTCCAAATTATAAAGTCTTTTCATATCTAATTTGTCTATCCTCAACTCGATCTCCAGAATTTAATTACTTTAACACCAAAATCTTAATTTATCTATAACAGGATTGTCCCTGATATTTTTGAAGCCGTAATTCAATTGGTGCGTAATATGGGTCTTATGAATAATACAAGTATCACAACAAGAATTTGTTCTCTAATGTCATACATTTCCATTCCATTTGATATAATCAATATAATTCAGATGATGCCAAAATTAATCAGACGGATATTCTCATAGTTGATGTATCACGGTGAAACTTTAATAGTTAGATTGGTGCTAAAAACTGCTAAAATCTTCAATGTGCCTGTAGTTGTTTACAAGTGGCTCACGCTATATGTATATGTGTTGAAAATGTGTATAACTATGGGTTTTGCTAGCCTTCTATTAATAGTATTGTTCCACACTCACAAATATTTCATATTTTTCTCACATAATAACGATACACATTCTTGCCATAGGTTTCTCTTGAAGGAGTCCATTTACGCTGGTAAAGATGTTACAGTGTAATTCGTACCTCCTCTATACCTCATTCTAACATGATTAAGCATTGATGTTATTCTACAAGCATATTTCCTGCCCATAAGCAATTAGTATATGTGGTAAATATAAATTATTACCAGTTAAAAGAAAATAGAGGCTAAATGCAATGAGAAAGGAATATAGTTATAATCATATTTCAAATCATTTAATTACCATTAATTCAAATTTCTTGTTGGTTATATTATTCAATAAAGAACTTTCCATAACTTCGTTTAGGATAAGCTATAATTAGTTTACAAGAAAACATAATGAGTCAAAGTATACATTGAGTTATTTCGGATTGTTGGTTCTTGACCATAAAAGAAACTCCAGTTTTGTAAGAAAATGGTATGAGGGGATTAAAGGAATAAATTAATAGCCCAACTTTTAATAATAAGAGAATAAATGCTAGTAATTATCAAAGATCCTTGCATCATTATTTATAGCTCTTGAAACCACTCATCTTATTTCACTCATTCTTGGCTTGTAGAAATTTTCAGTTAAATATGTCTTCACCAAAATCAGAATGTCGCAAGCTTTATGATTTTGCTGATTTGGTTCTTTCAAATTTAGAATGTCGCAAGCTTTATGATTTTGCTGATTTGGCTATTTCATCTGAAATGAACACGTCTGATGAAATCCAACAACCAGACAACACTGGGACTAACACATCAACATTTGTTGAGAAGTCATCACCCTTAACTTCTAGGGTTCCTAAAAAGATGCTAAGTCTAACATATCGAAAAAGAAAACGATTCTCCAGGAGGGAGATGTTGATCAGCTGAAATACCACAGATTTTCGATTGCACCCTCCAAAGAAGAGATAAAAGAAGATCTATCTGCCATCACTGGCAAAAGGCCTCATAAGTCCAGCAAGAGGGTGAACAAGAGGGTGAAGGCGAAGATTGATGTAAACACATTTTGTCATATGTACCCAGTTTTGTAAAAAAAATATAATATCGGGTACGTGGTCTCTAATCTAGTTTGTGATGGTACTCTTTTTTGTAGGAACTGCATCCTTGAGGAATGTCATTAGATGGTCTTACTGCTGAGACGTTTCGAAAGACATATGGCTTCTAACTTCCGCAAAACAACATTAATTTGCCTTTTTTATTATTATTATTTTGTTAAACTGCATGCTTAGTGGACACCTTGGTTTTATTTGCAATGTTTATCTATCACCAGTTGAGGAAACTTCATAAAAAATGTTATGGCTTGAGGAGTCGATCAATTTTACCAAAACAATGATTAGAGAACTTATAACATATTGATGTTAGTTGACGGGGTATGGTTAACGATAGATATTCATACCCATGTATGCTTTTTGTTTGCAACTTCTTTTGGTGATTTAAGGGTGACTATTTAGATTTATGAAGCTATATTAGCAACCTATTTACTCTTGCTAGCTTTATTCATTTGGTTCGGCAATTTAAATAGTTTTAGATACACCGTTCTTAAATATAGAGATGGAAGTTCTTAATGTGCATAATTAATAGCAAACTTAGTTTTATCGGCAATCAACTTTTAGCTACTTAGTTTTAGTTAATTGTAGCAAATGTCTTGATATAATAGAATTCCAATATAAGAAACAATGACACTGAGGTTAATTTGTTTCATCTAGCAACCTTCGTATCATTTTAAGATACTTTCTGACCTCCCATTCTTATATACAAAGAAGTACTTAGTGTACGTGCTGCATGCATACTTGTAAATTTTTTTCAGCTTGAAAGAGGTTTTAAATACTTAATTATACTATGACAACTCACAAAGTTCCTTCTCATATTGTTGTCAACGTTGTGTGATAACAGTAATCCTATATACAAAAAAACAATAGTGAGCTTTCTTTCACCTATTCCATGTTCATATGATTTCCCTTAAAAGAATAAATGCAACTTATCCTCATGTAACAGTAGGTTGTCTTTGAACAGATTTCTTTTATATATATATATATATATATATATATATATATATATATAAGACTAGCTAAAAACTGCAGTAACATTTAGTAAAAGTTTCTGAGGAAAACTCAACTCGTAGTAGTTATCAGATGAATTAAAAGAAGTGGCTACCCGATCATATGATGCAGTAAGTTCAAAGGAAAATAATTGTGTAGCCAAACGATGATTTTTACATTTTTATTTATACTTTAGCAATCAACTTACTATCAGTGATTTCACCATTTTTTCCATGAACATGTTTTCATTTGCGACTTCACTATGTTATATCCATCCAAGTTTGTTACTTTCTGAAATATACGTCACTTCTAGTTGTTGTTCTGAATTCGTATTTGTGTGAATTTTTTTTAACTATCTTAGAATAAATAATTTCTTTATTGCAAAAGTCAAATTTATATTGCGAACATAATATCAACAATGTATTACAAGAATAAAGGAATTGTAAATAGTTAAGTATAAAAACACAAACACCATTTATTGCAATTAATATTATGGTTGCAAAAACTCTTTTATAGCCTATGGAAAACAATCAAAAACTCTTTTGATTTTGGCGAACCTCGACACCTAAACAACCCTAACCAATTCCAACCAATCGTATATCAATCATAATTGTTATCCACTACTTTCTTCATACTAATTTATTAGTTTAAGGGACATAGTGGGTCGGTTGATTTGCTTTGATTATCATATAGTGGGTCGGTGTTGGTTTACTGGTTTCTATTCTTTTGATTAGATTTTGGTACTACACTTGCATGGTTCTGCATTAATTACCAAAAAAGATCTAGGCTCAAGAATTATACGTTATAAACTTTGGGATTTTCTGGTATCGTTACTTTTATTCATAATTTTTCAATTTCTTTGAACGATTCCAACATGTGATGGGGCATAGTATGTTTTGATTTTAAAACCCTACTTGTTAGGGTTTTCTGCGTTAGCTGAAGATAATACGCTGCTTTTTCTTCTTGTTTATTTTGGTTTGTGAATTGTGATGATGAAAGGGTTTTTGGATTCTGGTGGAGGAAGTGGAAAAAAGAAAAAGAAAAAAGATAATGACTTGTGTGGTGCTAATCTTGGTTCGTCGTCCATGGGCACATTTATTGATGATGATGCACGGATGGGTATGTTCTCTGGTTTAGATGCGAATGGTGATACTGAATACAAGGAGCCGATTTCATGTGATGGCACAAGTGCGAACGAGCCTGCTAAGCCAGGTTTAACGGTGGCCGAACGCAAGGTGTCTGGTGGGGATGGAGAGAGAACGGTAAAGAAAAAAGATGACAACTTGGGTGGATCGGTTGCTTCCCAAAGTGATGCTGTGATGAGTTCTTTTGATGAAAAGATTCGCGACATGGAACGGAAAATTGTCAAAGGTAAGCTTGTGTTCGTGGATGATGGGGTTCCATTACCTCTGAATGATGGGACTCCTGTCATTAGTACTGCTTCTAATGTTGATGCTAATGTTAATGATACGGTGAATGAACCTCAAGTGGCGAAGGAGTCTACTAATGAACCTGTGGTTGCTCCTAATGTTGAACAGTTACTGTTAAGTGCGCGTAAGAATTTTGATGCTACTATGAATCAAGTTCAACGTGAGATTGATGCTAATAAGGGTACTAATACGGATTCAAACACTATTGATGGTTTGGATCAGCCTTCTAACACGAGTGGTACGGGAGTGAAGTCGGTCTCTTATGCGGGTGCTACTTCTAACGATCCTAAGAAATATGTGTCAAATTTTCGTAGGTTGGAATGTAACAACAAGAAGACTCAAGTTGATCTTTGTGTCCCGATAAAAGTAGTAGAAGAGGTGAATCTCAGATTTGAGAATACTCTTTATGGGTATTTTCTTGGTTAATGCCTTGCGTTTCCTGTTGTCGATTACTATGTACGCAATGCGTGGGCTAAGTACGGTATACAAAAGGTGATGATGAATGCAAAGGGGTTCTTTTTCTTTAAATTCAATTCGGTTAAAGGTGTTGATGATGTTCTTGAAAATGGTCCTTGGTTGATTAGAAATGTTCCTATTATTCTCAAACCATGGACTTTGAACACTAACCTACTTAAAGAGGATTTGACTAACATCCCGGTGTGGGTTAAATTTCATGATGTGCCTCTTGCTATGTTTTCTGATGATGGTCTCAGTCTTCTTGCCACATTGATTGGTACGCCCAAAAAGTTAGACGCTTATACTAGCCAAATGTGCAAGGAATCATGGGGCCGCAGTAGTTTTGCTAGATGCATGATCGAAGTGAAGTCAGATGAGGTGCTTAGGGATAGCCTCACTGTTGAGATACCTTTACTTGATGGTTCGGGGTCTACTATTGAGAAGATTCGGGTTGAATACGAGTGGAAACCACCGCGTTGTGATAAGTGTAAGATTTTTGGTCATACTCTTATTGATTGTCCTAAAGTTGTGTTACCTCCTGTCCAGCCTACTATGACTGTTAATTATGGTTACAAGACTGTCAATAATAAGAAGAAAGGGAAACAAACTGGTTCTACTATTCCAAGTCAAGGAGGGGTTCGTAAACCTGTTGTGGGTAAGCAGTTTCAGTATCGACCCAAAAAGACTCCTCCTGAACCTAAGAAATTGGATGGCAATAAGATGAATGTTTCTGATGTAGCTAGTTCGAGTGGAACGAAGATCTCAACATATAACCAGTTTGATGCTCTTAATATGGAAGATACTGTCACAACTCGTAATTTCATGTCCTGTTTCAAACGTCGAAATTCCAATTTTTATCTCGGAAAGTTACTATTCACTTTTACTATTCACAAGACACTATTCATGTCCGAAATTTTTATTTCATATTCTCATAAGTTAAACTATTTTAACGGTAATCCGAGAGTTTGGCGCTCGTCGGATCATTTCTGCAAAAATCATGAAGCCGTGTCCGAGATTTACATTCAGGTTTAAACGTCCTTCTGGCATCCCGATATGTCCACAAAACAATATAAACGATAGAAATATGATTTTCTCTCATTTTACGACAATTCTTAAAGTTTTGGAATTTTACGTTTTTCAGTTCAGCGTTTTACGCGAATTATGCGTTTTTAACCCGTGTTTCCAGTTTTAACAGCGTTTAAGCAACCCGATGGAACTTACCATTCATTTTATATTTCATCATGGAGTATTTTGACAAGTTTAGTCATTCTTTCAAGTTTCATATTTTTACGACACCCGAATTTACGTTTCGCGGTTTAAAACTTTACGTTTAGCGATTAACGGAACCAAAACCGACTCCGTGAACCAGATAACAAAAAGCTTCCTACATACTCATCAACCATGTGCAGCCCCCCCCTCAAAATATTTAGTCAACTTGACCAAGTATTTACTAAAATGCCATTGATTTAGATTTTTTTATACATAAACACCTTTTTACACATATATACTTAGATCAAAAATCAAAAACTCATTTTTGATCACCTCTTTCTCTAAACCCACGACCCAATATCAATATACATGATCAAGTGATCATTTTTCAAAGTACAAAGCATCAAAGTTGTTCATTTCATCATCCTAATCAAGAATCATACCACAAAAACACAAAAAACACAAGGTTTTGCCTCATCTAATCATCTAATATTTCAAAGTGAGTTATCAAATTTATTTTCATGTTTTCATCTAATTAACACATGTATCTTATAGCATTCATGCTTAATTTCATGCACAAACTAGTTATACCACTTTATTTTTGTATACTTTTTGAACATACAAACCCTAGATTTTGATTTAGGTGTTCCTTTGTTAAATTAACTTGATTACTAGTCATTAGGAACCCATGGCACCCTGAGAAGATGTATGGTAGGATTAGTATAGCTTTGTGGTGTTTGCAAGAGATTTGGTTGAAGTAGAAACTAGTTTTGAACATGAAAAATGGATTTGTAACAAGTATATATACATGCTGTCCCATTTTTGTAAATCCAGGAAAATCAGTAAATACAAAGTAAACTTTGGCAAAATTTTTAGAAAATACTTTCAAAAACGAATCCGTAGGCGAAAGAACGGATTAAAAAGAGTTTATAACGAAGAAGTTATTATTTTTGCAAGTTTATTGACGAAAAGTATATTTTCTGAAAATTGTTGCTGTTGGACGTTTTTCGTCGGACAAAAAGAGGCTTTAGACGTAACCCGGAGGAGCCAAGCTTTCCAAAATATATTACTACATACTAAGACGTAACCGTGGATATAAAGAACAAGTAAAACGGACTAATAACGACAAAGATATTCACGTTTCAATATCGGCAAAAATCCTCTATAATTGGCAGCTTTTAGAAATAATAATAATAACATTACGTACTAAATTCTAGATTTTCTAGAAATATTAACCAAGTGCTCAATTTCATAACAAATGAAGTATTAGTGATTTCAAGTATATTTTTATGGCTACAAGACGTTATTTCAAGGATTTCGACACTAATATATATATATATATATATATATATATATATATATATATATATATATATATATATATATATATATATACATTTCGACTAGTTTTATTTTCTAGTTGCCTTATTTTCCCAAGTTTTGGAAAAATGTATTATTTGATATCAACAAGTATTTTTCAAGTTAAGAGTGGTATAGGAAAACATGTGCATGGACATTTTCAACATCATTTCATGATCTAAATTAGATCGTTCATATCATTCATATTAGGTTGCGGTTAGAGATCGAACCTCATTTCTGTGTATCCACTTTTGTCATCATAGCTATCGCACTAGGTGAGTCATGGCCCCTACTCTTTTAATTGTTTTGTAAACTCTTTGGGGGAGATACATGCTCAATTACATGATTTCAACTTTATGCTCGTTTTACTTAAACGCATTACTTGCTTTACATGGTTGATTACTCAAACATTTTCAGCTTTACCAACATATATGTTTGATCACCTGCATTTCATTGGTATGTTTGATTACCTGCATTTCATGGGATTTGTCATCATTGTTAATATGACCTCATTGTCATCCTTGTTTATCTGGCGACATTGTCAGTATTGTTTACATGACCTCATTGTCATTACTGTTTACCTGGCGACATTGTCAGACTTATTTTATATGACCTCATTGTCATTATTGTTTACCTGGCGACATTGTCAGCTTTGTCAAAAATTGCTTATATGGCCTCATTGTTAAAATTATTTATATAGCAGTTTTGCTATATTTATCTTTGAATCTAGATACAAGTATTACTTTGTTCACGTAAACAAAATCATATTTGGCAGTGGGTCGTTAACACACAGGTTACAAATCTCTTATGGCGGGACTTGTAACTGAGTGGATTTACGATGCCTTTGCTGGGACAACTTCATCCATATGCATTACATTCTTTTTCACAAGACTCTATGAACTCACCAACCTCGTGTTAACACTTTAGCATGTATTTTCAGGTTTTAAGCAATGGCACGCTACAGGAGGTTTTGGCAGGGCATGGCATGGTCATAGAAGACTCTGATTATTCATTTGGGGACCGTTTTAAATTATTTTAAGGGCCTACTTCCGCATTATTTTTAACAATGTAGATTCAACATTTTGGTTAAATAATTTTATTCTAAATGATTGAAGAGAAAACCTTTTTGTACTTGTGTTGTGATATCAATTGAGTTACACCCCAGCTACATGTATGCTTCCGCTGGACCCGATTTTGGGGGTGTGACAGATTGGTACCAGAGCTTTGGCTATAGCGAACTAAGTGTTTTTAAAACCTAGACTATAGCTACTTTCAAGAAAACTTAACCATATGACCGTCACGTGCCTGCCTGCCAAGCTGAAGCCTCATTTATGGTTAGTTGCTGACATAGGTGATGAGATTTGTGTCTCATTATCTGATATATTATATTCATTTATTATAGTTGATTACTATAATTGTCTTTCATATAAGCATGTTCACGTATTATATATATCACCGCATTATGTTTTTCCTTGCATAGTTTCATCATTTGACCTCGAGTTTGGTCACTTGCCTTAGTCATTCAGAACATCTTGGTATTTGTGAAGGACATAGTATTAGTATAACTGAGCTGAGTATTTCAAAATTCATGGAACCTCGGTGGAATATAGACTAGTCATCTATATTCAACCCGGGATAGTGGGACATAGGCTGACTACCTATATCCGACTCAGAAATGAATTTTGTAACACTGAGAATGGTTATAATAAAATTCTGTCTAGATTGAATCCTTTACTCATTTTCCAAATGTTACATGCATGTGTGTGTATACCCTTATTGTCAGAATATTCATACTTTTCATAACCTCGTGAACCACCGCGTGGAAGCACGTCAACTGGTCATTTCATCTCATGAATCTTCACATCTATGCACGATACACTTACATCACAGTATTTTCTTTTATCACAATCTCATTTTGTCGCAGTTGTCACAGTCTCTTCCCTTCTCACCATCACTATCATTTCCTTTCCCCATCCCCATATATATATAAGGAATTAGCTAACACTCTATGGATTCCGATGTCACTTATCACTCACTACTCCCAATATTGATAATTGGATATTATCAATGACCTCCCTAGGAAACGACTTATTTATGTTTCACCCTTCTTTTCTTGTTTTGAAGAGCTATGCCGCCAGGGAAAACTAAAGCTACTCCAACTATGACACCTGCTGCTATTCGGAAACTTGTTAAGGATAGTATAGCTGAAGCTCTAGAGATCGAGAGAGCTGAGGTAGCTGCAAGGGCTGCTGAGGCCGCTTTACGGATAGGGATAGATGGACAATCCGATAATAGACGTGAATGCACTTGGAAGAATTTTAAGGTTGGTGATCCCATCAAGTTTAAGGGCACTGAAGGAGCGGTTGCTTTGATTCGCTGGTTCGAAAAGACTGAGAATGTGTTCCTCATGTGCAACTGTCCTGATGTCAACAAGGTAAAATTTGCTACTGGTATGCTTTTGGATGAAGCTATGTCATGGTGGAATTCTTATGCTCAACCGATTGGTATGGAAAATGCCTACAAGCTCACCTGGGAGCAATTCAAGAAATTGATGACTGAGAAGTTTTGCCCTCGTACTGAGATGCAGAAGTTGGAAACAGAATTCTATGAGCTGGTGACTAAAGGTGATGACATTGAGACCTACTTCAGGAAGTTTCAGGAGTTGGCTGCACTATGCCCAACTATGGTTCCAGATAATGAAAAGCTGCTAGAAAATTTTATCGGTGGACTACCGCGCAACATCAGTGGGAACGTAATTGCTTCTAAACCACACACGCTGGATGAAGCTATCAGAATGTCTCAAAAGCTTATGGCTCAAGTGATGAAGCAAGAAACTACTGTCAACAACAACAACGAAAACAAGAGGAAAAGGGATGACAGCCAAGGAGACGATCAAGTATGGCAGCCAAACAAACAACATGAAGTGGTTAAGGCCTACGTTACGAAGCCAAGTGAAAAGAAAGGTTACCAGGGTACCTTACCCAAATGCAACAAGTGTCAGAATCATCATAACCATGGACCTTGTGTTAATCCATGTGGCAACTGTAAGAAGGTTGGTCATGCGACTTGGGAATGCCAATTTCCAATCATTACCGGAGATCAGAAACCCTCAGTGACATGTTTTGGCTGTGGAGGAATAGGGCATTACAGGAATGAATGCCCAAAACAATGAAACCAAGAGAAAGGGAACCAAGGTGGAATGGCTCGTGGGAGAGCCTAGGTCATCGGAGGAGGAAATGGTCCACACATCAACAACGCTGAGGACGACAACAACGTTCAAGAACCAAGAACTTCTGCCTCAAAAATAAACCAAAGCCTAAACTCTCTAGTGTTGTTTTTCTTCTGTGTTTTATTCTACGTTCTATTGTATAAGTTTCATGTACTATTAACGAATTCCGATCTAATGAATATTCTATCTTTTATCACCTCAAACTCCTAGCAATTTCATTAAGTTTCCTTTGGAACTACACCACCTATCATCTGCAGACCAATGGTCAGAAATTAGAGAACGATACAAACGTAGGAAAAAAATGCTCAGAGTATGAGTGATTGACACTAGAATGGTTGGATTAGCCATTTGCCATCAATCAGATACTTTTACAACCATGGTTATCGCGCGAGCGTAGAGACTACACTATCTGAGGCACTCTATGGTCTAAGTGCCAACATCCAATGACGGATCGAAATTTAGAAAAGCCCAGCTCATAATTCCAGTAAGCATTCATGAAATAACCAGGAATTTCCAACAAATCAAGAATCAGTTACAAGTTCGATAAGTTCCTAAACCTGGTAGGAGAACCAATAGAAATCATGGACTGTAAGGTCGAACAGTTGAAGCAAAGTCGAATTCCTATCGTGTAAGTTCGTTGGAATTCTCAAATATCATCATCTTTTCACCAAGTAAACTTCAGAGACCAACATAAACTGAACTTCGGGACGAAGTTCCTTTTAGAGGGGAAGAATGTCACAACTCGTAATTTCATGTCCTGTTTCAAACGTCGAAATTCCAATTTTTATCTCGGAAAGTTACTATTCACTTTTACTATTCACAAAACACTATTCATGTCCAAAATTTTTATTTCATATTCTCATAAGTTAAACTATTTTAACGGTAATCCGAGAGTTTGGCGCTCGTCGGATCATTTCTGCAAAAATCACGAAGCCGTGTCCGAGATTTACATTCAGGTTTAAACGTCCTTCCGGCATCCCGATATGTCCACAAAACAATATAAACGATAGAAATATGATTTTCTCTCATTTTACGACAATTCTTAAAGTTTTGAAATTTTACGTTTTTCAGTTCAGCGTTTTACGCGAATTACGCGTTTTTAACCCGTGTTTCCAGTTTTAACAGCGTTTAAGCAACCCGATGGAACTTACCATTCATTTTATATTTCATCATGGAGTATTTTGACAAGTTTAGTCATTCTTTCAAGTTTCATATTTTTACGACACCCGAATTTATGTTTCGCGGTTTAAAACTTTACGTTTAGCGATTAACGGAACCAAAACCGACTCCGTGAACCAGATAACACAAAGCTTCCTACATACTCATCAACCATGTGCAGCTCCCCCTCAAAATATCTAGTCAACTTGACCAAGTATTTACTAAAATGCCATTGATTTAGATTTTTTTATACATAAACACCTTTTTACACATATATACTTAGATCAAAAATCAAAAACTCATTTTTGATCACCTCTTTCTCTAAACCCACGACCCAATATCAATATACATGATCAAGTGATCATTTTTCAAAGTACAAAGCATCAAAGTTGTTCATTTCATCATCCTAATCAAGAATCATACCACAAAAACACAAAAAACACAAGGTTTTGCCTCATCTAATCATCTAATATTTCAAAGTGAGTTATCAAATTTATTTTCATGTTTTCATCTAATTAACACATGTATCTTATAGCATTCACGCTTAATTTCATGCACAAACTAGTTATACCACTTTATTTTTGTATACTT
Organism: Artemisia argyi; assembly: GCA_030686995.1. NCBI lineage: Eukaryota > Viridiplantae > Streptophyta > Magnoliopsida > Asterales > Asteraceae > Artemisia > Artemisia argyi. The sequence goes on along the minus strand of CM060680.1, from coordinate 88,433,894 downwards.
TTTGAACATACAAACCCTAGATTTTGATTTAGGTGTTCCTTTGTTAAATTAACTTGATTACTAGTCATTAGGAACCCATGGCACCCTGAGAAGGTGTATGGTAGGATTAGTATAGCTTTGTGGTGTTTGCAAGAGATTTGGTTGAAGTAGAAACTAGTTTTGAACATGAAAAATGGATTTGTAACAAGTATATATACATGCTGTCCCATTTTTGTAAATCCAGGAAAATCAGTAAATGTAACAATTCGCATTTTCAGATTAATTACTATTCCCGGCAGGTCACCCAAGCCTGTACTACTCTCGCATGAGCACGCTTAACCGTATGGGCGATTAACCGTTAGACCACAAAACACGTTTCTAAGACAATTTGAGTTTTCAACTTATTAGAAAAAGTCAACATATTTTTCCCTCCTCCTTTGACCAAAAATCATTCTTTGATTTTTTAAGTCATTCCTTGATTTTTAGTCTTGCGGTTTTAGGTCTAAAAGACATTTAACACCAACCGACACTAGACTGAGCCCAGCCTAGACATTATAAGTCATTTTAAGTCATTATTATCCTATTAGAAAAGTTACATTTTACTTTTCTCAATTTTACGCAACTTTCGTACGTTTTACGTATTACGCGTTTTAGACCCGTGTTTCCAGTTTTTAGCAGGGTTTTAGCACCCGATAGAACCTACCACTCATTTTATATTTTATTATGGACTATATTGACATGTTTGACCATACTTTCAAGTTTCATATTTTTAGGATACCCGGTTTTACTTTTCGTGACTTAACAACTTACGGTTAGCGATTAACGGGACCAAAACTCCCTACGTAACTTATATAAGGCCAAGATTCATCCACCTAGTCCTTTCCCCTTGTCCATGAGCGTGTATATGGTGGCCTTGGTGGCTTGATAATAAGCCTAGGAAAGTATATGGTCTAAAAACAACCAGGTATGCATAGATGTGTTTAGTTTTTAACCATTAGATCATATTTAATTACAACTTGGTCTCCAAGTGTTGTAAGTTTCCTAGTAAGCTTCCTAACCTCCTCTTCATGCTATAAATAGAGAGTTCATTCCATCCTTTCTTCATAAATAAAACGCCACAACACAATCCCTAGCTCCATGATCCTTTGATCTTCAAACTACAAGTTACACTACAAAGTTCAAGGTCTTAGTATTCTCTACCTAGTTCTTAAGTTTGTAACTCGGAATTTATTAATCGAATGGTAACTTTTCAAAACGTCTCATTTAGAGTTCGTTTTCTATACCTTGTACTTTGTATTATGAAGTAGCACCCCTATGACACAGTCTTCCGCTGCGGTATTTTGGGGGTGTTACAGATTGGTACCAGAGCCTTGGTTATAGAGAACTAGGTTGCATTTAGTGCCTAGACTATAACTGCTATATACGTTGGGACCTTCCTCTTTATTTGCCTTACACACAATACATACACATATGCTTTTTGGTTAGAGGTTTGCTTAGTTCCACGCTGTTAGATGATGTGACTTTAGTATTATAAGGAGCCCCAGAGATTCGTCGAGTCATTAAAAACATGGAGCTCAGTAATAACTAATTAGTTAACTTGATCTTGTGACAGTTCTTGTTTGATTAGACACAAGATTTGAGTTAAATAATATTATTGCTTAGCTTTAAGGATTTGATGACTTGATTATCTTACTATCGGCCTCAGAAGGCGGATTTTGTGTCGGAAATTCTTAAGTAGGATGATTTAGAATCTCCTTATTTAAATGGATTGGGACGCCTCTTCAGTTAAATAAAGAAATTGTAAATCACCGAACCATAAGTTTATGAGACCTTACTTACATAAATTTGGACGCTTCTTTATGTAAGTAATGTGTTATAAATAAGTGGGCTTAATTGTAGCCGATACAACTCCTTAACCAGAATCTTAGACGAATCAGAGTAAACACTACTATATTAGAGATCCCGAATTCTCTTAGACACACCATAAGTAGTTAACATCAACTAAACTTCGGGACGAAGTTTCCTGAAGGGGTAGAGACTGTAACAATTCGCATTTTCAGATTAATTACTATTCCCGGCAGGTCACCCAAGCCTGTACTACTCTCGCATGAGCACGCTTAACCGTATGGGCGATTAACCGTTAGACCACAAAACACGTTTCTAAGACAATTTGAGTTTTCAACTTATTAGAAAAAGTCAACATATTTTTCCCTCCTCCTTTGACCAAAAATCATTCTTTGATTTTTTAAGTCATTCCTTGATTTTTAGTCTTGCGGTTTTAGGTCTAAAAGACATTTAACACCAACCGACACTAGACTGAGCCCAGCCTAGACATTATAAGTCATTTTAAGTCATTATTATCCTATTAGAAAAGTTACATTTTACTTTTCTCAATTTTACGCAACTTTCGTACGTTTTACGTATTACGCGTTTTAGACCCGTGTTTCCAGTTTTTAGCAGGGTTTTAGCACCCGATAGAACCTACCACTCATTTTATATTTTATTATGGACTATATTGACATGTTTGACCATACTTTCAAGTTTCATATTTTTAGGATACCCGGTTTTACTTTTCGTGACTTAACAACTTACGGTTAGCGATTAACGGGACCAAAACTCCCTACGTAACTTATATAAGGCCAAGATTCATCCACCTAGTCCTTTCCCCTTGTCCATGAGCGTGTATATGGTGGCCTTGGTGGCTTGATAATAAGCCTAGGAAAGTATATGGTCTAAAAACAACCAAGTATGCATAGATGTGTTTAGTTTTTAACCATTAGATCATATTTAATTACAACTTGGTCTCCAAGTGTTGTAAGTTTCCTAGTAAGCTTCCTAACCTCCTCTTCATGCTATAAATAGAGAGTTCATTCCATCCTTTCTTCATAAATAAAACGCCACAACACAATCCCTAGCTCCATGATCCTTTGATCTTCAAACTACAAGTTACACTACAAAGTTCAAGGTCTTAGTATTCTCTACCTAGTTCTTAAGTTTGTTTGGTGATTCCATGGTTGAATTAGGAGCTACACAAGGTTACTAGGGCTGAAGTTAAATGGTTTTCTCAAGGGTTAGATCAAGGCTAGCAAGGGTTACAAGAGTTATGGTAAAGGGTTTACAAGCTTAGGTTTAGTGTCCTAGTTCTATACTTGACTTCCTTTCTTTAGAAAGCCAAAAGTTGTAAGCAAACCCTTATACACTTTCTTGCTCAATATCATTTCATGCTTATTATGTTTCTTTCATGCTATATATGGTCTTTGTATTGTGTTCATGATGTTTAAAAATGAATAAAACGAGTATTGGTATACATATGTTAACTTATGACAAGTAAACAAGCAAACTAGTGATTTTTATGGAGAACCACGACCAAAATAGTACAACTATGATATTTGACACTTACTTACTGTTAAAGAGGACTTAACAAGGAAAACATAGCAATTTGAATCACCCAAAACGAGTACACGAGTCAAAAGTTATGACCATAAGAAGTTAGCGACACCAAAACGCCGAAACTGCCCATAACCTCCTGTTTGCATTCTGCCAATTTGAAAGTCCCACTTCTGGTCCGATTCATCAAAAAGTTAAAACACGAAAGTTGTCCGGAACGATGTTTTCGTTCAGGAACAAAGAAGCTCGAGCCCTGAAAAGGCTTTCCGAGTGATATTTTCTTCAAATTCTTAACAGCCCATTTTTAGACCAAAGTTACTATATAATGATTATATTTAGATGAGACCAAGAGGTCTAATGACCTAAAGCCAAGACCACAACCATGGCTAAAGCCAAGGTTGAGTCTCAAGACCATGGTAACAATGACCAAGGTCACGGCAAAGCCACGGCTAAAGACCATATAACTTTTAAAGATCAAAACTTATATATATGTTATCAAATACTACAATAGTAGGGAGCCTCATGTGAGGAGTTCATTGAGTAAGCCGTCGAGACGAGTTGTGGATTTACGAGTTAAAGTGTCCTGGCTCCTCGAACGTTTACTCCATGACTTCTGAATTATGTCGGCCCGAACGGTAGTAAGAGATATACAACTTATACATGTTTCATAGACCATTTATATTCAACGACTTACACTATATACTAAGTACTACATCATGAACATTATGCAAGACATATATGGGCAATTCTTCGTATTCTTAGACGTTACTCCAAACCTAAGTCGCAACGTTCTATTATAGGCTGCTCTTAGAGACTTTCGCGATTCGACTACCACTTTCATTTCTCATTACATAGACTTAAGGTGAGTCATAGCCCCTACTCTTTTCGTACTTGTTTTAAACTCTTGGGGGGGATACATGCTCAACTACTTGCTTACTTGTACAAATACTCAAAACGTTTATACGTGACTGTGTTATACTTGATTGTCTTATACTTGATGGCATTATACTTGATTTAATACATACATGACTGTCTTTTGTCTTTGGGAAGTGGCTCCCAGTTGTCTTTGGGAATTGACTCCCAGTTGTCTTTGGGAAGTGGCTCCCAGTTGTCTTTGGGAATTGACTCCCAGTTGTCTTTGATACATCCTAACATTTGCGAATGTTTGGATACATCATAAAAGTGAGGTCTTCGGAGATGAAGTAGAGACTCACTACTAATTGCTTAATTGTCTTGATGAACTTATACCTGTCTTTATTATACTATATGTTAGCAGTGGGTTGTGAACACACAGGTTACAAGTCTCTTATGGCGGGACTTGTAACTGAGTGGATTCTCAATGCCTTTGCTGTGTGAACATTCTTTTAAGGCTTTTCAACTGTTTTAAGACAAACTCTATGAACTCACCAACCATTGTGTTGACACTTTAGCATGTTATCTCAGGTCTATAAGGCGATAACTAGTGCGTGGAACTTAGAGTCAAGCTGCATATTCTGAAGACTTACGCTTTTATCATTTACCATTCAAAACTTTGTATACATTTATGTATCATACTTTGGAATCTCAAGTTTGTAACTCGGAATTTATTAATCGAATGGTAACTTTTCAAAACGTCTCATTTAGAGTTCGTTTTCTATACCTTGTACTTTGTATTATGAAGTAGCACCCCTATGACACAGTCTTCCGCTGCGGTATTTTGGGGGTGTTACAGTAAATACAAAGTAAACTTTGGCAAAATTTTTAGAAAATACTTTCAAAAACGAATCCGTAGGCGAAAGAACGGATTAAAAAGAGTTTATAACGAAGAAGTTATGATTTTTGCAAGTTTATTGACGAAAAGTATATTTTCTGAAAATTGTTGCTGTTGGACGTTTTTCGTCGGACAAAAAGAGGCTTTAGACGTAACCCGGAGGAGCCAAGCTTTCCAAAATATATTACTACATACTAAGACGTAACCGTGGATATAAAGAACAAGTAAAACGGACTAATAACGACAAAGATATTCACGTTTCAATATCGGCAAAAATCCTCTCTAATTGGCAGCTTTTAGAAATAATAATAATAACATTACGTACTAAATTCTAGATTTTCTAGAAATATTAACCAAGTGCTCAATTTCATAACAAATGAAGTATTAGTGATTTCAAGTATATTTTTATGGCTACAAGACGTTATTTCAAGGATTTCAACACTAATATATATATATATATATATATATATATATATATATATATATATATATATATATATATATATATATATATATATATATATATACGATATATATACATTTCGACTAGTTTTATTTTCTAGTTGCCTTATTTTCCCAAGTTTTGGAAAAATGTATTATTTGATATCAACAAGTATTTTTCAAGTTAAGAGTGGTATAGGAAAACATGTGCATGGACATTTTCAACATCATTTCATGATCTAAATTAGATCGTTCATATCATTCATATTAGGTTGCGGTTAGAGATCGAACCTCATTTCTGTGTATCCACTTTTTTCATCATAGCTATCGCACCAGGTGAGTCATAGCCCCTACTCTTTTAATTGTTTTGTAAACTCTTTGGGGGAGATACATGCTCAATTACATGATTTCAACTTTATGCTCGTTTTACTTAAACGCATTACTTGCTTTACATGGTTGATTACTCAAACATTTTCAGCTTTACCTACATATATGTTTGATCACCTGCATTTCATTGGTATGTTTGATTACCTGCATTTCATGGGATTTGTCATCATTGTTCATATGACCTCATTGTCATCCTTGTTTATCTGGCGACATTGTCAGTATTGTTTACATGACCTCATTGTCATTACTGTTTACCTGGCGACATTGTCAGACTTATTTTATATGACCTCATTGTCATTATTGTTTACCTGGCGACATTGTCAGCTTTGTCAAAAATTGCTTATATGGCCTCATTGTTAAAATTATTTATATAGCAGTTTTGCTATATTTATCTTTGAATCTAGATACAAGTATTACTTTGTTCACGTAAACAAAATCATATTTGGCAGTGGGTCGTTAACACACAGGTTACAAATCTCTTATGGCGGGACTTGTAACTGAGTGGATTTACGATGCCTTTGTTGGGACAACTTCATCCATATGCATTACATTCTTTTTCACAAGACTCTATGAACTCACCAACCTCGTGTTGACACTTTAGCATGTATTTTCAGGTTTTAAGCAATGGCACGCTACAGGAGGTTTTGGCAGGGCATGGCATGGTCATAGAAGACTCTGATTATTCATTTGGGGACCGTTTTAAATTATTTTAAGGGCCTACTTCCGCATTATTTTTAACAATGTAGATTCAACATTTTGGTTAAATAATTTTATTCTAAATGATTGAAGTGAAAACCTTTTTGTACTTGTGTTGTGATATCAATTGAGTTACACCCCAGCTACATGTATGCTTCCGCTGGACCCGATTTTGGGGGTGTGACAGATACGGATGCCTTCGGCATTCCTACTAATGACACCAACCTGGATGGGGATTCTGGCCGTACGATGGAAGTTAATGAAGATGAGTCTACTAGGACAGGTAATGCATCACAAGAACCCCTTGTGAGCGATTTGAAAGAGAAGGAGTCGGTTATGGCTCCTAAACCTAGTGATTCTTGTACTCCGCCCGCCTCTTCTACTAAGAGAGTTAACCCTTTTTCGAAGGTAGGAGAGATTGTGGTTTCTGATTCTGAAGATGAGTTGGTTGCTAACCCATTTGACGAGTCTAGTAATTTATTCGGTGGTGGCCAAGAGTTTGAAGATGAATATGATGACTATGACTACGATGACTATGCGAACTAGGTTTATGATCTTCCAAGGAATTTGGATGCTTTTAATGCCGTGTATGGCACCAAGCTTCAAGGTCTTAGGAAGTAATTTTATTTTGTTATGTACTATGTTATCATTTGAGTAATGGTTTGTTTTCTTATTTAGAAAATAGGAAGTATCTTGTTATGTAAGATGTTTGCCTATGTAACGGGCTGAGATTTGTGATTTCACCCATATCAATTGTACTTAAAAGTTTTGGTTAATATATTTACCAGGGTGCAGGATTACTCTCCTTTACCAAAAAAAAACAATCATCATACTTCAATCACTCTTGAGTTACAAATTTTTAAGGAACAATGTCTTCAACAAACTCAAAATCACATCAGCTTTGTACTTTAGGAGATTTGGCTATTTCTGCTATCAAAGAGCATGATGAAATCCAAGGCCAAGAAAGTGTGACCGAGGCATCAACACCAATTGAAAAATCAAAATCAAGTTATAGAGTTCTTGAAAAGAGCGAGAAGAGCAAGGCGAACAAATATAAGAAGCTTAAACAAGAAGTAAGTGTTGAGTCAAACCAGCAAAGATTATCGATTTCACTCACTAAACGAGAGATTGAAGAAGATCTATATGGCCTTACGGGTAAAAGGCTTCTTAGGGGCAAATCTAAGATGGACAAAAAAGTGAAGAAGGATCTTGATGTAAACAAATTTTATCTAACACTATTCAATTTCTTAAATATATAATTTTGGTTAGTCTCAATCTAATTTAGTTTTTGGTGCCTTTTACAGAAACTTTTTCCAGGTAGTTCGCTAGACGGAAAGGATGCTGACAGTCTTCGAAAGTTGTATGACTAGTTTTCTTCAAAGCCTCAGAAAAGCAGTGGTCTTTTTTAATAAAATACAAATACCAAGAGGACTGTTTGGTTTTGGTTATCGATGGTATACATATCCATAATCAGTTGTAGAAATATCATAAACATTGGCAGTTAAATAAAAGTTGTTAAAGTATGGCTGACGGCTTCGTAAATTTGCACATCATGTCTAACTTGCTCAAGAATAATTGTTTATGGAGTAAGGTTTTCACTCGGTTTTAATTTCTTTGGCCAAACATTCAATTGCAGTGTTAGAATAGGAACTGGTTTACTAAAGCTTAAGCACCTTTTTTTTTCTCAAACAGACGATTATATTAAGCGGTAATTCATTAGTTGCCCCAAAAGTGCACATTTGATCAAATGTTTGCCCCATGCGACTTCAGGTTTTTGCATTTGTCCCTTGACGACCTATGCGCTCTATTCGACTTATGAAACTCGTACTTTTTTGCCCCAAAATCAAGTACTTGTGTGTAAGTGGAAGTACACTTATGTAAGAGTACAAGTATAAGTGTATAAGAGTACAAAGTCACATAAAAAGTACAAGTCTTATAAAAAGTACAAGTAGCATAAAAAAAAGTACAAGTCGCATAAAAAAGTACAAGTCGCATAATAAGTACACCGTATCGCATAAGAGGACATTTACACACATATATTTACCACTTACACATATGTAATTTCAAGTTAGACACTTGTCGACTATTGATGAAGTTGGGGCAAACCTTTGATCAAAGGTGCACATTTGGGGAAAATTATGAATTACCCCTTAAATTAATGAATAAGCAACGTTCAAACAAGCGAGACTAGTAGTATATGTACTTTATTGAGTTAGTGCTAATTAATCTTATGATGCTTAATTTGATATTGACCATTCATGAATATTAAGGTGGCAATACATATACTTGAACATCCAGATCGATCGAGTTGCAAAGTTTTCTTTATCCACATAAAAGCACGTTGATTGAACACTTAACTTCTATATAGAGGAAGCATTTACTGTAAAATAAATATCAAATTTACGTATATGAGGTGTGTTCTACTCTGAGCCTTCAGGAACAGTGACCATTGTGATTTTAAAGCTCGTTTAACAAGCATCAAGTTTGTTTGTTTTGTTTTTTTTTTTTTTGTTTCTTTTTTTGTTTTTTTGTTTTTTTATGAAATACTCTTTTTCCAACTCTCAATGAAGTAGCATTTAGGAGTTTTGATGTTAGAATTATGCCATTTTATACATTATGATTACAACTACAATTACGTTACCAAGCGCTTTTGTAGAAAAAAATAATAAAAAAAGAACAAAAAAAAAGCGTATTTTCTTATATACTTTATGTTGAACGTTTTGTGCAAAAGGGATACATGGTACAAGGATATTTGAATTAATGAATTGTTAATGCTTACTTAAGTCCTAAATAATATATAAACGCATAAAAACTTAAGAAAAACGGACGAAAACGGACAAAAATGATTAAAAAAAAACATATAAAATGGACGAAAATGGATAAAAATGTAAGAAAATGTATAAAACGGACGAAAACGTGTAAAAACAGATAAAAACATATGGAAATTTTAAATTATAAACAACCGTTATTATTAAGTTTAAACGATGCAACGATATTTAACCAAAGGGGCTAACGTGTAAATTATAATGGAACTACTTAACACCAGTTAAACTAAAGGACCGGTGGTGTTATTTGTTTAACAACTTAGGGACTACCAGTGCAACTTAAAACTTCGAGGGACGAAATTTGTTATTTTTGACATACCACAGGGACGATCTATGTAATTTACTCTAATATATAGGCACACCCTAACACATGGACTTGGACTCAAACAATACTAATACTAGTCTAGCACAAATAAATCCACTAACAGACCCCCCCCCCCCCCCCACAGTTGGAGCGGGTGGAACGGACGCTCAAACTGTCACGAAACTCAGCAAACAAAGCAGAAGGAAGGCCTTTAGTGAGGATATTCGCAAACTGATAACGAGAAGGGACATGCAAAACACGCACATGTCCAGTAGCAACTAAATCCTAAACAAAGTGAATGACTATCTCAATATATTTCGTGCGTTGATGCTGCAGAGGATTAGAAGGGAGATAGATTGCACTAACATTTTGACAGTATACAAGCGTGATTTGGTAAAAAATAAATCGTGATTCGGACATTTATTTTTAGCTTTGAAACCATGTAAGATGATATTTAGATTAATGAATTGTTAATGATTAAGTCCTAACAATATATATTGGCAAACCCTAACAAATGAGCTTACACTAACAGGTATAGAAGGAGTTGTGTTGGATCGATCTTTGTCTACTAATGAGTGCTCAAACACTCATCATTTTTGTCGTATTTAAACTGCCAAAACATACAAAAACAATCAAAAAGATACCAAAATACTTAAATTATCCCAGGGATTGTGTTTTATGTGTTTTAAATGCAAAATGTGCAAAAACAAATGAAAAGCGATCAAAGTTTGCAATATTGGCAGTTTCAGTCCTCCCAAGTTTCAAAACTTGTCAAAATTAGTCCCTATGCATTTATTTTGAAAGGAAAAGTCAACCCAAGCTTTTGAAAGTCAAATTTCACAAAATATTACACTTGGGTCATGAGTTTTCAAAAATTACATGTTTGGTCCCTGAGTTTTCAGAGTTGGCAAAATAGGTCCCTGGGAAATTTTGAAAATTGAAAATGGCAAAAATGGTTCTTTGACTTTGGATTTGTAACATGATTGGTCCTTGGTATAATATGGGAAAATTACAGTTTCAGTCCTCATGTTTTGGGAAATTACAAATTTGGTCCTTGTTACACTAAATACCAACCGGACCCTTATTATTATCTAAAACCAAATCCACCCAAAAATTCCCAAGCCCAAAACCATTCCCAAAGCCCACTCCCCATCCAGCCCATCCCTTTTTAATATAAAAACCAAGCGGGGTCAAACAGTCAACGCGGGTCAAACGACCCTTGACCACCTTCTTCCCCCCAACACCCAACGCAAAACCAGGGAGGAGTTGTTCCCTCCACATGCTCCCCCTCCTCCATTAGCCCCCCACAATTAATGTGGTCACCAATCCACACGAACCTCCACCACCACAATAAATTCACCTCGCCTAACCTACTCAGTTTGCCCGTTTCATTTTTTTGCGGGAAAAAGCAATCAAAGGCTAGGAGTGATCATAATGCAATTGAACGGCTGGGATATGGTCAAGGGTCAACACAAAGACTAGTGGGACTCTCAAATTGGACCAGGAAGCCATGTGGGAAGAGAGAGGTCTTATTTTTATGTCGTATTATATATTAAGCTCATAGAAGCCTTAGAAAGTGTGTAATATTGTAGTTATAGTTTTAGTAATATTGTAATTTACCTTTGTAACTCAGTTTTTAATCAATGAAAGCAAGTTTTTAAGTTTAATTTATGTTTGAATTTTCAAGCTCCATTCAAATTTCTCAAGTGTTAATTTAAGGTTCTAATGTGTGTATAAGTCATTCATAAGATCATGTAAACTCAGAAAACAAACTTTTAGATGCTTTACAAGCTTGTGCCAACATCCTTAATTCAGTTTCCATAAATACTAAAAAATTAAGAAAAATAAAAATAAAATAAAAAATGGACAAAGGTTGAAGCAGCTTGGGATTTTGTTGATTTCTGGATTGCAGAGGGTAATAGGGGCTTGTGGGAGCCATTAGGTGGTATATGGTTCAGGGATCAATTGGTTTGAGCAGGAAGCATATTGTGAGTTTCTTGTTTCATTCTCACCTTTTATTACTTAGTTACTTTTTGTAGCTTGATTCTGTGATAATTGTGTTTATTTAGTTTAAATTAGTGTAATTTAGTTCTTAAAACAGTTGGTTAAGTGTGAGAATTAATTGTTCCATTAAAGCTCTCATTTGACTGTCTAAATTGAATCTTAGTGATCTTTGGTAATTCTTGTTGTTATTGTTGTTTAGCTGTGTATTTTAGCATAATATGGTGATATATGTTTTTGTGATTCAGTAGTGTAAGATTAGTTGAAGTTTTGTTTGCTAAATCTCTCTTGCAAATTTGTTAAGGGGTGTTTGGCTTAAGCTTAACTGTGGTGCTCTTGTTGTTTTTTATCACAACTATTGGTTTCATCAAGTCACTTGGGATGATATAGGGTCAGGGTGACCAATTTCTGAGTCTTAAACATAGCTTAAAGTCAAAATCATAAACAATCTCACCCACACAGTTAACTGTGTGGGATTTCAAGTTCAAAGTCCCTCTCAACTTAGCATAAGGTTTGTTTTTAACTAAAATCAATCTTCTTTTAGCCTAATAACATGTTTTCAAATCATTAGAGGCAACCAAAGTTCATAAAAGTCAAACACTTAAGTTTTTTGAAAAAGTCAAAAGTGTATCTTTCCAGAAATCTCAAAAATGGCTTGAATTATTGTGAATTTTGTGGGTTGTTTTAGGCTCTGAAAATTGTTGTGAGTATTGTCTACCAGTAGTACTTGTGATTTCTATACTTGTTGGAATTTTGTGATTTTTCTTAGTGGACCTTTTTGCCACTTGAAAACACTTGCAGGGAAAAGGTGTGCCCTGTGCACGAGCAACCCTGTGAACCCCACCTGGAATTGCTCCAAAAAACTGTCCCTTTTCTGTCTCAGAACCAAATAAGCAAAGTGCTTATTGTGGTGTTTTAGCTTATTCAGTTAGCTTATTTGTGTGAAACTTGTTTAGACTTGTTCATATAACTCATTTGCATCAGTTTTTACCAAGGTGGACCCCACATTAGTTCATTTGAGCTTATTCTCACCCTTGGTCAAAGAAAGTCAACTGTCAAGGGTATAAGCATTTGAAGTGCTTATTCACTTGGTCTCAGCCAAACACATTTCACAAAAGTTGCTTAGAATCATATAATAAGAAGTTTTGAAAAAGAAAATTCCAAATAAGCCCAACTTAATAGAAGTGATAGCTTCTATTTAAGCCAATTGGCTTATTCTTTAGCTTATTAATAAGCAATTCCTATTTTTATAATTTTCCTAGGCTTCTAGTATATTAAAATAATTTCTGTAATTTTTTCAAATTTTTCTTGCATCATTTAGTATTTTTCTTAATTTAAATTAGTTTTTATTAATTATTAAATAGTTAATAATTAATAATAATTAATTAGAAAATCAGAAAAATATAAATTAAATTTTAAAATTAGTTTTTAGTTATTTTTGATTTTTCCAAATTTTATTTTCAATTTTCTAGTGTAATTTAATAATTAATTAGAATTTAGGTTAATTTAAATAATTAAAAAGTAATTAATAATTAGTTAATAATTAGTAATAATTAATAAAAAATTCTTAAAAATATATTTTCATTTCTAAAATTATTTTTATAGTATTTTATATTTTTCTAAGTTTAAATTTTATTTTTCTTGGTTTATTTCATAATTATTTGTAATTTAGGTTAATATAATTAATTAAAAATAATTAGAAAATTAATATTTAATTAATAGTAATTATAAGATTAGTGTAAAAATTAGTTTTAAATTTCCAAAAATTTTCTTTAATCATTAGGTTTGTAAAAATACCATTTTCATACCAGTAGCCTTTTCAGATCACCTCGTTCACTTTTTATCCCACGTACGTTTGTTCGCGTTTTCAGCAAACGTACGGTTTTTAAGTTTTAAGTGATTTCTTCTCAATCTCAATTCCCGTAATCATTCACATAGCTTTCCTAAGCTATTTTGTTTAATAATTTCCAAATAATTCTCATAACCAACCTTCTCTGTGAATAAACACCCAATCACAAAGCACGCTCAGTCACAATTCACACCTTGTCGGGATTTAACGACCTGGTGATACCTTATATTACCCGAAGATTGTTTCTAGACTTTTTGAGTTTGTTGACCATTCCTTGGTCAATATGAGTTGACGGTTTAGCACCAATCAATTTTTGGCGCCGCTGCCAGGGAGGTGTGCGCGTTTTTGCAGCGTCTTTCGAGATTAGTGTTATCTCACCTCAATCACTGTATAAATACCACCACTTGTGTAAATTTTCAAATCAAAACACAAATAAGTCATTAACACTTTTCCTAAAGTGTTAAAACACCAAAAAAAATTAAAAACAACAAAACATATCGTAACGTTTTTTTATTCGGTTTTCTTTTAAGGTGATTCTTAAAGAAAAACGATTTTAGATTACGGGACGATTCCAAAAATATTGTCCAAAAAGTTTTTATCCCTAGTGCATGCGCACTCGTTCTTCAAGGTCCATTAGCCCATTACGTGAGCTTGTCCGGAAACCTCGAAGACCTCGTAGACGTTCTGCATCAACAGTCGGATCTGAGATCCGTACTGTTGTCACACCCACTGTCACCATGGCGGAAGACCGCCCCATGTGTGAGCTTCTCCAAGCACCCATCGAAGGTTACGGAGATGCCATTGTTGTTCTAGCCATCGTGGCTGATAATTTTGAGCTCAAAACCGGGTTACTCAATCTTGTAACCTCAAGTCAATTCTACGGTTTTGAGAGGGACGATGTTGGGTCTGAAACTGCTGCTGAGTGAAACTGCTGCTATAAGTGAAACTACTGCTAGTGGTAATGATTCTGCTGCTAATGTCAAAGTGCTGCTGAGGTTATATGCTGCTGACAGAATCTACTGCTGATGGGATAAGGATGTATACGGTTTAGATAAATATAGAATAGATTGTGTAAATATTATATTTATCTAGAATATTCTTATCGTGTAGAGAAAGGTATTGTAAACCTAGTAGGATTCCTTAGTCTATAAAAGGAGGATCCGAGGGTTAGTTTATGTACGTATTATTATTCACTTCAAGGTTGTAAAACCCTAGCATTGTTGAGTGCTCGTGTTAATAATATTGAAGTGTTGAAAGAGAATCATTATTCTTCTTAAGTTAAGCTTTTACATTCCGCATATTAGCTTAAGTGTTTAATCAAGTTAACTTCTATACAAGATCGTTTAAGCTCAACTGGGATCAACAAGTGGTATCAGAGCTTGTGATCTAGAAGTTATTATCAAGAAGATTTTGTTTCTTAAAAGTTTGCTGTTCCAAATCTATTGCTAAGATGGGTGATGAAACTCATATGGTGACTGCTTCAAGGGTGCCCATGCTAAATCCTTCTGAATATGAGCTATGGAAGAGAAGAATCAGACAGTACATTCGCATGATTGATTTCAACATGTGGAATGTGATTGTTAATGGTGATTCTGTCCCTGAGAAGAGTGCTGATGGTAAGGAGATACCAATTAAGTCTGCTGAAGCTAACACAGTAAGGAAGATGGAAATCAAAGCACATAGTATTCTCTTAATGGGAATACCTAATGAATTTCAAATGGACTTTGATGACTGTGAATCTGGAAAAGAATTGATGGATGCTGTTGAATTCAGGTTTGGAGGGAACGATGCTACTAAGAAATCCAGGAAAAACATGCTGAAGCATCAGTTTGAGAATTTTACTTCTGAAAGTGGAGAGAAGATAATTGGCACATACAACAGGCTAAATCAACTTGTTAGTCATCTAAAGCTTGTTGGCTATGTGGTTCCACAAGAAGATGTAAACCTAAAGTTTCTAAGAAGTCTTGCACCTGAATGGAGTATGCACATAGTTGTGTGGAGGAATAAGCCTGATTTTGAAACTATGAAGTTTGAGAGTCTCTACAACAATTTAAGAGTGTATGAATCAGAACTATCTACCTCTTCTACTTCATCTTCTGGTACTCAAAATCTTGCCTTTGTATCCTCTAAAGAAAAAGGATCTCAAGAATCTCACTCTGCTGCTCACTCTACTGCTTATGGAGTATCTGCTGCTGATGGATCTGCTGCTAGTTCAAATGATAAGATTTCTACCAGTGATATTGCTTTGTGTGCATTCTTGGCTGAGCTCACAACTACTATAAGGTCACATGTTATTAATCAAGACTTGGATCATATTGATCCTGATGATCTTGAAGAAATTGATCTTAAATGGCAAATGGCTATGTTGACCTTGAGGGCAAGAAAGTTTTTGAAGAAGACTGGAAGAGAAGTCAAGTATAAAGCTAAGGACAGTCCAGGCTTTGACAAATCAAAGATAGAGTGCTGAAATTGCAACAGGAAGGGACATTTTGCCAAAGAGTGTAGAGCTCCAAAGAAGAATGCTGATGTTACAAAGAAGGTTGCTGAAGAATCAAAGACTGCACTGGTATCTTGTGATGGACTGGGAGATTATGATTGGAGTGATATGGTTGAAGAAGAACCAAATTTCTCTTTGGTAGCTGCTGCTCAACCCAAAGTGCAGAACTTTGCACTTATGGCTTATGGCTCATTATCAGGCTCTGACTCTGAGGTATCCAATGATTCAGACTTGTCTGTGTGTTCTTTTAAATCTTGTGTTGACACTATAGAAGAACTTAAGTCTAGGAATGAGAGTTTAAATAGAGAAGTTGAACACCTAAAACTTGATAACTTAGGTTACAAAGTAGGTATTCAAAATGTTGAAAGAAGGTTAGAATATCTCAAAGAGTGTGAGAAGGAATATGTAGATCAACTTAACCTCAGAGATATAGAAATTTTTAAGAAAAACAATGAAGTAGAAGTTCTTAAAAATAAGTTAGAAGAAGCAGAAAAAGAAAAAGAGGAAGCTCTTGCTGATAAAGATAAACATGTAGTAATAGTGCAAAAACAACAATATGCTTCTGATTTGGTTCATAAATCTATAGAGAATACCTTGATGAGAAAAGGTAGTGGAATTGGGTATAATGAAGTGACTCCTCCAGCCAAAAGTGCTTTTGCTCCACCAGGAAAAGAACTATCCTTCATTAGTGAACTAAACATTGAAAAACCTGTAGGTGAATGTAGCACAAGTGTTAAAGAAACACCTAAGGTTGAGGTTAGAAAATTTCCTGAAGCTCCTACTATAGAAGATTGGTATTCTGATAGTGATTTTGATGAGGAACAGGTTAAACCAGAACAAAGTGTGAAAAAGGAAGAAATTCCTACAATGTTTAAACCTAAAATGGAACAGGTTCAGTTTGTCAAAACTGTGTTAGGAAATAACATCTCTAGGAAAATGGTAGAGTACAATGAGGTACCTAGAGAACAGATGGAAAGGTTCAATAATAAGCCTAGGGGTAACCAGAGAAACTTCAACAACCTAGTTTCACACAGATTAGGTAATCAGTTTCAATTACAAAAGAAGGCTTGTTATAAGTGTGGTAGCTTTGACCACTTGATTGTTAGATGTCCTGAACACCAAAAGCCTATTTGGAATCAATACACTAGGGTGAATCACAAATATGTAACTAAACAAACTCACCCACATCCTAATAGGAATATGGTTCCAAGAGCTGTTTTATTGAGATCTGGTGCAACTAGATCTATTTATGCTGCTAAATCAAATGGTGTTTTCAAAACCACAACTGGTTCTTCTACTGGCTCTACTGCTAGTAAGCATTCGACTGCTAGTATGCACTCTGCTACTAATAAGCAATCTGCTGCTTGTACAAAACTTTCTACTTCTGGGCTAAAAGTTTTAACAAATACAGTTGTTGGTAATCACTTTTATGTTGTTAAGGCCTCAGCTTGCTGGACTTGGAAACCAAAAACTACTGATTCAAATTCTGTTTCCAAGAATAGTAGTGCATCAAGTGATTTAAAGAAATTTAATTATGTTGATGCACAGGGCAGATCCAAGTCAGTAATGGCTTGGGTCATCAAGAGGAACTAATGTCTCTATTTTTCATGTGTAGGTCAATCTACTGGATGAGCTTAAGGATATGGTTATTGTTGACAGTGGATGTTCTGGACACATGACAGGAGATGAGTCTCAACTTGAAGACTTTGAGGCTTTTGATGGTGGTTATGTTGCTTTTGGGAATGATCCAAAAGGTGGAAAGATTGTTGGAAGAGGAACTCTAACAACTGGAAATTTGGACTTTGAGAAGGTGTTTCTTGTGAAAGGACTTAAGTTTAACCTTTTTAGTGTCTCACAAATGTGTGACAAAAAGAACTTTGTTCTTTTTATAGACACTGAGTGTATGATCCTTTCTCCTGACTATCAGTTGCCAGATGACAAATCTGTGCTTTTGAAGGTCCCTAGAAATGAGAATATATACAGTGACCATATTAAGAACATTGTTCCTAAGAGGGCTTTGACTTGTCTAATTGCAAAGGCCACTGTTGATGAGTCCAAATTATTGCATAGGAGATTGGGACATCTGAACTACAAGACTATGAACAAATTGGTAAAAGGAAACCTTGTCAGAGGAATGCCTACAAAGACTTTTGAGAATTGTGAAACTTGTGTTGCCTGCCAAAAGGGTAAACAACATAGAGTTTCATTCAAGTCTAAGACTGTGAACACAAATACTGAGCCATTACACTTACTACACATGGATTTATTTGGGCCTGTATTTGTAAAAAGCTTGAACAAGAAGTCATATTGTCTTATTGTCACTGATGACTTTAGCAGGTTTACTTGGGTATTCTTTCTAGCCACTAAAGATGAAACTCCAAAAATACTCTAGGCATTCATTACAAGAGTAGAAAACCTGTACAATCACAAGGTGAAGATAATCAGATGTGATAATGGTACTGAGTTCAAGAACAGTGTGATGAATCAATTCTGTATGGGGAAATGAATTCTTAGACAGTATAGTGTAGCAAGAACTCCACAACAGAATGGTGTTGCAGAAAGAAGAAACAGGACACTTATTGAGGCTGCAAGAACTATGTTATCTGATTCAAAACTTCCTATACCTTTTTGGGCTGAAGCTGTGAACACTGCATACTTTGTGCAGAACAGAAGTAAGGTAGTCAAGCCTCATAATAAGACTCCATATGAGTTATTTCATGGAAAGAAGCCAATGATTGATTTTCTCAAACCATTTGGATGTCCTGTTACAATTCTGAAACTAAGGATCAGCTAGACAAATTTGATGAAAAAGCTGATGAAGGAAATTTGGTTGGTTACTCTGTGATTAGTAAAGCTTTCAGGGTATACAACAAGAGAACCAAACATGTAGAGGAGAATTTGCATATCAAATTTTCTGAGAACAGATCTAATCCTGAAGGAAAAGGACCAGAATGGCTGTTTAATGTTGATATGCTTACCAAAACAATGAATTATGTACCAGTTATTGCCAGTGTTGACAAACCACAAGAAGAATTTGTTTTGGTTGAGAAACTAAAGGTTGGTCCTACTATACTACCATTTCAGACTGATCTAAGTCCTAAAGAAGATGTTGTTACTCAAGAGATACCTAAGGAAACTGAAGAAGGTATTGAAATACCTATTGAAGCAAAAAAAGAAACTAATGGGGTTCCCAAAGTAGTTGTTGATGTCTCTCCTACAAAGCCAGAAGACTCTGCTGCTGACTCAGAAGACTCTACTGCTAGGCTAAAAGATGTAACTACTGCTCCAACAAATTCTGCTGCCAAGCCTACTAACTCTATTGCTACTTCAATGTTTCCTAATTTGGACTCTCAGGGTAGACCTATTGATGCTTCTATCTATCCTGATGATCCAAATATGCCTCCTCTTGAGAATATTTACTATGACACAGATGATGATGCCCTTAATGGTAAGTTATTTGGAGCTGATGCAGACATTACTAATTTGGAACTTAATATTCCTGTTAGTCCCACACCTACCACAAGAATACACAAGGATCATCCCAAAGACCAAATTTTAAGTGATCCACAATCATCTATTCAAACTAGGCAGATGACTAAAGCACTGAAAGATCTTCAACATCAAAGTTTCTTTGCCAGATCTCTGCATCAAAGAAATAGTCATAAAGATCTTCAGAATTGCCTGTTTGCATGTTTTCTTTCTCAAATAGAACCCAAGAATACTTACAAAGCCCTACAAGAAGCAAGTTGGTTAGAAGCAATGCAAGATGAGCTTCTACAATTCAAGCTGCAAGAAGTGTGGACATTGGTTGAACTTCCAAATGGAAAAAGAGTGATTGGTACTAAATGGTTTTCAGATGCAAAAGAGATGAGAGAGGAATTGTCATAAGGAATAAGGCAAGGTTAGTAGCACAGGGATACACACAACAAGAAGGCCTTGATTATGATGAAGTATTTGCTCTAGTGGCAAGAATAGAAGCAATTCGATTATTCTTGGCTTATGCTTCATACAAAGATTTTGTAGTGTATCAAATGGATGTAAAGAGTGCTTTTCTGTATGGGACCATTACAAAAGAAGTTTATGTATCTCAACCACCAGGCTTTGAAGACCCTGATCATCCTGACAAAGTTTACAAGGTAAATAGAGCAATGTATGGCTTACATCAAGCTCCTAGAGCCTGGTATGACACATTGTCTACGTACTTGTTAGAGTCTGGGTTTAGTAGAGGAAAGATTGATAAAACTCTGTTTCTCAAAAGACAAAAGGATGATATTTTGCTGGTTCAAATCTATGTTGATGACATCATCTTTGGGTCTACAAACAAAGCTATGTGTGTTAGTTTTGAGAAGCTTATGAAGGACAAGTTTTCTATGAGTTCAATGGGAGAGCTCACCTTCTTCTTAGGTCTGCAAGTTACACAGAAAGAAAATGGTATATTTATCAGTCAGGATAAGTATGTCAATGATATTTTGAAGAAGTTTGGCTTTGAAGATGCTAAACCTGCCAAGACTACCATGGAAACCAACAAACCATTGCTGAAAGATGAATATGGAAAGGAAATGGATATTCACTTATACAGGTCTATGATTGGATCATTGATGTATCTCACAGCATCAAGGCCTGATATCATGTTTGCTGTATGTGCTTGTGCAAGATTTCAAGTGTGTCCCAAGGAATCACATCTCAATGCAGTGAAGAGAATTTTTAGATATCTAAGGCATCAACCAAAATTGGGCCTTTGGTATCCTAAGGATTCACCATCTGATTTGGTCTCCTATTAAAAAAGTGACTATGCTGGAGCTTCTTTGGATAGAAAGTCTACAACAGGGGGTTGTCAATTTCTAGGAAGCAGATTGGTGTCATGGCAATGCAAGAAGCAAACAGTGGTGGCTAATTCTACAACTGAAGCTGAGTATGTGGTTGCTTCAAGTTGTTGTGGACAAGTTCTATGGATGCAGAATCAATTATTGGATTATGGGTACAATTTCATGAATACAAAAATTCATATTGATAACAATAGCACACTTTGCATAATTAAAAATCCTGTTTTTCATTCTAAAACAAAACATATTGAGATAAGACATCACTTTATCAGGGATTGCTATGAAAAGAAGTTGATCCAAATTGTTAAGGTTCATACTGATAACAATGTTGTTGATCTTCTCACTAAATAATTTGATGTGGGGAGGTTTCAATTTTTAATTGCAAACATTGGTATGATAAATCTTTGAAAAACTTATCTCTTTGTTTTTGTACAAGTATGTAAAGGAATTGTGCTGCTTGTTACTCTGCTGCTTATCTTAAAGCATATGTTTGTGATGGAATGTACTATGCTGCTATTTCTAACTCTACTGCTAGTACATATGTTTGTTTGCTTTGTGGTGTTTGGTCTAATATTGTGCAGGAATGAGTCTAAATGATGATTTGCAAAGAAGAACATCTATCATTCATCATTTATCAAGTTCAGC
Source organism: Artemisia argyi (assembly GCA_030686995.1). Lineage (NCBI taxonomy): Eukaryota > Viridiplantae > Streptophyta > Magnoliopsida > Asterales > Asteraceae > Artemisia > Artemisia argyi. The sequence continues at coordinate 88,412,310 of CM060680.1, read as the reverse complement.
GATTCATACATCAAAAGAGAAATTACAAAGACTACTACAGAAACCACAAAAGAGTGCAACAAACTAAGATGAAATAAAAGACTACAAGCACTACTTCCTAGGGCATGGAAGTCCAAGAACAATTTTTCTTTCCTTAGGGAGAGGAGAGTTTGTCTTCTTTGTCTTGGTGGATTTCTTTGATCGTGGCCTTGATGACTGAGGCCTCTCAGGTGTGGAAGGTGGTTCATTTAGAGGCTCATCCTCATCTGATGAAGTGTAGATGAAAGGGGAAACAAGCTCCCTTGGAGATGGTTGCCTGACAGGGATCCAGGCTGGGTCTTCTGATGATTCTGAAGACGATGGAGATTTTGGGGACATCACAGCTTTACCCCTGGAGGTGCTTGGGGTTTGATTCAAAAGAAGAAGATCTTTGAATACAGGGAGATCATGCTTTCTCTTTTTGGCTTGATCTTTGGTTCTATAACCATCATGAGGAGGACGGAAGGGAGGCACATATGTTTCAAAAGGGGTTTCATCTTCCGATGATGAATCGGATGAGATATTGATGATTTCGGGTGTAGATTTCATTATGATTTGATTGGATTTGGGTAATTGGATGTTTTGATTTGGTTGATTGGCATTTTGATTGCGATTAGGGTTTGATAGTGATGATTTAGGGAAAATATTTAGTCCGTTTTTATAGGGATTACGGAATATCATCACATTAATTGCTGAGGATTCTTGACTTTTTGACCAAGCTTATTTTGTCAACTCTGCTGCTGGATTATTTCACTCTGCTGCTAGTTATATAACTCTGCTGCTAGTGTTATTGTGCTGCTACGGTTGAAAGTATGAGGGTGGGATGTGTAACTTCTTCAATCAGTTTAAAACCTAATTGATCTTCCTAATTGGTTTTCTCATGTTTCAAATTGAAGTTATCACAAACCCTAACACTCCATTTTTCTCAAAGTCAATTATTCCCAATTTCCCTAAACCCTAACTCATGGATTGCGTTCGTACCTGGGCAAAGCAACACAACAGTGTGGTCGTTTTAGATGCAGAATCAGTTAATGAAGATTTCACAGACATGGTAAAATTTTTGAATGCTACTTCTCTTAGGTATGCACTCACTGTGAATCCTACTATATTTGCTTCCCACATCAAACAGTTTTGGCTTACCGCTAAAATTAAAACTATGAATGGGGAAAAATATGTTAGTGCCTTAGTAGATGGGCAAAAGGTTCGTGTAACTGAATCATTAATAAGAGAAACCCTTCTCTTAGATGATGAAACAAAGACCACTTGCTCGGCCAATTCTGCTATTTTTGCTGGGTTAAAAGATTTGGGATATGAGGGGAATCATACAAATTTAAAATTTCAAAAATCTCTCCTCTTTCCTCAATACAAGTTTTTGGTACATCTTCTCCTTCATTGTTTGAGTCCTAAAACTTCTGGATGGCATGAGTTTAGTACTACTATTGCTTCTGCAATGGTATGCTTAAGCAAAGGTCAACCATTCAATTTTTCAAGAATGATATTGAAAGGGATGTTTCAAAGTGTTAAAGAGTCTGGTTCATATTTGCTTTATCCAAGGTTTATACAACTCTTTGTTCAAAATAAACTTACAAAGTTTAGAGGACATGTTGCTACCTATAATGCTCCAAGATTGGTTTCTAAAACCTTTACTTTCTTGGTTAAACATGGAAAAAGTTTTTCAGGCACACATACAAATCTTACACCTTACATGGTGCAACTTGTGCAAAATAATCAGGGTGAAGGATCAGGAAATCCCACTGACTCCCATTACACACCCAATTTTACTGCATCTGCTACACAACCTAAAATACTTTATACCCGTAGGAAAACCAAAAAGAACACTGATCTACCTCAGGATAGTGTTGGTATGGCTGTACCAGATGAGGTTGTCCTAGGTGATGAAGAGGACATGTTGGCAAGGGCTGTCACTACTGCTTCTAGCTTAGCAGCAGAGCAGGATAGTGATAACATCATTAAGACCCAAACCAAGGCAACATCTAGAGATGATGATTCTTCTGAATCAAATTCCCAGGATGGTAACCCTAGCCAAATGGAAAATATAGGGGGCTCAGATGATCAAACTAGGCTTGATACTGACTTTTTGTCCCAAGATTCACCTCTCGGACCAGGTTACACAGGTCGAAGTGATGAGGACAGGCCAGTGACAAATGAATTGATGGAAACTCTTGTACATGATGACAATGTCCATGATTCACCCCTCGGACCAGGTAATACAGGTCGAAGTGATGAGACTATTATGCAACTCATTCAGGAATTGACGGTTACTTATACCAACTTGGGGGTGAAATGTACTACATTGGAGGACAAAGTTCTTAGTCTCTCATCTGTTGTTGCTGATCAGGACAAGACTATCACCAAATTGCAAAAACAGATTAAGAACTTTCAGAAATCAAGATCTTCAACCTCTTTGAAAAGATTGAAGAAAGTGGGCACTTCTCAGATTGTTAGTTCTCCTGATGTCTCTACTCACTTGGAAGAGGATGCTTCCAAACAGGGGAGGAATGAAGAGGCAATGGGTTTAGGGGAGGCAAATTTGGAAAAGATTGATAGTGCTCTGGGTATGAATGATGGAATGGTTTCAGGGGAGGTTCCAGTGATTGGTGATATGGATGTTGAAAGTCCTCAGGATGCTGAAAATTTTGTAGTTATTGATAAATCAGGGAATGAGGTTGTTATGGAAAAGGTGATTGCTACTCAAGAAAAAGTGGTAGAACAACTTAATACTTTGGAGCCTGAGCAATTAGTGAAGGCAACAGGGTTGATGGGTGAAAAATTGATGAAGTTGGGAGATTTGGTGAAAAACAAAAGTCAAGATTCCGCTACTCAAGATTCTGCTGCTCAAGAATCTACTGCTAAGGATCTTACTTACTCTGCTGCTAGTGGATCTGTTGATGCACAAGACTCTGCTGTTGGGTCTGGTGACAATGCTGCTGCTGAAGCTATGGTATTGTTATGCAAGAAGACTATCCCATTATCAACTCTTTCACTACCACAACAAACAACAACAACAGTCACATCATCAGCACCTAGAAAACCTGAAAAAGGGATTGTTATTAAAGAACCTGCTGCTCAACAAAAGAAGGTTATTTCTTCATCTTCTACTGATAAAGGCAAGGGCAAGCAAGTTGAAAAACCAAGGATTATGTATAAGGGGATTGATTTCACTTATGTACCTTTTGAGTCTTGGCCTAAGGCATTAGAAGTTGAACATGATACAGCTGCTGCACTTAGAGCACAAGAGTTGATTGATATGGAAGATCAACAGTTAGCTGAGAAAGAGGCTGAAGACTTAAAAGGTATGATGAATGGATAAATGAGAAGATTAGAATAGATGCAGATATTGAACTCAATAAGTTGATCAAGATTGAAGAAAATGAAGTTCCAACTTTTGATGTACAATCTTGGTTAAGAAAGTTTACTACAAAGAAGAGAAAAGAAAATGCTACTGCTAGAAGAAAGATAAAGATACTTAAAGGTCCAACTGTTAAACAACAAAGAAGAGAATATGAAAGGTATCTAAAGAATATGGCTGGATGGACATTGATACAGTTGAAACCTTATTCTGATAAAGAAGTTTTTTACTTATATCAACAAGCTAAGAGGAGAACAGATACTTTTTATTCTATGGGATGTGCTGAGGATTTGGAACAAATTGCTCAGATGAACAAGAAGTTGGTACCTGAAAAAGTAGCTGAAGCAGAGCATATTCAAGAAGCTGATGTTGTTAAACAGCTTGATATTGATGTAGCAAATACTATTTCTTCTGTGCAAGGTGGTAAAAGAAAAGGTGTTATTCATAAGTCATTTGCAAAGAAGAATAGAAAGATTGGGGAAGGAAGTAGTTCTATGCCTGAAGGAGATGAGTTTAAACATGATCTTGATCACATTCCTTCTGAGCATTTGAAAGATCAATTGAAGGTTTTTACTATGGTTGGCAAGATGGAAGATCCTGAAGTGGTTGATGCCAAACCAATAGGAGTCAAATATCCTATTATCAAAGTAACTACAGGATATGATACTAACATTGGAGCATTTCATGATGTTGAGAGATCTGATGGAAAGACTCACAGGTTTCTTAGATTTCAACAGATGCTATACTATTTTGATAGAGAGGATGTTGATGATTTGTGGAAGTTATACAAGGCAAAGTTTGGAGCAAAGAAGTTTGATGGTGAAAAGTATGAGAAAGATCAAATTGATCATATCATAACTAAGACTGATAATGTGCTATGGAGAGCTCTGAAACTCATGTATGAACCTTCCATGGATGATTCTGAATGGACAGAGATAGTGCAATATAAGGTAAAGCAATGGAGACTTTTTCAAGACTCTGGAATTCATATGTTGACTATTGGGTCAATTATCTTATATATGTTAGCTGAAAAGGATTACCCAGTGGTAAGATACTGGAATACTGTCAATCAGATGGTTAATGGTGATAGATCACTTAAGTTGCAGAAAGACTATGATTCTGATGATCAAGCATTCAATTTGCTGTCAAAGTATAAGAAGATATTTGATCATCTGAAGTCTCAAGGTTTGAAGTGTTTGGAAGCATCCTCCTAGTGATTAACTGAGCTTTGAAGAAACTTATTTATTTAGAAATAAATAATAAGTTTAGGGGAGGATTGTTGGGTCTGAAACTGCTGCTGAGTGAAACTACTGCTATAAGTGAAACTGCTGCTAGTGGTAATGATTCTGCTGCTAATGTCAAAGTGCTGCTGACAGAATCTACTGCTGATGGGATAAGGATGTATACGGTTTAGATAAATATAGAATAGATTGTGTAAATTTTATATTTATCTAGAATATTCTTATCGTGTAGAGAAAGGTATTGTAAACCTAGTAAGATTCCTTAGTCTATAAAAGGAGGATCCTAGGGTTAGTTTATGTACGTATTATTATTCACTTCAAGGTTGTAAAACCCTAGCATTGTTGAGTGCTCGTATTAATAATATTGAAGTGTTGAAAGAGAATCATTATTCTTCTTAAGTTAAGCTTTTACATTCTGCATATTAGCTTAAGTGTTTAATCAAGTTAACTTCTATACAAGATCGTTTAAGCTCAACTGGGATCAACAGACGATCCTCATGCTCACATTCGATGGTTCAATAAAATCACTTCGACCATCAAGTACACGAATGTCCCTTGTGAAGCAATAAAACTTCTTCTCTTCCCATTCTCCCTGGAGGGACAAGCCCGGATTTGGCTTGAAAAACAACCTCCACGATCTATTGAGACATGGGAAGATCTTGTAAAAAATTTTTTTAATGAATTCTTCCCACCTTCCAAGACCACGAGTCTTAAGAATGAAATCACCAAGTTCACTAAAAAATATGATGAATCTTTTGGTGAAGCGTGGGATCGTTTCAAAGAATTACTTCGCAAGTGTCCACATCATGGTTTCTCAGAGTTGATGCAACTCGACACTTTCTACAATGGCGTGAGCCAAGCTGATCAGGATTCTCTCAATGCCTCCACGGGAGGTAATTTCTTGAGTAGAACCACAAAAGAAGCTTTACAGATCATAGAAAACAAGTCCAAGGTCCGCTCTACACGAAGCAAACCGATTGTTTCTCAAATCAATGCGGGTCCTTCTTCTTCATCTTCTGTGGGTCAATCTAGCACGGATGCTAAGCTTGACAAGCTCACTGAAGCGATCCAAGCTTTGGTTCTCGCCCAAACAAAGAAAGTTTCATTTCCACAACATCCTCCCCCTGCTGAGGTTAAAAAAGTGGAAGTCTGTGTGACTTGTGGTAGGCCGCATGCCTACTACAATTGCACAGCTACTGATGGTACTCCATATGAAGCTCATGCTGTTGTAGGGTCCCAAAATCAAGGAGGCAATCAATACCGCCCTCCTATGGACCCGAACTATCGTCCTCACCATTATCCTAGACCTCCCAGTTTTAATCAAAACCAAAATGTCCAAAACCGTGGCCAAAATCAAAATAGAGTGAACCAAGGTTATCAAAACTAAGGTAACTTCAATCAGGGTCACGGTTTCCAAAATCAAAACCAAGGTTTCCAAAATCAAGGTTTCCAACACCAAAATCAATGAAACTTTAACCGAAACCAAGGTCAGGGTAATTTCAATCCTGGGAACTTTCATGGAAACAATCACCAGAATCAAGGGAATTTCCATCATCAAAACCAAGGAAATTTCAATCAAGGTCCCAATCCGAACAATCGAGCTCAAAATCTTCCTAATCCAAATCAAGCCATTGTTCCAACCGGGCCTTCATTTGATGAGTTGTTAAAACAATTCATGAAGTCCCAAGATGAGTTGAACAAGTTGCTGGTTAGCCAAATTTCTGACATCAAGAAGTCTTTAAATGATCGACCCTCGGGCTCAGGTACTACTTTACCGAGCAACACGATCGCTAACTCGAGGGGCGATGCTAAGGCGATCACAACACGAAGTGGTGCTTCATATGATGAACCCGCGATTCCTACTACCTCTTCTCCCTCTCCCCCAAAGGTGGTGGATCGTGAACCTGAGGTGACAAAGGACAAGGTGCAAATTCCTAGCCCACGAAGTACAGCACACGTCCAACCTCAGGTTAATCCTGAAACCAGATGTAAGCCTGGAGTTGTCTTTGAACCACCAGAAACTCCAGGGGACAACCCAAAACCCAAAACTTCTATTCCTTATCCATCACATCTCAATGAACAAAAGCTCCGCGAAAAAGCTAATCACCAAATGGATAAATTTTTCCAAATCTTCCAAGATTTGCACTTTGATATTAGCTTCGCGGACGCTATTCTCTTGATGCCCAAGTTTGCATCGACAATCAAAAATCTGTTGAGTAATAAAGAAAAACTCTTTGAGATGGCAAGAACTCCTCTGAATGAGCACTGCTCAGCAGTTCTCTTGAAAAAGCTTCCTGAAAAGCTTGGAGACCCCGGGAAATTTCTCATTCCTTGTACTTTCCCGGGTATGGTTGAATGCTTCGCCTTAGCTGATTTAGGTGCTAGCATTAACCTGATGCCATATTCTGTGTGGAAGAAACTCTCTCTTCCCGAACTCACTCCCACGTGCATGACTTTAGAGCTTGCCGATCGTTCGATTTCTCGTCCTCTTGGCATTGCCGAGGATGTATTCGTTAAAGTGGGAAACTTCCATTTTCTGGCAGATTTTGTGATTGTTGACTTTGATGCCGATTCTAGGGTCCCTCTCATTCTTGGGAGGGGATTCCTTAGAACTGGGCGCGCTCTTCTCGATGTATTTGAGCATGAGATCACATTACGTGTTGGAATGGAAGCCGTCACCTTCAACCTAAATCAAACTTCGAGATACTCCTCCAATTATGACTGTGAATCGGTGAACCAAATAGATGTCATCGATGTTGCTGCTGAGGAGTATGCTCAAGAGATTTTAGGTTTCATTGATGATTCTTCGAGTGAAAATATCACTCAATCTTCTCACCCCATCATAGCCAATTCTTCTCCTTCCCTCACTCCGTTTGAGGGAAGTGACTTCATCTTAGAAGAAATTGAGGCCTTTGTCAAAAGTGATTCGATTCCCGATGGAATCGATAACCAAGAGATTGACCCCGAGAGGGATATTCTCATACTTGAAAAATTGTTAAACGAAGATCCCTCTCCTCTTCCTGTTCTACCACAACAACTTCATAAGGAGGAAGTCAAAAATGTTAAGAAAACTGATGACTTTCCCGAGGTTCAACTTAAGGACTTGCCGCCTCATCTTGAATATGCATTTCTGGAGGGTGATGATAAATTGCCCGTCATAATTGCTAAAGACTTAAGTGTTGATGAAAAGGCTGCTATTATAAAGGTTTTGAAGTCTCATAAACAAGCAATTGCTTGGCGACTCTCCGACATCAAGGGCATTGACCCTGAATTTTGTACTCACAAGATTTTAATGGAGGACGATTTCAAACCTGCAGTCCAACAACAAAGAAGGGTGAATCCAAAAATTCATGAGGTTATCAAACAAGAGGTTTTAAAACTTCTTGAAGCCGGATTGATTTACCCTATCTCGGACAGTCCTTGGGTCAGCCCAATTCATTGTGTTCCAAAAAAGGGTGGCATTACTGTTGTCACAAATGAGGAGAATGAGTTGATTCCAACTCGTTTGGTTACGGGTTGGCGCGTCTGCATTGACTATCGTAAGTTAAATGACGCCACCCATAAAGATCATTTTCCTCTGCCCTTTATGGATCAGATGCTCGAGAGATTAGCGGGGAATGAGTACTATTGCTTCCTCGATGGTTTCTCGGGTTACTTTCAGATTCCCATTGATCCGCAAGATCAAGAAAAGACCACTTTTGCGTGCCCCTATGGAACATTTGCTTATAAACGTATGTCATTCGGCTTATGTAATGCTCTGGGCACGTTTCAAAGATGTATGATGTCCATATTTTCCGACATGATCGGGAAAACTATGGAGGTCTTTATGGACGATTTTTCGGTTATTGGGGATTCGTTACAATCATGTCTCTCCCATTTAGACAGCATGCTAAAACGTTGTGAAGACACAAAGTTATGTCTAAATTGGGAGAAGAGTCACTTTATGGTCAAAGAGGGCATTGTCCTCGGCCATAAAATTTCAAAAAACGGGATTGAGGTTGACAGAGCCAAAGTGGACGTCATTGCAAAATTGCCTCATCCCACAACCGTGAAAGGTGTTAGGAGCTTTTTGGGTCATGCCGGTTTCTACCGTAGGTTTATTCAAGATTTTTCTAAAATCGCCCGGCCTATGACCCATCTCCTCGAAAAGGATGCTCCTTTTATCTTCTCCCCCGAGTGCATCGAAGATTTTGAAACACTTAAGAAAAAGCTTACCGAGGCACCGATTCTTGTTTCCCCCGATTGGGACTTGCCCTTCGAGCTCATGTGTGATGCTAGTGATTATGCGATAGGGGCAGTCTTGGGGCAACGAAAATCAAAACATTTTCAGCCTATACACTATGCCAGCAAAACTATGACCGAGGCTCAAAGTCATTACACCACCACTGAAAAAGAATTATTAGTTGTGGTGTATGCTTTCGAAAAATTCCGGCCATACTTGATACTGACCAAGAGCATAGTGTATACGGATCACTCGGCTTTGAAGTACCTCTTTGCAAAACAAGATGCAAAGCCGAGACTCCTCCGTTGGGTTCTCCTCCTACAGGAATTTGATATCATTATTCATGATAAAAAAGGAGCTGAGAACCTAGCTGCTGATCATCTCTCCCGTCTTGAAAACCCTCACCAAGATGTTTTCGAGAAAAAGGAAATAAATGAAACATTCCCTCTCGAAACCCTTAATGCGGTTTCATTTCGTGGAGACTCGATTACCCCATGGTTTGCCGACTTTGCAAACTATCTTGCGGGTAACTTTGTTGTGAAAGGGATGTCGTCCCAACAAAAAAATAAATTTTTCAAAGATGTAAAACATTACTTCTGGGACGACCCCCACTTGTTCAAAATATGCGTAGATCAAGTCATCCGGCGGTGTGTGTATGGTCAGGAAGCCGCTAAAATTTTAAAGGCTTGCCATGCTAGTCCCACGGGGGGTCACCACAATCCCAGCTACACTGCCAAAAAGGTGTTTAATTCCGGATTTTATTGGCCCTCGATCTACAAGGATGCACAAGAATTGGTCAAGTCCTGTGACGCTTGTCAACGTCATGGGAACATTTCACAAAAGAATGAAATGCCTCAAAATGCAATTCAAGTTTATGAAATTTTTGACATCTGGGGCATCGACTTTATGGGGCCATTTCCATCTTCTCATGCCAACAAATACATACTCGTGGCAGTTGCCTATTTGTCAAAATGGGTTGAAGTGAAAGCTTTACCCACAAATGATGCCCGAGTAGTTGTGAAATTCCTAAAAGCCCTTTTTGCCCGATTCGGAACTCCACGTGCTATTATTAGTGATCGTGGTACGCACTTCTGTAATGACAAATTCGATAAAGTCATGCAAAAGTACGGTGTGACTCACCGTCTTTCTACTGCGTACCACCGTCAAACGAGTGGACAAGTCGAAGTTTCCAATCGGGGCATTAAAAGAATTTTAGAAAGAACCGTAGGTGAAAATCGTGCATCGTGGTCGGATAAATTAGATGATTCACTTTGGGCTTTCCGTACGGCTTACAAAACACCCATTGGGTGTACGCCTTATAAACTTGTGTACGGGAAAGCGTGCCATCTTCCGATCGAGCTAGAGCACAAATCCTATTGGGCTCTCAAGCATGCCAATTTTGACCTCAAAACTGCGGGTGATCATAGGAATGTTCAACTGAATGAATTAAATGAACTTCGTGATCAAGCTTACGAGAAATCTTTGATTTACAAAGAAAAGACAAAGAAGATTCATGATTCCAAAATCAAAAACCGCGTTTTCAACGTTGGTGATCGAGTCCTTCTTTTAAACTCTAGACTCAAGATCTTCTCGGGAAAGCTGATACGTGGGAATCGCAGCAGGCTTTACCTCTCAAGGGATCTTGAGAAGCTTACAACCCCCACCAGGCAGTGTACCTGATCGTTGTAGTATAGTATAGTGACAAGTACTGGGGGATTGATCGTTCAGCTAGGAATAGTGTCGTTAGGATTGAAATTAATCTAACTAGGTCTAAAGGTGAAGGATGATTCTTTTTGTATTTTTATATTTTATGAAAAGCAAGTAAAAATCTCGGGTATTGGGAGAATGGGCGGAATTAATTGCTAATCAACTAACCCAAAAACTACTAATTAAACTAATTAACAAGAAAAGTAAACTAGGGTTCTACAAGATAAGTGAAGCATGTCTACCTATGATATGTTACTCCTTGCTAGCTATCCAATCCTACCTATTGAATTGTAACCTTGTTTTAATTGACGGGTTGTATTCCTTAATACCATTCATGGGGTGGCGCACTTAACTCCCCAATCCTATGAGTGCCTACTTCACTCCTATGTCGAGCCGGCTAAAAAGCTCCTAACATGGGATCATTAAAATTTACTCATGCATTAAATACAACCAATAAAACCTAGTGCACATCAGTTCATGTTTCCTAAGACGTTCAAGCCTGTTAGCATTTGGAGATCTGCCAGTTTTCTTAAGCCTAACATCGAATTCATTCAATCAAAACAAGAATCAATAGGAAACAAGAATTATAAACTAAACCAACTAGATCTATTGAAGTTATCATGCCTTAATTGATGGAGATAGACACACACATCAACAAGCACCTCATTGATGGAGATAGACACAACATCAACAAGAAATCAATGAGATCTAATCAATTATATACAAGTTTCACATAATCATAAGTAGACACAAGGTGAATTAGCAAAACATAATCAAAGAAGAGCAATCAACAATGATAATGGAAAACATAATTAAGATAGAATCAACAAACCAATACATGATGTTTATGGAGTGATTGAAACCCTCTAAGTTGCTGGAAAAACACCTACCTAAACCCAGGAATCGACCTTAGGGTTTAGGGCTTACAAAAAGTGAAGTTATGATGTTATATTTATAGGCATGTTTTCTATCGGCAAGGCTTGACTGCGTCAGCCCATTCTTCTTGATGCCGTCATGACCATTTTTTCATCAAATTGTAGATCTCTTCATCCTCTTCGCGTGGGCTTTTGAATCACCTCAATCCGAGTTCATATGCAAAAGTTATAACCAAAACAATCTCAGCTACTCCGCGCGCAAGTTTTGACAAGTTAACACATGACGGCCTTGGGTGATGCCTTCACGTTCCTTCTGGGCCGTCACCACTTTTACTCTTGACGCCGTCATAAAAAACATCTTGACGCCATCAGGTACTGTTCCCAGCAAGGAAAATTAAGACTTTGCCGTTTTCTTCACTTTTATGCTCCAGAAACGTCCAAAATGCTTCCTTTTCCAGAATTCACTCCCAAAGTACCTAAAATCACAAAAGGAATGATTTAGGGCAATATTTGATCAAATAAACTCAATTCCGGGCTTAAATGACCCCCTAAAAGTGGTTCATTTTTCGCCTCATCATATACCCTTACACTTGAGATTTGCTTGTTCTCAAGCAAATGCGCTTTTATTCTAATCAAAATACAAGTTAGGGGTCATTTAACACTAATATAAAAATAATTACAACAAATAATCGTTCCACTAAAGACCAAAGACAAGCACGGAGGTCATACACTAGCACCTCACAAATAGTGTTTAGATACTCACATCTCTCGGGTGTAATAAAGTATAAATTACAATATGGAAACGGAAGATATCTCTCACTACCTGTCATAGCAAAATAGATTACCATAGGCTTGGGAAAGGATCAAACCTCCACCACATGGCGTAAGCACCTAGGATAAACTATCAGAGAGGTATTTTAAAAGGGTTGTAACGTTAGGTGTAAGGATATGAAATACACGGTTTTGTTGGATATAGGCAGTCTTTACTGGTGGCGAGTTAACAATCTTGGTTAATTACATGTACAATATGGCGTTGCTAAGCCAAGACTAGACTCGACTTAAGCTAATAAATAAAAAATAACAAAAACATAAAACAAACATAGAATAAAAAGGGATGATAGTCCTTATGTTTTTTCTCTTTTCTTTTTCTATTTTTTTTATTTTTTTTTTGCACACACTCTTACCCTACCATCCGAAATAATACATCATAGGGAATGGAAATTCCCCTTACACTTGAATTTTTACATACTTTACAATAAACTAATCTAATGACTCGAATTAAGATAATCAAAACACTTGGAGCACTTTTAAGATTAACGCACATATGGGGGTAATAATATGATGTTCTTCCCCATTACTCCATAACATTAGTACTTTACCCATGAGTCCCAATCGTCCCAAAACAATATGTACAAGGATATGACTCGACTTAGCAACCATGTAATCAATTAGATAATTAACTTAGGGTTTAAACAAATAACAATAATGCACTAAAGATGAGTGCATACACGGAAGGCTAAGGCGATTTGGTTGTACATTTAAGTGGGGTGTAACAAATTATTCCTTTAAGTAAAATGCTTAAAGTTAGAAACGAAAAGATAGGCTCGGAGGGGTGTACTAGGGGTTTCGTGTACTAAAAATGAGTACAACGCTAAGGTGTGGGAAAAATTAATTGACTTAACTAGCCAAGTAATATGACTTAAATGGTCAAGTAATTATAATACGGGTTTAACACAAGGGTAATCCTAATGCCTCTTATCATGTAGTAAATCCTACTACACGAATGTAGTCTCACTAGCGGTCTCGGGATGCATCACTAACGCAAGTTTTAGAATCTAAATGCTACCGGTACACTCATAAGCACTAATAATGAATGCTTTTCCTATCAAATCTAAAGGCGAACCTCACATATTTGGGTGGAAAATTTTTCTGAATGGTACGGTTATGTGCTAGTCATACAATCTCCTATCCATGAGACGCTTGCTATGGCTATGGTTTCACTCCTAAATGTTGTAAAAAAAAATTAAATTTGGCGCTAAAATTGCACTAACAAGTATTTCTCATAGTTTTATTACGCATCTACCATTAAACAAACAAACTCAAGCGAAAGTGTATCTATAAAGTATCATCATTTTACCCTCTCCTTACACTTAAGATGAACATTGTCCCCAATGTTCAAGTAAAGAATGTAAAAGTTAAATAAGTAAAACAAATGAAATCAAATACTCCCCTGATTCGCTCGGTATGGATAATAAGGTGGCTAGGTTAAATCTTCCTCCAAGAAAATGAACAATCAAAGCTTCCCTTCCAGAATATAAATCATCTTCTTGTCATACATAACCTGTTAAACCTGAGAAAACAAACACAAAAACCCAAAGCATCAATCCGAACAAAGAAAACTCACAACTAGACGTAATTCCAGACTTAGGAATAGAAACGAAACAATTAAAGATATACTGCTTGTGGAATGAATGTTTGCAGATTTCCTGGAGTTTATAAAACTAAAGAATTAACAAAAACTTTAAGACTCCGGTATAAACAAAACTAGAAAAATTTCCAGAATTTTACACATGACGCCGTCAAGAGTAAACTCATGAAGCCGTCAGAAGTGGCCTGCAGAAATCTTTATGTTAAGTTTTCGGAAAATTTCTGGAAAAACTTATGTCCTACTTCCTGGAAAATCCTGCAAAACATCATTATTACTCGATACAAGCATTTGACTCTAATGAATACTAATACACATGTCCATATAATATTGTTGTGATCATGCTCAATTTCGTTCTTATAAATAAATTTGGATCTCCCTTACACTTATCTTTTGCAAAATACCTTTATATGCAATTAAGACGAAGTTAAAAACAAAATAAAGCATTTTCACAATTTACTTTGAAACATGAGCCACAAACAATAAAAATAAAACATGCATACGGAAACAAATAAAATCAAACAAACAAACAAACAAACAAATAAAAACACACAAAACATGGGTTGCCTCCCAAGAAGCGCTTGTTTTTGTTCGAGTCACGAGCCTGACTCTACCCTTATTTAACGGAAATAGGGGAGGTTTTCCCTACACTTAGGATTAAGTGTGGGTGAAAGTAGCGATACACACCCTTAGGGTGTGAATATGCCACGTGAGGTGAAGGGGGTGAGTGAATGGCTTCCTTCATCCTAAAACGACCCGGATAATATTGGTTGATGGGTGGGTCGGTTCCCCTTTTGTCTCCTAGAAATATATCTAAGGATGGAAAGGTGTGTAAAGATTGAGGATCCGGTTCATCAATACTAGGAAATTCCCTAGAACTAGGAGTAAGGTTATCACTACAAGTGTTCAAACCTACATCCTCAAGTGGTGCCTGGTCCAAGGGTTCTACCTCCATCGGAATTCCTAAAGTTTCTTCTACTTCTTCCGGGTAAGTCACGGGCAGTGTGTGTGCCTCAAATGATGGTTGAGTATTTTGTGGGCTTATGTTATTGACCTCATCATTCCATGTGTTAATATCACCTATATCCTCAACATGTGTTTTATTATAATCTAACCCTAACATTCTCCCAAGTATCTCACGTGCTTCTCTAGGCATCTCAACTTCTATGTCCGAATCATAAGGATCATCCTCAATATTCTGACTGCTATATACAAATTGCCCAAGAGATTCATCATATGTTTCTTGGGATTCATCATCATCGATCATAAAACCTAGGTCTTTTTTATCAATGTGATCATGCTCGGCTAAATCCTCCTCAATTGTTTTCTTAGGTAGTGATAATAGCAAACCTAGTGCTTCATCCAACTTATGATTTGTTGCAATTGCTCTCTCCGTAATTCCTTGACAAACTAGGTCGCATTTCCTATTGGCCTCACTAAAACTATATCTTAAACATGGAGGTTGTTCATAAGAATCTATCCTAGGTGAAGGCTCATATGATTCATAGGTGTCTCTAAATGAGGTATTTTGAACTCTTTGGTGTGTTAGCCGCTCAACCCTATCTTGTAATCTTAGAAGTCTAAGTGCAAAGTCCATTTTAAGCAAATTACAAACAAAATCACAAAGAAAAGATAGACTGCAAGAAAGCTACAAAGTAAAAAGAAAAAATATCACTTGAAAGGAATCTAATGAGTAGACCTAATAAAAATCAAATTCAACCTAAACAATAACTATTCCCCGGGCTGCGGCGCCAAAAACTTGATACGTGGGAATCGTAGCAGGCTTTACCTCTCAAGGGATCTTGAGAAGCTTACAACCCCCACCAGGCAGTGTACCTGATCGTTGTAGTATAGTATAGTGACAAGTACTGGGGGATTGATCGTTCAGCTAGGAATAGTGTCGTTAGGATTGAAATTAATCTAACTAGGTCTAAAGGTGACGGATGATTCTTTTTGTATTTTTATATTTTATGAAAAGCAAGTAAAAATCTCGGGTATTGGGAGAATGGGCGGAATTAATTGCTAATCAACTAACCCAAAAACTACTAATTAACAAGAAAAGTAAACTAGGGTTTTACAAGATAAGTGAAGCATGTCTACCTATGATATGTTACTCCTTGCTAGCTATCCAATCCTACCTATTGAATTGTAACCTTGTTTTAATTGACGGGTTGTATTCCTTAATACCATTCATGGGGTGGCGCACTTAACTCCCCAATCCTATGAGTGCCTACTTCACTCCTATGTCGAGCCGGCTAAGAAGCTCCTAACATGGGATCATTAGAATTTACTCATGCAGTAAATACAACCAATAAAACCTAGTGCACATCAGTTCATGTTTCCTAAGACGTTCAAGCATGTTACCATTTGGAGATCTGCCAGTTTTCTTAAGCCTAACATCGAATTCATTCAATCAAAACAAGAATCAATAGGAAACAAGAATTATAATCTAAACCAACTAGAATTATTGAAGTTGTCACGCCTTAATTGATGGAGATAGACACACACATCAACAAGCCCCTCATTGATGGAGATAGACACAACATCAACAAGAAATCAATGAGATCTAATCAATTATATACAAGTTTCACATAATCATAAGTAGACACAAGGTGAATTAGCAAAACATCATCAAAGAAGAGCAATCAACAATGATAATGGAAAACATAATTAAGATAGAATCAACAAACCAATACATGATGTTTAAGGAGTGATTGAAACCCTCTAAGTTGCTGGAAAAACACCTACCTGAACCCAGGAATCGACCTTAGGGTTTAGGGCTTACAAAAAGTGAAGTTATGATGTTATATTTATAGGCATGTTTTCTGTCGGAAAGGCTTGATGGCGTCAGCCCGTTCTTCTTGACGCCGTCACGACCATTTTTTCACCAAATTGTAGATCTCTTCATCCTCTTCGCGTGGGCTTTTGAATCACCTCAATCCGAGTTCGTATACAAAAGTTATGACCAAAACAATATCAGCTACTCCGCGCGCAAGTTTTGACAAGTTAACACATGACGGCCTTGGGTGACGCCTTCACGTTCCTTCTGGGCCGTCACCACTTTTACTCTTGACGCCGTCATAAAAAACCTCTTGACGCCGTCAGGTACTGTTCCCAGCAAGGAAAATTAAGACTTTGCCGTTTTCTTCACTTTTATGCTCCAAAAACGTCCAAAATGCTTCCTTTTCCAGAATTCACTCCCAAAGTACCTAAAATCACAAAAGGAATGATTTAGGTCAATATTTGATCAAATAAATTCAATTCCGGGCTTAAATGACCCCCTAAAAGTGGTTCATTTTTCGCCTCATCAAAAGCTCAAAACCCGATGGACTGGTCCATTCACTATTGCTAAGGTTTATCCTTATGGCACCGTCGAATTATCACAAAATGACGGTCCAAATTTTAAAGTGAATGGACATCGGTTGAAACACTACTTTGGAGAGGACATACCATCCATATCTCTGATTCTTTCCCCAAGGACAATTGAATTCTGGGATCGAGTCAAGCTAGCGACTCGATGAACAAAAACAATAGCACAATACGGGTTTTCACCCGTATCTCTGATTCTTTCTACTTTCTACCACCTAGTGTGGGGGAATGGCCAATCCCCCGCTGTTTGAAAAATGTATATATGTAAATAAGTTAAAAAAAAAAAAAAAAATAAAAAATAAAAATAAAAAAAGATGTGTATATATAGAAATAAAGTGAAATATGGTATTTCCACAGTTAGATTCGAATATTAGCTTTTTCCGTTCAAAGAGTCGGCATAATAGCCGGGACTTTGAATATTGAGGACAATATTCATTTCTAAGTGTGGGGGGGGGGGGGGGGGGGGATTCTAGTGACTTTTATCAAAATATATCTTCTAGTACCTCCGTTTTTTGCTAAAATTTTCAAAATTTTTTCACTTTATTTCAAAATTTTTGTGGTAATCAGTCCGCCAGGTCTAACCGACAAAGGGATTGGATAATCCAGGAGCAAACGGCTCTTGGTAAAGATAACTCAAATCCGTTTATGGCTTGCAATTTGCCCAAAATTGTATGGTACCTCAACTCGCCATATCCCATAAAGCGAATGAGTTGGCTAGCCCGCAAGATTATGGCTTGTGATAAAGGCAGTGGAAAATCCATAATTGGTAATCAACTCACCAAGATGTTGACTTTGTCCATCAAGAGTTGGCTAGTCCAGGAGCAAACTGCTCTTGGTAAAGACTAATCAAATCCGTTGACAGCTGGTGGTTTGCTCAAAATCACACGGTTATCAGGTGTGCCACAGTTCTTACACCTGGCTACTCCAGAAGTGATGGCTTTTGGTAAAGAGTTTTTCAAATCCATCAAGTTTCCTAAAAAGATTGCTAGGGACTAGCAATAGTTTAGTGTGGGGGATTGATGAGTGCTCAAACACTCATCATTTTTGTCGTATTTAAACTGCCAAAACATACAAAAACAATCAAAAAGATACCAAAATACTTAAATTATCCCAGGGATTGTGTTTTATGTGTTTTAAATGCAAAATGTGCAAAAACAAATGAAAAGCGATCAAAGTTTGCAATATTGGCAGTTTCAGTCCCCCAAGTTTCAAAACTTCTCAAAATTAGTCCCTATGCATTTATTTTGAAAGGAAAAGTCAACCCAAGCTTTTGAAAGTCAAATTTCACAAAATATTACACTTGGGTCATGAGTTTTCAAAAATTACATGTTTGGTCCTTGAGTTTTCAGAGTTGGCAAAATAGGTCCCTGGGAAATTTTGAAAATTGAAAATGGCAAAAATGGTTCTTTGACTTTGGATTTGTAACATGATTGGTCCTTGGTATAATATGGGAAAATTACAGTTTCAGTCCTCATGTTTTGGGAAATTACAAATTTGGTCCTTGTTACACTAAATACCAACCGGACCCTTATTATTATCTAAAACCAAATCCACCCAAAAATTCCCAAGCCCAAAACCATTCCCAAAGCCCACTCCCCATCCAGCCCATCCCTTTTTAATATAAAAACCAAGCGGGGTCAAACAGTCAACGCGGGTCAAACGACCCTTGACCACCTTCTTCCCCCCAACACCCAACGCAAAACCAGGGAGGAGTTGTCCCCTCCACATGCTCCCCCCTCC
Organism: Artemisia argyi; assembly: GCA_030686995.1. Classification (NCBI taxonomy): domain Eukaryota; kingdom Viridiplantae; phylum Streptophyta; class Magnoliopsida; order Asterales; family Asteraceae; genus Artemisia; species Artemisia argyi. The sequence goes on along the minus strand of CM060680.1, from coordinate 88,393,343 downwards.
TCCATTAGCCCCCCACAATTAATGTGGTCACCAACCCACACCAACCTCCACCACCACAATAAATTCACCTCGCCTAACCCACTCAGTTTGCCCGTTTCATTTTTTGGCGGGAAAAAGCAATCAAAGGCTAGGAGTGATCATAATGCAATTGAACGGCTGGGATATGGTCAAGGGTCAACACAAAGACTAGTGGGACTCTCAAATTGGTCCAGGAAGCCATGTGAGAAGAGAGAGGTCTTATTTTTATGTCGTATTATTTATTAAGCTCATAGAAGCCTTAGAAAGTGTGTAATATTGTAGTTGTAGTTTTAGTAATATTGTAATTTACCTTTGTAACTTAGTTTTTAATCAATGAAAGCAAGTTTTTAAGTTTAATTTCTGTTTGAATTTTCAAGCTCCATTCAAATTTCTCAAGTGTTAATTTAAGGTTCTAATGTGTGTATAAGTCATTCATAAGCACATGTAAACTCAGAAAACAAACTTTTAGATGCTTTACAAGCTTGTGCCAACATCCTTAATTCAGTTTCCATAAATACTAAAAAATTAAGAAAAATAAAAATAAAATAAAAAAATGGACAAAGGTTGAAGCAGCTTGGGATTTAGTTGATTTCTGGATTGCAGAGGGTAATAGGGGCATGTGGGAGCCATTAGGTGGTATATGGTTCAGGGATCAATTGGTTTGAGCAGGAAGCATATTGTGAGTTTCTTGTTTCATTCTCACCTTTTATTACTTAGTTACTTTTTGTAGCTTGATTCTGTGATAATTGTGTTTATTTAGTTTAAATTTGTGTAATTTAGTTCTTAAAACAGTTGGTTAAGTGTGAGAATTAATTGTTCCATTAAACCTGTCATTTGACTGTCTAAATTGAATCTTAGTGATCTTTGGTAATTCTTGTTGTTATTGTTGTTTAGCTGTGTATTTTAGCATAATATGGTGATATATGTTTTTGCGATTCAGTAGTGTAAGATTAGTTGGAGTTTTGTTTGCTAAATCGCTCTTGCAAATTTGTTAAGGGGTGTTTGGCTTAAGCTTAACTGTGGTGCTCTTGTTGTTTTTTATCACAACTATTGGTTTCATCAAGTCACTTGGGATGATATAGGGTCTGGGTGACCAATTTCTGAGTCTTAAACATAGCTTAAAGTCAAAATCATAAACAATCTCACCCACACAATTAACTGTGTGGGATTTCAAGTTTAAAGTCCTTCTCAACTTAGCATAAGGTTTGTTTTTAACTAAAATCAATCTTCTTTTAGCCTAATAACATGTTTTCAAATCATTAGAGGCAACCAAAGTTCATAAAAGTCAAACACTTAAGTTTTTTGAAAAAGTCAAAAGTGTATCTTTCCAGAAATCTCAAAAATGGCTTGAATTATTGTGAATTTTATGGGTTGTTTTAGGCTCTGAAAATTGTTGTGAGTATTGTCTACCAGTAGTACTTGTGATTTCCAAACTTGTTGGAATTTTGTGATTTTTCTTAGTGGACCTTTTTGCCCCTTGAAAACACTTGCAGGGCAAAGGTGTGCCCTGTGCACCAGCAACTCAGTCACAACCACCACTTTGGTGGTTCATTGTGACCACTCCAGTGGGTCCCATTGACCCATTTTGGTTCCAATCAACCCCCCTCCTAGCAGGATTGGGGTTTTGACCAATTGTTTGACCATAAGACCTGTGGACCCCACCTGGAATTGCTCCCAAAGACTGTCCCTTTTCTGTCTCAGAACCAAATAAGCAAAGTGCTTATTGTGGTATTTTAGCTTATTCAGTTAGCTTATTTGTGTGAAACTTGTTTAGACTTGTTCATATAACTCATTTGCATCAGTTTTTACCAAGGTGGACCCCACATTAGTTCATTTGAGCTTATTCTCACCCTTGGTCAAAGAAAGTCAACTGTCAAGGGTATAAGCATTTGAAGTGCTTATTCACTTGGTCTCAGCCAAACTCATTTCACAAAAGTTGCTTAGAATCATATAATAAGCAGTTTTGAAAAAGAAAATTCCAAATAAGCCCAACTTAATAGAAGTGATAGCTTCTATTTAAGCCAATTGGCTTATTCTTCAGCTTATTAATAAGCAATTCCTATTTTTATAATTTTCCTAGGCTTCTGGTATATAAAAATAATTTCTGCAATTTTTTCAGATTTTTCTTGCATCATTTAGTATTTTTCTTAATTTAAATTAGTTTTTAGTAATTATTAAATAGTTAATAATTAATAATAATTAATTAGAAAATCAGAAAAATATAAATTAAATTTTAAAATTAGTTTTTAGTTATTTTTTATTTTTCCAAATTTTATTTTTAATTTTCTAGTGTAATTTAATAATTAATTAGAATTTAGGTTAATTTAAATAATTAAAAAGTAATTAATAATTAGTTAATAATTAGTAATAATTAATCAAAAAGTCTTAAAAATATATTTTCATTTCTAAAATCAGTTTTATAGTATTTTAGATTTTTCTAAGTTTAAATTTTATTTTTCTAGGTTTATCTCATAATTATTTGTAATTTAGGTTAATATAATTAATTAAAAATAATTAGAAAATTAATATTTAATTAATAGTAAATATAGAATTAGTGTAAAAATTAGTTTTAAATTTCCAAATTTTTTTTTTAATCATTAGGTTTGTAAAAATACCATTTTCATACCAGTAGCCTTTTCAGATCACCTCGTTCACTTTTTATCCTACGTACGTTTGTTCGCGTTTTCAGCAAACGTACGGTTTTTAAGTTTTAAGTGATTTCTTCTCAATCTCAATTCCCGTAATCATTCACATAGCTTTCCTAAGATATTTTGTTTAATAATTTCCAAATAATTCTCATAACCAACCTTCTCTGTGAATAAACACCCGATCACAAAGCACGCTCAGTCACAATTCACACCTTGTCGGGATTTAACGACCTGGTGATACCTTATATTACCCGGAGATTGTTTCTAGACTTTTTGACTTTGTTGACCATTCCTTGGTCAATATGAGTTTACGGTTTAGCACCAATCATCTACTTTCTCCTAGAAGCTTTCATATGAAGTTTCAAACATTAGTAGATTCAAATTGTTACAAGAGTTGCATAATTAGATCAATTTGAAGAACTCATATATATTATTGTTAGTTACAAGTGTAGACCTTTATGGAAATTTTGACATTTTTTTATGCATATTACTGCATCAAATTTGGCTACCACCAGTATGATGAAATTTTTAGAATTTAAATAACATAACAAGTATATAAATAAATCATATAAACATCAAGTACACGCGGAAGCTATGGATCTATTTAACATATAATTAATTAACCATAATTTAAATAGTAACGTACCTTTGGATTATAGAAAAACAAGAATCACTTCAACAAACCTTGAATAATTGATGAACCCTAATAAGGGTTTATAATGATCAATGAATAACCCCTTATCATTTTGTTATTCGATCCAAGATATTAACTATAGTAAGTTAATACCACGTTCTTGTACACACGAATTAATAATGTATTAAAGTTTATGCTAGTAAAACACAAAACAATAATTTGCTTAACAAGAAAATCGATCAAGAAACCCTAAGGGTTATTCGTCGATTATTTAACAAGAAAAGGAAGAGACAAACACAATTAGGGTTTAGTGTGTGTACAAAAGTAGACCAAACAATGAACCCTTCAGTTTGTTTATATAGTTGTAGAAACTTAGAGTCCAAGTTAGAGTGGGATTGGGTCTCTCCCAATAGCCCACGACCGGCCAAACCCATAGAAGGGATTCCGGAACCTTCTCGACCTTCTAATTCCACTTTAGTCCTTCTCTTTTGATATTTAACGATAGTTAGCCAATTCCATTAACTACTGACGATCACTAGTCCTTATCTTGTGTTTAAATAATAAAGATATATAACGTTTTATATACATTAACGATCAATCATTAATATTCATTCGTAACGTGTGCAATCCCGTGGCCTCGGGTTCGAAACTAGTCATATACATATTAATATTTATCCATAAACTCTAACAGCTCCTACTTGGTTAACATTTAGCAACACGCCAATGCCCCTAGTACAACTTGACTGAGGTCTCCTGGAAAAACCTTTAATGATTTATTATTATTATTATTATTATTATTATTATTATTATTATTATTATTATTATTATTATTATTATTATTATTATTATTATTATTATTATTATTATTATTATTATTATTATTATTATTATTATTATTATTTTTTATTATAACGTCACTTTTCATTGAAAACTTTGAACTTACAGAAAATTGGAGGGGAGTCTAGACACAATCTGCGCTCCCACTCCTTTTTGAATACAGAAACTAACTCGATGAAAAATAAATACACCACTCTTAATGTTATTAGAGTGGCTGCTGGCAAGAGACGTGATACGAGAAAGTGTATTCAAAGCTTCCAACTCGAGTTCCCCAAACGTAGAAAAAGCAAAAGGGACGAACTTATTATTATTATTATTATTATTATTATTATTATTATTATTATTATTATTATTATTATTATTATTATTATTATTATTATTATTATTATTTTATTTTTAAACATCACTTTATTGAAAAACAAAATAGGATTTTACAAGAAATTAGTGGGGAGCCGAGAGACTAACTGGGCCCTCACACCTCTAGCTATAGAAAAACCAATCCTACTAAAAATATGTGGAGCAGCACGTGCTCCAATGTCTTGGGTCATAAAGAATCGTCGGATACGCTTTAATAAGGTCACTGCATCCTTTTCAAGTTCTCCAAAAGAAGATAATGAAAAGGGGAGGAACCCATATCCAATATCAGCGCATTTAGCCGCATACTTGACACGTTTACATTGTGCGGCTTCAATAACCACCCGACCGGGCATAAAATCAAACATGCACGAACGCGTCAAAGGTGACGATCCTGTAAGATCAACACAAACATCAAGGCCACCATCCCAAGAGTAAAGTAACATATCAGCTGGACGTAAGGTTTTGTCCCTCTCTCCATGAAGCCCAATATCCACCTCCTTACGAACTGAAACTCCAGACTGGAAACATATATCAACAAGAACATCATGCACAACATTATGCCGATGTTTAATACCAACTATACCTGCGCACGATACAGCATGATCTCCGAAAATATCTCCAGGAAAAACCTTAGAACAAGCTGAACATGGCATCTGGACAGTAAAAAGAGGAACACCCAACCAATAACATAACACACATCGGTAAGTCCTGGCATTCATAGTTTGTCCCAATCCGGATATCGGTGCCACCCTAAGCCAATCTGACGTGTAATCCTCTTTTAGTGAGTTCCATAAAGCCATCTGTATATGGGATAAATGGAAGGTAGATTCAACCGTTTGGGCAACACGTGTGAAATGTATATCTGCCAATTTCTTCATAAGTTTGGGGGCAGCGATCTCACTAGGGTTACTCAAAAGGTCAATATCCATATTCACATTAAAAGTACACAAAGCATCATTAAAAGAGGGACCAGTAGTCACAATACCAGAACTACGGAGAAGCTTAGTCTGTAAGCTGGCCGATTGAAGTCTAGAAGCAAGGAAGGCATAGTTCAAGACATCACCTGCAGAATACACACCAAGTCCCCCGAAAGCAAAGGGTAGGGTGGCTAGTCTCCATTGCCAATCACCAAACCCAGGTCCAGAGGCAGTGACAATACGTTCCAAAGAAGAGTGAAGTGCTGCATCAAAAGAAACCTGAGCACTCTCAAAGACCCGAGGAGGACATGTGCGCATAGAAAAATACAACTTGGAAATACCTGCACATGCACGCAGTAGCAACAACTCACATTGGGGATCATTAAGCCTAGCAACAGCATCCATAAGTTCAATAGTTTTAGCAACCCTTTTTATAACAAGCTTACTACTAAACTCAAAATCCACACTGGCGGGCCCCCCTAATAATTTAACACCATGCGAAGGTCGAGAAATATTAGGGGGAAAACACCAACATACCTGCTCCTAGGGTCATCCTTTGGCCAAAAAACCTCTGTTTTATCAACGTTGAGGTGTAAACCACAACTAGGTCCATCCATCATAATCAACTCTAAAACCTTCCCCACAAACAAGGTATCTCCAATAATAGTACCATCATCAAGATACCAAGCTTGAAGAGAAAGAGTAAAAGAGTCCCTAATCTTACATGCCAAGGGATGTAACACTAAGGCAAAAAGAAGAGGCCCAAGCGGATCACCCTGTTGCACCCCTTGGTGCGACCATAAAGTATGCTCACCATAATATAATCTAGCAGGACTGGAGTAACAGAATTCCATGCAACGTGAAATAGCCGAAACATGAAGGCGAACTTCTCGTAACATAACTGCACGATCCACCATATTGAAGGCGTTTTTAAAGTCCACAAACAACATCGATAAACCCACATCGCCCCCACGATCTTCAATCAACCGATTCACAGCATGAAGGATTGCCTCTCCACCCCCCGAAACACCCACGCCAAATTGCAAACCGTCAAAATAACCATCCAAAGAGTGGCCAATCATAGAAGCACAAACCTTGGAGACTAAACGCCTCCAAACAGTCCCAACAGCGATAGGACGGATCCCCCCTCCTGGTTTAACCAAGGGCATGAGAGGAGCACTAGCAACATACTCGCCCAACACCCTTGGGCATTTACCCTCAAGAAAAAGGTTCACCACCTGGGTGATAGAAGCGACTAACTCATCATAGATGGAAACAGCAGCACCGTTTAAACAATCCAAAAGGTGTTGGGCACGCAGACCATCCCTTCCACAAGAAGTACCACGAGGGAAACTCTTAATCATATCAAGAACCATACCAGGAGATGCCAAAAGGTGATGATGATCAATAGGTATATCTGGCAAAAGGGGGCAGATTGAAAGGGATGCTTAGCTTTTAGATCCGCAAGACTAGTATCATCATAAGCCGCAATACCCGAAGAAGAAAGAACTCTGACAGCAGCAGTATAATGGCCATCACAAATCTTCCTCTTACACTACTTGATATTACGGTCACCCAAGTCCAAGTTTTCCTCATCAATATTAGACCATAAATGGGGAGGGGGGTTCAGCTAAAACCTCACGCACAACTTGCAAACTATCACCAGGTGTGCCCCAAGATGAAATGGCATTAACAATATACTCTTCCTGTCGTTGACGCTTGGTAACAGACCTACACTCTTGATTACTCCTCGGGCTAAAAGTTTTAAGCAGACAAAGAGGCAAGACTAACAAACTAACCCAGCAAGAAATGTCATTAGGCGAACAAACAACCTTATCAAGGGCTCCTTTCAAAAGCCGAGAAAACCCCAAACGACATTTAGGAGGGATGGATTTGACAGAACGCAACCCCTTAGAAAGTAGAGTATCAAGGAGATGTAAATCAAAACCACCAAACTCATCAGAAACCAAATCCTCAACAAGAGCAACATCAGAAGGAGCCTGTGGTTTGGTAAGATCATACAACACGAACCGAACGACACCATCACCACAATCAGGAGGTGACACAAAATCAGACCCCCCACCATGTCGACACTTAGCCCGGAAAGTATGCGTTTTGAAACAACCACCACATAACCACAATCCCATACGCTTAAGAGTAACCTCAGCCCTTTCAAAAACAACCAAATCCGACACAAGAGAATGTCTAGTGATAGCCCGCGCCTCCCCATTGAAGTGTCGATCGCGGAGATGTGTGATCAAATAAGTCTTGGTAAGCCCATTTCCGCCCCCATCACGACACCCACTAAGACCCGCGAAGGGGCAATGGAATCTCACAATAGACATAGGAAAATATCACCAAAAGTAAAGGCCAAATAAACTCCAAAACGGAATACAAAATAGAATCCTGCTTCACAAAACAGTATGGCGACTACGTCAGCACTGTAGCAACCAAATAGGTGACAGTATAGCAGCACAAGAAGCACACAAAAACAGTTCACACACTGTTCTGAATACCAAGCAGTGTAGCAAACGCTATAGCAGCACTAGAAGCCCACAAAAACTGTTCACAAACATTTCTGAAACACTGTTCTAAAAACCCAGCACTGTAGCAAATGGATAGCAGCACTAGAAGCCCACAAAACCTGTTCACAAACATTTCTAAATACCCAAAACAGTTCTGAATAACCAACTTGTAGCTGCACACAAAACGTTCTGACTAGCCAAACACCACAACCTAACAGAACGCAGAAAACTAAACAGCAAACCCTAACGAAACAAGATAACAAAACCCTAAACCAACCTGTCCACACAGCCCTTAACGCAGAAACTAATCAGTAATCCCACAAAGATGCTTGATAAACGAACCACAAGCGAACTAGAGGTTGCGAAAGGATCCACCACAAGCGACCCAGGAACCAAAGATCAATTACAAAAGGTTTCCAACCGGAACCCTAGAGGAAGGAACTGAGGGGAAAAAAAATCGGAGCCCTAATAAAAACAAAGAGAGAATGATAGTAAAAACCTGTGAAATTCAACAGATGATGTTGAACGAATGATCATGGATTGAGATCAAGATGATCCCAAGAGAAACGATCAGCCACAATCGCCCCTAGAGAGGGAGAAAAACTGTTTCTATTATTATTATTATTATTATTATTATTATTATTATTATTATTATTATTATTATTTTTATTATTATTATTATTATTATTATTATTATTATTATTATTATTATTATTATTATTATTATTATTATTATTATTATTATTATTATTATTATTATTATTATTATTATTATTATTATCCTTTTGTTTATAATACCATGTTAATAAAGATATGGATCTTAGTCATTCTTTAGTTAACAATTCTGTTTCTCGTTGTTTATAATTGACCAAGATTAGCAAAACATCTGAACGTATTCCAGATAGACTTTGGGCGTGCGCACGCAAACATCTTGTCAACCCTACGAGGGGCCCAGCAGTATTAAACTTCAAAACAAATTTGTAGGGACAAATTCTATCTTGACTACACGCAATAACCCATGAACTTTGCAACACTCCTGAAAATAATCCTTATAACTACCAGTTACGGATAGCGGTAAATTGCTTCACAGAAATGCACTACATAGTCTGAGGATAACTATTTTCATGATTTACTTAATGACAAGATCCATAAAGTAAACTCATGAAGTTGGGTAAGTCCTATATTCAATTCATTGAATATTATGCGAAATTGGTATGACAACGCATCAATATACTTTCTAGTATATTCTAACCAATACTCAGATTTGTCTTAGTTTAATGATATTCCTATATCATTAATTGACAACGGACAATTTAGAATAACATAAGTTATTCACGGATTTAAACATGCAAATATAGGATGCAATCTATTATTAATGAAAACAAACATACAAAGTACTTTAATTCATTATAAATAATAATTGCTTAATATCCCTTATCCAAATACTAAATGGATCAATGCATGATAATTCTAGTTAATGAATTTTGTCTTAAGTAATGACAATTATACTTGTTGACAATTATGCCTCAAGTAATGACAATCATACTTGTTGACAAGGCATTATTTCAATTAACTTTGATCTATTGAAATTTTGAGAATACTTATTTCAAGAATTCAATTATTGAACTTCTTGTATGTACGCATTCAACTATCTTGATATTGCCACATAATATTTCATAAATGGTGTGGCATCCTCAATCACTAACTTAAGACAATCAAACTTTCAAACATTTTAAAGTTTTAAAGTATTCTAATTCTTTAATGTATAATGCAACTATGCTCTTAGTTGAGCACAAATAGTTCAAATGGCTATTAACAAGGATGAAATCTTACCATAACTAGTTATTGAGTGTCATCTCAATTAAATCAGCATCATTGTATACAAAACACAGCATGCTCTTTAAAATTCCATGAACTTAACATCCATTGCGTAATGTTTGATGCCTTCTATTCATTCAAGATTTATTTTCGGCTATAACAATTAAACAACAATTTGTCATATTGTTTATACTTTGAATTTAGGAGCAATTCCAGGCTAAGGATCATTATTCTAAGTCCAAACATATTCCATTAAAATATTAATTACACAAGTTATCTAATAAGTTTTAATTGGATATCAAATATTGTCAAATCATATTGCATTTAAGCATGATACAACAATAATATGATTCACATGAAAAATCCTTCAGTGACTTCATTCATGTTCTATATTTTCAAAGATATATATCCATTTTCTAAATGATATATCATGTTCTATTAGAATTAATTACCGCACATGTTGATTAAATAATAATTTTTTGTTCCAAGGTTGTATATTTTATTTTCTAAATCTTCTAAGTAAAGTTTCATTCCAAACGAAGACTTAAAATTTTACCTTTTATGGAATGTTACTTTTTATATGTTCTACAACATATATAATTTAGTAAATTAAATATAATACTCCCACTAGCTTTCAGCAATACTTAGAAATTATCTTATTTCAATTATAAATCAAAACATGGAATTTAATAATTAAACATAAGAGTAATCTCTTAGATGCATGCATTTATCCATTCATGGATTATTGCACTTTGTAAACTTTCAAAGATTTATTTGAATTCATAAACTCTTTTTGATTACTTACCGTCCTCGCTCAAGTAATCATTCAAGAAAAAGTTTTTATATTCATTGTCAAATTTCATATTCATGAAAATAAGTATGACATTAACATCTTTGTATCTTTAATGTGCTTAGGAAAGAGTATTCAATCATAGTTAATTGCTTAAGTATGATTAATAATCTTGTTACAAGACATGCATCAAAATATGTATACAATTTTGTCCATATGATTTCTACACAAAGATTAAAACCACTAGGGTTACATTGTCTTTGAATAAACTCATCTTCATTCACTAACTATTAAGAATTAAGATAAACAAAATTTTTCAAAATTTGAATATCTTTATGAACAGCATCTATAACATTCATAGTATGAGTAATTTATCCAATTCAATATTTGGTAATACATCATCATATAATCCTCAGCATATTAATTAAATATCTGAGATATTCAAGTGGATCTATGAATGAGAATTCCATCATCTTGAGGTTTATCATTTACATGTTTAGCCTCATCATAATTTTCACTAGTATGTTTTTAAAAGATTATGTATCTTATAATTTTATCTTTTCAAGATAAAAAATTTCCACTTGCCTTTAGTAATATATAGATTATCTATAAATACTTAGCAATTAGAGCAACAATACAATGTTCTCTTTTAGGACATTACAAATACACATTGACAGTACGTTCCTGACTTTAGTTTGTTAATAACCTTTCCATAAGCTTCTTAACAAATTCAGAACTTCAATTTAAGACTTAATGTGATTCATCACATTTCATAATTTAATGGTGTCTTATTAATCTTCTAGGAGTCTAATTGAGTATATTCAATCCATACTCAATTTTCTAACCTTGATAACTTTTGGAAGAAAAGAAGTCATAATGATTTTTAATCAAACAATATAACAAGTTTTTGATTTCCCTAACTGAACATACCATAAATATGTGGTATTTCATTAGAATTAATATTGTAAGACAGTCTAACAATATATAAGATAACCATATTCCTTTTGGTGTACCTATTTACCAACTAAATCAACTTAATGGTATAATAGTATTTCCAAACCAATTGCATACTTTATAACACAAGTACTTTTGACCAAGTCACTTCATGTTCATGTCTCATCAAAAACATAAACTTGTTATAATTCCACTATACGTTATTAATCATTGATCAACTCAATGACTTCTTGCATATGTCTTAATTAAAAAACCATAACAAGTTAACGTCTTACTTTATTATAAGTCTTGTAATAATTAAAAGACTTCATGTTTATACGAAGATATAAACAAGTATAACTAAAGTATTCTAGAACACCACCATTTGGTTTTAATAGTAATTTCAAGTTAATTTATTTACTTTATTTATTTATGTCATTCTAAGAATACATAAATATTAGAGTTGAAGTTGTCTTCGTATCATATTGACACATGTTCTAATAGCTATCTAATTTAGAAACAGTAAATTATCCATGTACGGTCTCACGTAATCATGGAAATTTCCCTTGTTGTTATAAACTAGTCAAGTTCTCACTTAAGCTAAATTGCAACCCCAAGTGTTTCTTGGATTAGATGTGTATCAGAATGTGAGTCTCTTACTTTGCAGTCAAGAGAATCCTTTAAATCATATTCTTGTGTGTTGTACCTTGCACACAATAAGATTTCTCCCACTTGTGCATGGAACAACATCATGTACCACTTAAACAACACGCACGCGTTTGTTAATGTGAACAATATGATTGTGTCAATGATATCAACATAACTAGTAGATATAGAGCTACTTAATTAACAAGGAAACACACATGACTATCCTTGAAAATTTAGTGTCTATATTTGGAAAGTTTTTATTTTGAGATATTCAAAGATAATGTAGATTACTACCAAGATAACAATCCTTGTAGCTCCCACTGAATTAGAGATCATTACTATAATTCCTTATTCAGTAATACAAACACAATGCTCCAATTGGATTTGAAAACATTGTAAGTGTTTCATTAACGAGTGACAGAAAATAGTGTGCTATTCACTTTCCTACACCTTTGAGAAAACCCATTCGTAACAATTACTTAGGTACTAAAAGAATGTATTCTACTACTGATGAGGCGAAAAATGATCCATTTTTAGGGGGTCATTTAAGCCCGAATTCGAATTTATTTGATCAAATATTGCCCTAAATCGTTCCTTTTGTGATTTTAGGTACTTTGGGAGAGAAATCTGGAAAAGGAAGCAATTCGGACGTTTTTGGAGCATAAAAGTAAAGAAAACGCCAAAGTCTTAATTTTCCATGCTGGGAACAGTAGGTGACGGCGTCAAGAGTAACTCCCTGACGGCGTCAAGAGCAAAATTCCATGACGATCCAGTACAGATTTGACGGCGTCACGAAGGTAGGGCATCAAGAGTAAAAGTCTTGACGGCGTCAAATGTAGATCAAGGCAGTCCAAGAATAGTTTTGGCGGCAAGGTGACGGCGTCACAAGGTTGGTCTTGACGCCGTCAGACCCCTTTTCCTATATATAGTTTTCTAATTTTCACATTAAAAAGAGAGAAGTTTTGGAGAAACCCTAAGTACGATTTTGGTGCAAATTTTACAGGTTTTTCAAGGGTTCCAAGCCCTTGATACCTTTCATGTGTAATTGAGATAAGTGTTCTTTTAATTCAATCAATATGTCTATGTGTTGGTTGTCTATATCTTGTTCTTGTCTTAATTCCATCATGCTAGGCTAGATCTATCTTGTGTTTGCTTGGATCTAATGAAACCTAGATGTTAATTATGAGTTGATTACTTGTTTATACTTGTCTTGGATGAATGATTTATATGTTAGGCTTAAGAAAACTGGCAGATCTCCAATTGGTAACATGCTTGAACGTCTTAAGAAACATGAACCGACGCGCACTAGGTCTTTATTGGTTGTATTTAATGCATGAGCCACTGTTTAAAATCCCTATAGTTGTGCTGGGCATGGTTTAGGAGGAGATAAGAGCTCATAGAAATGGGGAGTTCAGTGTGCCACCCCATGAATGGTATTAAGGAATACGATCCGTCATCCATGCAATTATAACAAGTAATTAACGTGTAAAAGATGTCTAGGGAGTAGTGAAATCTAAGTAAACACATTTTCTCCACTTATTGCTCACAACTTTAGTATAATTTAGTTTATTTTCATTTCTAGTATTTTATTTTGATTGCATCTTTAGTATTGGGTTAGTTGATTAGCAACTAATTCCGCCCAAATCCTTCAAACCCGAGATTTTTACTTGCTTTCTAAAAAATATAAAAATACAAAAATAATCATCCCTCACCTTTAGAACTAGTATTTAGGTTTTCTAATCCTAGCGACACTATTCCTAAGCTGAACGATCAATCCCCCGGTACTTGTCACTATACTATACTACAACGATCAGGTACACTGCCTGGTGGGGGTTGTAAGCTTCTCAAGATCCCTTGAGAGGTAAAGCCTGGTGCGATTCCCAAGTATCAAGTTTTTGGCGCTGCAGCCCGGGGAATAGTTATTGTCTAGGTTAGAATTTCTTTTTATTAGGTCTACTTGCTAGATTCCTTTCTAGTAAGATTTTATTTTTATTTTTAGGTTCTCTTTAGTCAATCTTATTTCTTTGTGCCTTTGTTCGTAACCACCCGACATCAATGACAACGGGAACATCTTTGAACCCGTCATCCCACCACAACAAAACCCACCATTAGAACCCCTTAGGCCCCGAACCTTAGGAGAGTATTCCCGACCTAGCCACCAAGGCTACCGAAACACCATTGAGCTCACCGGAGCCAATGTGACCCCCTTGCGATCCGACACCATCCGGTTGGTGCAAAGCGGATGTGCATTCCATGGACTTCGTTCCGAAGATCCAAACCAACATCTTAAGGACTTCCTCAAAATCGTAGATTCCATAGACCTAGATGTTGCAACTAGAGAGACAACCCGATTACGCCTATTCCAATTCTCTCTACGGGATCAAGCTAGTCAATGGCTTGAGCGTTTATCCGCTGGATCCATCACCACATGGGATGATCTCACCACTCGTTTCCTTGCTCAATTTTTCCCACCAGGGAGAACTACTAAGCTTAGAAATGACATCTTGATGTTCCAACAACGTCAAAATGAATCTCTTTATGAAGCATGGACTCGTTTCAAGGACTTACTCCAAAAATTCCCTCATCATGGCATATATCTTTGGCTCCAAGTCCAAATCTTTTATGACCATATCGACATCTCCACGAGGCGAGCCATTGACCAATCGGCCGGTGGTAAGCTACGTGATCTAAGGGCGGAACAATCATGGGAACTCATAGAAGATCTTGCTCCCTATGACAACGAAAGTTGGAATGATCCCCGTGACTTGAACAAAACGGTCAAGGCAATATCTTTGCCTTCGAACAATTCTAGCACTCCCGACCGTAGGATCATGGAACTTGAGGACCAAGTCAAGTTTCTCATGCAATCTTACGAAGCTCCTAAGCCTTCAAGCCAAGTGAACAAAATCATTTCTTCATGCAAATTATGTAGTGGTCCCCACGACACTCGTGATTGTGTGGAACTCCCCGGAACAGCTTTTTCGGACTACGCATCCACGCGTACCGACGAAGCGGGAGATAAGTGGTACACTTTCAAGCCCGAGCCAAACACATACGGTGATTCATACAACCCCTCTTGGAAAAATCACCCAAACCTTAGGTGGAAACAAAATCAACCCAATTCTTCCAATCCGCCTAATCGTTACCAACCAACCGGTCCACCCTCCAACCGTACTTTCAACAACAATCCTTCTAACAACTTTGGTAGTACCAACAACCTTGAAGGATTGATTTCTAAGTTCATGGCATCTCAAAAAGCTCGCATATCTAAGTTTGAAGCCGATTTCAAACAAAAGCAAAGCGAGATGACCACTAGAATTGACGCATTGTTGAAAGTTCTCAATGACCGAGAAATGGGAGCCCTTCCAAGCGACACAATCCAAAATCCAAAACTAAACGTTAATTCCATATCTTCAGTTTCGTCACCCACTTCGTGTCCACAATACTACTCGGTCAAATCAACAAGCACGTGTTTCAAACAAAACCAAATTCTTCAAAAGGACCAATCAAATAAGGCACCCAATATAGAGCCGGTCAAAAGTATAGTTGAAACACCTCCCACGCAAGACCTTGACGATGAATTCAAAGAACTTCACCTTGAACGCCCCGTCATTGATGTCTTAGCGCGTGCTCCTTACTATAGTGCCCTCCTAGAAAAATATGAGAAGTGTAAGCTAGGTAAAAATGGGACCGCCTTCGTTCAAAACAAGTTGCCTAAAAAGCTTGATGATCCGGGTATATTTGTTTTTCCTTGTAAGAAAGGAAGATCCGAAGCTTTCGACACACTAGTAGATTTAGGGTCAAGCCCCAACTTGATTCCCTTATCCTTATTCACCGCTCTTAAGCTAGGAAATTTAGAGGAAACGGAGGTATTGATAGGGCTAGCGGATGGGAGTATTGCCCACCCAGTTGGAATGATTAAGGATGTAGTTGTTCACGTAGGAAAGTTAACTATATTAGCAGATTTTCACGTCCTAGACATGGTTAGTGACACTACATGCCCATTATTGGTAGGAAGAGGATTTTTAGCAACCGCTAGCGCCATGATAGATTGTAAGGAGTCTGAGATAGCGGTAGGTGAAGGCGATACTTGGTCGGTGTACGATGTAAAGAAGCATAGTTATGATTGTGATGATGAACCGACACCGCATTGGATAGAGATGAATAGGAGACCATCTAGATATGGACCTTGGATAGAAAGGAACTTTATAGGACCTCAATGCCCATTTTATCTAGAGAAGGATTTCGTTGAAAAGACACATTCGGTGGAACAACTCATAGCTAGAGATGAAGAGCTAGACCCTTTTGAGGACCCCTTGGTCTTTAGGAAGATGATTGAGTTCTTAAGCGTAATGCCCATTAACATAGAAAGGAATAAATGGAAAAGAGAGGGAGACAAGTGTAAATGGAGGTGGGACAAGCCACCTAAATAAGGTGATGGATCATGGCATATGAGGATGAGTTTGTATGATCCGGATGGATAAAAGTTTGGAAGGTCATACCATAGTAAGGAAACCGATAGGAAGTTGAAACCTAAGTTTGATCCCAAAGATGTCCTCAATGAGGAACTCACCCGTGTCACGTAGTAACCCATGACCTTGAGTCTAGCTACAAGACTCATAAATAAAGAAAAGCGCTTCTTGGGAGGCAACCCATGTTTTGTGTGATTTTATTTGTTTGTTTGTTATTTGCTTCCGTATGCATGCTTAATTTTTATTGTTGGTAGATCATGTTTCTAAACTAAATAGTGGAAATACTTTACTTTGTTGTTTTGGCTTAGTCTTAACTCCACCTAAAGGTATTTTTGCAAAAGATAAGTGTAAGGGGAAACCCCAAATATGTTTTCAAGAAACAAACCGATCATGATTCTCCACAATATTAAATGAACATGTATATTCGTATTTGTTAGAGTCAAATGCTTGTATTGAGTCATAATGAAGTTTTGCAGGATTTTCCAGGAAGTAGGACCAAGTTTTTCCAGAAATTTTTCGGAAACTTAACATAAGAATTTCTGCAGGTCACTTCTGACGGCGTCAAGAGTTTACTCTTGACGGCGTCAAGTGTAAAAATCTGGAAATTTTACCGGTTTTGTTTTTCTAACGGAGTCTTATGGTTTTTGTGAATTATTAAGTTTTATAATCTCCAGGAGATCTGCAAACTTCATTCAACAAGCATTATATCTTATCTTGTTTTCTAGGATTTAGTAACTTATATAGGATGCCGTCGATTTTACGCGAGGTTGTCTTGTCTATTTTATCAGGTTTTACAGGTTATGTATGACAAGAAGATGATTTACATTCTGGAAGGGAAGCTTTGATTGTTCATTTTCTTGGAGTAAGATTTAACCTGGCCACCTTATTATCCATACCAAGCGAATCAGGGGAGTATTTGATTTCATTCTCTTTACTTTTTCACTTTTACATTCTTTACTTGAACATTGGGGATAATGTTCATCTTAAGTGTAAGGGGAGGGTAAAAAGATGATACCTTACATATGCACTTTCGCTTGAGTTTGTTTTGTTTGATGGTAGATGTGTAATAAAACTATGAGAAATACTTGTTAGTGCAATTTTAGCGCCAAATTTAAATTTTTTTACAATATTTAGGAGTGAAACTTTAGCCATAGCAAGCGTCTCATGGATAGGAGATTGTATGACTAGCACATAACCGTATATTCAGAAAAATTTTCCACCCAAATATGTGAGGTTCGCCTTTAGATTTGATAGGAAAAGCATTTACTATTAGTGCTTATGAGTGTACCGGTAGCATTTAGATTCTAGAACTTGCGTTAGTGATGCATCCCAAGACCGCTAGTGAGACTACATTCGTGTGGTAGGATTTACTACATGATAAGAGGCATTAGGATTACCCTTGTGTTAAACCCGTATCATAATTACTTGACCATTTATCTCATATTACTTGACTAGTTAAGTCAACTAAATTTTCCCACACCCTTAGCGTTGTACTCATTTTTAGTACACGATACCCCTAGTACACCCCTCCGAGCCTATCTTTTCGTTTCTAACTTTAAGCATTTTACTTAAAGGAAGAATTTGTTACACCCCACTTAAATGTACAACCAAATCGCCTTAGCCTTCCGTGTATGCGCTCATTTTTAGTGCATTATTGTTATTTGTTAAACCCTAAGTTAACTTTCTAATTGATTACATGGTTGCTAAGTCGAGTCATATCCTTGTACATATTGTTTTGGGACGATTGGGACTCATGGGTAAAGTACTTATTGTATGGAGTAATGGGGAAGAACATCATATTATTACCCCCATATGTGCGTTAATCTTAACAGTGCTCCAAGTGTTTTGATTTTCCTAATTCGAGTCATTAGATTAGTTTAATGTAAAGTATGTAAAGATTCAAGTGTAAGGGAAATGTTCATTCCCTATGATGTATTATTTTGGATGGTAGGGTAAGAGTGTATGCAAAAAAATAAATAAATAAATAAATAAAAAATAAAAAAAAAAATCGAAAAAATCAAGAAAAAGAAAAAAAAATAGAAAAAGGAAAAGAGAAAAAACATACGGACTACCATCCCTTTTTATTCTATGTTCATTTTATGTTTTTGTTATTTTTCATTTATTAGCTTAAGTCGAGTCTAGTCTTGGCTAAGCAACGCCATATTGTACATGTAATTAACCAAGATTGTTAACTCGCCACCAGTAAAACTTCCTTTATCCAATAAAACCGTGTATTTCATATCCCTACACCTAACGTTACAACCCTTTAAAAGACCTCTTTGATAGTTTATCCTAGGTGCTTACGCCATGTAGTGGAGGTTTGATCCTTTCCCAAGCCTATGGTAATCTATTTTGCTATGACAGGTAGTGAGAGATATCTTCCATTTCCATATTGTAATTTACACTTTATTACACCCGAGAGATGTGAGTATCTAAACACTATTTGTGAGGTGCTAGTGTATGACCTCCGTGCTTGTCTATTGGTCTTTAGTGGAACGATTATTTGTTGTAATTACTTTTATATTAGTGTTAAATGACCCCTAACTTGTATTTTGAGTAGAATAAAAGCGCATTTGCTTGAGGACAAGCAAATCTCAAGTGTAAGGGTATATGATGAGGCGAAAAATGATCCGTTTTTAGGGGGTCATTTAAGCCCGAATTCGAATTAATTTGATCAAATATTGCCCTAAATTGTTCCTTTTGTGATTTTAGGTACTTTGGGAGAGAAATCTGGAAAAGGAAGCAATTCGAACGTTTTTGGAGCATAAAAGTGAAGAAAACGCCAAAGTCTTAATTTTCCATGCTGGGAACAGTAGGTGACGGCGTCAAGAGTAACTCCCTGATGGCGTCAAGAGCAAAATTCCATGGCGATCCAGTACAGATTTGACGGCGTCACGAAGGTAGGGCGTCAAGAGTAAAAGTCTTGACGGCGTCAAATGTAGATCAAGGCAGTCCGAGAATAGTTTTGGCGGCGAGGTGACGGCGTCACAAGGTTGGTCTTGACGCCGTCAGACCCCTTTTCCTATATATAGTTTTCTAATTTTCACATTAAAAAGAGAGAAGTTTTGGAGAAACCCTAAGTACGATTTTGGTGCGAATTTTACAGGTTTTTCAAGGGTTCCAAGCCCTTGATACCTTTCATGTGTAATTGAGATAAGTGTTCTTTTAATTCAATCAATATGTCTATGTGTTGGTTGTCTATATCTTGTTCTTGTCTTAATTCCATCATGCTAGGCTAGATCTATCTTGTGTTTGCTTGGATCTAATGAAACCTAGATGTTAATTATGTGTTGATTACTTGTTTATACTTGTCTTGGATGAATGATTTATATGTTAGGCTTAAGAAAACTGGCAGATCTCCAATTGGTAACATGCTTGAACGTATTAAGAAACATGAACCGACGCGCACTAGGTCTTTATTGGTTGTATTTAATGCATGAGCCACTGTTTAAAATCCCTATAGTTGTGCTGGGCATGGTGTAGGAGGAGATAAGAGCTCATAGAATTGGGGAGTTAAGTGTGCCACCCCATGAATGGTATTAAGGAATACGATCCGTCATCCATGCAATTATAACAAGTAATTAACGTGTAAAAGATGTCTAGGGAGTAGTGAAATCTAAGTAAACACATTTTCTCCACTTATTGCTCACAACTTTAGTATAATTTAGTTTATTTTCATTTCTAGTATTTTATTTTGATTGCATCTTTAGTATTGGGTTAGTTGATTAGCAACTAATTCCGCCCAAATCCTTCAAACCCGAGATTTTTACTTGCTTTCTAAAAAATATAAAAATACAAAAATAATCATCCCTCACCTTTAGAACTAGTATTTAGGTTTTCTAATCCTAGCGACACTATTCCTAAGCTGAACGATCAATCCCCCTGTACTTGTCACTATACTATACTACAACGATCAGGTACACTGCCTGGTGGGGGTTGTAAGCTTCTCAAGATCACTTGAGAGGTAAAGCCTGGTGCGATTCCCACGTATCAACTACGTAGATGATGGAATATTCATCAATGCAATTAACTTGAAAAATTGAACATACAATTTCTTCCTTAATTAGGTCTACCATTCCAACAATTGTATGTAGTACCTTTAAATGATCAAAGCAAAACAACTAGATAAAATATGCTAGTTTGTCTTTTATCATTTTGCGGTAATTCGTCTAGCTTCTAATTTAATAACTCATAAAAGATTACACGTGTTTTCCAGTTAACCAAATATCATATTTGTTACACAAGAATTTGATTACCAAAAGAAGGTAATAAAATCTCTATGGAAAATGTGCAATTTCTCTTAACTATTAAAATTGCTATGAGTTATGTATTTAGAACTTAGACAATTCTAATTTTCCTATTATACCTTTCTTATTCATGAAAAGGAATAGGATTAAGTCTCACACTTCTCTTATGGAAAGAAGACTGGGTTTATTCTTTTAGTAAAGTTGACTCTAGCCAAAAACCCATACAGGTGTAGATCAATTTACTTGATAAAAGAATTACTTACGTTTACGGTTTAGTATTGCATTAATACATTTAAAAAAATTTACAAAATTCAATTTTAGTATTTTCGATAATCAATTTTCAAGAAAATTAAATACCATTGGTTAATATTCATATAAACCATAGAATTTTCTTGAAATCCAAATTTTCATAATTTCACTACATCAGTTAATCCGCTAGTAATGAAAGTATAAAATAGGATAATCTGTTGAACAATAATTAGCAAACCATTTCCAATTTCTAGATCATTATGGGAATTACATTTACCAAATTCAATTTTCAAAGTAAGCATGTTTCATCCCATTTCATGTCTTAAGTTCTAGGTCTCAATAACAACTTAATTAAGTCGTCTAACTTAGAAACTGCAAATACTCCATTTATGGTCTCACGCATTAATGGATATTTACCTTGTCATTAAAATCTAGCTAAGGTCTCACTTGCACCAAATAATAACTTCAAGTGTTTGTTATAGTTAGATGGCATGTAACTTAAATTTTTAGGGTATTAAATTTTGATGTGTTAATCAAAGTATATGTACGAAGAAGCATGCACACATCTTCGTATCATAAGTTTTACAAAACCATTTTTATAACAAGTTTTAAGCTAAGATTAAATTACAACAAGTTTTACCATTATTAGTCCAATTTATTTTCTTTTCATAAAATTACCCTTTTTGGCTTACATACATGTCAAACAAATAAACAAAACAAGTAATAATGAAGAAAAAATAAACAACTAATAGACGTAACAATTAATAAAATGAAACAATTAGCCACATGCAAACTTTATTACATAAACCCTAATTAAATCAATTCTAGGTTTCCAATATGCGTATAATTAATTAAGGCCACATGCATTGATGAATCAATTGCGTAGGCAATTGTCAATTATGTACCACATAGCAAAAAATTGATTTATTAACATTGAGGTCTTTCCCAATTTAATATCTATCATAAACCTACAAGTGATTAAAAAAAATAATAAAAAAACGTAACCATTAACAATCCATGATAAACATGCACGTATGTCATGGATTCAAGCATAACAATTTATCACATAGTCACAAGATACGAACTATAAACACATAATCATGTAGACAACATAGGGTTTCTAATCCAATTAATTAATAAAAAACACAAAACCCTAATTTGGATAAAAGAGGTAATCGACCCCCCCCCCCCCCCCCCCAAAAAAAAAATTTTAGGGTTTCAAAATTTTTATAAACCCTAGATAAAAATTCGACTACATGTAATTCAAAAACAATAAAGATCCGTTTTTTATGTGTTTTGGTAATCAATTACATGTTAAAATGGCTCGTGATGCCACTGTTAGAATTTAAATAAGATAACAAGTATATAAATAAATCATAAAAACATCAAGTACACGCGGAAGCTTTGGATCTATTTAACATATAATTAATTAACCATAATTTAAATACTAACGTACATTTTAATTCTAGCTAAACAAGAATCACTTCAACAAACCTTGAATAATTGATGAACCTTAATAAGGGTTTATAAGGATCAATTAATAACCCCTTACCGTATTCGATCCAAGATATTAACTATAGTGTGTTAATACCACGTTCTTGTACACACGAATTAATAACGTATTAAAGTTTATGCTAGTAAAACACAAAACAATAATTTGCTTAACAAGAAAATTGATCAAGAAACCCTAAGGGTTGTTGGTCGATTATTTAACAAGAAAAGGAAGAGAGAAATACAATTAAGGTTTAGTATGTGTACAAAAGTCGACCAAACAATGAACCCTTGTGTTTGTTTATATAGTTGTAGAAACTTAGAGTCCAAGTTAGAGTGGGATTGGGTCTCCCCCAATAGCCCACGACCGGCCATCCCCATAGAAGGGATTCTGGAACCCTCTCGACATTCTAATTCCACTTTATTCCTTCTCTTTTGATATTTAACGAGAGTTAGCCAATTCCGTTAACTACTAACGATCGCTAGTCCTTATCTTGTGTTTAAATAATAAATATATATAACATTTTGTATACATCAATTATTAATCATTAATACTTATTCGTAACATGTGCAATCCGGTGGTCTTGGATTCGAAACTAGTCATATACATATTAATATTTATCCATAAACTCTATCAGAAATTGTAAAAGGTTGCTGCATTGGAAAACCAACGGGATGCATACTGGTGGGTCTAGTCTTCTAGAATCCAATTCAACAAACTTGTCAAAGGAACTGCACCTATATCTAGTTCAAAGTAACCCTGATAATATAATGTAGCAGAACGTAAAAACTATATTCATATTCATCGAAGAAATTTAAATCGATGACCAAAATCCAATCAAGAGATCAAATTTAGGAACATCATTACGTATATGAAACAAATCTGGCCATTCTCTATACATTAATTGACTAACCACACCATAAGGTGGTTGGATTCATTACCTTAATTTAACCGTCTGAGATCTGAAGAACTGGAAGTAGCCCCAAGAATCTTTTCCAAGAAACTCCCTATTGAATGTACTATAGTTTGAGCCGGCCCTATGGGTCATACACGTAAGGTTTAGGGCTAGGTTAAATTATTATCGAAGCTACGTTAACATTATAATTAGTGACATGAAATTTCAGTGTCTAAATTTCACAACACATAGTTAATATACATCCTCATAAGTATTTATACCAGACTTTTAGGTGCAAGCCGCTAGAAAATTGGTCATCTTCCGGTTGCTCAAAAATTGCGAACCGGAGCAACCCCTGCATCAATGAGATAACAATAACAATCTTTCTTTTTATGTTTGGGATTATCAACCTTGACTAGAAAACATCAAACTGATGTTCCTTTCTAAAGGGAAAAACGTAGCTACGACATTACCAAAAAAAAATCGCAGAAAGAAAGGAAGATGTCAAGCAAAACACAACTCGCTCTATGACCATGAAAACAAATAAAAAGAGAAAAAGATAGAAATGAAAATTACGAGTTTACGACGTTCAATATACAAAGCTAAGACCCAAGTTGTTGCATGACAATTATCAATATTTCAGTAAAGATCTAAGTTGCATAACGATATTCCGTCCTTATTTTGTAGGGTGTACAAAACTTTGGTTTTGGGAGGACATTTGTTCTATTAATTTCAAATAGAGACCAGTAAGGGTTGTTAGTTTTAACGGATATAAATTAATGAATATGTCCGGACTCGAACTCGAGACTTCGGCATTGCACACGTTACGTATGAGTTTCAATTAATTAATAATTATTGTTTTAGTTATGAATTATTATTAAATTCACGAAATAGGCACTTAACGGTACCTAACGACGGTTAGACGAAAGTTAAAGGACTGAACTTGAAATAGAGTTCAAGAAAAGCATGGAATGGGCTTGGTAAACCCATGTTCGGCCGATCCATAGTCCTAGGGCTAGGGATTGTGTCTTATGCTCCAAGGTACTTGAACAGTATAAATACATGCCCTCATTATTCATTCTATTCATTTCTTGGTTCATTAGCAAGCCAATTCTCTTCTTCCTCTCTTTCTCTTGAGCTATAGGCGATCCATAAGGATCAATTAAGGTTCAACTAGTAGTGCTTGCTCGTGATTTAAGAACCTAGGTTTTCTTATTGAAACGCTAATAGTACATCTGTTCAAGAACGAAGTGTTGGCATACTTTTGCTAACGTTGTGATTCCCATTCGACTATCCCTTAGTCGATCCTTATTAAACCCTAATTAGGGTTTATAAGTTCTTGTACAATTGATTTCTTGTTCTTGCTAGAAATCACAAAAGAGGTACGCATTCATTTATATTCGGTTAATTTCAATTACATGTATTTGATCCTATTCTGCTGCTTGTTTGATGTCTTTATATGTTTATATATTTGTTATGATTTACATATTCCAACAGTGGCATCAAGAGCCGTTAATATGTTTTAATTAATTACCGAAAGACATAAAATTGAATCGTTATGATTATTACATGCTTGGTTTCTTATGTTTTTTAAATTTTTCATAAACCCTAGATTTTTTTTTTAAATGTCGACTTTTATTTTATTTTATTATGTCAAATTTAATTTTTTTTAAAAGAAAATTAGGGTTTTTGAATCTTGTTATAAAACTTGTAGAAACCCTAGGTTGCATGTAATTTTTATGTGTATTAAATGGGTATTTGTGATATGTCGTTTTGGTTGCGTTCCTTGACATGATTATATGATTATAATATGTGCAATGTGGGCTTCCATGACAAACCATGCATGTGTTGTTATGGATTATGGTGATTTTGTAGATTTCATGCTTATATTATGCGATTTAATTATAATTGATATGTTTTTTAGTAAATATTATGACTATAAAGATTACTAAAATTTAATTAATTATAAAATTAGGGAAGACCCTATTAAAATCGTGTATTAATCAATTGTGTGTTTTAAATTGATTTAATTTGCATGTCTATTATTTATGTTGTTTGTTTATTTTATTTAATTACTTTTGTTTTTATATGTTATGTGTTAGAAATGAAGCTGAGCGATATTTACGTGAATTGGAGTAGACAACTAGAATGCATAAAGTGTAGGGACTACTAATGTAATATTGTAAAAGTTGTCTTTTGTAAGGCCTATAAATACCTCTCAAGGCTTCACTTGAGGGGTGTGGGTGTGCAACATAATTTATCATAATAAAAACATCTTTGTTTCACCTTACCTTCTCTCTACTTTCTCTTTCTAGAATAATGGCATATTTTGATCAACCTCGACCTCCTGATGGTGTTTCTTGGGTCTTAACAATTGGCATCAGAGCTAACCGGGGGCGAATCGTGGTGTTTTGTGGTGAAAAATCACGTTTTTGGGTGAATAATCTCGTGTTTTAGGCTGTTCTTACGTTTTCTGCGAGTTTGGAGCCCTAGAATGGCGAGTTAGCAGTCATTTATCAAGTTAGGATTTTCTAACTTTCGAGTTAGGATTGGTTTTTAGCGAGTTAGGATTTGGCGAGTTATAAACCAGTTTTAGCGAGTTAGGATTTATTCTTACCGAGTTTGGGCTTCATTCTAGCGAGTTAGGTTGTATTCTCAGCGAGTTAAGATAAATTTGGCGAGTTAGCCTTCACCTTATCGTTTATCGAGTAAGGTTCTTTGTGGCTACTACATAAGGGAAACTCTACCAAATTTTTCTGAGGTTACCGAGTTAGGGGATTTATCGAGTTTGAGGTATTATCGAGTTAGGGGTATTACCGAGTAAGGAGCTTATCGAGTTTGAAGGTTACCGAGTTAGGGAAGGTTACCAAGTTAGGAGCTTATCGAGTTTGAAGGTTACCGAGTTAGGAGATTATCGAGTTAGGGGCATTATCGAGTTAGCCAAAAAAAAAAAAGTTTTTTGGTGGGAAAATTTGTGTAAAATTTATTTTTGAGAGGAGACTAAACGACCAATTTTTACGCGAGATTTAAATTTTGGTATAAGGTTGAAAATTTTGGCCCGAAATTCAAATTTTTAAGCCAAAATTCAAATTTTTTCGGTAATATTTTGCGTAAAAAATTTTAATACTCAAATTTTTCTGGTAACCTTAGCATTGTATTTCTTAGTGATTTCCAAATTATGGGCGAGAAAATTTTCCAATTATATTTTTGGAGGGAAAATCTGAAATCACTACGAATCAACGAGATTGAATGTCAAGCTTCACCAAAAGCACACCACGAATTGCTTAAAAGATCCTGATCAAGATTCACCAAAGATCAATGGCTAAATTTTGAATGTTATCAAAGGTGACTACGGGGATAATTTGTTTATTACTTATTTGAGCTTGAAGTGACGTTTCACGGGTTCGTGCACTTAGTATCTCAAAGTCTAGGGGTTGGTTGGATGAAGACTTTTGAAGATCCTTGTTTGAGCATTCATGGGATAGTGATTAGGACTTGGACATCTAGCTATTTGTGAGATCTATAAACGCATAAGTTGGTTCTTAATGCTCACAATAGCTATCACTTTAAGGAGTTACGTTGTAGTGCTTAGTGTCACACAAGGTTGTGGATTGTTCAAGAGACGGATATACAATAAAGGATGGATGGTTGGGTATATGCCACTACCTATATTGTAAGGAGTAACGTTGTTGTGCTCAGTATAGGTTCTTAATCAGGATAGTACAAGCGTAAGTCACAAGCCTGGAGAATTTTACTTCACACTCAAGTTTGTCATATCGGGTTGTCTCCACACGTGGTCACTTACTATTAGCCAATGGTAGTGAAAAGAGGTTGATCTGAGATGAATTGTAGCGAGAATAGTTATTACCATTTCCCTCATGGGGTATTGATTTGTATGTTGCTTCCAGTTGATATGTTTATGTACACATATTTATGATGATTCCGAGAGATCGTCATCATCCAGGAGGGAGAAATGTGTACATCGGGGCTTTTATTGAAGAACTGAAAGCATTCTAAGTGATTTGAAGATGACGATATGATGCTCCCCAAACAAACCTGTGAAGAAGTTACATATTATCAGTCTAAGATTCATTTTCCGCTGTGCATGAGACTGAAGATTATATGGGCAGAATTCAAAGATACTTCCTGAACAAGCATCAAGGTTATATCAAACGGGTTGTCCATTTGGGAGGGAGCATGTAAAAGAAAATGGTTTACTAATTGGGAGGGAGTAATAACCCAATTAAATTAGCAAGTGATTCGTCTACAAGTAAAGAAAGATTGCTGGGGATATTTATGAAGAAAAGAGATATGAAGTCTTCCTCAGCATTGTTGCGCTTACTTTGATTGTTTTATTTTACTTGTTAGGAATCATTGTAACCAATTCACGTATATCTCTAGCTGGAGGGAGATTGTTAGAAATGAAGCTGAGCGATATTTACGTGAATTGGAGTAGACAACTAGAATGCATAAAGTGCAGGGACTACTAATGTAATATTGTAAAAGTTGTCTTTTGTAAGGCCAATAAATACGTCTCAAGGCTTCACTTGAGGGGTGTGGGTGTGCAACATAATTTATCATAATAAAAACATCTTTGTTTCACCTCACCTTCTCTCTACTTTCTCTTTCTAGAATAATGGCATATTTTGATCAACCTCGACCTCCTGATGGTGTTTCTTGGTTCTTAACATTATGTGACATGATAGTAAGCAAAGGGTAATTTTATAAATAAAATATTAAACGGACTTAATAATGGTGAAATCTTGTTTTGAGCTTACAAAAATCTTGAACTTTTGATTGATTGATCACGACTGTATTAAGTGGTTGGAAGGTGAGACTAATTTTTACAAACTATTAAAGTGGGTATAAGGTTGGCTTCGCATTAAATTGCGGCCTTAGATAGCCTCCATTCTGGCTTAACGCTCGCCTGTGAGTCAAAATTTAGTTTTACCTAACAACCATGATAACTACGAAGCACTTAATTAAGGCAAAGTTGTAAGTTTCTCAACGTCTCAATCAAAACTTTGGAGATTTAAGCTCGTAAAGAAACTAATGAGTAAAGGTTTTTTACATGAAACATATGCTACAAGATGAATGCATGACATTTTTGTACATATATTTTGATTACACACATCAAATTTACTACCCTTAAATTTAAGTTATATGCCATCCAATGAAATGGAAACACCTAAAATTGGGTCTACGTCAGGGCGTAACCTGGCTAGATTGCAATAGAAGGGCAAATTACATGATTTCATCACTAGCAGATCAACTGGTATGGTGGAATTATGTAAGTTTGTTGTTTCTTAAGTTGGTTAACTTAATTGAGTTGATAGCGGGTTCTGATCACTCAAGGCATAACATGGGGATAAAACTTGCTTACATTGCAACTGCGGTTGGTAAATATGTAAATCCCATCCTTTCTAGGAATTGCAATTGAATATTGGCAATTGGGACTCGTCTCGTACCTTATTGAATATTGCGGTTGGCAAATATGTAAATCCCATCCTTTCTAGGAATTGCAATTGAATATTGGCAATTGGGACTCGTCTCGTACCTTATTGAATACCGTCATCACTAGTAGATCAACTGATGTGATGAACCTATGTTAATTTGGATTCTAGTTTTCAATGTAAAATTAGATGGTTATATGTTTATGAACCAAGGGTATTTAATTTTCTTGAAATTTATTATCAGAAGTACTAACTTTTGAATTTTTTATGTAGAAATGGCTACACCCGAAAACACTAATATGAGCAACATGAGTTCTGCGTTCAAGCAAATGATTGATCGAGACAAGTTGACTGGTGAAAATTTCATTGATTGGTATCGATCCTTAAGAATTACCTTAAGGATGGCCAAAAGATATGATTATCTTGGTGAACCTCTTCCTACTGAACCTGCTGCTGATGCAACACAATCACAGAAGGAAGCGTATAATGTTGCATATGAAAAACACAATGATGTGGCTTGTCTCATGTTGGCTGGGATGGATACTCAATTGCATAAACAGTTTGAGCACTATGGACCCAGGGACATGATTGATGAACTCAGACGAATGTTTAAGAAACCACCTGCTGCAGAGTTATATGACTTAATAGAATCTCTGCACGAATGTAAGCAGGAAAATCCGTGAGTATCCATGTATTGGAGATGAAACGATATTTGGAAAAATTGGACCGACTCGGTTGGGGATATCAGGAAAGCCTATGTATTGGTCTCATCTTGTGATCCCTTAATCAGGATTTGTATAGTGAGTTTGTACGCAACTATAATATGCATTGCAAGGGGAAGACAGTTAGTGAAGTTCATGCAATGCTTATTAACTTTGAAAAAGGTCTGTCTAAAAAGACACCTACACCCGCTGTAATGGCGATACAAAGTGGTAGGATCACCAAGAAGAAACCCAACAAACCGCAACATGCAAATAACAAGGGTAAAGGCATTGGTAATGGAAAAGGCAAACAAGTTGCGACTCACCAACAGAAGCCTAAGAAGCAAAATCCTCCTCCTAAGAAGAAGGAAACTCCCAAAAAGGATATGGCTTCTTGTCACTATTGCAACACTCCTGGTCATTGGAAGCGGAACTGTCCATTGTTACTAGAGGAGTTGCGCCTCAACAAGAGTAAAATGCCTGGTAATGTCGCAAGCACTTCAGGTATGTTTATGATTGAATTATTTTCTTTTCCTCATAAGAATAATCCTGGATACAGGATGTGGTACTCACATTTGTAATACGTCGCAGGGACTTAGAGGAGCAAGGAAGATGGCCTATGGAGAAAGATACTTGTAAGTAGGGAATGGCATACGTGCAGCAGTTTAAGCCATAGGGACTTTCGATTTAGTTTTACCTTCGGGTTTGATAGATCAAAGCTATGAATGGGGAAATGCACACTTTACTTATGAGTTTCAATTAATTAATAATTATTGTTTTAGTTACGAATAATTATTAAATTCACGAAATAGTCACTTAACGGTACCTAACGACCGTTAGACGAAAGTTAAAGGACTGAACTTGAAATAGAGTTCATGAAAAGCATGGAATGGGCTTGGTAAACCCATGTTCGGCCGATCCATAGTCCTAGGGCTAGGGATTGTGTCTTTTGATTCAAGGTACTTGAATAGTATAAATACATGCCCTCATTATTCATTCTATTCATTCCTTGGTTCATTAGCAAGCCAATTCTCTTCTTCCTCTCTTTCTCTTGAGCTATAGGCGATCCACAATGATCAATTAAGGCTCAACTAGTAATGCTTGCTCGTGAATTAAGAACCTAGTTTTTCTTATTGAAACGCTAATAGTACGTGTGTTCAAGAACGAAGTGTTGGCATAATTTTGCTAATGTTGTGATTGCCCATTCGATTATCCCTTAGTCGATCCATATTAAACCCTAATTAGGGTTTATAAGTTCTTATTCAATTGATTTCTTGTTTTTGCTAGAAATCACAAAAGATGTACGCATTCATTTATATTCAGTTAATTTCAATTACATGTATTTGATCTTATTCCGCTACGTGCTTGATGTGTTTATATGTTTATATATTTGTTATGATTTACATATTCCAACAAGGGTATAGGAATTAATTGTTTCGGAAAACAAAACTTATATTGTCTTGCAAAATGTTGATAATTTCTGACCTGCTGAACGGTCCGCCTCAAAGACCACATGTAACTTTTCGAGGAAGCAAATTCACAGGGTCTGAGGTATGTACTTTTACAGTTTACTTTAAATGTATCAGTTACTACAAATGTTATTTTATGATGATAAATACGGAGTAGCACTCAATGAAGCAATGAACCCACAGTATCCAATATGGTTTGCATTTCTCTTTAGATACCATTACACTTATTCAAACAACCTAAAAACATTGATTTCATGCATAGTGTTATATTGATGTAGACTATGGCATCACCCCGTATAAAGCCTGATCCGGGAGGTGATTTGTTGGCGACATATATGACAAAGATGCAATCTTGATCCACAATCTCGACAAACCTGTTGCAATCCTTAATGTTAATGAGTCACATGATAACAGATCTTGCTACAATAAACAACTCATCATGTTAATACACATAAGGCAATCGACAACATCATTCAATATCCTGTTGGTTGAAACTCTTTAATTCGGCTAGAACGATATAACTGGTCAATAATATATTACGACAGTATATATTGTTCCTTTCCGGGACACCTTTTTGCGAAATCTACAGAAACCGGAAACAAAAAAATTGAAAAGAGCACATAACGTACCATATGTCCACATCCAAATGCCATATCCTTATCATTTGTTAGACAGATGGGGCAGGTCTTCACAGAAGCAGAACAAAACAAAGAAGTCAAGTCTTATAAAACATAGCCTAAAAAATAATCTTAACGCTTAAGATCTTAAATAGAACGACTTTGAGGTCACACTTATAATATTCAAATTTGATGTGAGATTTGATAAAAATAAATAAATAAATAAAGGAGAATACTTCCCTTGTTTCTAATGACTCACATACTTAGTGCGATTATGATATTTTTGTCCAAATAATTACATTTTTTATCACATCAACTTACAAAATATTAGTCCATTTGACCTCAAATATCAATGCAGCTGTTGTGCTGGAATTAAGAAGTGGTAGAACCTTGTTCTCATCATCTTGAGTAGGTGATGGATTGTTTACACCAGGGACATGAGTGCGACCTCTCGGACGAGGAGGTGGCCGTGGAATTATTCTCCTTGCATTCCTAGTCACGTGTCTATTTGGCAAATGCAGACATTACAAATATTAGAATATAGTTATATCCAAGGTTATAAATAGAGCGAGGCGTGACATGGCGGCATGACCAAGCCTCACGCCTTGGACAAGATGAAGTTTTTACGTTTATAAGGCGTGGCATAAGGCTGAAAATATTTATATATTTATATCATATTTCAAAATATCGAGTTTACAAAAAGACGTGGCATAAGGCGGCATAAGGCGGCATAAGGTGTGGCGTGGCGGCATGACCAAGCCTTACGCCTTTACGAAGCCTTTGAGCCGCCATTGTGCGCCTTTTGGAACCATGGTTATATATTCCGAAAATGTACAAAGAAATTACTCAAAAAAATTAGGTTATCTTTCTTTTCATTGATAATTTGTAGCTTGGAGGTCCTATCCCGTGTAACATGAAAAATTGAAGAGACCTAAATTCCACCTTAAATTTTCTGGTAAATACATACCCAAGTAATCCAAGTTCGGTGACTGCTGAATATTGTATTGGGATTTCCATAAGGGCAGCAAGTGCGAAAGCTGCTTCTTTGAGAGTTGGGCTTAGATCACTGGACATGATACCAGTAAAATTAACAAACTGCACATGAGGAAAGATGTAAGATCTATGAGACTATTTGCAGTCAGAGGTACTGATCTCATCATTAGAGTTGATAAGAATACCAGGAACTTAACAAAAAATTCTAATAGCAAAAGTGCAAAACAAAGTATCTTAACAAACGTTGAGGACTTCTACATGATTCCTAACATACATATGATATCAAATGTAAGAGTTTCACTCAGTGGCGTTAAAAAAAAGAGTTTAACAAGGAACTGAGCGATGTGTGTACCTGAAAGTTATCAAATTCACGCCTGGGAATCTTGTCATCAAACCTTCGCATGTCATCCCAAGGACCGTCTCCAACACCAACAAGAACAATAACAAGAGGGTACAAACTGTATTCCAAATGTAAAAGTCAATACAAGATGTAGTCTTATGCATCCATTAACTGAAGAATGATTATATAGCAAAGTAAACTATTAAGCCTTTATTCGTTCAGGAAAAAAGCTTTAAGCCTTTAGAAATGTCTGCTGTTATGCATTATTGCATCTTATTTCTGAAATAGGTACAAAACATAAGATATAAAACTGCTTCTTAGATTGGCAAGAACCAGAGTCAAGTTAAAGACGGAGAAACAAGGTGATAGAGACTAGAGGAAATCAATAAGCTGTAATTTAGACGAGCTGGATGATGCTCAACCTATGAAAAGGAGTGCTTTCTAGATCCAGGTTGATAGTGATGTACATCGTAATAAATAAAAAACCATTAAAGGACAGCTCTTCAGGTTTGTGTATTTTTCATGGTGGAAGACGCTCGATCGATCAAAGCACATATAAATGCTATTTGTATTAGTGCCTTCAAAGTAAGCCTTTTAATTAAGAATACTGGATTTGAGTCTCCTTTTTGTGCAATAGAAGAAGATTATAAAATCAAAAAAAAAAGAAGAAAAGCTCAAGCAGTATATATGATTAATTACTCCTGGATTTGGATAGAAAACTGTGAACAAGTATCTATTACCTGAGCAATTCCGTAGTCAAAACTAGAAATGAGTACTAAATTTGGTTTCTGTGATTATAACTCATTTTAAAAGTGGAACGATGAATCCAAATCTTAAAAATATTCAGATGAATCCACTAATATTAATCTAAAACTATGAACGCCAGTTTGGTCTAATTTCATAATAAAAAATTAGAATATACTATAAACGACTTACGTGTAGGAAATAGAAACACAATTATAAATGGAAGTAAATACAATTAGCTTCAGAAGCATTTATTAAGGTATATTGACTTGAAGAAGGCAGAACTTTCAGAAAGTTGATTCTCAGTACAAGCAATACCTTGCTTCAACAATTGAGCTGATTGTGTTCTGCTCCTGCAAACTGAGTTCTCCATCACCCGTATTGATGCTTCTTGTCACCTTCATGCATGAAAAATATCCATTTCTATGAAATTATTCAATGCATATAGTTGCATTTGCTATTGCATATTCTGAATGGAATCTCCCTCATGAATTAAATATGCTCAGGAAACTAAAAAGTTCCGTGAATAAATGTGTTTCCACGGCAAAAGATTTGGCCGAAACATGAAAGATATGTCACAAGGATGTGTTTCATGCAAAATAGCTGTTAGCTAGGGATGTTAAGCTTTTCCAAGAGGGAAACAAGCTTAAAATTTATATAGTTTTTGTAATTAGAGTAGGAATAAAACCAACCTGGCCATCTGCTATGATAACTAGAATATGGAATTGACCTCCACTTTTCTCCACAATATCGATGGCAGCATTGACAACTGGTGCATAAGATGTTGGTCCTTGAGAATCAAAAATTGGTTTTGTGAGCTCGTTATTCCTAAAGGCAGTTTAAATTCAAAATTATAATGAAAGCATAACATATATACCAGCCAACTGAGCGTTTGCAACAACCCTCTTGTAACAAGTTAAGACTTCTTCAAAGCCATGACAAGGGGAGCCATCGTCATGGAAGCTAAACACATCTTGATCATGTGTTGTTGCTATGTGGAAAAGGAGATCGTTTAGATAATTAACCAGAAAAACATTTCAAATTTTGTTATTATGTGACCAGAACCTACCATCACCAAAGCCAAAACAAGGGATCATGTTGTCATCATCAAAAGGAGCTAAAGTCTCTCCTATAATTGAGATAGCCTTCTCATATGGATTTGGAGAATCACCAATGGCATGAAGGCTTCGGTTGTTAAATGAAACTTTACCTATCACAAATAAAACCTAAGCCTTAGATTTGTTTGCTTTAATAATCACACTTAGAAAAGTAGTCGCCGAAAAGGAAAAATCCAATCACATATATCCGATTTTTTTCAAATTGCTTAAATTCGTGGTAATCATTTTTAGGATTCTTGTTATACTTAGTGGATTTAAAGTGACACAATCAATAAACCGAGATCATCCGAATTGATTTAAAAAAAAAATTAAAAAAAAAATAATAAATAGCTGTCTTAAGAGTCTCCATAATATGATAACTAAAGAACACCCAGCAATATTAATAAAAACTTGAATGTAAAGCCAATAAGTTATCTATAAATGGAGAATATATTAGAAAATCATAGAAACAAGCACAACAGAATACAAAGCAACCTATAAAATAAGTGTTTCCTCATGACGACATACCTGTCCATTCATTACTCTTGGTGAAATCTATACCGAGGATAAGGTTAGAAGACTCTAATCCAGATTCTCTAAGTGCCTTTGTAACCTGAAAAAAGAACCGGCCAATTTAGGTATGTATTATTAGCGTGCCATGCTAATATGAAACTTTCGTTGGGCATTTATCTGACACATGATCAAGAAACTCTCTGCGTGTAATATTTTTATTATATTAGAGTAATTAATTTGTTATAATGATGCATAGGAAATGTATCGTGAACATAAAATTTGCATAAGTACAGGTCGGTAGGGAATGAACCTGTTCTAAAGAAGAATAGTTGTCTGGGATATATCCGTACTTGTTCTTGATGCCTTTTCCAGATTTTGAAGAACTAAAACTTGGAACCTTCCGATTAAACGATGCTCTCACTCGAGATGATGACTCATGTGTTGATGCTGATGTTTTCCTTGCTGCACCAAGACGACGAACTCGAGATAAAAGATTGCCCATAATTGCATTTTGCGTAAGTGTTTTCTACAAAATCATCTTATCTATGGGCTTTTTATTTGATGATTTTTTGCAACTTTCGTAGTAGTTTCACAAAATCCATTAAGATATCTTCTGCCTTATTCTTCTTGTCTTTCCCTGTAGAAACATGCTGTTCAAAGATCACTTTAACTTTTTCTTTAATGGAAAGAATATTCTTAAATTGCAACTATGGATAATTGATACTTAATTTACCTTATGCCATCGCCCATCAGGAAGCATATATTCATATTCTTATTACACTTTAAAGTTTAAAGCATCATCATTGTGCGAGATGCATTTCTTCTCTCTTTCCTACATGATGATGATGTCAGATTTCCTTATTGTGCCATTTAAGTATGCCCAAACGTTATTCATAACATATGATATTATGTATAAGTACTCGAAAATGACAAACATCCGACATCAAGAAATATTGTAATAAGTTCTGTTGTAGTATTGTAATTTCGTGGCGAATATATTACTTGTATATGTTAATTTTACTTTAAAATTCTAATACATGTGATCATTTGAAATATGTGTATCGTATATGCAGGTAATCCAAATATCTAACTATATGTTAAAACTTAAGTTACAGGCCCACCCAAATACTATATCAACGCCGGCCTTATTAGAGGGGAAGGTGCCACAACTAGCCTATTTTCCTCATTTGAGGGCCACATCAGCTTCACACCTCTTCACAATTAACCCTCTCTTCACTCACAACTAACTTCAACTCACTCATTTGGAGCCCATCACTTACAACTTTATTTTTTTATTCATTTCATTAAATAAACTAAATTGATCATTTCATTAATAATTAAAAATACAATACAACACAATAAAAACACACGAAACGTAAAATAAAGAAACGGTTAACATAAAACACAAAGCAACACAATACGGATGTAGTAAAGATAAAACACAATTAGGCATCGTCTCTGTCCCATATGTGGGTGTTCCTCAAAATCAACCACACGTGAAGATACTGGAACCCTCTCCCACCATAGCGTTCTTTTAAAATGTTCAATGCATTTGAGATATGCTCATGATCTTGGCCCGTTTGCTGCAAATACTTGTAAATATCATGATATTTACGACATTCACATTTGAGTCGTGCCCATTTACCTGTGATCATATTCTTGTTACGATGATCACCGTCGGTCCACTCATTGAACCTTGCTACCACCTGATCCCAGAAAGAGCGTTCATTCAAACCCTCGCTGTTTCGGCTAATTTCAAGCCACATATCAGCTAGCAATGTTTCTTCTTCAATTGACCAACGCGTATTCATTGTAAGATTATTTAGATATTATAGTGTGTGAAGGATTGAATGGTTGTGAGTGGAGAATTGAATTGTATGGTATGGTATTTATAGGTGTTTAAAATTCAAATTCAAATTTTGAATTCAAACTGAGCGGGATAAAATTTTAAAATTCAAATTCAAATTTTGAATTCAAACTGAGCGGGATAAAATTTTAAAATTCAATTTCAAATTTTGAATTCAACCTAAGCGGGATAGAGGTGTGAAATTCAAATTCAAATTTTGAATTAAAACTGAGCGGGATAAACGTGTGAAAAAATGATACTATAAATACCCATTCTCTTATGCTGAAATACACCTACAATTCATACACAAATCATCAAGAATTCTCTTTTCTTCTTCAAACGTAACAATGTCATACAACACATCACCTGATAACGAGTCGGTTTACAACACACCACCTGAAGACAATTCCCGACAAAACACTCCACCAGAAGATCTATTTCCCATATTCCAATATGACAACCCACCACCTGCCACTCCACCAGAAGTTATGTTTCCACCAGATAACAATCCACTCCCAAACAATCAACCGCCAAACTTTCCACCACAAAACCAACCCACTACCTTTGGGTTGACTGATGAAGAGCTCTTTGAGCAAGACATGCAAATGCTGTTAGCGGTTCAAGCTGCGGAAGAACGTGAGGCAAGAGAGCGTGAGGCGTACTTAAAAGGTAAAGAGGATCGGAGAAACCTTCTGTTGGAATTATAATATAATGACATGCATATAAATAAACCAATAACATCAAGTAAGCATAGCGGAAGCAATTATAAAAAGATCATATAATATGTAATTAATTAATCAATAATAAATAGTAAACGCACCTTTATGATTCTAGCCCGAACAAGAATCAATTAAAGCAATCTTCAACTTATGAACCCTAATTAGGGTTTATGTGGATTGTAAGAATAGCCCCTTACCTTTTCGTTATTCAATCCAAGATATAACCAATAGTGTGGTTATATCACGTTCTTGCACACACGTACTATTAGCGATTCGATGTGAATGCTAGTTCTTGATCACAATTGATTTACCAAACACTTTGTAATGTTCAAGGTTACTCGCGAATCCCTTTTATTGGGGTTTCGCTCGTTGTCCTATGAACAAGAGAGGAAAAGAAGAAGTTTGGCCTTCTATTGAAATCAAATGTACCAAAGGATGAATACATGGGGATGTATTTATACCCTTATGATAGATATCAAGTTTGCTATGGTTTTCGGTGTGGGATTCCATAGTTTTGACCAAAACAAGCTCAAGAGTGGATTTCTAGAACCTTTTCTTGTCTTGTTTTACTTTCTTCGTATCCCGTTGACATTTACCGACCGTTAGTCAATTCCATTAATTACCTAACGCTCTTTAGTCGTTTATTGTGAATTAAATAATTAAATATAACATTTTATATTAATTATTTAAACATCGAGTCTCATATGTAAAGTGTGCAATCCCATGATCTCGAGTTCGATCCTAACATACGACTACTAAAATAATGCCCATAAACTAACAGCTCCCACTTGGACATATTTTAATAGTGTAATCACATCGGTTAGCGTCTAGCAACACTTCGATGCCTCTAGTACAACTCGAGTAAGGCTCCTAAAAAAACCTTTTAATGATTTCTCATTATTATTATGCTTTTGTTTCTAATACCACGTTAATAAGGATATGGATCAAAGTCATTCCTTAATTAACCATTCTGTTTCTCGTTGTTTGTGATTGATCAAGATTACCAAATCTTCTGAACATATTCAGGGAAGATATTTGGCACGGCCATGCAAACATCTTGACAACCCTACGAGGGGCCCAGCAGTATTAACTTCAAAAATAAATTCGAAGGAACAAATTATATCTTAACTACAAGCAAAACCCACAAACTTTGTAACACTTCCGAAAACAACCCTTATGAATACTAGTTACGTATTGATACGTGGGAATCGCACCAGGTTTTACCTCTCAAGGGATCTCGAGAAGCTTACAACCTCCATCAGGCAGTGTACCTGATCGTTGTAGTACAGTATAGTGACAAGTACCGGGGGATTGATCGTTCAACTCAGGAATAGTGTCGCTAGGATTAGAAAGTCTCCTAAACTAAGTCTAGAGGTGAGGGATGATTCTTTTTGTATTTTTATATTTTATAAAAGCAATTAAAATCTCGGGTTTTGGAAGAGTGGGCGGAATTAGTTGCTAGCCAACTAACCCAAATAACTAAGGATGCAATCAAAATAAAATAACAAAAATGAAATTAAACTAATTATACTATTGTGGTGTAAACAATGATGAGGAAAGTTGTGTTTACTTAGGTTTCATTACTCCCTAGGTATCTTTTACAGGTTGATAGCTTGTTACAATTGCATGGATGACGGGTCATATTCCTTAATACTAGTCGTAGGGCCGTGTACAATATTCCCTAACTCTATAGGATCCTACTTCACTCCTATGTCGAGCCGTTAGAAGCTCCTAACAAGAGATCATTAGAATTTTCCTACGCATTAAATACAACCAAAAATCTTAGTACACCTCCGATCATATTTCTTAAGACGTTCAAGCAAGTTACCAATGGAAGTCTGCCAGTTTTCTTAAGCCTAACATCGAATACAATCATCCGTAACAACTATAAACAAACAATCAACCCATAATTAACATCTAGGTTTCACTACATCTAAGCAAACACAAAAGAAATCTAGCCTAGCATGTTAAATTGAAGACAAGCGTAAGATATAATCAAACAACACATAGACATATTGATTGATTTGAAAGAGTACTTGTCTCAAATTGAACATGAAAGATTCAAAGGGTTGAAACTCTTGAAAAAGCTGGAAAATTCGACCTAGGGTTTTTTCCCTCAAAGTTGCACACTAATGAATGAAATTTGGAAAACTATATATAGATTACAATGGGTGACGACGTCATGTATTGGGTTGTGACGCCGTCAACTCGCCGCCTATAATGAAATCGTATTGCCTAGATCTGATTTTGACGCCGTCATGTGTATATTTCTTCTGGGCTGTCACTTGTGTTTTGACCTTGACGGCCTTGGTGACGCCGTCAGGTCCTATAGTTAAAAATCCTCTGGATCGTCACGTGTATTTTCCACATCCACCTCTTTTGTAACTCTTGACGCCGTCATTAAGGAAGTTGTGACGCCGTCGGGTACTGTTCCCAGCAAGGAAAATTAAGACTTTGCCGTTTTCTTCACTTTTATGCTCCAAAAACGTCCAAAATGCTTCATTTTCCAGATTTCTCTCCAAAAGTACCTAAAATGACAAAAAAAAAAACGATTTAGGGCAATATTTGATCAAATAATCTCAAATCCGGGCTTAAATGACCCCTTAAAAGTGGTTCACTTTTCGCCTCATCAAATACCCTTACACTTGAGATTTGCTTGTCCTCAAGCAAATGCGCTTTTATTCTAATCAAAATACAAGTTAGGGGTCATTTAACACTAATATAAAAGTAATTACAACAAATAATCATTCCACTAAATACCAAAGACAAGCACAGAGGTCATACACTAGCACCTCACAAATAGTGTTTAGATACTCACATCTCTCGGGTGTAATAAAGTATATATCACAATATGGAGATGGAAAACATCTCTCACTACCTGTCATAGCAAAATAGATTACCATAGGCTTGGGAAAGGATCAAACCTCCACCACTTGGCGTAAGCACCTAGGATAAACTATCAAAGAGGTCTTTTAAAGGGTTATAACGTTAGGTGTAGGGATATGGAATACACGGTTTTGTTGGATAAAGGCAATATTTACTGGTGGCGAGTTAATCATCTTGGTTAATTACATGTACAATATGGCGTTGCTAAGCCAAGACTAGACTCGACTTAAACTAATAAATCAAAAATAACAAAAACATCAAATAAACATAAAATGAAACGGGATGGTAGTCCGTATGTTTTTTCTCTTTTCTTTTTCTATATATTTTTTTTCTTTTTCTTAATTTTTTCGATTTTTTTTTTTTTTTTTTTTTTTTTTTTTTTTTTGCATACACTCTTACCCTACCATCCAAAATAATACATCATAGGGAATGTACATTCCCCTTACAAATGAATTTTTACATACTTTACAATAAACTACTCTAATGACTCGAATCAAGATAATCAAAACGCTTGGAGTACTTTTAAGATTAACGCACATATGGGGGTAATATATGATGTTCTTCCCCATTACTCCATAACACAAGTACTTAACCCATGAGTCCCAATCGTCCCAAAACAATATGTACAAGATATGACTCGACTTAGCAACCATGTAATCAATTAGATAATTAACTAAGGGTTTAAACATGTAACAATAATGCACTAAAGATGAGTACATACACGGAAGGCTAAGGCGATTTGGGTGTACATTTGGGTTGGTTATAACAAATTCTTCCTTCAAGTAAGATGCTTAAAGTTAGAAACGAAAGGATAGGCTCGGAGGGGTGTACTAGGGGTTTCATGTAATAAAAATGAGTACATCGCTAAGGTGTGGGAATAAATTAATTGACTTTACTAGCCAAGTAATATGACTTAAATGGTCAAGTAATTATGATACGGGTTTAACACAAGGGTGATCCTAATGCCTCTTATCATGTAGTAAATCCTACTACACGAATGTAGTCTCACTAGCGGTCTCGGGATGCATCACTAACACAAGTTCTAGAATCTAAATGCTACCGGTACACTCATAAGCACTAATAATGAATGCTTTTCCTATCAAATCTAAAGGTGAACCTCACATATTTGGGTGGAAAAGTTTTCTGAATGGTACGGTTTTGTGCTAGTCATACAACTCCTATCCATGAGCCGCTTGCTAAGGCTAAAGTTTCACTCCTAAATGTTGTAAAAAATTTTAAATTTGGTGCTAAAATTACACTAACAAGTATTTCTTCTTAGTTTTATTACACACCTACCATCAAACAAACAAACTCAAGTGCAATTGTATCCTATAAGGTATCATCATTTACCCTCCCCTTACACTTAGGATGAACATTGTCCCCAATGTTCAATTAAAGGATGTAAAAGTAAAATAGGTAAAAGAATGAAAGCAAATACTCCCCTGATTCGTTCGGTGTGGATAGTGTGTTAACAAGGTTAGATCTTCCTCCAAGAAAATGAACATTCAAAGCTTCCTTTCCAGAAAAATAAATCATCTTCTTGTCATACATAACCTGTTAAACCTGATAAAACAAACAAGGCAACCTCGCGTAAAATCGGCGGCAATCTATCTATACTAACAAATCCTAGAAAAATAGCATATATATCTTAAATTTCTTTCTAGGAATTAAAGGGATATAATGCTTGTGGAATGAATGTTTGCAGATTTCCTGGAGTTTATAAAACTAAAGAATCAACAAAAACCTTAAAACTCCGTTAGAAAAACAAAACTCACAAAATTTCCATAATTTTACACATGACGCCGTCAGGAGTTAACTCCTGACGCCGTCAGAAGTGACCTGCAGAAATCTTTACGTTAAGTTTCCGGAAAATTTCTGGAAAAACTTATGTCCTACTTCCTAGAAAATCCTGCAAAACATCATTATGACTTGATAAAAGCATTTGACTCGAACAATAACTAATATACATGTTCATTTAATATTGTGGAGAATTACGATCAATTTTGTTCTTAAAAACAAATTTGGGGTTTCCCCTTACACTTAGCTTTTTGCAAAATACCTTTATATGAAGTTAAGACGAAGTTAAACAACAAAATAAAGCATTTTCACAATTTTAGTTTGAAACGTGATCTACCAACAATAAAAATAAAGCATGCATACGAAAGCAAATAACAATCAATCAATTAAAAATCACACAAAACATGGGTTGCCTCCCAAGAAGCGCTTTTCTTTATTTTACGAGTCTTGTAGCTAGACTAAAGGTCATGGGCTATCCTATATGTGTGAGCTCCTCATTGAGGACATCTTTGGGATCAAACTTGGGTTTCAACCTTGTTAGGTCACCATTTTGTAAACACAAGTATCAGAAATAAGATGAGAATAAGAGATGGTTGATTATAAGATTATGAAGAGTGAAAGAACAAGAGTTTCATAAAGATATTCAAATAACCAACAATATTCAAGGTTACATAAGCTTAGTATATATAGGGGATGAGTAGGGCAACACTCCCTTCCTCCCTCATTCATCTAAAACGTGGGCTTCAAGGCCCATAGGACTTTAATACATAAGCCTAGTAACTTAAACATAATGAAATAAATAACTAAGCAACCTATTACAAAAGGTAATGACCGAGACTTGACTAAATACAAAAGTATGTTCCCAACAATCTCCCCCTAAGGTTCGGTCATCACGGTTGCTTGACGTCTTCATCTTTGTTGTTGACTTGTGACATGTAAATCTTTAGACGTCTTCAAAAAATGTTGTGTAATGAATGTACTTTGCTCTATGTC
Source organism: Artemisia argyi (assembly GCA_030686995.1). Lineage (NCBI taxonomy): Eukaryota > Viridiplantae > Streptophyta > Magnoliopsida > Asterales > Asteraceae > Artemisia > Artemisia argyi. The sequence continues at coordinate 88,349,695 of CM060680.1, read as the reverse complement.
ATTGTTCATTGGTGATGATGTAGTGATTGTGTTATGAAGTAGTCTGCCGTTCGTCACTCCTGCGTCTGTGGTGGTTGTCCGCCATTCCAACATACACATACATCTTTAGACTTTCACGTGCACGAAGTTCCTTTTCATACTCTAAGATCTTTAGTCTTTATACTTTTTATATTCTTCTTATTGGCGTAAAATCTTTCTTTGAACTTTGTGGTGCTAAGATCTTTGGGGGAGCTATCATTTGCTTCAAGATGTATGTATGAGCATGTTGGAATCTACCATCATGGAGGTGATGTACCTGCAAGTAAACAGTTAGCAATAAATAACCGGTACTTACAGATAAGGAATTAGAGTTCGTCAACAGCATAGTGTGAAGACTCCTTCTAATCCTTATCAAGGCCGTTCCCATGTCAGATACTCCCAAAGGAGCTTACGAGACCTACTAAGTAGCTCAATGACTGGGTGAGTCGTTGGGGATCACTCCACGACTGTAGATCGCTATGGAACCACCGCGAACACTAAGCGTAACCCTTGTGGGGTTACCGAAGTGACCTGCTATCAGGGCTGTTTGATGTTGACCCTGGCAGGAATTTCCGTTCAATCATTGAGAACTACATTTGTAATTCTCTCATAAACGTTCTCGGCAGATTGCTAAGATCTGCAAAGGACTCGATAATTTACAGCTGGTGTCCATTGATGTAGAACACCAGTTGTAGAAATACTAACTGTTCCTAAGAGATCTTTGATGTATCTCATGGCTCTAGACTCTATAAGTGCACACTTAGGTTTCCTATGCGGAGACTAGGGAGAGGTCTCCTTCTTCAATATCAACCATCTCTAAGAGATAAGTTGATAGATTACACTGGTTCCCCGTGAGAATAAAACAAGCTCTTTTAAGAGAACTTGAGTGGTTAAGAAGGTTTAGTGCATTGCGTCACTGGGTCCATGACGACTTTATCTTCAATACCGATGTTGCCTTAGCAACAACCAGTAGCATACGAGTTGAACCCGGTGTCTGCCCTAAGGTTGAACATATGGAGGGCTATTTCTTTTCACCCTTTTCTTTTACTTTTCTTTTTAATTCTTCAACTCCTTCTTTCCCTTTCATTCTTTTCTCCTTTTTTCGTATCATACCTAAGGACTTCTAATTCTAACTATGGGAAATGTCCTTGGGTAGATACCTCCGGCTCTGGCGGATCACAGGACGATTTTTCCTATCTTAATCCCCTTATAACTCCATGATTAACCGATAGTTGCCATGAAACCTTTGATTGAAAATCTCTCAAAGTGTTTGTGATAATCAAATATTTTGGTTAACACTTTGAGAGTTTTGTGTACACTTTTGAAGGGCTCCCCTTTCACATGTGCTCATGAGTATTAAATAAATTTGCACATGCGGGAGGAGCAATCATTTTGAATTGATCCACTTTCAGTGAACAAGACCGATTCGAGACACGTTTACATCACTAGTTAGACTAGCTTGAAGTTATTACCCGGCCTGGTCAAGTCCAGAGAAAGTTTCTCGAGACGGTACTTTTCCTACTAAGACAAATCCTTTTCGAGACACGCTTACGTGGCTAGTTAAAGAGTTCCATTGTCAGCTTTTAGGTGACAACTAGCTCTAGTAACTAACTTGATGTTATTACCCGTCGAGGATAAGTCTTTTCAAGATTACTAACTTTTATTGTCTCGTCAATTCCTGGGTCAATTCTGAGTCTAGCTCGCACACGATACAACTTTTAGCCTTTTTTGACTACTTATATTTTAATCCCTTTTCCATTTTCTTCCCCTCAAAAATAGCATATAAAATGATGTTTTTGACAATCTTTTTAGATTAAAATATGCCTTTGTGAGTCTTATGGGGAGATTTACCAATAACTTTTTGATTTTAGAACAATATATTTTGGTTTTGACAAGTGCTCCCCCTCAACAAGTGATTAGGTCTTATTGAGGTGAAATACTTGTCTTTTTGAGCAGAATTATGAAAATCATAAAATATTTGATTAATTCTACTCAAAAGTAAGAAGCCTTCGCTCCTTATATTAGGATTGAGGCACTGATGCGTACCTCAGGGTCCTTTCTTTACAAGTTCGGGTTGTAAACTGTAATGCGTGCACAAGCCATTATGAAGAATAGTATTTGACAAATCAAATCAAGTTCTTACAAATTTTCTACCATTCTGGTATCTGAAACGTCAACACCGGAAATCCAGGTCTGCCTCCAACATAGCTTTCCAATCTCCTAATCTGATCCCTTCGCTTTAACCGGTTCTCAATCCTTGTGATAAATCTACGAGCTTGTCTGGCCTCATCGGTATTCTACCTTTTGGATTTGTGCAGTGCTATGTCATCTAATCTGCTTTTGATTCCATCTCTGACGAACTTCAGGGTTTCATCACAGAACTTTTGGATCTCGTCATAGGCCATGAAGCAGTTTCGACCATTGACACTGTGGTATGTGAACCCAAATGCCGGATGCTTGATCAAGGTGTATTGAGATAGGTGTTGATGGTTGGGGATGTTGAAAAGATTAGGTTTGGTGAGATTCAGCTTCTTCTGATAACTTTCCACTCCCAGTTGAAGATCTTCTACTCTTTCTCTGATGACTATTTGTCTGATGAAGATTAGGAGAGCTGTGATAAAGGCAAGCTGCATCGGTTTGGGTAAGTTGCAAAGCTTTCCTTGAACTTTGAGCAGATACATGTCTTCTATGTCGTTGAGGAGTAGTCGTGGAAAGTCTGACTCGGAAATCTCGTACTCTTTTTCATCAAGTCTTTTGAGTACTATTTTGCTGAGAAAGGAGTACCCAAAGTGAGTGACTGTCGAAATGAACTGGATCGATACAATCTTCAACTCACTTGTCACATTACCCATAGTCTGATTGAGTCTGCTGCTTCGATAATACTGTGCCCGGTTATCTGGCCAATGATGTATACCATAGAGTGCGTTCCGGTCATAGTCAACAATTTTATCGATGAATAAGTCAGAGGCTTCTTCTTCGATGGCGTTGTTGAGATATCTTGCTGCAGGGATGGAGAAGGTAAGTGATGTGGCATACTTCTTTTCAATCTTGCTGCCATGTTGTAGAAATTCCAAGTCATTGTTAAAGAAGAACTTGTAAGGGATTTTCTCTTATTTCGGCTTGCCAACCAAGGGTAGAGGTTTGGTCCAGTCAGTATAGTAAGGCCCTTTCTTCTTTGAGTAGTAATCGATGTTGGACTCGGGATTTAGCCAGTCGATGTCGTTAGACATTGCTCGAGCTATGTTTTCCAGGTGATATTCGAGTTCAACAGAGTTGGCCGAGCGGTCTTTCAATAAGTTGAATGCAGCATTCTTTACCCTTCTCAGCTCCTTTTTGCTCATATTCTTTAAACCATAATCTCGTTGTAGAAGTTGTGCATATTCCACTGTGTGACTATCTTGTGGTGATTGATCTTCTGCTAGAGGTGGTTGAGCTTTAACCATTTCATCAAACCAAGAGTATTCAGCCGTTTTGTCTTCGTCCAGCCACTTAAGAATCCTTTTAGGTTTCTTTGGTTCGGTGCTTTTCGAAGAGGTTTCAGGTTTGTGCTGATGATGTTTCCTTTTCTTCTCTTTCTTCTTTGGTGATGGTTCTGGTATGTCGTCTGGCTGAGGGAAGTCACTTCCGCCGGTGTACTCAAAATGATCATGGGCTTTAGGACCGGAACCCGATGCCTTGGGTTGTTGAGTAGATGTTGTGGTAGTTGGAGGAATGACAGGTTATTTAGGTTGAGATGAGGGTCCTTCGGCTTGCTTTTGTTTCTTTGCCTGTGAGTTAGGATCCTTGTCTTCATCATCTCTTGGACGTTTCAGTTTGTCGGCCTCAGTGCCGCAAGTCTCTTTAGACATCTTGGCTTTTAAAGCTTCCAGGACTTTAGTTTCATCAGGTGACAAGGTGAATTTACTTGCCAATTTGTCTAAGAGTTGGGTCTCTAATTCGTCCAATGACATCTCTGTTGTGGTAGAGTTGATTTGTCTGCTCGAAGAGTAAATGAGGTAGATCTGATCACTTTCTTGACAGCTTGTTCTGCAAACTTGGTGAGTTCATCTCTCATAGGCGCTAGCAAATCTTTCAATTCAGCAACTAAGTGTTGTTCCATATACTGATGCGCTTGAGCAGCTAATGTAACTTCCATGTTTTCTTGTACATCTTTAGCTAAGAAGGTGTCAACCTTTTCTTGCAGCTCTTGGACATTCGTATTAAGCTTTGTTAATTCAGCAACTTGACTTGCTAGTGATTCAACTTGATCTTCTAATTTGCTTTTCTTCTTTTCATGAACTCTCCTAAAAGCCTTCTTAATCAACTTGGATGCAGCAGAGGCTTTTGTACTTGTGGGTTTCTTGATTGATTCGTCATGTGTAGATTCAGATGCTGGAGGTGATGATTGTGAAGATTCAATGTGGGTGGTTATGTCCTTATCATCTCCTCTTTGTGATTCGGGTTTATCCTGGGTATCAACTTTCTTTTCTTTGGTTGTCTCCTCCTGTAACCTTTGCTCTTCAGCCAATTTGTCAGCTTCTGCCTTAAGCCTCAGTTCTTCTGCTAATTTGGCTGCTTCTGCCTTAAGCCTAAGATCTTCTTCAAGTTTGGCTTCTTCTTCTTGTCTTTTCTTATCTTCTGCAAGTTTGGCTGCCTCTTCAGCTTTTCTGCTTTCTTCCATACGAATTGCTTCTTCCAATTTGGCTTGTTCTAACTCCTCAAGCCTAGCCTCTTCAGCTTCTTCTTTTCTTTTTAACTCTTCCTCTTGAGCCCTCTCTCTGATCTCCATCTCTTCCATGGTCAACAGGTATGGAACATCAGTATCCATATGGTCCTCCTCTTCATCTTCTCCTCTTGTTGAAGCATTTAGCATTTCTACATCTGTAGGTGATACTGTGGGGGTTTCGTAGACAATCATAGCAGCATTGGTTCCTGTAGTGGACTCAGGAATTCTGCTAGATCCGCCTGCTTCGTTTGTTTGAGAAAACAAAGGAGGTGGAGGTTGATCAGCTTGGAAGGCGTCTATTTTGCTGTGGAGGAGACCCAAATTAAGAGCTCGTTCATTTTCTTCTTCCACTGAGAGGCCTATGTTAGAGTGAGCAGCTTCTTGTTCAGCAGTCATTGGTTCCTTCAGCTTCTCTTTCCTTAACCTTTCTTCTTCCAATTTAGTGTCTGCTTCAGTAAAAGGTCTTTGATTGAATGTAGTTGGGTATTCAGCATTTTCAGCAAATTCATCAATATTTATGTCCCAATCTTCGAAAGACATGTCCAAATCATCAAGATCTTTAATATTAACCTCCTTGTCGATGTGTGCATAGGATTCCCTATAAACTGGACCTTCATCGGATTCGGTTTCTGAGTCAGACGGTTTTGGAGAAGGTGGTTGTGTGGGTTCAGGAATAGATTCAGGTTTCTTGACTGGAATTGTGAACTTAATTGTTCCCCTCTTTCGTGTAGACTTGGTAGAACTTCCAGAGCTCCCAGACTTGCTACCTTTCTTCCCCTTTTTCTGCATGAACGAAGGTAGAATGACTTCGTCTAAGAACCCAACTTTGTCTTCCTTGAGAGCTTGAACGTAGTACTTGTAATTCTTACAAAGTTTCACTTTATCATTCAAGAGACAATCGGGAAATTTCTTTCCTTGCTTACGTGTGCTGGTGTCAAGTCTCTTGATTTGTTTGAGAGTTTCCTCATTTCTGAATGTGTTCTTAGCTTCATCATCCAGTCTTTGAGGAATGTCGTCATACTCACGAAGGAAGCTTTCAATGAGTAGTTTGGTGAAACGAACAAATGGAATATTAGTAGTTTTGTGTTGTATGTACCACACAAAATCTTCCCAAATAATGCTAGCATAATCCACCTTTTCGACGTTTGCCAAAGCCCAGAAAAGTTTGAGATGTTGGAGCTTGGGGTGTTCGTGACCAGTGTCTCTGCTAGATAAAGACTTAGCAATAAGGATATACAACGTTCTCCATGGTTGTGGAAGAAATCTGATGTTGACCTTAGAGTGTCTAGTCACCACTTCTTCTGATTCATCATAGCCAATATCCCGTAACCATTCTATCAGCTCTTCCTCATTAGGTAATGGATCGTATTCTTTATCTGGGCCAAGTTCGGGTAAACCAAGAACATTTCGAAGAGTGTCTATGTCCACAGTAACTTGTCTCTTATGAAGCATACAAGTAAAGGACTCTTCCCCAAGGTCTATTTGAAGTGTGTGCCAAAATTGGTGTATGTAGAAGCAAGCTACAGATGCTGATTTAGTGAACAGGATTTTGTTCAGGTGATAGAGGAGAGCATCCACAGCTACAATGCATGAAGATTCATTGCACGTGATTTTGTTGAAGTTGACCCTTAAGTTGTTCTTCCCTATATTTCTGGAGTAATTCTCGGGAAAGGTTTCTTCCCAGGAGAGTTTTGGTTCAGGTTCAGGTCCATATGGAATGTCATTATGTTGTGCTATCTGAATTGATCATAAACAAACATAAACATAGCAATGATATACTTTGTTAGCACAGACATTCAACTACATGATTATGCAGATTTTGGATTGATCAGTGGGTGTTTTGTGTTTAAACTGTTGTTATATGATGAACTTGTGTTTTAGAAGTTAATACTCAGTAGAAACTTATAACAATCTAGTCACAACATGAGTTAACCATTACAAGAGTTTACACTTTTAAAATTTTATAAAACTTAGACAAATTTCATGAATTTAGGCAATGTTACGCGTAAGATTGGAAATCCTACGCATAACATTTCTTATGCGTAAGAAATGAAATTAGGCGTAAGTGCAAAATCTACGCATAACTTTATATATAACGCGTAAGTTTAATCTTTTGCGTAGGCTCAATCTTATGCGTAGGATTAAATCTTAAGCGTAAGATTGGAGCTTATGCCAAGGATTGAACCTTATGCGTAAGTTTTGACTTATGCGTAAGTTTATAACTTATGCGTAAGAAATAACTTATGCGTAAGATATTATCTTTTGCGTAAACATTGTCTTATCCAAGACAAGTTTTTCAAATCTGTCGAATCTTACACGTAAGATTTTATCTTACGCGTAGGATGAGTAACTTTTGCCTAGAATCGTCTTTAACGAAAAAATCACCTTTGAAAAATTGTATCTTGTGATTCCTGAAAGTGTTAAACACAACCACTGATCAATATTTCATTCATACTCATTCCAAAACATCTGAAACACACAATTTAATGTGTAAACATGCCAATATCCTAACTTACGCGTAGGAATGCATGAACAACTAATCTCTATGAGATTCTAACATGTTTCTGGGTAGTAATTGGAATAGGGCGAGTGTTTCTTACATGCTAAGGAACATTATGACCAATTTATAACTATTATTAACCACAGAATCAAAAGTACATAACTGCTAGTGTCAATGAACCCTAAATCAACGATTCAAGATTCAAATGATGTTTCTGAAGCAATTAAACTATTAATTCAAGTTCCTAAACATATAAAATCAATATCCCCATCATCAAATAGTGTCTAAACATCCATAACCAAAATCCCCTAAATCAACGCATGAACCCTAATTTAACAAATCAATCAATTGAGGTTTCTGGGTAAGATTGGAGTTTATAAAACTTCAATATATCATCATAGGATCAAAACCCATTAACCAAATCACATCCCAACACTCTTAATCTCTAAGTCTAATATTACGCAAAACCTTAAATCGAAAAAGATAGATTTAGAAAGATTTAACCGTTGGATTTTGATGAAATTAAAAACCAATGTTTGTAATCATGATCAAAAGGTTTTGGTACTTACAGATTTGAAGAATTATGATTGGATTTTCAGAATGATTGAGGGCCGTGGATTCGTTTGGTGAAGTAATTAAATGTGTGAAACTGTTTTGCAGTAAATGATGGTGGGTCAACATGTTTTGACTAGGGTTATTTTAAGTTTCAATGATTGTCATTTTTAGTCCCTTAACCTGAGTAACCATATCAAACCACATACCAACCAACTCATATTAATACATAACTCCACCTAGTATTATTGAAGAACAACTCTGGATAAATTTACTCCCCCTTGACCATAGACCGATGTCTTTTGGAATTTTAGAAATTATTTCAATAGTCAAGGTGAGTAACCCGAAAAATCTTAAAAGCATCACATTTGATAAAACAAAATATTTTTAGTAAAATGCAAGTACGTAGTAAATATTAAGAAAATTGAAAAATACTTTACCTCCCCCTCAACACTTGTTTTTGATCATATTTGAAGACGTTTATAAAAAATAGTGTTGAAAAGAGTGGTTGTACTTGCATTTTTTTTTTGAAAGAACAAAATAAAATCTTTTTGTGTTTTTGTTGGTTTTATATTTTTTCTATTTTGTTTTTGGTAAAATATTTACAAAGATAGTTTTGATGTTTGACGATCAATTGTGTTTTAAAATCTTTTCCAGATCATCTGGAGTCAAACATCGCATACCAATTTGGTGAACTAGACTAGCAAACCTTGATGGTGTTAAGGCTTTGGTAAGTAAGTCCGCCAATTGGTACTCAGTTCCAACAAAATATAATTCGACGGTACCCTTTTCGACATGCTCTTTAATGAAATGATATCGGAGATCAATGTGCTTGGATTTGCAGTGATGAACGGTGTTGCAGGAAATAGCAATGGAACTTTTGGAATCACAGTAGATCGGAATCTTATTGAACAGGTAGCCATAATCCTTAAGTTGTGATCTCATCCAGATGACTTGAGCACAACAAGCAGACATAGCTACATATTCAGATTCTGTTGATGACAGTGATATGTAGTCTTGCTTCTTTGATTGCCATGACACAAGTTTATCTCCGAGAAACTGTAATCCACCAGATGTACTTTTGCGTGTGTCTAAATATCCTGCATGATCAGCGTCTGAAAAAGCAATTAGTTCAAAACCAGAATCCTTCGGATACCAGATTCCCAAGTTAATGGTTCCCTTTATGTATCGAAGGATTCTTTTAACCTCACTGAGGTGTTTTTCAGTTGGTTTGGACTGATAGCGAGAGCACATGTAGACAGCAAATACTATATCAGGTCTACTAGCTGTGAGATACATGAGTGACCCAATCATACTACGGTATTTGGTAGGGTCAACAGGTGTCCCATGTAAGTCAGCATCTAGTTTTGTGGTATAGCCCATTGGTGTATTGTAAGTATCACAACTCATCATTCCATGTTTCTTTAAAATTTCGAGAGCATATTTGGACTGATTTATAAAAATTCCACGGGGTGATTGATGAACTTGTAGTCCTAGAAAGAACGAAAGTTCACCCATCATGGACATTTCAAAATTATCTTTCATTAAATTTGCAAAATCATTAGAGTAACTTCTTTTTGTTGAAGCAAAAATAATGTCATCGACATAGATTTCAACAACAAGTAAGTCCACCCCGTAGGTTTTTGTAAATAGTGTTGGATCCACCGAACCTTTACAAAATTTATTGGCCAGCAAGAAAGTAGATAGTTTGTCATACCACGCCCTTGGGGCTTGCTTAAGTCCGTAGAGTGCCTTTTTGAGTCGGTAAACGTGATTGGGACGCTCAGGATCAACGAAGCCGTCTGGTTGGCTTACATAAACTTCTTCATGGAGTTCTCCATTAAGAAACGCTGTTTTCACATCCATTTGATAAACAACCATGTTCCGATGTGCTGCATAAGCCAGAAAGATCCGAACAGCTTCATGTCTAGCTACTGGAGCAAATGATTCTGCAAAATCAATTCCTTCTAGTTGGGAGTATCCTTTTGCTACCAGGCGTGATTTGTTACGTATGACAGTGCCTTCTGCATCTAGCTTATTTTTCCAAATCCATTTTAACCCAATGACAAAGACTCCGTCAGGTCTTTCAACTAATTCCCAGACTTCTAATCTTTTGAATTGATGAAATTCCTCTTGCTTAGATTCAATCCAGTTGTCATAAGTCATTGCTTCTTTAATGTTCTTAGGTTCTTCTTGACAAACTGTGAGTGCATAGATACAAGTTTCTCCATCAGTTTGAAGTCGTTGTCTTGTCATTACAGGTGCATCTGGATGGCCAATAATATGAACTAGGGGATGATCTTGAGTCCATTTGTGTGTCGAATGGTGTAGTTGATAAGTATCTCGCATGTTAGCAGGATCCAAATTGCGTGTGGACGACTCAGCTAATTCAGGAAATGTTGGAGCCGGTGCAAACGGATTAAAGAACGCATTTGGATCATACTCTGCGGGTTGTGGAACTGATTGTGGTGTAGGATCTTCAGCTGATTGTCGTGAGTTGGAAGTAGTTTGTTCTGCTATTAATGGAGATGCAATTGGAGGACCGTCTTTCTCAACAGTTGTAGTAGTTTGTTGAGGTGAGTCATGTACTTGAATATTTTCAGGTTGAGCAGCGGAATTGGGTGAGACCTCAGTAGAACGGTATTCAATTGTATCATCAAACAGTGGAGCAAACAAGGTTTCCAATTCTTTACGGTTGAGGGGCAATGGTTCAGCCGAAGAGTCCGGAGAGTTAAGACGGTTAAATTCGGGTCCTAAGCTGTGTTGCTCAGAAGCCATTTGTGTGAGTTCATCAAAATTAGCGTGAATGGTTTCTTGAATTTCTCTTGTTCGACGATTCCATATCCGAAAACCTTTAGAATTTTCACAGTATCCAACGAACACTCCGATGTCAGCCTTTGCTTTAAGTTTACCTAAATCATCACGATCATTTTTCGGATAACAAAGTGCTCCAAATACATGAAAGTAATCGATGTTTGGTTTTCTTTTGTGAACAATTTGATAAGGTGTTTTGCGATGGCATTTTGTGATCATGCAACGGTTTTGGGTATAACATGCGGTTGAAACAGCTTCCGCCCATAAGTAATCTGGTAATTGAGCATTTATCAACATGGTTCTAGCAGCTTCCACTAACGTCCTGTTGCGTCTTTCAACAACTCCATTCTGTTCTGGGCTTCTAGGAATAGATGTTTGATGTTCAATTCCCACTTTCTCATAATATGACCGAAGTGTCTGATTTTTAAATTCTGTTCCATTGTCAGTTCTGACCATTCGTACCGTGTTGCGTAACTGAACTTGAATTTTAGTGAGAAAGGTGATGATCATTGAAGGAGCTTGATCTTTACTTCGTAGAAAATAAACCCAAGTCCATCTGGAGTAATCAACCACAATTACAAGTATGTAGCGTTTACCGTTGATACTTTGAACACGCATCGGTCCACACAAATCCATATGAAGCAATTGTAAAACATGATTCGTACTATGCTCAGATTTAGAAGGAAAATGAGCCCGAGTACTTTTTCCTTGTTCACAGGCTGAACATAAGTGATCTTTGGTAAAACGGAATCTTGGAAATCCATCAACAAGTTTGTGACGAGCAAGTTCAGTCATAGTTTTGAAATTCAAGTGCGAAAGACGTTTATGCCATAACCAAGATTTAGTCGATTCCGCTTTGGAGAGAAGACATATCGGAGATGTAGCAATCATATCTGACATTGATATTGTATAAACATTAGAACCACGTGAGCCAGACATTAGATCGTTTCCTTGTAAGTCACGAACGAAACAAGTTTTCTCACGAAATGCAACTTCTAGATCCCCATCACAAAATTGACCAACAGAGAAAAGGTTGTGTCCAAGGCCTTCCACATAATACACACGACTGATTTCAATGTTCCCACTGACATAGTCACCATATCCCATGATTAAAGCGTAATGATCATTCCCGAATCTGACAGTACCAATGAACTTTGAGACAAAGTTGTTTAACAGTTTGAGATTGCCTGTCATATGTCGGGTGCATCCGCTATCAACAATCCAGAGAACAATCTGTACCACCTGCATCACAAGAAGACGACAAGGATGGAACAGAAGTAAGGGTGGAACCCAAAGAAAGTGTGGGTTCCTGTTGGTTAGAAGCACATGTATTCAACAATTTAGGAATCCATTTAAAGTCTGGTTTATATTGTAACCAACGTTGCCAATTCCAACTAGTTCTTGCTTTCTTTTTGGTGAATTCACTAGTAATGGGCTTGTTCCTAGATTTGTTCTCTTCACTTATGGGGGTAACTTCAACTTCATTAGAAATCGTAGAAGGCGGTTTTCCTAATATAGACTTAGAGGCAGTAGTGGGCCTAGAAGGAATGCTTGTCCTACGTTTCTTATGACGATTAAGAAGAGAATTAGCTATACATTTTGTATGAACACCAGATGATACGCTTTTATGACAAAACACACAAGATGCATTAATATTCAAAACATTCAAAGGTTCATCATTCGTTACATTTAGATTTTCATTACAATTTGCCAGATTAGAATCTAAATCTGATGCAACATGAGTTTTATTCATAGTCCTAAGTTGATCTTCTACTTCTTGAGCTTCTAGTGGTCCTCTTTTACGTTGCAAGATCCTATTCTTCTTGTTACTTTTTCGCTTGGGTTTGCTAACGCTATTAGTGGAGACTAGTCCTGTGGAAGTGGAGTTATCAACATTAGTGTTTTGAACAAAATTTCCTTTAGCAGTTTTTTCTAATTGATACAATCCTGGTGCTATCACCGTAGTGTCAACAAACTTTCCTTTTTGAAGTAGCTTAATTTTCTCTTTTAACTCAATGATGATGTGATTTTTATCCTGAATTTCAGAATCAAGTTTCACGTTGCAATAATTAATGTCATCGCGGTTTTGTTGCCATTCGACGTTTTCAATTTTTTAATCCGCAATTTCTTTTTCTTATTTGAGACACAGACTTTTTAAAGACTCATTGTTTTTGTAAAGCTGACAAGAGTTTGAATTATTTTGACTTTGAAGTTTCAATTCCATTTCAATACTTTGAGCTTGACACCATTCAAGCCTTTGTTTGAGTAGACAAAATTCTTTTGAAAATTGTTTTGTCACATCATTTTTTATTCTCAGCATGTCATTTTCATGTTTAAGTGTCTCTATTTCCACATTCAACAAGTTATTATCAACACAAAGATCATCCGTAAGCATAGAAGTACCAGATTTATAGAGATCATTCATGATAACAGACAAAATATCAGCATTGAGAACTTGTTCCAAGAGTCGATCAGCATCATTTTTTAAAATTCTATTTCTTTGCTTTTAAACCAAAATCGCATTTTCAGTTGAGTTGAAAACGTTTATCATTGTTTTGACCTCGTTTTGAAGTTCCTGTTCCCAACGTGTAGCACATAGACGGAGGTGTTTGACAATTGGCAACATTTGTTTTTGAAAAATATCTCTCTTTTCTCGCTCGTAAGCAGATTGAAAAGTTTCAATTTTTATTTCAGAATTATGTTCAATTGTTTCCTCCAAAATTTCGATGTCTTCCATAAAAGTTTTGTAATAATTTAAGACACGACAACTTTTTGGTAAAGGTGTAACTTCACCAGAAGATGGTAAAGGACCATTTATTTGTGCTACAGTTTGGACAGGGGCCGCATTGGAGGATGAAACATATGACTCAGTGACATACCATGATTTCTCAGGTAATTCCTTTTGAGGAACAAAAGATTTAGAAATATGAGGAGCTTTTGAATAATCATATGGTGTCCAATATTCAACTTGACTCATTTTTTATCGACTCTCGTCTTCAAGTTCCTCCTCTTCCTCAGTATCATAAACAACAGTACGCACAATCGTATTATCAAGCAAATGGTCCATACTATAAATTTTCGGAATTTCTTTGAATTCTGTGTGAAGAAACATTGATTTGAAATCACCAAGTGCAAATCATTTATCGGGTCTCGGTTTTAAAGTAAATTTCTGAATTGTTGTGACAGAGCCCCCGGTTTTGTAAACAATATTACGAAATTCTTTGAGTTGTTTTTCAAGATCAACAATCTCACCTATTAAGTTATCTATATACTTCCTTTTTCGTATTTTATGTTCACAAAAATCCTTTTTGCAAATTGACAATTCTATTTCTGTTTTTGAAAGTACTTTTTGAAGTTGTTCAACTTTTATTTTCAGTTCACACTTTTCACTTTCTAGTTTTGAAACCAACTTTCCGTTTGACTCAATTAAATCTTGCATTTTACGTTGAAGATCTTGCTCTTTGTTGTAAGATTCTTGAAAAGCTTTTTCAAAACTTTTTACGTGTTTAACCTTGTCTTCCTGATTTGAAAGTTGTATTTTATAACACTCAATATCTCTTGCATGAGACGCATTTGTTTCCTTTAAGGCTTTGTTTTTCTCGTTGCATTTTAAGATTTGCAATTGTTGAGCGTTCAGTTGTTTGGATAACAATATGAGGTCAGGGTCTGGATCAAACGATGGTTCATGTTGTTCTATATGATCATGTTTATCATTCTCAATAGGATCATCAAATGAAACAATTGTGTCATCATCAAATATGACAACTGTGCTTATTTGTTCATCTGCTTGAGAAGATGAAGATGAGTCAGATGGAACAACTTGCGCCATATCTGATTCAGAAGCAGAAGGTGAGGCTATGTCATGTATTAGGCATGCATTAAGGTCATGTACCTGAGACAAGCCGTCAGTGTCATACATTGGACCTGAATCATTAAACTGAAGTTCCTGCATGTTGGCCATAAGCATCACAGCTGCATTAGCTTCCAGATCTTCCATGTCATCGTCATTGTTCACATTTGCCATGAAATTGTTCTCCTGCTCAGTGAAATGTCCATCTTTTTCATCTTGGAGAGCCATGAGTAATGCCTGCTTGTGAAACTTACTACCCCGAGTTCTCGGTTTAGGACATGCTGAGAAGGACCTTCTTCATTACAGTTATAACACCACACTGCATTCCCAGAGTCTGAGTTCCTAGTTTCAACTGGTTCAGACCTTTGCTGAGAAGGACCTGAGTTGTTCCTGAACCCTCCATTGTTGTTAAACCTCTGACCATTCCCAAAATTTCCTGAAGAACTTCCTGAACCAGATCGTCCCGAGTTACGATTCTGAATTTCTACCCTTCCATCATGTACAACAGCTTGATTCCTTGTGTTAGAAGATGAACGTTGATGGTTGTTTGCTTTGTTGGAGAATTTGCTAAAAGACGAGCAATAAGAGCAAGTCCCTGATTCAACGTATTAAACTCCTCATCGTCATCTTCATTGGAGTTCGAGTAGTACACTGCATCATTGTTGTTGTATGGAACAAGTTGAGTAGAAGTATTATGTTGAGATGAATCATAAGGAACCATTTGGTTTGAGGTAGAAGATTGTGGATAACTGAAGTAGTTTTGCTCTTGAACATATGCATGATTTGACATTGGTGGTGGAGCATAGTTAGATTGAGCTACGAGTGCCAAAGAATTTGGTGTTGGTGATGGTAAGCATCCTCCTCGAAGAGCTCGATCTTTTTCCACTTCAGGTTCATGGTGTTTCAGAAAATCATACAACAATCCATATGGTGCATCATGAAGATTTTTGGTTTGTCGAACGAATGTCACATATTTATGCCAATTCGGACCAAGACTACCGACGAATTTGGAGTTCACTGCGATCCTTGGTACTGTAATTTTGTGTCGTTCCAAATCATTTACCACATTTGTGAAACGATGATAGTAGGATTCAAGTGACTCTCCTGGTTCAATTGTGATGTCAGTGTATTCCATGTAGAGTTTGGATTCCATATCATCTTTGTTCAATTGAGTGCCTTCCATAAGGAGATGAACATGTTCCCACATAGCTTTGGCTGTTTTCTGAGCATCGACACTTCGATAAATTGGATTAGGTATTCCTTGAAGTATATAGGCCATTGCATACTCATCAGCTTCACGATGTAATTTTCGTGCCTCTGTGAGTTGAGATTCTGGAACAGGTTTCTCTGCAGGAGCACGTGGAGGATCAGTAGCTGGATCACCAATTTCAAGTCTTGTTGGCCACTCAAATGGTCCTTCAAGTATCACTTGTTTCAAGAATTTCCCATGAGGTTTCTTTAGTTCAAGAAATCGTAAGAATCGACTTGACCATTGAACATAGTTCCCAGGTGTTAGCATTGGAGGTGTTTCAAGTGATCCTGCCTCATGTCTGGATTGTTAAGTTGTAATAACTTCACACATTCTATCAAACCAGTGAGGTTGTTTGTTGGAAAACTGAGTGTTTTGTTGTGACATTTGATATGGTTGTTGTTGAGGAATGATTTGATGTTGTTGCATCATGAGATATTGTGGTTGTGGATTAAACGGTTGTTGATGAAAGTGTGATTGTAAAGGTTGTTGATATGATTGTTGCTGATGGTATTGTTGTTGCTGATACTGCTGATGTTGCTGTTGCTGAGGATTAGAGAAGTAGTAATGTGGTGGTTGAGACATCTTAGAACACTTGTGTAATAATGGATCTTTGTAGAAGATTGAAATGCACGTTCCTTTGGTTAAGATCAAAATCCTTGGGCTAAGTTGAGATCTTACGCGTAATACTTAACTTATGCGTAGACTTCAAAGTTACGCGTAAGGTTGATCTTATGCGTAAACTTGTGAGTTATGCGTAAGATTTTCCTTATGCGTAAGTTTTAAGCTTATGCGTAAGAGTCTTATGCGTAAGGTTCAAAGACCAAACAAATCTTTCAAACTTATCCAAGCTTGAAAGATATCCGTAGTCGAAGTATTCCACTAACTTATCCAAGCTAGGGAAGTACTGAGTCACCGTAGCACAAAGAGAAGACCCCTGAAAAGAACTTATGTGTAGACTGAAGAAACTTACGCGTAAGATATAATCTTATGCGTAAGATGTAACTTCTGCGTAGAAACTTAGGCGTAGGAAATCAACTTCTGCGTAGGATCTAACTTCAGCGTAGAACTTATGCGTAGAATCCAATGTTATGCGTAGGAATGGGGTTTTTTGGCAAAACTTATGCGTAGACTGACCACAAAGTACTGTTGACACAAGTATAAGAAATAAGATGAGAATAAGAGATGGTTGATTATAAGATTATGAAGAGTGAAAGAACAAGAGTTTCATAAAGATATTCAAATAACCAACAATATTCAAGGTTACATAAGCTTAGTATATATAGGGGAGGAGTAGGGCAACACTCCCTTCCTCCCTCATTCATCTAAAACGTGGGCTTCAAGGCCCATAGGACTTTAATACATAAGCCTAGTAACTTAAACATAATGAAATAAATAACTAAGCAACCTATTACAAAAGGTAATGACCGAGACTTGACTAAATACAAAAGTATGTTCCCAACAAACCTTCTATCGATTTTCTTGGTACGGTATGACCTCTTAAACTTTTCTCCATCCGGTTCATATAAAATCATCTTCATATGCCATGACCCGTCACCTTCTTTAGGTGGCTTGTCCCACTTCCATTTACACTTATCCCCTTCCCTTTTACACTTGTTCATCTCTATGTTGATAGGCATTACGCATAAGAACTCAATCATTTTCCTAAAGACTAGAGGAGACGCATAAGAACAAGTGTATCGAAAGCTTCGGATTTTCCTATCTTACAAGGCAAAACAAATATACCCGAATCATCAAGCTTCTTAGGCAACTTGTTTTGAACGAATGCGGTCCCATTTTTACCCAATTTAAATTTCTCATATTTTTCTAGTAGGGCACTATAGTAGGGAGCACGGGCTAAGACATCAATGACGGGGCATTCAAGGTGGAGCTCCTTAAATTCATCGTCAAGGTCTTGTGTAGGAGGTGTTTCAACTATGTTATTGACCGGTTTGATATCGGATGTTTTATTCAATTGGTCATTTTGAAGAATTTGGGTTTGCTTGAAACACGTGCTCATTGCTTTGACCGAATAGTATTGTGGACAAGAAGTAGGTGACGAAACCGATGATATGGCATTAACGTTTAGTTTCGGGTTCTTGACCATGTCGCTTGGGAGTGCTCCCATTTCTCGGTCATTGAGAAATTTCAACAATGTGTCTATTTTGGTGGTCATCTCGCTTTGCTTTTGTTTGAAATCGGCTTCAAACTTAGATATGCGAGCTTCTTGAGATGCCATAAACTTGGACATCAACCCTTCAAGATTGTTGGTACTACCATAGTTGTTAGAAGGATTGTTGTTGAAAGTACGGTTAGCGGGTGGACCGTTTGGTTGGTAACGATTAGGTGGATTGGAATAATTGTTTTGGGGCATGTTTTGGTTTTGTTTCCACCTAAGGTTCGGGTGATTTTTCCAAGAAGGGTTGTAGGAATCACCGTAAGGGTTTAGCTCAGGTTTGAAAGTGTACCACTTATCTCCCGCTTCGTCGGTACGTGAGGATGCGTAGTCCACAAAAGCTTGTCCGGGGAGTTCCATGCAATCACGAGTGTCATGGGGACCACTACATAATTCGCATGAAGAAGTGATTTTGTTCACTTGGCTTGAAGGCTTGGGAGCTTCGTAAGATTTCATGAGAAACTTGACTTGGTCTTCAAGTTCCATGATCCTACGGTCGGGAGTGCTAGAATTGTTCGAAGGCAAAGATATTGCCTTGACCGTTTTGTTCAAATCACGGGGATCATTCCAACTTTTGTTGTCATAGAGAGCAAGATCTTCTATGAGTTCCCATGATTCTTCCGCACTTAGATCACGTAGCTTTCCACCGGCCGATTGGTCAATGGTTCGCCTTGTGGAGAGATCGATATGGTCATAGAAGATTTGGACTTGGAGCCAAAGATCTATGCCATGATGAGGGACTTTTTGGAGTAAGTCCTTGAAACGAGTCCATGCTTCGTATAGAGTTTCACCTTGACGTTGTTGGAACATTAAGATATTATTTCTAAGCTTGGTAGTTATCCCCGGTGGGAAAAATTGAGCAAGGAAACGAGTGGTGAGATCATCCCATGAGGTGATGGATACCGCGGGTAAACATTCAAGCCATTGACTAGCTTGATCACGTAGAGAGAATTGGAATAGGCGTAATCGGGTAGACTCTCTAGTTACAACATCAAGGTCTATAGTTTAAGGAAATCCTTGAGATGTTGGTTAGGATCTTCGGAACGAAGTCCATGGAATGCACATCCGCTTTGCACCAACCGGATGGTGTCGGATCGCAATGGGGACACATTGGCTCCTTGAGTGAGCTCAATAGTGTTTCGATAGCCTTGGTGGCTAGGACGGGAATACTCTCCTAAAGTTCGGGGCCTAAGAGGTTGGTTTGCTAGTGGTGAGTTTTGTGGGTGGTTTTGTTGTGGTGGGTTGATGGGTTCAAAGATGTTACCACCTTACATAATGTCGGATGGTAAAGGTTACGAACAAAGACACGAAGAAATAAGAAAGACTAAAGAAAACCTAAAAATTAAAAATAAAATCTTACTAGAAAGGAATCTAGCAAGTAGACCGAATAAAAAGAAATCCTAACCTAGACAATAACTATTCCCCGGCAGCAGCGCCAAAAATTTGATACGTGGGAATCGCACCAGGTTTTACCTCTCCAGGGATCTCGAGAAGCTTACAACCCCCACCAGGCAGTGTACCTGATCGTTGTAGTATAGTATAGTGACAAGTACCGGGGGATTGATCGTTCAACTCAGGAATAGTGTCGCTAGGATTAGAAAGTCTCCTAAACTAAGTCTAGAGGTGAGGGATGATTCTTTTGGTATTTTTATATTTTATAAAAGCAATTAAAATCTCGGGTTTTGGAAGAGTGGGCAGAATTAGTTGCTTGCCAACTAACCTAAATAACTAAGGATGCAATCAAAATAAAATAACAAAAATGAAATGAAACTAATTATACTATTGTGGTGTAAACAATGATGAGGAAAGTTGTGTTTACTTAGGTTTCATTACTCCCTAGATATCTTTTACAGGTTGATAGCTTGTTATAATTGCATGGATGACGGGTCATATTCCTTAATACTAATCGTAGGGCCGTGTACAATATTCCCTAACTCTATAGGATCCTACTTCACTCCTATGTCGAGCCGTTAGAAGCTCCTAACATGGGATCATTAGAATTCTCCTACGCATTATATACAACCAAAAATCTTAGTACACCTCCGATCATGTTTCTTAAGACGTTCAAGCAAGTTACCAATGGAAGTCTGCCAGTTTTCTTAAGCCTAACATCGAATACAATCATCCGTAACAACTATAAACAAACAATCAACCCATAATTAACATCTAGGTTTCACTACATCTAAGCAAACACAAAAGAAATCTAGCCTAGCATGTTAAATTGAAGACAAGCGTAAGATATAATCAAACAACACATAGACATATTGATTGATTTTGAAAGAGTACATATCTCAAATTCAACATGAAAGATTCAAAGGGTTGAAACCGTTGAAAAAGCTGGAAAATTCGACCTAGGGTTTTTTCCCTCAAAGTTGCACACTAATGAATGAAATTTGGAGAACTATATATATATATATATATATATATATATATATATATATATATATATATATTACAATGGGTGATAGCGTCTTGTATTGGGTTGTGACGCCGTCAACTCACCGCCTATAATGAAATCGTATTGCCTAGATCTGATTTTGATGTCGTCATGTGTAAATTTCTTCTGGGCCGTCACTTGTGTTTTGACCCTGACGGCCTTGGTGACGCCGTTAGGTCCTATAGTTAAAAATCCTCTAGATCGTCACATGTATTTTTCACATCCACCTCTTTTGTAACTCTTGACGCCGTCATTAAGGAAGTTGTGACGCCGTCAGGCACTGTTCCCAGTAAGGAAAATTAAGACTTTGCCGTTTTCTTCACTTTTATGCTCCAAAAACGTCCAAAATGCTTCCTTTTCCAGATTTCTCTCCAAAAGTACCTAAAATGACAAAAGGAACAATTTAGGGCAATATTTGATCAAATAATCTCAAATTCGGGCTTAAATGACCCCTTAAAAGTGATTCACTTTTCGCCTCGTCACGTATAGCGTTAAGTTGTTCCACAAAAATGTACTACATTTATGACACTTATCTTGCATCTCAAGTCTGAGGATAACTTCTTATGATTTAGTTAATGACAAGATCCATAAGTAACATCATATAATTGGGATAAGTCCTATATTCGATATCATTGAATATCATCTGAAATGACATGACTACGCATCAATATACTTTAAGTATATTATACCAACCTTTAGACTTGTCTTGATTTAATAATATTCCCATATTATTAACTGACAATGGACAATTTAAAATAACATTTATTCATGGATTAAACATACAAATATAGAATACAATTTATTATAAATTAAACATACCATGTATTTAAATTTATTATAATAATTGTTTAACATCCCTTATTCAAATACTAAATAGATCAATGCATGATAACTCTTGTTGATGAATTATGTCTCAAGTAATGACATTCATACTTTTTGACAAAGCATAAATCACCCAACTTTGATCTATCGGAATTTTAAGAATACTTATTTCAAGAATTCAACTATTGAAGTTCTTGTATGTGCATACTCAGCTATTTTGATAATGCCATATAATATTTCATAAAATGTGTGACATCCTTAACCACCAATTTATGATAATCAAACTTCCAAACATTTTAAAGTTTGAAGTATTCTTATTCTCTTAATATATAATGCAACTATACTCTTATTAAGCACAACTAGTACATATAGCCAAGGATGAAATCCTTACCATAACTAGTATTGAGTGTCGTCTCAATTTCATTAGCATCATTGTATGCAACAACAATATGTAATTAAAACTTCCCGTAAACATTAATATCTATTGTGTAATGTTTGATGCCCTTCAAACTTTCAAGTTTGTTGGCTATGACAATTTGCACAACAATTGACAATTTGTTCATCTATAGAATTTGGAAGTTGTTCCAAACTTAGGATGTGATTCTATAATCAAACATATTCTTATAGATTACACAAGTTATCTAATAACTTGTTACTTAGATATTAATATTTCCAAATCATCTTGTAATCAAGCATGATACAACAAAACATGATGTTCATGAAAAATTCTTTGAGTCATACTTAGATTTTATTCATGTTATACATATCCATTCAGACTTTCTAAATGATATATTACGTTATATTAGATTCATTTACCGTACATGTTTATAAACTTTTATTCCAAGGTTGTATGTTTTATTTTCTAAATCTTTCAAGTAAAGTTTCATTCCATTCTAAGACTTAACATTTACTTATATGGAATATTACTTTTTATATGTTTTACAACATATATGATTTAGGAAATTAAACATAATACTCCCACTAGCTTTCAAGAATACTTAGAAATTATCTTATTTTAATTATAAATCAAAACATGGATTTAATAATTAAACATAAAAAAATAATCTTTTAGATGCATGCATTTATCCATCCATGATTTATTTGAATTCATAAACTCCTTTTGATTACTTATCGTCCTCGCTCAAGTAATCACTTAAGAAAGAGTTTTGATATTCCATTATCAATTTAATATTAATGAAACTAAATATGAAAATCATAATCTTTATATATATTTAATGTGTTTAAGATAAAATATTCAATCACAATTAATTGCTTAAGTGTGATTAATAATCTTGTCATAAGACATGAATTAAATACGTGCACAATATTGTCCATATGATTTTTATATAAAGATTTAAACGATCATGGTTACCTTATTTTCGAAGAAACTCATCTTCATTTTCTAGTCTAACTATTAAGATAAACCAAGTTTCTAAAATTGATTATATTTATGGACAGCATCTTAATCACTCATATCATGTATACTTTACCCAATTTCATATTTGGTAATGTATCATAATGATTATCAGGTTTACAATAATCCTGTAAATTATAACCCTCATCATATTAATCAAATATCTGAGATATTTTTCTATTCTATGAATGATAATTCCATCATCTTGAGATTTAACATTTTAATGTCAAGCCTCATTATGATATTTACTAGTGTATTTTAGAAGATTATGTATCTTGTAATTTTATTTTTTAATGATCAAAACTCCCACTTGCTTTTAGTAATTTAAAGACTATCTTTAAATACTTTAGCAAACAAAGCAACAATACAATTTTATCTTTTGGGATATTACAAATACACAATGAAAGTTCATGACTTTTATTTGTTAATAACCTACTCATAAGTAGTTTAACAAATTCATAACGTCAATTTAAGACTTAATGTGATTCATCACATTCAATTATATGATAATGTCTTATTAATCTTCTATGTTGGAGGTTTATTAATTATGTCCAAGTCATACTCAATATTCTAACCTTGATAACTTTTGGAAGAAAAGAAGTCATAGTTATCTTTAATCAAACAATATAACTAGAGTTTGATTTTCCTAACTGAACATACCATAAACATTTGGTATTTCATTAGTATTAATATTCTAAGATAATCTAACAATATTTAAGATAACCATATTTCCTTTTGGCTTGTCTATTTACCAACTAAGCCATTTTAATGATATAATAGTATTTTCAAGCCAATTACATGCTTTATAACACAAGTACTTTTTACAAAGTCACTTCATGTCCATGTCTCTACAAGAAAACATAAACTGTTATAATCCCACTATACGTTATAAGTCATTTAACAATTTAATGACTTCATGTATATGTCTGAATTAAAATACATAACAAGATAACGTCTTACTTTATTATAAGTCTTGTAACAATTAAAAGACTTTATGTTTATATCTTTACAATTAAATATAAACATGTTTGACTAAAGTAATTATGAACACCACCTTTTGGTTTTAATAATAATTTCAAGTTAATTTATTACTTCACAATAATGTAAACAACATTATTTCTTTATTTATTTATGTCATTCCAAGAACACATAAATATTCAGATTGAAGCAGCATTAGATTACTTTATTAATTTATGTCATTCCATGAATTCATAAATATACAAATTAAAGTAGTCTTAATATCATATTGACACATGTTCTAATAGTTATCTAATTTACAAACTGCAAATTCTCATAGTTCAATTACATCAGTTGATCTGCTAGTAATGAAAATATGAATTTTACCTTGTTGTTGCAATCTAGCTAAGCTCTCACATAACATAAATAGCAACACCAAGTGTTTCTTGAATTAGATGTATATAATTCATATTAGAAAGTAATTCTCTTACCTTGCAGTCAAGAGAATCCATTAAATCATATCTTTATGAGTTGTTTCTTGCACACATTAAAGATAACATTTCTCCCACTTGTGCATGGAACAACCTCATATAGGTTATAAACAACACGCCATGCATTTGTTTATGTGATCAAAATGATTGTGTCATAGATTTTAGCATAACAAGTAGTTATAGAACAACAATGTCTAGTAAGGAAACGTACAAGACTATCCTTAAAAGTATGAGTGTCTACACTTGGAAAGTAATTATCTTTAACTACCAAGATGTCAAAGCTTGTAACTCCCAATGAATTAAAGATCATTAAAATAATTTCTTATTCAGTAATAAGTACACAATACGCCCACTGAATTTGACAACATTGTAAATGTTTCATATCCAGTGAAAGAAAATAGTGTGCTTTTAACTTTCCTACACCTTTGAATGTCCATACGTAACAATTACTTATGCATTAAAGAGTGTATCCCACTATGTAAATGATGGACTATCCACCAAATGCTATTAACTTGAAAAATTGGGCATGCAATTTCTTCCTTAACAAGTCTATCATCCTACAATGTATGTAGTACCTTTTAAATAGTCAAAACAACTAGTTTGTCTTTTAACATTTTGCGGTAATTAGTCTAGCTTCTAATAACTCATAAAATGTCATACATTATTTTCTGTTAACCAAATATCATATTTGTTACTAATTATTTAATCACCAAATAAGGATGATAAAATCCCTATGAAAAATATGCAATTATCTTACCTATTAAAAATTTGCTATTAGTTATATTAGAATTGAGACATATCTAATATTCCTATTATCCTTTTTCATTCATGAAAAGAAATAGGATTGTATCTCACTCTTCTTTCATAGAAAGGAGACTTCTTTTGTCTTTTAAGTAAATTATTCTTAATCAAACATTTGTTTGAAAACAGAACGATATCAATTTACCAAAGCCCAAAGTGCGTTTACAGTTTGAACGTTCCATTAATACATTAAAACGAATTACAAAATTCAATTTCAGTATTTTCGATAATTGGTCTTTAAGAATATGAAATACTCATTGGTAAATATTCATATAAACCTTAGTATTTTCTTAAATCTAGGATCCTAATTGACATAGTACCATTACATCAGTTGATCTGCTAGTAATGATAGTATTCAACAAGGTAATTGTCGAACAATAATTGCCAATATCATATTCCAATTCCTAGATCATTATGGGATTTACATTCACAAAACCTTTTGCAATGTAAGCATGTTTCATCCCCATCTAATGCCTTGAGTCCAAGTTCTCACTTCTTACTCAATTTAAGTCGTCTAACTTAAAAACTCCAAACTCATAAATCCATTACATCAGTTGATCTGCTAGCAATGAAATTATGAAATTTACCTCTCCATTGCAATCTAGCCAAGCTCTCACATGACGTAAACTACAACTTCAAGTTTTCTTAATTAGATGGCATTCGACTTAATTTTATACGGGTATTAATTTTTACGTGTAATCAAAATAATGTATGAAGAAGCATGCATACAACTTCATAACATTGGTTTTACAAAACAATTTTAGTTATACCAATTTACTAAGAGTAAAATAGCAAAGTTTTGATTGAGGTATCGGGTTCACCAATCAAAGAATTACCAACAATTATCGTCCACTTATATCGCACTTTTGCATAAGCCCTAAAGCTTAGTGTTTCGGATAATCATTGTGGAATTGTGGTCAATTCACCCTTAAGATGACAATGTACGTAAAATAGTGATATAGGTAAGTCTAGATCGGCACACAAGTGGTTGTAGAGAACCGGTAGGTGCATGGTCTTTAAAAACCCCTCTCTACAAGCACATTGTATGGCGACTTTCGGTCCGCCTTTCGCACACTATGTATAAAAACATCAATCAACCAATCCTTTGAAATTTAAACTCTTAAACCAAAACAATTTCGCCATTTATTTAGTCCATATTATTTTTCTATTCAAAATTACCCTTTTTCGTTTATAAACATGTCACACATAATAATAAACAAAAAACAAGTAATACATAATAAAAAATAAAATAACCAAATAAACATATACATAACATAACAATTAAATATGTATAAACATGTAGCCACATGCAAATTTTATTCAATAGTCCTATTAATAATCAATCTAGGTGTATAACGCATTTATTCAATTATGGCTTTCTTCTTCAAAGGAAAAAGAACCACATACATCGATAAATCGATTGCGTAAGCCAAAACTAAACAAACACCACATAGCACGTAATTGATTACTTAATATTGGAGTCTTCCCCAATTCGACATCTATTAATAAATTTACATGTTTCGATATTACTTAACATTTAATTAATATATACAATTTAAACCATTTAAATTATCACACAATTAAATCCATGCAAACATGCATTTTTCATGGATTATGCATAACAATTAACATATTGCACCAAGATCATTTACTAAAACGCATAACCAATTACATGACATCCTAGGGTTTCTAATCATATTAAAAATCAAAAACAAAACCCTAAAAAATAAATTGGGTAAATCGACCCATTAAAAAAATTAGGGTTAGGATAATGAAAACCCTAGAAAAATGTAATTAAACGAATCAAAATTCAATTTTTATGCGTTTCGATAATTAATTACACATTATAACGGCTCATGATGCCACTGTTGGAATTATAATATCATGACATGCATATAAATAAACAAATAACATCAAGTAAGCATAGCAGAAACAATTATAACAAGATCATATAATATGTAATTAATTAATCAATAATAAATAGTAAACGCACCTTTGTGATTCTAGCCCGAACAAGAATCAATTCAATCTTCAACTTATGAACCCTAATTAGGGTTTATGTGGATTGTAAGAATAACCTCTTACCTTTTTGTTATTCAATCCTAACCAATAGTATGGTTATATCACGTTCTTGTACACACGTACTATTAGCGATTCGATGTTAATGCTAGTTCTTGATCACAATAGATTTACCAAATAGTTTGTAATGTTCAAGGTTACTCGCGAATCCCTTTTCTTGGGGTTTCACTCATTGTCCTATGAACAAGAGAGGAAAAGAAGAAGTTTGGCCTTCTATTGAAATCAAGTGTACCAAAGGATGAATACATGGGGATGTATTTATACCCTTATGATAGATATCAAGTTTTCTATGGTTTCCGATGTGGGATTCCATAGTTTTGACCAAAACAAGCTCAAGAGAGGATTTCTAGAACCTTTTCTTGTCTTGTTTTACTTTCTTCGTATCCCGTTGACATTTACCGACCGTTAGTCAATTCCATTAATTACCTAACGCTCTTTAGTCATTTATTGTGAATTAAATAATTAAATATAACATTTTATATTAATTATTTAAACATCGAGTCTCATACGTAAAGTGTGCAATCCCATGATCTCGAGTTCGATCCTAACATACGACTACTAAAATAATGTCGATAAACTAACACCTTCGAGCAGAATGGCGATGGAAAATGGGACTTCCACGTGTAACATCGAGTGAGGATTCGAGTGCCTCCTATTCGAGTGACGAGAGATAAGGCACAGACTGAATCATTTTCTTGATTCGTAGTTTTATGTTTATTTATCGTATCGTAGTTTAGTGGTTTGAATTTCTGTTTTGTAGTTTAATGTTGTAATCGTAGTTGTAATATAAATGTACGTTGTTTGAAGTAATATCAATCCTATGTTTAATATACTTGCATTTACAAAACAATTACACATTACATTTACATATTTACAAGTTAATTACACATTACATTTACATTTCTACAAATCACATTTCTACAAAACTTTAACAAAAGAAATAAAGGGAAAAAAAAGACGATTTACAGTAAACCAACCTCGTCGTGCAGACGAGGAGGTGAAGACTGGCGAGCTACAGCGAGGGACCAACGGTGTCACGGCGAGGCACAATGAAAAAAAACCAACGCCACGTAGGAGTGGCGAGCCCTCACGAGTAATGGCACCTTCCCCTCTTATATATGCTGGGTTACGGCCATCAAGTTCCTTCCACTAACTACCACAGATGCATTAACAATCACTTCTGCCTGGTCATATTGCATATGAAATTGAACGATTAAACAAAAATTGAACGATTAAACAAGAACATAGCTCATATCTATGGTAAAAAAAAGAAAAAAAAAAGATAGTTAAAATGAATATAGAACTCAAATGGGCCTGTTTTGTCAACCTTTCAAATTTCAGGAAGATCTGACGGACCCCAGCCATTAGTAAAGCCAGCTCTAATAATGCACCAGCCTGGAATCGAACAAAGGTTTGTACTGTGGCAGGCTACTATTATATGGTGCATTTGGTTTATGGGTGTAGATTGGGATTTGGGTAATTATTACATTAAACCAATGTTTGGTGAATATTTGTCTCTTGGACTTAACTGTTGTAACAGTGAGAAAAGTAATTCCTATGTGCATAGGCTAGAGTTGGCAGGATTTCTAAAAAGTGGCGGGCCCACTTTTCTCTTGTGTCTTAATACATTGTATAAAATAATATATCTTTATATAAAATATGTTTATTTTAATTAATAAAATACATTTTTTTTTCTTGTATCAAAACCAAATCTAAATATTAATCCAATCTAAATCCAAATCCTAAACTCACCTACAAACCAAACGGACCCTTAGTTATCTTTGAATCTTTGATTTATAAATCTATTCATCCTTTCAAAATATATAACCAAACAAATGTTTAGTTTCACATCAAACCAAAACTCATTTTAAATGTTCATATCAAATACACCTTGTGGTACGTTTGTTTCGTATTCTCTAGAATTTGATGGGTTTTGTATTTTCTGTTGTATAATAAAATGTAGAGTCCAATCTTTTAATAGGTTTTAAAAGCACAAGGTACCGTGGCTTGAGTCATTTCCATTTTTAGTGTCATTTCAACATCATTTAAACATTTAACTTTTAACACTAACACAGTAAAATAATATTCTCTCATGGCTTAAGCCATTTCCACCTTCTGAGACACACCATTTTAATACTGTAAATACACACACATCAAACCCGCAAAAGCTAGTTAACTCACGAACGAAATGACAAAGAGGGGCTGGTATATTGGTGGCGCCAGAAAGGGGGACAAGTCAGATTTTACAAACGGTTGTGCCACGATACCCAGTACACTAATTGAACAAATAAAATACTATAAAACCTCTATAAATTAATACTCTATAAATTAATAACCTCGATAAAATTAATAATTTTTCTAGTCCCAACTTGGGACCAGTACAAATTTGGACCCCAATCGATAAAATAGTAAGATAATAATTTTTTTGAAACTCCAGTGTATATATATTTGTCCAAACGAAACTATAAATTAATAATTACAAAAAATTCTATATATATGTATATATGTATATATATATATATATATATATATATATATATATATATATATATATATATATATATATATATATATATATATATGTGTGTGTGTGTGTGTGTGTGTGTGTGTGTGTGTGTGTATGTGTGTGACAGAGATACACTTCAAAATCCTAAGATTATTTAGTAAAAAATGAAATTCATTGTCACTTGTTATTTTTTGTTGAACTTCAAATCTATATTAAGTTTATTTCAAAATCTCCTTATTGCTGTAAAGTGTTGGTGTGTTGTCTTTTCGTATTGCAACAAAAAGTGTTAATTTTATTTTCATAAAGTGTGAATATGAATTCATCAAATTTTAATTGAAACTTGTTTTTCAAATTTATTTTTCATCTCTAAGGAGTATATATTGTAACTAGAATTACACTTGAAAATTTAAAAGCTATATATAAAATCTCTTTAAATTAATAAATTATTAATTTATCGATATAATAATATCTCGCTAAATTAATAAAATATCCCGGTCCCAACACTATTAATTTATAGAGGTTTTACTATAGCTCAATTTTGTCATGTATCAAAATGAAGTCATTTTATTTCACAATAAAAGTAAAAATTTAATATTTTGGTCAAACTTATCTAAACATCCTCTATCAAGAAAAATATATATAAAAACACATGTGTCATTTTTATTTATTTATTTGTTTATTTTGGTAAAGGGTTTCTCCGGTAAATGTATTACATCAAAAATTGTTGAAGTACAAATGGTGTAGGTGAAGTCCTACAACCCAGCCGGTTACATGGGTAATAAGAGTGCACCATAGTGCAACAAACCAAACGACATGAGAATGAAAAACCAAACTCATGAACAAGCTTACAACAACTTACTAACTAAACCACTAATAAAGAATGACACAACCATTCTTATTACTAACAAAAAAAAGAAGTAGTAACTAACTTTCAAGACAACCAATAGTAGGCCAGGTTCTCACGAACCAAATGGCCACTTCATCCCCATAATTGGTATGAATAGGCAAAACAATTGCTCCAGTTCACTTGAGTTTGTAGGAGATTTGTAATATGCATTCAATACATCCAAACACATTCAGAAGACCAACCAGGGCCTAGAGTATACATGATCAGACCTCACCCCTCCAGCAACTCACGAACCAATCTAGTCGATCCAATAAATCTAGGGTAAAACAAACGATCAAAACCCTAAATCATAACGATCTAGGGCTAATACGCATGAAACCCTAACATCGGTAAGGTCTTGATAATAACAGCGGCTGAAAAAAAGTCGCGCCTCCAATCGAATCTATACGAAACAAGATTCGAAAACATGATTAGATAAATTAATCAAACAGATCAATCAATCCAAATCTCTAAAACAGAAAGCGATAGGGTTCCAATAGCAACAAAACGTTCCAATAGCATGAAACCCTAACATGTGTCAATTTTATTATTTAAAA
Organism: Artemisia argyi; assembly: GCA_030686995.1. Classification (NCBI taxonomy): domain Eukaryota; kingdom Viridiplantae; phylum Streptophyta; class Magnoliopsida; order Asterales; family Asteraceae; genus Artemisia; species Artemisia argyi. Next base: position 88,318,881 of record CM060680.1, on the reverse strand, counting down.
AAAAAACCCTTTAGTTGTTAATTTTAAATAAATTATATAAACTTAATTAAACATATCAATTTTGTAGTTTTTAGTAACTTTATAAATCTAATAAATAATCCAAGACATTATATTTTCTTTTAAACAAACAACATATATTGTTGTTATTTTTAAATATTATTTATAAAATTCAATGTTGCAGAAAAAGGTCTACAAGGCCGATTAATCACCGCCTAGGCGCTACAAGGCCACCAACCTTGCCGATTTATGTAACTGGGTAAAACAAATAGGTCAACCATGGTCAACGGCGATTAACGTCGGTCAAACTTGCCGGAAACCTACAAATATTGCCGGAAGTTCCCAAAACTTACCGTAAACTTATTTTGATCACTTATACTAACTGTTTAAATCTATTACTTATATTTTTTTAAAACTCGCTGGAAATACAAAAAACTTGCCGGAAATACCCAAAATTTGCCAGAAATGCTAATCCGATTAATCACCGATTAATCCCGCCTAGACCGATTACTAGCTACAAGGTGGTCGACCGCCTCACTACCAATTCACGATTTTTGCAACCTTGATAAAATTTCAAAATGAAATCATGAATTTATGTGATTTTTAAATAATTGTACGAGATTGTACATATATGAACGATTCATGATGTTGCTCTTTATGAGATTAAGTAGGATGTCTAGAAAGGCCTTTTTTATACTACCCACGTTCAATATCGACTCATGTTATTCCTCTGTATAAGTTTATGTAACATTCCGATTTTTACAGAAAAAATTAGGGAATTATCTAAAATCCTATTGGCTACGTCTAGTATTTTAGAAAAATAATACAAAAAGTCCCATTTGACAGAGTTAATAACATAATTAATTGGGACTTAGTACGAAATAAGAGATAACTAAATGGACAAGTATTAAAACACTATTATGTCATAAGAGCTCCTTATGCCAAGTTGTGAAATTAGTGAAATTGACTATTTACGGGGTGTTTGGGAGTGCGTTTGGAGACAGCTTTTCTGCTTATTACGATTGCAAAATGCAAAAATCCTTTTTCAAGTGTTTGGAAACTTAAGTTCGATAATCACTTTTTAGCGTTTAGACAACACAAAAACGTGGTTTTGGAAAAGTAACCCACCCCTTCTGCCACAAACACAGTTGGGCATAAACTGATTATTCACTGTCAATTTACCAAACCCGCAAAATATATGTCACCTTCTTTCCCACAAATCTCAGTAGCAACTTTTCTTCAATTCTGTCAAGCTGATTCTAATCCTTGCCGTTGCTTGTTGCCGACTCAACTGATTATGGCAAACCATTCTAAATAGAATGGGTTGAATTTTAGAAAAAGATGGTTTACTTTGTAAGAAAAAAATGAGAGGCATGATAGAGATTTGTTCAATGATGGAGGTGATACAAAAGAATTGTTTCTCTTCTAGTGTGAGTTTATCTATGAGAAGAAATCAAGAGTCAAGACTCAAGAATGATACAGAGTATTTTGTAATTTAAAACACTTTTATATTTGTGGATGACAAATTCCACGTGCCCTCTCCCAAACTCACCATTATAATTTTCTAGCAATATTACATGTTTGCAGCAAAAAAATAAAAATAAATAAATAATACAAGTAAAAAAAATCCACAAAACACTTTGACATGATTTGTTTCATTTCGTATTGATCAAAAAGGATGAAGGTAGACGGTAATTAATTCAACTTCAAACATATGTTTTATGAAACTAGGGGTCCGTTTGGTTTGTAGGTGGGTTTAGGATTTAGATTTGGATTTGGATTGGATTAAGATTTGGATTTTGTTTTGATATAATAAAGAGAAAATATATTTTATTAATTAAAATAAACAATTTATATTATTTTCTATAAAGATATATTAGTTTATATAATGTATCAAGACATAAGAGAAAAGTGTGGCCCGCCATTTTTTAGAAATCCTGCCAAATCCAGCCTATATACATAGAAATTACTTTTCTCACTGTTACAATTTACAACAATTAAGTCCAAGAAATAAATATTTCACAAAACATTGGTTTCATATAATAATTACCCAAATCCCAATCTATACCCATAAACCAAACGCACCCTAATTTGGTAGATTTAGTAGGTATCAATATTTTTAGTGAGTCTAATCTACCACTCTCCTCTCATTTCTCTCTATATTTATTTCAAATAAGAATATTTTTTAAAACAAAACTATTATATAAAATAATTAAGGTGAAGTTTGGTGTGTGCCATTTGACTTGAAGGAATACAATCATACTGAAATCATTCGTTTGTTTTGTGAGTATTTCTTATAAATTTGGTGTGAAACCTTTCCTTGGGGGTTTCTACAAAACCAGAGGCATGAGGTTGGTTTTCTGACAAAATCTATGACAAAAGCTATACTTATTAAGTCCGTTTTGGAGAGCCTCCCATCGTATTTTTTCTCGCTTTATAAAGTGCCATGTAAAGTTATTAAGGACTTGGAATCTGTTATCTGTAAATTTCTTTGGGGAGGATCCAATGAGGTGCATAAGATGCACTGGGTGGCGTGGGATAGAGTCAGTACGCCGAAGAAATATGGGGGTCTTTGGATGAGTAAGTTAAAGTTCATCAATGTGGCTCTGCTCGCTAAATGGGGGTGGCGGTTTAAAAAAGAAAGAGGTAATTTATGGTGCGAGGTAGTGGAGGCTTGCCATAAAACCAATCGTAGTTGGGAATTTCTTCCGGTCCGTAAAGCTTTAGATGGTGTGTGGAGTAATATTGTTAAAGTCATGTCCCGGACAGTGGTGGTGGGGATGCCCCTTAGAAGATTCTTTAAAGGAAAAGTGGGGAACGGGAATGATATTTCGTTTTGGATTGACCCTTGGTTGTTGAACCTACTTCTGATGGTGGTCTGCCCAAGATTGTTTCGGTTAGAAGCTGAGAAAAGATGCAAGGTTAGTGATAGGTTGAAGAAGTCGGATACTAGTATCATGCGGGTCTGAAAGTGGAAAAGGTCGGATAGATCGGTCTAGGAACGGGCTGAATGGGATGTTCTGAATGTTTTGCTGGAGGCTGTGGTGCTCTCTGACTCGATGGATAACTGGGTTTGAATTGGGGCTGGCGATGGGGTGTTCTCGGTGGGTGCTGTTAGAAATCAGTTGTATAACGACATGGATTTCAGTAATATCACGGTGTTTGAGTGGTGTAAATGGATCCCGAAGAAATGTAACATATTTGGGTGGCGGGCTGAGATGGGAAGGATTCCGACGGCAACTGCGTTGAGGCATAGAAATATTCCGATTGCAGATGTTTCCTGTCCGCTATGTGGAGGTGAAGATAAGTCTGTGGACCATTTATTCACAGGATGTATTTATGCTTCAAGGCTTTGGCAGCACATCTCTTCATGGTGTAAGGTCCAAAATATTTTTGCATTTTCGTTCAAGGATCTCTTGGAAATCCATAACGTCGTGGGGTTATCGGGGAGAGCCAAAGAAGTCTTTAATGGCATTATAATTATAGGATGTTGGAGCATATGGAAGGCAAGGAATCGTTTAAAGTTTCAAAATAAGAAGGCTATGATGGAAGACATCATTGGTGAAGTCAAGGCGTTGGGCTTCCTTTGGGCTAAGAATAGGGCGAAATTATCGTCCTTGTCTTGGGACAATTGGTGTAAATTTGTAATTATGTAATTTTGTGTTGTTGTTGTGTTTGCCGCCCCGTTTTGTGGGTTGGCAGTTTCTAATGAAATTCACTTTTCAAAAAAAAAAAAAAAAAAAAAAAAAAAACTCCTCCTCACATGCATGTGTATATGTTATTTTTTATTATTATTATAATATTTGCAAACGGGCCCGCTTATTATATAATAATATTATATAAAATATATTCCCAATTACATTTTACAAAACAATCAATACTAATACTATCAAACATTTTTTTTCTTTCAAACCAATCCGAAATCTAAATCCAATTCTAAATCCACTTACAAACCAAACGGGCCCTAATACTATTAAATTAAATAATATTAATTTATTACCTCGCATACTTTTTACTAAATCTATACTAAGAGCACTGAGTGCAGCTCGTTACGAGGACTCGCCACTCCAACGTGGCACCTCGCCACTACACCGCCCCCCTCAACTTTTCTCGCCGTTTGATGGTTCCTCGTCTGCACGGCGAGGTGAGTTTCTGACATGTTGTGGCCCAAGCTTAAAAAAGTGAGTTACTTCCTCCTTTTTCTTTTCAATTTCATCATCTGATTAATCCATGGATCGATTTGAAATTGGTTTATGGGTTGTGAAATTGAAGTGGTTTTAAAAGTGGGTTTGTGTTGGATTTGAGTTGTGATGACTGGATTGTGGAAGTGAGTTTGTGTTTATAACTGTTTGTGAATATGAAGATGACAATGGTTTTTGTTTTTTTTTTTTTTTTAATATTATTATTACTTTTAATACTTTTTTTTATAAAACAGGTTATTTATACTTTTATTTAAATAAAATGAATTTTAGTTTATTTGATAATTTAAATAAAAAAAAGTAAAGTTGTAAGTGATGGCCCCAAATAAGTAAGTTGAGGTTAGAGTAAATTTCACCGTTGGTCCCTAAACTTGTCAAGATTTGCGTGGATCGTCCTTAAACTTTTTTTTTTCATTTTCGTCCCTGAACTTGTCATTTTTGGCGTGGTTAATCCTTTTCACCACTATTTGGCTAACCATGGTTAGTTTACTGGTTGTGAACTTACTAAAATACCCTTTCTTTTTCTCTTAATTTACCAAACACAATTAACAAACAAACCCAATTAAAAAAACACGCAGCCATTCATTCTTAAAAGAAAATCAAACCCAAGTGTACTCATTTTTACATTTAGAAGTTGCAGCGCATCTAAACAGTCCCTTAGAACAAGAATTCTGAGATGATTAAAATCCGACCAAAGATTGTGGGTGTATGCAAATTGTTAAGCTGTGTAAAAACACATGAACTTTGTCCAACATGTTAATTTGCTTCCGTCTTAAGCTTCAGAAGTCTATGATAAGCTAGAACAAGCGCATCCATGGTCAACACTTATGAAAACCGAGGACTTTTTGTTGTGCTTAAAAGGGTTTCTTAAAGATTAAACATTTTACACTTTTGGGTACAATTTGTGGTGGTTTTGGATATTAGTTGCAGTTTTTTAGTGAAATCAGCTGAAAGTAGAGTCCTTGTGGTGATCATAGTTAAAGAGGTAAGATTGTTAAATATTTTATTGAGAGAACTGTTACATATGTTTATGATGTTTTATATTTCAATATTTATGCTAATTTATGTACTCAATAGTTATCCAAAATTGTTTATTGTTCATGTTTTGTTACAAGTCCACAAATCACAACCAATTTACTTTGACACTTTATTGTGTCCCTTATACAGTCTGCTTTATGTCTTTATGGATTAAAAAGTAGAAAAGAGGTACCTTCGACGCAAATACCACCTTCAGATTAGACTAAAGTAGAAAAGAGGTACCTTCTATGCAATACCACCTTCAGATTAGGCTAGTATATCATTCAAGTGGTACATTAGAATATGTAATGTTAGGTTAGAAAAATCGAACCAAAACTTAGGTTATTTCCTTGCTTCGTTTCTATAAACAAGTCTTTTTATATATTTTTTTAGTATTTTCTCGATTTCTCAACTAAAAAGAGTTCTAAATATTGCAACCTATAGGGTTCCTTTTATATATTGCGCTTAGTTTGATTAGAATAGCGTTTCAATATTTCTGCAGAATTAGGATAGCTTTTTTATATTTATATACAAATGGGGACTGATGTTGCCGAAGTTGTGGAGAGTATGCCATCGCCTTCTGACATCAAGGTAATGATTTGTTGTGTGTTGTTATAGATTATGCAACTTGCCATTAATATCAGGTTTGGAGTCTCATATGTTTATGACATGTTGTTGAAACCAGGTGCATAGCGTTATGTGCACAGAATTAATGAAGTTGGTCGATATGGTTGATAGGATACTCCCAGAAATAGAAGCCGCCATGCCTCGTTGCACATCTGGACTTCAGCCACTTTGCTCGTTAATTAATGCCATTAACAAAGCTAAATTGTTGATTCAGGACTGTAGTGAGTCGAGTAAGCTCTACCTGGTATGTGTTTATTGACCATTCGTAAAAGACTTGGCTTTTGTATTGTTTTCATTTATATGATTGTCTTTGTCTTATCGTGAATCTGTCTTTGAATATGACCAGGCACTGAAAGGAACTACAGTTCTGTCAAGATGTAAAAATACCAACAAGTTATTGGATCAGAGTTTGAGCCAGATCCAAACTATGGTTCCTGTGATGCTTGTGACAAAGGTTAGTCAATTTATCTAATACTGCAAAATTATATTATAAGCAAACTGCATTAATAAGTAAGCGACCATGATTTCAAGATGCTGTCTTAGGTAACCAACTTTTTTTGGTCATTTAAGATCACCTCCTAAGTTATCCCCAATTAGCTCTTTTATTATATTCCTTTTGCTAATTCAAAATATGCTTGAAATCGAAAAACCCTGTTAAGATACAAAAAACACAAATGGGTTGTTGTACCAAAAGTTGATAAAGATGATGACAGAGAGGTCTTCTTCTCTGCTGTTTAGGAGAAGCCTCCTCAGCCTTTCTAGTGATCAAGTGTAAGTCTTGATGCGTGACGTGCAAGTAGTAAAGTGTGATTTACGAGTTTTAATAGCAAAATAGAAACTGATATGTCATTGAATACATGTTTTTAGATACAATTCAGATTGATTATACTTATTTACATATATACATATATAGGGTTTGATTTTGTTTGGAATTACTGTATAGGTGATAGCTTTTCTTGCACCCGTCTGATTATTTATCATCTTGTATAACATACGTTCTGGCTTTCGTGTTGCCTGTAATTTTAACCCAACAACAACATCATGATAGCTATCGTGGTATAGGAAATTAGTGTTTGGGGTTCTATTCTATAGGATCTTGTTGCTCTTCGCTGTCGTGGACTAACAAAAAAAAATTGTGTATCTTTTATGAGTGATGGAAACTTCATTGTAACAGACACATTTGATTTCTATTTCTGATGCATTCTGCTCCATATCATTAACACCGATGTTACATCTAGTACATGTCCAAGCACTATAGTACATGTTCAATTGAGAACTTTGTTAACTTCTGTTTTCATAACAGTTTGCTCTTGACATGAAATTTCTGGTTGAGATAGCAAGACATGGTGGATACTTGACCACCACTATGGTCAACTCTTCGACAGATCTCATATCACAGCTGGAATCGGCTATTGTTTCTACAGGTTTCGATCTAAACAGGTACATACATAATCACTAATTAGAATCAACCAACCCTTTTAAAGTTCTAACTATACTTGGTTGAACAAATATCAAATGCTTCATCTTGTTTCTGTAGATACGTGGTTGATTCATTGCAAGTGTCCCAAATGCCAATGTTTTCCCTAATCATACCAAACCACATTATTATCTAAAACCGCAACGATTTATCCAACTTTTAAAAAATTAACCAAATGTATTAACTGATACCAGTACTAACTTGCGAACAAGAAGTATCAATGCAAGAAGTAACTGATACCAGTACTAACTTCGAACAAGCAGTATCAACCCAAGTACTAACTTGCGAACAAGCAGTATCAACCCAAGGCTCTAAATGGGTATTTTGTGTGACTTTCAACCAATTAACCCCTTTCTTGTAAGCCAATGGTTTCTTATTTTACTCATTTGGACAGTCAGAAGCAAAGGTTTGTTTTCAGTTGCAATGTCCGGTGTTTAGTTTTTCCCTTTATTCAATCATTTTTTATGCTAGTTCTGGTCGATGAGAAGCTTTGGCTAGGTTGGTCCATTTTCTTAATATAAAGTTAAAGCCTGACATACCACCAATGTGACTGTATACAATGGCATCTCCACTCCAAGTAGAATCTGCAACTTTAGGCAAGTAATTTACATCTTTAGCTAGGATGAAGCCAGTGATGGTGGGTGGTTGCTCATCGTGGGTGAGTATCGTGTGGAAAACTAGAAGGGGGGTTGAATAGTTTACCGATTAAAATCTTTTTATACTTGTTAAGTTGGCTTTGAAACTTTCCGTTTGATCAAAGATATATGCACAAACACAATATATAACATGCAAGTAAATGAAAGAAACGATCAAACCACAACACGAGTATTTATCGTGGTTCGGCTACAAGGACTCTTTTTCCTTGCCCTACGTCCACGCCCCGAGTATCCAACTCGAGAGTTTCTTTTACTAGTCAACAAGCTCCTTTCACCGGCGGAGAAAACCTTACACGTCGCTTATACTTTTACCGACACAAAGCTAGATGTCGAGTTCTTTTACAAGGCCACAACCACTCCCGTTTAGTTCTTTTACTAGGGTACAACAACTCCCAACACTCTTTGTATTTTGAGGACTAAAATACTAACCACTCACTACAGAATATACACAAACAATTGACGTGTAAACAATAAGAGTTTACACAATACTAAGCTAACAAGTCTTGCAACGTTGTGTTGGAAACTTGTAACTTTTGACGACCTTGTGAGCTTCTTTGCTACAAAAGGAAACTTCACATTTACAATGTTAAGAGGTTAGAAGAAAAGATGAGTGTGTGTGTAAAATATGATCTCAAGAGGTTGACCAAAAATCAAGTAATGGCTTGGTATTTATAGCACAACATTCTGCATGCTTGGCGGATCAGGCGGAACCCTCAGATGGGTTCCGCCCATGTACCCCCAGGGTACCGCCGGGTCTGCAGTAGGTTTATGCAATAACTCTTCAAACCAAACAAGGTCTTGTCTCATAAATCCTAGCAACCAAACAATGTCACATCACTTAAAAACAAGTCAAATACAAAGCTTGCAAGCAACAACAAAGTTAGTCAAACACATTTCTTTCCATAAATACATAGCGACAAAACTTGCCATAAATGTGATGTGACAATTTCTAATTTAAGAAATAAACTTGTGTTGTGTTTTATGAAATGTAAAATGTAGCAAAAGTCTAGTTTATGCAAGTCTTAAAAAGTAAGATTATGTTTTACTTAGAAACAAAGGTTTACATTTTGTCGTTAACAAAACTTAGCGAAGATCATAAAATATAAATAACGTTTTTAGGCGATATTTGTATTAACAATCTCCCCCTTTTTGTTGATGACAAAACATAAACTTTGTTTTTAAGTATCATGCAAAATTTTGGTTTTCAAGACTTACAAAAAATTATATTAACCTTGTTTTACTTAATTTATGAAAATCATTTTAAGTATTGAAAGTTCAATATATTTCTCCCCTTTTTTGTCGAAACAAAAAGTAGAGTAGCGAAGCGGAATAATCGCCATGCTCCCCCTTGGTCGATACTCCCCCTAAATGGAGTACCAATATGGGAAACATGGATTTTGAGACCTACAAAAAAAATGGTTAGTTGGTGATATATATAGTCAAGCTTGTAGTTACCACACACATTGCAACCACAATGACAACACAACATTGATCAACCAACAATGCACAAAAGTAAGTAGAAGGAAATTTCATTCCAAGTAAAATTTTGACTTATAAAAGTCAAAAGACAAGAAATGTTAACTATTCTACTACTTAGTAACCAAAAACTAAGAAAATAACCAAGAAAATAAAATAAAATCCTACAATCCTAAATTGTGGCAAACGGCCTCCAAGGGTTGTCTAGGATTTGTTGGGGTGGGAAAGTGCATCCAAACGTTCAATGACATGTTGGAATGCAAACCGGGTTTCATTTTGGAATGGGTGAAGCAAGGTTTTGATGGTTTCACCCATTTGCTCACAATTTGAGCAAGCATGGGGATGAGTGGGTTGAAATGGGTTGGTTTTGGTTTCTTGGTTTGAGGGTTGGTTGGTTTGTGGTTCTTGGGTGGATGATGGGTTTGGTATTGAGTCAAGCAATGTGGTTTGAAATTCCATTGCTTGATGGAGATGGTTTTCAACCATGTTTTGGATATCCTCATAAGAGGGAAATAAAGACTCAAAGGTTTGAGGTTGAGGGTGTGGTGGATTTGGGTGATCATGGTGTTCAAAGTTTGGTTCTCCATATAGAGGACCATGAATGTCATGGTAGATGGGGTGAAACAACAATGGTGTGGGTGGATGGTACACTTGTTGTGATGGTTGGTTAAGGTTAAGATCCTCATCAAGGTCTAGAATTGACCTTGGTGATTGATTTGCAAAAGGTGGTGGTTGTGTAGGTCTTGGTGGAAGATCATTAAGATCTTGGACAAATGGGTGTGGTGATGTGGGAGGAGACCCAAAGAGTTCCATTGGCTCAATTTTGGGTAATGGTGATGGTGATGAGGTTTTGGATGGTTGAGTTGGAGCACTTGGTGGAGTTGGGTCAATAGGTGATTTAGTTGGTGGTGGAGTGAGCTCATTTGGTTGATTGGGTGATGGTGATGGAGATGCAAGGTTCAAAAAGTGTTCATTTTTTATGGGTGATGTAAATTCATCCGAGGATGAGGAGGTTAGGTTGATGGGTTGATTGGACCATAGTGGTTTAACAGTAATCCGGGCGGTTTTCCGGATGGGTCTTGATGGTTGAGAGGTGTTTGTTGAATTAGTCATGGTTTATAAGGTTGAGAAGTTGTGTTGAGGAAGGTGTGATTTGATGGTGTTGAGGATGGCTTAATTTATAGTGTTGATGAATTATGGAAAGGAGTGTTTGGATTTGATGTTAGTCCATACAAAAATGGAGGTTTCTAATGATTTGGAAAACTAATTGTGGGTTGTCATGTCATGGGAGTCAATCCAATGAAAATGGTGAAGTGAGAAGACAAGTTTTGCACTAAATGCTTAGTGGTTTTGGTGGATTTGTGATAGTAAAAATCTGAGGGATTTCAAGGATCCCTTAAAAGGGTTCCTTCCTTAATGTTTGAGGGGTCCTTGAGGTTGTTATGGTTGAATTTGAATTTTGGCGGGAAATGGTTTTGGTTAAGTTTATGGAAGAAGGAGTATCCTATTTTGCTAAACACATTGCAAGTAATGGTTTTCTACCTAAAAGGATTGGATTTTGGTGTTTGGATATTGAAATAGTGAAAATAAAAACTAAAATTCTGCAGGAGGCTGGCGGCACCCTCAGAATACACAGGCGGAACCCATTTGAGGGTGCCGCCTGGTCCGTTGGGCAAAATCTGGGATTCCCAGAAATTAAACTGGCGGAACCCAAATTTGGGTACCGCCAGATCCGCCAGGGGTAAAAAAAGTGGCAGTCCACGTTTTTGCCCCGCGAGACGTTTTTCAAAATTTTCGAAAACTCCTAAAATCAAAGAGATAAGGCATTTCTGGTTGGGTAATGCAAAAATTGGACACGTAAACATGCATTTCATAGGACTTTGACCTTGAGGTCGAGAATCTCACTATACTTAGTGAAAATATCATAAACTTGAAAATTTGACAACTTGCCAAAAGTTGTCTCCCTGCATCATTGTTAGTTGAAACATGTTCCAAAGTGTATCAAACATTGTACTAACACACAAATACATCACAAAGATTGTTTAAACTACCAAATTGTTCCAATAGCACCTTGTGCCAAACACTCCTAACACACCCGCACTCATTGACGGTCGATCTTGTTCTTGGGCTTTCCAAGGAACCTTCCAAGATTCTTAAACATCCCCTTTGTTTGCTTGAACTCCTCCGACTCATTAGGAATATCCGGAAGTTGAGAAAGGTATTCGAGAGGAGGGAGCCTAGAGTTTGGCAAATTGTCATCTTCGCTCATTGAGGAAGACGAAGATGAGGTAGGAGGATGTGGGCATTTTCCTTGGGCTTTGTAAACTCTCTTATCACTAAGTGGAACAAAGGTGTGTGGAATGAGAGTGTAGTTAAGACGAAGACCATTTGAAGTTGGTGGAATGGGTGAGATGAACCTAAAGAGACGGGTCAAGAGCATTCCATATGGCATAGCCGTTGTGCCATGCACGGGAATGTCAGCCATTCTCTTGGCCATGTAGTAGGCAAGGTTGAAAGGTTGCCTAACGGACAAGGAGTAGAGCATGTAGCAAAGGCAAAGGTTGATATGGTCACGGTTCCCTATTGTGATAATGACATTTGCTCTAAGGACTTCCTCCCATTTCTTGAATTGGGGCTTAAGTTCGTTCATTTCCATTCCATATGGGTCCTTATCGACCTCATTCCCCGAACGGGTTCTCCTAGTGGTGGTGGTCCTAACAAAGAGGTGGTCACGAAGTACATCTTTTGAGACAAGGGGTGTGTCATAAGGGTGGATACGGTCTTGGAGGTTGTCAAGAGTTGAGAGAGAGTGCAAGTCGGAATAGAGGCAAGTACCATGGTTTGGGACACCTAGGATTTGAGCAAACTCCTCAAGAGTGAAGGAGTATTGATGACCGCTAACCCTAAAGTTGATAGACATATGACCATAGTCATCCGTGGAGAGGACGGAGGATGCATAGAACTCTAGAATGAACCTAGGACAAATAGGTTCGTCGATATTCAAAAGACACTCAAAGTTGATTGTGGCAAAATTGGCGTAAAGGTTTGTGCCTTCAAGGAAAGATGGGTCAATGGTTCTACCCTCATGGACATAGTGTTTTTCTAGGGCTTCGAAAACGTTTACTTGATTTGCGGTAAGGCCTTTGGCTTTGTGGTGTTTTGGTAGGTACTTAATGGTGTCCTTGTGGTCGTAGTGGGTTAGAGGAGGCATGATGATTCCTAGAACAACAAAATTTCACATTTTAGTTTACGTAAACCACTATTATAATGTGGAAGTTCTAGTGTGTGCCTATATGAAAACAATGTGGAGGTGCGGTTATCTTGACTCATTTTGATGCTTCAAAATCGTTTTATGCAAGTTTTGTTATAAAACAAAAGATAACCCAAACGCTCCTAGTTCAATGTAGCTTCATTTGAATGTACCCGAAAATACATATTGATTATGTATTCCCTTTAGCATTCAAGAGACATTATGCAAGTGATGTTTTAAGCATAACGTTTTGATTTTGTATTCTCAATGTGAGACAAAAAAAAAAATATTTGTCCTACTTGTGAGAAATTTTTGAAAGGATTTGACATGGGGTGTTTTAGCAAACATGTTTATACTAATTAAAGATGCAATTCCTAACTATGGGAAACATGATTAGTTTTATTAATTACCTAATCTCATGCATGAATTTCTTAAGTTAATGCATAACCCCAAGTTTTTATTTTTGTGCAAGAAATAGAATTCCTAGACTCAGATCAGGATTGTAATCATGTTTAGAATACTTACAATGATGATTGATTAGCAATGTAAATGAATGGAGGACCAAGAATTCGTAGGTGTGGATGAGTGGTAAAGTGAATAGTAGCAGTTTGGAAGTGGTGGTATGAGATAATGGGTGTTTGGATTAATATAAACAAAGAAAATGATTCTGCAGGTCGACGGACACGGCGGAACCCTGAGGTGGGTTCCGTCCGTTATGGTTGAGGGTTCCGCCGACCCTGCTGAGAAAAATGGTTTTGAATTTGTTTTGATTTTTGTGATTTTTGTCTAATGTTCAGAACTACAATGTAGGTTCCATGAGTCCTAAGCCTAGCCTAAGAAGATTAAAAGGTTCACGTTTAAGAGGTTTTGTGAGAATGTCGGCTATGTTGTCTTCGGAAGAAACTTTCTCAATTGAGATATTTCTTTTTTGAACGTTGTCACGAAGGAAATGATGACGGATTTCAATATGTTTTGTACGAGCATGTTGAACCGGGTTTTTGCTAAGATCAATGGCACCTTTGTTGTCACAAAGAATTGTGATGTCGTTGAGTTGAATTCTGTAGTCGACAAGAGCTTGCTTCATCCAAAGAGCTTGTTGACATGCCTTTCCGGCCGAAACGTACTCGGCTTCCGTTGTTGAGATAGCAAGAGCCGTTTGCTTCTTAGAGAACCATGAGGTGAGACAATATCCAACAAAAGTACAAATACCACTTGTGCTTTTTCTATCGACATAGTCACCGGCATGATCCGAGTCGGCATACACTATGGTGTCTATTCCCGTTCCTTTGGGATACCATAAACCTAAATGTGTAGTGCCCTTAATATACCTAAAAATCCTTTTAACAGCTTCGAGATGGGTAGTTTTAGGATCTTCTTGAAAACGAGCACATAGACAAACACTAAACATAATGTCGGGTTTACTAGCCGTTAGGTAAAGTAGACTACCAATCATACCTCTATATTTAGTGCTATCTACGGATTCACTTTCCTCATCCTTGGTGAGTTTAGTTTCCGTGGACATGGGAGTTTTGATAGGTTTCGAATCTTCTAGTCCAAATTTCTTAAGCATGTCCTTAATATATTTAGATTGGTTAAAGAAGATACCATCTTCAAGTTGTTTGATTTGGAGTCCTAAGAAAAAGTTGAGTTCTCCCATCATACTCATTTCAAACTCGTCATGCATGATTTTTGAGAAATCCACACATAATTCTTGACAAGTTGATCCGAATATAATGTCATCAACATAGATTTGGACTATGATAATATGTGAATCTTTCTTCTTAGTGAAGAGAGTATTATCAACTAAGCCCATGGTATACTTATGGTCAACTAGGAATGTTTTAAGTCGATCATACCATGCTTTTGGAGCTTGCTTAAGTCCGTAAAGAGCCTTTTTAAGTTTGTAAACATAATTAGGTTTTCCAAAATCGATGAAGCCCGGTGGTTGAGCAATATACACTTCTTCATTAATGACTCCGTTTAGAAATGCACTTTTGACGTCCATTTGAAAGAGTTTAAAATTATGTGCACACGCATAAGCAAGTAATATTCTAATTGACTCGAGCCTAGCTACCGGAGCAAAAGTTTCATCGTAATCAATGCCTTCTTGTTGATTATATCCTTGTGCTACTAGCCTAGCTTTGTTTCTAGACACAATTCCATTTTCATCCATTTTATTACGAAAGACCCATTTTGTTCCAATTATTGTTTGACTCTTTGGTTGAGGAACTAATGTCCATACATCATTCCTAACAAATTGGTTTAATTCTTCTTGCATTGCAATTACCCAAGATTCATATTTAATGGCTTCATTAATGTTTTTCGGTTCAATGGTTGACACGAAACAAAAGTAGTTGCTTTCATTTTGAACGTTTGATCTAAGTGTTCTTTCGTTAATGTTGCCTATGACACGGTCTAATGGATGACTTTTAGATTCTTTGACATTGACAAGTTCTTTGTTTAATAGTTCATCTTCCTTGTCATTTCCTAAGTTTTCTTGACATTCAATTGCTTGGCTTTCAACTAAGTCATCATCTACCAAAGGTGATGTCTTAGAGGGAGGTGGACTTTCGTCAAATGTTACGTTTAACGATTCCTCGACTCTTAAGGTTTCTTTGTTCAAAACAATGTAAGCTTTACTATTTTGTGAATATCCAAGAAATACACCTTCATAAGACTTTGGGTCAAATTTGGTGAGATAATCCTTGGTGTTAAGAATGAAACATTTACTCCCAAACACTCTAAAGTATCCTAATGTAGGCTTTTTACCTCTATAAAGTTCATAAGGAGTTTTATTCAAAAATCGTCTAATTAGGACTCGATTAAGAATGTACGTTGATGTGTCAACGGCATTACACCAAAACTTTTGTGGAATAGTTTGTTCATTAAGCATTGTTCTACTCATCTCTTGTAATGTACGGTTTTTACGTTCTACTACACCATTAGATTGAGGAGTACGTGGAGCCGAAAAGTTATGAGTAATTCCATTTTTATCACAAAAGTTTCCAAATTGAAATTCATTATCAAATTCACGACCATGATCCGTTCTAATAGACACTATATTAGACCCTACTTGATTTTGAATTTTCTTACTTAGAATCTCAAATTTATCAAAAGCTTCATTTTTACTTTTCAAAAACTTTGTCCAAGTATAACGTGAGTAATCATCTACTATGACCAAAGTATAGAAGTTACCTCCATAACTTTGTATAGTGGATGGACCAAACAAATCCATATGCAAAAGTTCTAGACACCTAGATGTAGACACCATGTTTTTAGCCTTATGGCTACTATGGACTTGTTTACCGACTTTGCAAGCATTACAAAAGTGTTGGTCATATTTCAACTTGGGTAGGTTTCGAACTAAGTCTTTGGAGGAGAGGTTTTGGATTAGTCTCATGTTAGCATGTCCTAAACGTCTATGCCATAAAGTTGAAGATTCATCTAATGAGGTAAGACAAAGTTTGTCTCTAGATGTTGAATCCAACTTCATGACGTATACGTTATTCTTAAGGACACCTTTTGCTACGGTTATACCATCTTTAAGGATTTTACTACCGTTTTCACTAAAAAGGACATTATACTTATTACGACAAAGTTGACTAATACTAAGAAGATTAAATCCTAAGTTATCAACATGAGCAACATCATCTATAGAAAGGGAGTCATGAGAGATTGTACCTTTTCCGATGATTTTGCTCTTAGCATTACTACCAAACGTAACATTACCTCCATCACATTTGTGATATGTTGAGAAGAGGCTTTTATTACCCGTCATGTGCCTTGAACAACTGCTATCTTTAATCCATTCATCCGGATCCAAACAAACTTTGAGGCACACCTATTTTATGAAAAAGACTCAAACATTTGGTCCCTAATTTCTCATGGGTCCATTTTGGTTAAGCATACCATTAATTCGTTCCAAATAGGAAAATAGAGCATAAGGGTTCCATGGCATGTAGTTTAAGTTTTGGTAATGTCCAGGAGTGTTTTGATTCCAAGCGTGTTGGTAGTTTGGTCGAGCATTGAAGTTGCTCTTTGGAAAGGGGCGTTTGGGAATTGGAGTCTTAGGTCTTGGTTGAGTAGTCTTAGCTCTAAATTCACTTTTACTAAGTCCTACTCCAGTTCTAAAGGCAGGTTTTGTTCCATTTTTATATGTAACTTTAACAAATTTTGAACGATCCGATGTGGATGGAGTTACTGCTGCAGCAGTCCTGGCGGATCCCTCGGGGCCAACGGGCGGAACCCTAATTTGGGTTCACTCTGGTCCGCGGGCTGCTGTAGCAATTTTGTTTGTTTCATGTGCGTTCTTTTCTTGTTTCGTTTGACCCTTAATGATTTCTACTTTCCTGAAACCTAGACCTGTTTTATCAAAAGGTGACTTTTGAAGTTTCATAATTTCATCCGCACATGAAATGCTCTTATCGAACTTTTTGAACTTTGTGGTTTGTTTGATTAGATCATTTTGAGTAATTTTAAGTCTCTCAACTTCAAGTTTAAGTTCTTCACATGATTTGCATGAGGTGTCAATATCTTTACCCTTTTCTAATCTCTTAGCTTTTTCTTTTAACTCATAGACTTCATTTTCTAAAAACTCCTTTTTAGTTTTCAAAAATTTATTTTTGTTTATGATTTTTAAGCTTAACTCACAAAGTTTGTTATATTCATTTTGTAAAGTATCATCATCTATAGAGGAGTAAGATGAGTCGGAGAGTACCTCATTTGAGTTGTGAGCCATGAGAGCAATATCATCATTCTTTGGCTCATCATCATCTCCTTCATAGTCACTCCAAGCACCACCCACAAAAGCTTGTTGAGGTTTGCTCTTGGGTGGTTTTGGACATTCTCCTACAAGATGACTTTTGCCTCCACACCTATAACATTTTCTTTCAACTTTTCCTTTTCGATCATCACGATCTTTCCGGAAGGTTTTCTTGTCATCTTTAGGTTGCCTTACAAACTTTCCTCGCCTACGAAAGAACTTCTTGAAGTCTCTCACGGCCATAGCATATTCCTCATCATCACTATCCGAAGTAGATTCTTCATCATCACTTGATTGGACTCTAGCTTTCAAGGCAATGGACTTAACTTTTTCTTTCTTGCCTCTAACTAGTTCCGAATCTTTTTCCATTACCATTTCATGAACTTTGAGGTTTCCAATAAGCTCATCAAGTGACATGCTTGAAAGATCTTTGGATTCTTCAATTGCCGTCACTTTTGCTCTCCACTTCGGATGGAGTGCTCTAAGAAATTTCCTAACAAAGTTCTTACTACAAAAAGATTCATCAAGTGCTTTAAGTGAAGTAATAATAGTGTTAAACCTAGCAAAGGCATTATCAATAATCTCATCTTCGGAAATAACAAATTGTTCATATTGTTGAACAAGAAGATCAATTTTGTTATCTTTAACTTGTGAGTTTCCTTGATGAGTGACAATTAAAGATTGCCAAATATCTTTGGCGGTTTTACACAAAAAGACTCTTTAATATTCTTTCTTAGGCAAAGCATTATAAAGCATCATTTTAGCTTCATTATTTTTACCTATTAATTTCTTTTGATCATCATCTTTGATGTTAGTAACTACGTTATCACCATCAATAATTATATACCACAAATCTATATCTTTAGATTTCACGTAAGTTTCAAAACGGTTTTTCCAATATATAAAACCATTTGCTTCAAAGAGTGGTGGTCTTTGCATAGATTGCCCTTCTTTGTAATTATCAAAATCCATGGATCGTTTCAAGTTTTAAAAACAATATATTTTAAAAGCTTGAGTAACGTAGCTCTTGATGCCAATTGTGGAAAACTAGAAGAGGGGTTGAATAGTTTACCGATTAAAATCTTTTTATACTTGTTAAGTTGGCTTTGAAACTTTCCGTTTGATCAAAGATATATGCACAAACACAATATATAACATGCAAGTAAATGAAAGAAACGATCAAACCACAACACGAGTATTTATCGTGGTTCAGCTACAAGGACTCTTTTTCCTTGCCCTACGTCCACGCCCCAAGTATCCAACTCGAGAGTTTCTTTCACTAGTCAACAAGCTCCTTTCACCGGCGGAGAAAACCTTACACGTCGCTTATACTTTTACCGACACAAAGCTAGATGTCGAGTTCTTTTACAAGGGCACAACCACTCCCGTTTAGTTCTTTTACTAGGGTACAACAACTCCCAACACTCTTTGTATTTTGAGGACTAAAATACTAACCACTCACTACAGAATATACACAAACAATTGACGTGTAAACAACAAGAGTTTACACAATACTAAGCTAACAAGTCTTGCAACGTTGTGTTGGAAACTTGTAACTTTTGACGACCTTGTGAGCTTCTTTGCTACAAAAGGAAACTTTACATTTACAATGTTAAGAAGTTAGAAGAAAAGATGAGTGTGTGTGTAAAATATGATCTCAAGAGGTTGACCAAAAATCAAGTTATGGCTTGGTATTTATAGCACAACATTCTGCATGCTTGGCGGATCAGGCGGAACCCTCAGATGGGTTCCGCCCGTGTACCCCCAGGGTACCGCCGGGTCTGCAGTAGGTTTATGCAATAACTCTTCAAACCAAAGAAGGTCTTGTCTCATAAATCCTAGCAACCAAACAATGTCACATCACTTAAAAATAAGTCAAATACAAAGCTTGCAAGCAACAACAAAGTTAGTCAAACACATTTCTTTCCATAAATACATAGTGACAAAACTTGCCTTAAATGTGATGTGACAATTTCTAATTTAAGAAATAAACTTGTGTTGTGTTTTATGAAATGTAAAATGTAGCAAAAGTCTAGTTTATGCAAGTCTTAAAAAGTAAGATTATGTTTTACTTAGAAACAAAGGTTTACATTTTGTCGTTAACAAAACTTAGCGAAGATCGTAAAATATAAATAACGTTTTTAGGCGATATTTGTATTAACATATCGTCTTTCCATCTTTAGACCACCTGGCTCCTTGACAGTTGAATACTCCTCTCACTCCGGTGAAATTGTTCAGATTCCATATCTTCAAAAGACTGCAACAACCATCATGAGATAGTTTAAGCATCAACAAGTCCTTGGATGTGATAAAGAACCATCAAAGGTGACAACTTTGCAATATGTGCGGGTTAGGTAACTGTCACACCCCCAAAATCGGGTCCAGCGGAAGCATACATGTAGCTGGGGTGTAACTCAATTGGTATTACAACACATGTTCAATGATGGTTTTCACTTGAATCATTTAGAATAAAATAGTTTAATCAAAAATGTTGAATTTACATTGTTAAAAGTAGTGCGGAAGTAGGCCCTTAAACTAGTTTAAAATGGTCCCCAAATGAAAAATCAGAGTCTTCTATGACCATGCCATGCCCTGCCAAAACCTCCAGTAGCGTGCCATTGCTTAATACCTGAAAATACATGTTAAAGTGTCAACACGAGGTTGGTGAGTTCATAGAGTTTGTTGAAAAATAATGTAATGCATATGTATGAAGGTTTCCCAGCAAAGGCATCGTAAATCCACTCAGTTACAAGTCTCGCCATAAGAGCCTTGTAACCTGTGTGTTCACAACCCACTGCTACAATATAAAATGAGTAAGACATGTATAAGTTCATCATAACAGTTAAGCAATTAGTCGTGAGTCTACACTTCATCTCCGAAGACCTCACGTTAGTATGTTGCTCACAAGGAAGGTAGTAGCATTGGTTCTACTTCATCTCCGAAACCCAATGCATGTGTTATCCAAGGAGACTTTATGTTGCTCAGAAGGAAGGTAATAGCATTGGTTCTACTTCATCTCCGAAACCCAGTGCATGTGTTATCCCAAGGAGACTTACAAGTTTAAGTATAACGCCATCAAGTATAATGTAATCAAGTATAAGTGTTATCAAGTATAAGACAACCAAGAATAAACAATCAAGTATAAATTTTTTGAGTATTTGTACAAGTAAGCAAGTAGTTGAGCATGTATCTCCCCCAAAGAGTTAAAACAAGTATAAAAAGAGTAGGGGCTATGACTCACCTGGTGCGATAGCTATGATGATAAAGTGGATACACAGAAATGAGATTCGATCTCTAACCGCAACCTAATATGAATGTTATGAACGATTTAATTTAGATCATGAAATAATGTTGAAAATTTCCATGCACATGTTACCTATACCACTCTTAACTTGAAAAATACTTGATATAGTCATATGAAAATATATTCCATACTTGAAAAAAATAAGTCTTAACTAGACTTGTGTAAACTTGTCGTAATATATTTATAGAAAGTTAGTGTTATATACTTCGTCTTGAAAACCTTGAAGTGACATCTAATGGTCGTAAAAATAAGCTCATAAGCATAAGTACTTCGTTAGTTATAAATTTTGAAAATTTAGTAGTATTTCTAGAAAATCTAGAATTTAGTACGTAGAAGTAGTATTATTATTATTTCTAGTGAAAGCTGCCAATTATAGAGGATTTTTGCCGATATTGAAACGTGAATATCTTTGTCGTTATAAGTCCGTTTTACTTGTTCTTTATATCCATGGTTACGTCTTAGTATGTAGTAATATATTTTGGAAAGCTTGGCTCCTCCAGGTTACGTCTAAAGTCTCTTTTTGCCCGACGAAAAACGTCCATCAGCATGTATTTTTCCGGAAAATAGTTTTCGTCGTTAATATTGAAAAATTCATATCTCCTTCGTTATAAACTCTTTTTAATCCGTTCTTTCGCCTACGGCTTCGTTTTTGAAAGTATTTTCTAAAAATTTTGCCAAAGTTTCCTTTATGTTTACTGATTTTCCAGAATTTACAAAAGTGGGACAGTACGTTTATATACTTGTTACAAATCTATTTTTCATGTCCAAAACTAGTTTCTACTTCAACCAAATCTCTTGCAAAACACCACAAAGCTATACTAATCCTACCATACACCTTCTTAGGGTGCCATGGGTTCCTAATCACTAGTAATCATGTTAATTTAACAAAGGAACACCTAAATCAAAATCTAGGGTTTGTATGTTCAAAAAGTTAACAAAAATAATGTGGTATAGCTAACTTGTACATGAAATTAAGCATGAAAACCATAAGATACAAGTGTTAATTAGATGAAATCTTGAAAATAAAATTGATAACTCACTTTGAAATAATGGGTGATTAGATGATGAGAAACCTTGTGTTTCTTGTGTTTTGGTTGTAAGATTCTTGATTAGGATGATGAAATGAACAACTTTTATGCTTTGATCTTGAAAAAATAATGGATCTTGGTGTTGTTTCTTATTTGGGTCGTGGCTAGGGAGGAGAGGAAGAGAAGAAAACCTTAGCTTTTGATTTTTAGAAATAAGTATGAATATGTTAAAGGTGTTTAAGTATGAAATATCTCATCCAATGGCATTTTTGTAAATACTTTGTCAAGTTGACTAGATATTTTGAGGGGGGGGGGGCGCTGCACATGGTGGA
The DNA here is from genome assembly GCA_030686995.1 of Artemisia argyi. NCBI lineage: Eukaryota > Viridiplantae > Streptophyta > Magnoliopsida > Asterales > Asteraceae > Artemisia > Artemisia argyi. The sequence continues at coordinate 88,296,756 of CM060680.1, read as the reverse complement.
TGAGTATGTAAGAAGTTTGGTGTTATCTGGTTCACGGAGTCGGTTTTGGTCCCGTTAATTGATAAACGTAAAGTTTTAAATCGCGAAACGTAAATTCGGGTATCGTAAAAATATGAAACTTGAAAGAATGACTAAACTTGTCAAAATACTCCATAAGAAAATATAAAATGAATGGTAAGTTCCATCGGGTTGCTTAAACGCTGCTAAAACTGGAAACGCGGGTTTAAAAACGCGTAATTCGCGTAAAACGCTGAACTGAAAAACGTAAAATTCCAAAACTTATAAAATAGTCGTAAAATGAGAGAAAATCATATTTCTATCGTTTATAGTGTTTTATGGACATATCGGGATGCTGGAACGACATTTAAACCCAAAAGTAAATCTCGGACACGGCTTTGTGATTTTTGCAGAAATGATCCAACGAGCGTCAAACTCTCGGATTATTGTTAAAATAGTTCAACTTACGAGAATATGAAATAAAAAATTTTGAGATGAATAGTGAAAGTGAATAGTAATCCGAAAATGCGAATTGTTACAGTCTCTACCCCTTAAGGGAACTTCGTCCCGAAGTTCAGTTTATGTTAATCAGTTAAGTGTGTTTAAGAAAATGTATCAAAGCTTATGTATGTGGGTTTCCTGTCCAACTAGGTACGTTCTCGTAGTCAGACTTGATGAGGCAAACCTTCCCAATCCCGAGCATATCCCTCAAAAGACCTCCTTTAGGTTAATCCTTTAGGTAACCGATTTTTACTTAATCCCACAACTCATCAAACAAGAACTGTCATGCGATTAGGCTAGATCGGTTTGAGTGATGACTTTAACTTTTAGCTTGATTTTCGCAACTCATCAAACAAGAACTGTCACTAGAATCAAGCTAAAAATCAAGGTCTGGATTCAACGTCTTTGAAAAAGGTCTTTTGAAAGATTGGCTCGACTTTGGAAGTGCTTACACACAATCCAGACAAAATATCATTATAACTATTCTCAGTGTTGCAAAATTCATTTCTGAGTCGGATATAGGTGGTCAGCCTATGTCCTACTATCCCGAGTTGAATATAAATGACCAGTCTATATTCCACCGAGGTTCCATGAATTTTGAAATACTCAGCTCAGTTATACTGATACTATGTCCTTCACAAATACCAAGACGTTCTGAAAGACTAAGGCAGGTGACCAAACTCGAGGTCAAATGATGAAACTATGCAAAGAAAACATAATGCGGTGACATATATGGTACGTGAACATGCTTATATGAAAGACAATTATAGTAATCAACTATAATAAATGAATATAATATATCAGATAATGAGACACAAATCTCATCACCTATGTCAGCAACAAACCACAAATGAGGCTTCAGCTTTGGCAGGCAGGCACGTGACGGTCATAGGGTTAAGTTTTCTTGAAAGTAGCTATAGTCTAGGTTTTAAAAACACTCAGTTCGCAATAGCCAAAGCTCTGATGCCAATCTGTCACACCCCCAAAATCGGGTCCAGCGGAAGCATACATGTAGCTGGGGTGTAACTCAATTGGTATTACAACACATATTCAAAAATGGTTTTCACTTGAATCATTTAGAATAAAATAGTTTAATCAAAAATGTTGAATTTACATTGTTAAAAGTAGTGCGGAAGTAGGCCCTTAAACTATTTTAAAACGGTCCCCAAATGAAAAATCAGAGTCTTCTATGACCATGTCATACCCTGCCAAAACCTCCAGTAGCGTGCCATTGCTTAATACCTGAAAATACATGCTAAAGTGTCAACACGAGGTTGGTGAGTTCATAGAGTTTGTTGAAAAATAATGTAATGCATATGTATGAAGGTTTCCCAGCAAAGGCATCGTAAATCCACTCAGTTACAAGTCCCGCCATAAGAGCCTTGTAACCTGTGTGTTCACAACCCACTGCTACAATATAAAATGAGTAAGACATGTATAAGTTCATCATAACAGTTAAGCAATTAGTCGTGAGTCTACACTTCATCTCCGAAGACCTCACGTTAGTATGTTGCTCACAAGGAGGATAGTGGGATTGGTTCTACTTCATCTCCGAAACCCAATGCATGTGTTATCCAAGGAGACTTTATGTTGCTCAGAAGGAAGGTAATAGCATTGGTTCTACTTCATCTCCGAAACCCAATGCATGTGTTATCCCAAGGAGACTTACAAGTTTAAGTATAACGCCATCAAGTATAATGTAATCAAGTATAAGTGTTATCAAGTATAAGTGTTATCAAGTATAAGACAACCAAGAATAAACAATCAAGTATAAATGTTTTGAGTATTTGTACAAGTAAGCAAGTAGTTGAGCATGTATCTCTCCCAAAGAGTTAAAACAAGTATAAAAAGAGTAGGGGCTATGACTCACCTGGTGCGATAGCTATGATGATAAAGTGGATACACAGAAATGAGATTCGATCTCTAACCGCAACCTAATATGAATGTTATGAACGATCTAATTTAGATCATGAAATGATGTTGAAAATGTCCATGCACATGTTACCTATACCACTCTTAACTTGAAAAATACTTGTTATAGTCATATGAAAATATATTCCATACTTGAGAAAAATAAGTCTTAACTAGACTTGTGTAAACTTGTCGTAATATATTTATAGAAAGTTAGTGTTATATACTTCGTCTTGAAAACCTTGAAGTAACATCTAATGGTCGTAAAAATAAGCTCATAAGCATAAGTACTTCGTTAGTTATAAATTTTGACAATTTAGTAGTATTTCTAGAAAATCTAGAATTTAGTACGTAGAAGTAGGGGTGTTATCGGGTCGGGTTGTCGGGTTATCGGGTGTATCGGGTCGGGTTGTATCGGGTTTTGGACTAAAAAAATATGACCCGCAACCCGACCCTATAAGGGCTCGGGTTATCGGGTTCGGGTCTTATCGGGTTCGGGTTATATCGGGTTATATTATCGGGTCGATTCGGGTCGATTCGGGTTGGCATAATTTTTATACAAAGTTGAATATCCAATTACTACTCCAATCGTTCATGCAGTATGTCATACAGCAAATTCTTATTTCTTTTCATTTAAAGTTGAATATCCAATTACTACTTAGGAATACTGACATGCATATTCTAGCTTGCTTAATGATGGATTATCTCATATTTGTTTATGTAATCATTTAAGACCATATCAACCACTGGACGTACGGTAGTAAATACATAATGATATGCACTTTCTGTCGGATGAACTGAGTCCCAAAAGACATACTTTGATGCGTCGTCACATACAGGCGAATTCATGTTGCATAACATTGCCGCTTCAATATATCCAGAACCACAACATCCAATACTCACCTCTTCAAAACCTAAACGACAAAAAATATAGTAATATCAATTGAGTTTTGATGCACGCACAAATTAAACATGTGCAATTTTTAGTCTAGTTTGACGTAAAAGTTATTAAGTTTGTGAACTTGCCAAGTTTGCTTTCTCCGAACTGAATCATGTCAAGTATCGGTTTGTAGATGTCTGCATAATACAACTTCGTTTCGGCTGTTTGCATTGCCTTCAATTTGTTTTCAAGAATTATGTTGTACTCTATTGCAACCGATAACATAGGTTCAACACATTTACGTCCATGAGTTGCAGCATCTTTGTTTAGAGTGATTACTTCAGGCAAGCAACCCATTGGTGGCAATCCCACCATGGCTATCTTACGTGCACCTTGGTTTATCAGTTCCTTCATATTTAATCACTAAAACTGTTAGAATATATATATTGGACTAATAAATTGAAACGAGGGAGTATTAAATATGGTTTTGATTAGCTTTTTGATTAGTTTCTCACACCACATTCCTACGTGTTATGTACTAATGAAAAACATATATACATAATACATCCACATCTCCATATTGAGGTACGTATCCATTAGTATGTCATTATATCTTATCGGGTTTATCGGGTTGACCCGATAACCCGATAAGAAACTAACTATGACCCTAACCCGACCCTATTAGGCTATCGGGTCTATCGGGTTGACCCGATAAACCCGATAAGCTAGGTTGGACCCGAATTAACCCGACCCTATAAGGTCTTATCGGGTTCGGGTCGGGTCGGGTCAACCCATTTGACACCCCTACGTAGAAGTAGCATTATTATTATTTCTAGTGAAAGCTGCCAATTATAGAGGATTTTTGCCGATATTGAAACGTGAATATCTTTGTCGTTATAAGTCCGTTTTACTTGTTCTTTATATCCATGGTTACGTCTTAGTATGTAGTAATATATTTTGGAAAGCTTGGCTCCTCCGGGTTACGTCTAAAGTCTCTTTTTTCCCGATGAAAAACGTCCATCAGCATGTATTTTTCCGGAAAATAGTTTTCGTCGTTAATATTGAAAAATTCATATCTCCTTCGTTATAAACTCTTTTTAATCCGTTCTTTCGCCTACGGCTTCGTTTTTGAAAGTATTTTCTAAAAATTTTGCCAAAGTTTCCTTTATGTTTACTGATTTTCCAGAATTTACAAAAGTGGGACAGTAGGTTTATATACTTGTTACAAATCTATTTTTCATGTCCAAAACTAGTTTCTACTTCAACCAAATCTCTTGCAAAACACCACAAAGCTATATTGTAGCAACTGGCATTTTCGGGACAATACTTGTTCATAAAACTCGAAACAATTTGTGACAAACGGAAATTTTCAAACATCATTTTAATAATAAATTTTAATTTATGATTACTTATCTATTTATTTGAGCATTTACGAGCTCACTCGACTTTATCACGAGAAATTATCTCGCTTACTGTGATACACAATGATATTTCATATAACAACCCGCTATTTCTCCAATGCCTTACTCAACCTCAAGCTCAAAATTTATTTATTTTGAAGTTTACATGAAAACAATTTGCGCATAACTTTTAGTTAAATGAGCATAAAACAAGAAACACTCTTTCATGTGCACTATAACTTTAAACTATATTTAGTCTACAACATTACAATACCTTGCCCCTACTCCGGTTCAAAAAAAAATTAATTTTTCTTACACTTTTATATTTCTTCTACTAAACCGACTTAATTATATGTATTTACCGTTAACTTCCAAACCAATACCCAATACATATTTTTAATACCCAATGCATTCAATATATTTATTTTATACAAAATAAAACACATTTTCTTACAATCCTAGACAAGTGGCCGCCCCTTATTTTATTTTTCAAGATACATACATTTATTTATTACCTAAAGTGTACTATAATACAACTCCATGAAACATAGTGACTAAGAGTGTGTGCATGACTAAAATATATCTCCCACCTTTCCCTTAAAATTCGGAAAATACAAGACCACATGCAAACTTTGAAATATCATACTAGATAGTGACTAATCATGTTGTACCTTAGCTTAATGTTTTTTTTTTTTTTTTTTTGAACATTACCTTAGCTTAATGTAGACACACACTATTTAACACTTTAAGGATTTGACCAAAACAGTTCCCCTTGTGCTCCTTATTTTCTGCCGAGACAATAGCTGGTGCAAACAAATGAATTCTTGTTTTAAAAATTCACACTTGCTACTCTTAACTCTACACAAATTCTTAACTAAGCACGTGATGCCTTCTATTTTTTTCCAACATACACGCCACCCCTATCCAGCCACCTTCCAAATTCAGCCCTACACACTCTTTGAACATAGGAAAATACTTTTGACTAGCTCCAAAGTTACAAATATATAAGGACCTTTTATTGGCTTTAATTTTCACATACTCATTTTCACGCTCAAAACTCACAAATCACTCTTTTTGTATTCCCTCCCAATTACACGGCAGTAGCAAGGGCTGGGATTTGGCATTTGGTTTGGAAAAATACTTGGTTTAATTATTGGTATAAGGGTGCGAATTATAAGTTGGGGTTATAGTTCTTGAATCTTGGTTTTGGTCAAGCCTTCTTGATCATTCGACACACAAATCATCCATCCTCTTTGTGAGCATTCTGAACTCATTTCCATACATTACATATCATTTATACATCATTTCATGTTCTTGTTTCAAGCTATTGTACACTTGTTATGTTGAGATCTTGCTATAAAAACTTGAAAACAAATTCTTACCTTGCTGTCCAAAAATGTCGACTCACTTTTGTACCGAAATAAAATAGCTATGCACTTTTTCACACAAATCTGGTTTAGTCACGCTTATATATATATGTTAGGATGTCTCACAAAAATTTTCGTAATTTTATAAAATGTTTTCCTATTTTTAATATGGGATGCGAGATAGGTACCTGTTGTTGCATTTTTTTTTCTGTGAACCGAATCCATTCAATAAAAATGAGACATTTCGAGACCTTTTGGCTAAAAATAGTAAACTAGAAAGTGTTAGAGAACACATTGAAATTAACTCTGAGAGTTTGATGGACCCGTGACGATAAATAACGAGTAAAATACAGCCAAAAGAAGTTGAGGAACTTTTCAGTTTTCTGTCAGCTTTGGCATCCGAGTATAAAATGATTTATTCAGAATGGTTGGTACATGGGAAAATTATTTGGCTTAGATATTTGAAAACTAGATTTAATTTAGATAATTTTAGACTCCAAAAACACGTAGTTTCATCGAGAAATGAATAACTTAAGGTCCGATCAAGTTGACTTTTATTACCCGGTGGGCTGTTTCAACGTGTGGTGTTTTTGGCCTCGAAAACTTGACCAAACCGACCCTTTTTACAACATAACTATTTATTTTAGGTAGAATACATATAGGAGTGAGTTTAGAAATAGAAAACTCTCGAAATACACTAATATTGGATCTAATATGAACCTTTGAAACTCGGTAATAGCTATCGAGAACCCCCTGTAACAGCAGCTCGTATACTTGACCAAACGACCTCGATAGTCGTTCCTAAAATATTTTTAGCCTCCGTTTTTATAATAGTATGCATTAATAGCTAAATTTGGAAGCTTGAACGAACCAAAACGGAGTTAAAATGAAGGAAATATGATAAGAAACTTTTGAACGTTCTTACTGTCTCACGACATCCTTCACATAGGAACCTAAATTCCGTAAAACCATCGAGAATTGAATTCATTATAACGTCCCAATACTTTATAAAAACAACTATATATAACTACAAATAATTGAATATCTTCCGTCAAAACTTTTATTAACTATATCTTTCGTCGTAAAACCTCATTGCAAGTGTATAAGAGCTATTTCACATTTTAGAACTCATACGCATGTATATTTCGTGCCATATTTCTTAAGTCGACCCATATCTTTAGGTCGCGGTTTGGATCCCATTTTCGAATACTTTACCATACTATTCCAGATATCTGATTGCTTAAGGTGAGTTCTCGTAGCCCCACTTTTTAATATGTTTTCCTTGGGGTGGAAATGGTACAAATGGTTTTCAAATCTTTTTCATGCTGTGATACAATGTTTTCATGATTTGTGGACAATATGTGTGTTTGATTGGAATATGTGCCTTGTTGTGTGTGACATTTGTGCGCAACTGTTTAACTCCGTTTGGAGCCGAAACAATTGATAGTACTATCTGGGGTAGCTCCCCACTATGGGTAACACGTGTGTAACAATTTGGTAGGTTCAGTTGCCGCACGCATCATGGTTTCATTAAGTGCTTACATTTGTGTATCTTGCTCACTATTGTCCTACGCTATATGATTCACAGCTTCGTGGTTTAACTTTCAAACCTACGAGCTCACCAACATTATGTTGACGTTTTCTAGTACCATTTTCAGGTGATCATTGTTAAAGTATTTTGAAGGCACGTTTATTGGAGTCAGACTATTTGTCATGTTGCTACTATGTTTTCAAGACAACAAGATTTCAAAAGAGACATGTTTTTCTATCACTCTCAGACAAGGATTGTTTTATAAAAGTTGTAAACTATTGTTGTAAAAGTTTTAAGGTACGACTCTATGATGTTAAGCAATGTGCCTTTCTTCGTTACACCTCGTGTTTCCGCCTTTGGCGGGGTGTGACAGAATGGTATCAGAGCCTAAGGTTATAGAGAATACCGGTTTTTCTAAAATAAAAACCTAAACTATAACCAGTCTAAAGTTTTTATAAAACCCCAAACATGGTACGAGTCGATTAACCCGATTACTCCATCGTTTTTCCTAAATTACGCATAGCCTGATCAACTATGCTTAATTCAGGAGCGATTATGGGATAATGGGGGTAGTTACTTTGGATCGTGTTTGGTTGGAATCGGAGTCCAGATCACCTAAAAATGCATTGGTCTATGTATGTGCATGTGCCTTACATGTTATGTGTATATGTAGTTATGTTGCCTTGCCTTCTCTGTGCTGAAGCTTTTAGCACAATATGTGAGTTTGCAATTGCGTACTTAAGTGCTTTGATTTGATTTACTTTGTTATTATGTGATTTGAGTGGATATGACATGGTTTGAGTTAGAGCATTTCATGTACCATTCCCCATACTCGTGCGCTTGATATTAGTTATCCTTATACGCAAACAAAACTCATAATATATATTTTGCTAAATATATATAGCAATACGTTATTTTGAAAACTTTATTTTTACTACTTTGGATACGATATACAATTTTGAATACTATTTAGGACGGTCAACATTGTTTTCACTATTTTGAAAATGCATTATACTGATATGTTATTTTTAGAACTATTTTGAGTCATACTATTCTGGAAACACTATTTTGAGATAATATTTGAAAGCTATTTTGGAAACACGATTACTTTAGTATTGCCCTCTGCCGTTATGTCACAAGCCTTGTCTCCCCACACTACTCCCCTTATTAGCAAGCCTGAACACACCACATTATAAGCCGATGAGTCGAATGACATCATTAGTTGCCTTAGGAAGCAACCCACATATCAAAACGGATACCTTAATGGTTTAGTCGTACGATTAGGACCTTGGAGATTGCAAGTGGGATGATAAAACCCATGAGAAGATAGTGACCTTAAGCTTGTTAATTAAGTTGTTTATGTTGACCATGATAGCGGTGTTCGCCTTAGTGTGTCGTGTTTCGGTGGTGGTATTACTTAAATAATAAAGTATGTTGAACTGGCAACCCTTTTTAATTGGACCGTGTTATAATGTTTCTTCAAAACCAAATTTTGTTGATAGTCAGAATTGCCTTAAAATACTTAGAAAAATTTGATGATTTTCAAAAGGGCTGCACCATTTTGGTATTAATAAAAAAAAATTAAAAAAAATCAATATACAATCTTTTTGGAAGTCATATCTTTTCACATGAGTATAGTAGTTGAAAACTTCAAACGATGTTGCTTCAACATACATTTATGGTCGAATCTTAATAAATTTCAAAAACCATGACCCCAAGAGGGAACACGCACCATTCATGGACAAACCTCGAGAAGCAATCACAATGCCTACATATTAGGTGACCTTAGAAGTGAATCAAACACCTCTGTCCGAGACTATCGGTAGCAATGCATCGTGCTTTGACTCTGTTCCTTCGAAGCACAACCTTCCTACTCATCCCACAAGATAATATTCTCGTGATGATCGAAGCGTATTGGATTAAACAATAAATGTTACTTTAGAGACAATGTGCCTTTTTCGGAGTCCTAGATAACCTAGTCACATTGTAGCATGACTACCTTTTACATTTGATATCAAGAAGTTGCAATGAACCACATGATCTTTGGCCTTCACTTGTAGCAAGACCAACACCTCTCTACGTAGTATCCACTTGGCAACCATTTTGAGTCATTATTTACTCTGGTCCTGCCTAGAGGAATTGAGCACTTAGACGTAAGAACCTTGTCCAATATTGAGCTTCGAGCGTTCCAGATAATTGACACCAAGTTCTGCCTATAAGCCTCTTGAGTCATAAGACCATCATATTTAGTTATTCGTGCATACCTGACGACATGTTCTTCCCTGGTGTTATCACACCGAGGGCTCTTCTCTCAAAAGCCTTTTACCCTAGGTGAGGCTATTAATGACCTCTATCTTCATTAATCGATCTCTATTGGATTCTACTCATTCCTTCCAGATGATTACGCCAACAAACTTTTCTTTCATGATATTCTTTCCAAACTATGATTGCCAACTCCGTGCCACGTGTTGAGTATTCCCCCTAATTTCCTTCAACTACCTTGGAAAAACTTTCTTCATATTAGGAAGCTTTCATCCTACTCCTTCAATCTTTGTAGCCGACGATCATTCTTTCATTCAGAGATGTAGCCTTAATAATTTTTAATCCCGCAAGATTTTCTTCCCACGACTTTTGGTCAACAACTCCCTCCCAAAATCCACAGCAAATTCACCGGACCACACTGCAATCTATTCCGCCAGATTTTCTCCTCATCAATGCTGCTAAGAATACCCTCAATGATTTCTTTAGTAATAAAATTTTTCTCCATCCACAAATTTTTCCAGCTAATGTTCCATTTAATTCCTTCGATCCACGACTCACACGACGACATGAAGAAATCGTAAAGCATCTTTTAACACCAGATGTCATACGGAAGCAAGTATGTTACAGACGAGGAAGATGCCAGACACAACACTCGGTGCTACCCTTACCTTCTCATCAATAGCTCTTAAAGCTCATCCTTTTCCCTAGATTCTCCATTTTCTTGTTATGTTGATCTTCCTGATAGCGGCTCATATCATAGTTCACATCTTTGACGAATGCATCTATACTTGCGAGCCCTCGGAGACTATAATCTTACCAATTCAACTAAGTAGGTGCAACCTTGCGTAAAGCGACCTGGATGACTAAATTTATATAAGAACTCGTGCCAAATCTATGCCGTGCCATACTCCTACACCACTTCGCGCCACTAAGTATAATTTCAAGTGACTTGTTTCATTGTTATGACGTTAGAGATCTCTACTGTTTGTACGAAACCTTGGGAGCTACAAATCCTAGAAACCATTTTGGGTCTTGAGGAAGACTGATTAGATAACAACTGATCCTCCCTTACTTATGAATACTCGATGATCTCAAGACTACATAACATAGCAAAGATTTCTTACATACACCTAATTCAACTCATCTATTCAAGATTAGGAAAACCTCCTTCAAAGCCTACCTATGTAATCTCATAGAAGCCTACCTATGTAATCTCATAGACAGAGTTTCTTTCCCTGTCGCCTCTACCAGTTTTTCTCTAATCGGCACAATTCCATTGACAGTACACTGATCTTCTTCGCTAATCCCACTAATCTTAGCCGTAAGTACCTATTCGTTGTTTTGAGCAATTCAGTTCTTGTTTGATGAGTTGCGAGATTAAACTAAAATCAAGTTGTTACTTAGTTTAAGGTTTCAATGACTTTGCTCGAAGACAGAAAAGCTTATCCCATTGAAATTTAGCCAACTGACAGTTACCTTCGACTGCATGTCTCATTTCACTCAGGAGTACAAATTTGGATTAAGTCGTCATAAGTTACAACTTCTAGTAATATTTACCCTTGTCACATAAGTTGCGACCATGACATTGGAGCCGTGATTCGCATTATAGTTCTCTTGTCATGACTTTGACCTTTGATAGGTTCTACTTTCATCCGCTAAGTCTATTTCAGTAAGAAGAGACAAAATGATTGATTCTAACATAGTGGACTTGATCGTTTACGGCAGACTAGCAGTTCCACTATCAAAATTTGTCACCATGATCTACAAGCACCATCTGGAATTTAGAGGTTAACGTGTGAGGAACCATAAGTAAAGCCTAGATGGTGATCAACTAGTTATCATCCCATAAGGTGTCAGCTTGATGATTATTTCGTGTTGTGGAAGAACCAACCGAAACACTCGTTAGTGAATTTGAGCAACTTAGATGAGACAAGATTCTAATTGTAAGTTTGATAGAACTTAGATCGTGGACATGAGTTACTTAGGAACAAAAGGACCAGACAAGACTTAAGTACCCGCACACTATTTTTAGTAATGGTACTAGCTGAATTTTGAGGACAAAATTCTTTTAACGGGGGTAGACTGTAGCAACTGGCATTTTCGGGACAATACTTGTTCATAAAACTCGAAACAATTTGTGACAAACGGAAATTTTCAAACATCATTTTAATAATAAATTTTAATTTATGATTACTTATCTATTTATTTGAGCATTTACGAGCTCACTCGACTTTATCACGAGAAATTATCTCGCTTACTGTGATACACAATGATATTTCATATAACAACCCGCTATTTCTCCAATGCCTTACTCAACCTCAAGCTCAAAATTTATTTATTTTGAAGTTTACATGAAAACAATTTGCGCATAACTTTTAGTTAAATGAGCATAAAACAAGAAACACTCTTTCATGTACACTATAACTTTAGACTATATTTAGTCTACAACATTACAATACCTTGCCCCTACTCCGGTTCAAAAAAAAAATTAATTTTTCTTACACTTTTATATTTCTTCTACTAAACCGACTTAATTATATGTATTTACCGTTAACTTCCAAACCAATACCCAATACATATTTTTAATACCCAATGCATTCAATATATTTATTTTATACAAAATAAAACATATTTTCTTACAATCCTAGACAAGTGGCCGCCCCCTATTTTATTTTTCAAGATACATACATTTATTTATTACCTAAAGTGTACTATAATACAACTCCATGAAACATAGTGACTAAGAGTGTGTGCATGACTAAAATATATCTCCCACCTTTCCCTTAAAATTCGGAAAATACAAGACCACATGCAAACTTTGAAATATCATACTAGATAGTGACTAATCATGTTGTACCTTAGCTTAATGTTTTTTTTTTTTTTTTTTTTTTTGAACATTACCTTAGCTTAATGTAGACACACACTATTTAACACTTTAAGGATTTGACCAAAACAGTTCCCCTTGTGCTCCTTATTTTCTGCCGAGACAATAGCTAGTGCAAACAAATGAATTCTTGTTTTAAAAATTCACACTTGCTACTCTTAACTCTACACAAATTCTTAACTAAGCACGTGATGCCTTCTATTTTTTTCCAACATACACGCCACCCCTATCCAGCCACCTTCCAAATTCAGCCCTACACACTCTTTGAACATAGGAAAATACTTTTGACTAGCTCCAAAGTTACAAATATATAAGGACCTTTTATTGGCTTTAATTTTCACATACTCATTTTCACGCTCAAAACTCACAAATCACTCTTTTTGTATTCCCTCCCAATTACACGGCAGTAGCAAGGGCTGGGATTTGGCATTTGGTTTGGAAAAATACTTGGTTTAATTATTGGTATAAGGGTGCGAATTATAAGTTGGGGTTATAGTTCTTGAATCTTGGTTTTGGTCAAGCCTTCTTGATCATTCGACACACAAATCATCCATCCTCTTTGTGAGCATTCTGAACTCATTTCCATACATTACATATCATTTATACATCATTTCATGTTCTTGTTTCAAGCTATTGTACACTTGTTATGTTGAGATCTTGCTATAAAAACTTGAAAACAAATTCTTACCTTGCTGTCCAAAAATGTCGACTCACTTTTGTACCGAAATAAAATAGCTATGCACTTTTTCACACAAATCTGGTTTAGTCACGCTTATATATATATGTTAGGATGTCTCACAAAAATTTTCGTAATTTTATAAAATGTTTTCCTATTTTTAATATGGGATGCGAGATAGGTACCTGTTGTTGCATTTTTTTTCTGTGAACCGAATCCATTCAATAAAAATGAGACATTTCGAGACCTTTTGGCTAAAAATAGTAAACTAGAAAGTGTTATAGAACACATTGAAATTAACTCTGAGAGTTTGATGGACCCGTGACGATAAATAACGAGTAAAATACAGCCAAAAGAAGTTGAGGAACTTTTCAGTTTTCTGTCAGCTTTGGCATCCGAGTATAAAATGATTTATTCAGAATGGTTGGTACATGGGAAAATTATTTGGCTTAGATATTTGAAAACTAGATTTAATTTAGATAATTTTAGACTCCAAAAACACGTAGTTTCATCGAGAAATGAATAACTTAAGGTCCGATCAAGTTGACTTTTATTACCCGGTGGGCTGTTTCAACGTGTGGTGTTTTTGGCCTCGAAAACTTGACCAAACCGACCCTTTTTACAACATAACTATTTATTTTAGGTAGAATACATATAGGAGTGAGTTTAGAAATAGAAAACTCTCGAAATACACTAATATTGGATCTAATATGAACCTTTGAACTCGGTAATAGCTATCGAGAACCCCCTGTAACAGCAGCTCGTATACTTGACCAAACGACCTCGATAGTCGTGCCTACAATATTTTTAGCCTCCGTTTTTATAATAGTATGCATTAATAGCTAAATTTGGAAGCTTGAACGAACCAAAACGGAGTTAAAATGAAGGAAATATGATAAGAAACTTTTGAACGTTCTTATTGTCTCACGACATCCTTCACATAGGAACCTAAATTCCGTAAAACCATCGAGAATTGAATTCATTATAACGTCCCAATACTTTATAAAAACAACTATATATAACTACAAATAATTGAATATCTTCCGTCAAAACTTTTATTAACTATATCTTTCGTCGTAAAACCTCATTGCAAGTGTATAAGAGCTATTTCACATTTTAGAACTCATACGCATGTATATTTCGTGCCATATTTCTTAAGTCGACCCATATCTTTAGGTCGCGGTTTGGATCCCATTTTCGAATACTTTACCATACTATTCCAGATATCTGATTGCTTAAGGTGAGTTCTCGTAGCCCCACTTTTTAATATGTTTTCCTTGGGGTGGAAATGGTACAAATGGTTTTCAAATCTTTTTCATGCTGTGATACAATGTTTTCATGATTTGTGGACAATATGTGTGTTTGATTGGAATATGTGCCTTGTTGTGTGTGACATTTGTGCGCAACTGTTTAACTCCGTTTGGAGCCGAAACAATTGATAGTACTATCTGGGGTAGCTCCCCACTATGGGTAACACGTGTGTAACAATTTGGTAGGTTCAGTTGCCGCACGCATCATGGTTTCATTAAGTGCTTACTTTTGTGTATCTTGCTCACTATTGTCCTACGCTATATGATTCACAGCTTCGTGGTTTAACTTTCAAACCTACAAGCTCACCAACATTATGTTGACGTTTTCTAGTACCATTTTCAGGTGATCATTGTTAAAGTATTTTGAAGGCACGTTTATTGGAGTCAGACTATTTGTCATGTTGCTACTATGTTTTCAAGACAACAAGATTTCAAAAGAGACATGTTTTTCTATCACTCTCAGACAAGGATTGTTTTATAAAAGTTGTAAACTATTGTTGTAAAAGTTTTAAGGTACGACTCTATGATGTTAAGCAATGTGCCTTTCTTCGTTACACCTCGTGTTTCCGCCTTTGTACATGAAATTAAGCATGAAAACCATTAGATACAAGTATTAATTAGATGAAATCATGAAAATAAAATTGATAACTCACTTTGAAATAATGGGTGATTAGATGATGAGAAACCTTGTGTTTCTTGTATTTTTGTTGTAAGATTCTTGATTAGGATGATGAAATGAACAACTTTTATGCTTTGATCTTGAAAAAATAATGGATCTTGGTGTTGTTTCTTATTTGGGTCGTGGCTAGGGAGGAGAGGAAGAGAAGAAAACCTTAGCTTTTGATTTTTAGAAATAAGTATGAATATGTTTAAGGTGTTTAAGTATGAAATATCTCATCCAATGGCATTTTTGTAAATACTTTGTCAAGTTGACTAGATATTTTGAGGGGGGGGGGGGGGGGGGGGGGGGCTGCACATGGTGGATGATTATGTAAGAAGCTTGGTGTTATCTGGTTCACGGAGTCGGTTTTGGTTCCGTTAATCGCTAAACGTAAAATTTTAAATCGCGAAACGTAAATTCGGGTATCGTAAAAATATGAAACTTGAAAGAATGACTAAACTTGTCAAAATACTCCATAAGAAAATATAAAATGAATGGTAAGTTCCATCGGGTTGCTTAAACGCTGCTAAAACTGGAAACGCGGGTTTAAAAACGCGTAATTCGCGTAAAACGCTGAACTGAAAAACGTAAAATTCCAAAACTTATAAAATAGTCGTAAAATGAGAGAAAATCATATTTCTATCGTTTATAGTGTTTTATGGACATATCGGGATGCTGGGCCTGGAACGACGTTTAAACCCAAAAGTAAATCTCGGACACGGCTTCGTGATTTTTGCAGAAATGATCCGACGAGCGTCAAACTCTCGGATTATCGTTAAAATAGTTCAACTTACGAGAATATGAAATAAAATTTTTTGAGATGAATAGTGAAAGTGAATAGTAAAAATGAATAGTAATCCGAAAATGCGAATTGTTACAGTAACAGGCCAAAATGGGTACAACTTCTTTACATGCTAAGTTGGGTTGCTTACATTTTGATAAATACTTTGCTTACACATGATTGAAACCAATCACTTGACATCATGTTATTTTCTTATAAACTTTTTTTTATCGACTTATCTGTGTCATGTTAAACCAATATTGGAGGTGATTGGATTTTGATGTGTGTGTTTTCGCAAAAGTTGAGTTTAGATGAGTGATATCTGAAGTTTGCAAATTGGTGTCAGATATGAACACTAAATGTGTATGTTTTTGAATTGCAGATATCTGGTACCGGCTGATTTGACTGTTGGTCAGTTCGTTTATGTGGTTCGTAAGAGGATCAAGCTTAGTGCAGAGAAGGCTATATTTGTTTTTGTCAAGAACATGCTACCACCAACTGGTGAGACCCAAATCTTCCTTTACGTTATCTCATCTGTTATTTTGCAATATCTCTGAGCAAGTTTAGCCCGAGCTTGTGTGACTCATGAAAAATAAAGCAAGCCCAAGTTTTGCTCATGAATTATTGAGATAAAGAAATCTCAAGCTTGGACTAAGCTCACCAACAGCTCATTCTTGATTATTTTTCTTCATGCTTAACTCATTTTTTCTGTTGGTGTTTGATTGTTAACAACTGCGCGCTTTGATGTCTGCAATTTATGAGGAACACAAGGATGAAGACGGCTTCCTCTACATGAGCTACAGCGGTGAAAACACGTTTGGATCTCTAGAAATGCAGTGGGGCTATAAGCTAATATGTCACTAATGAAACTGGAAAATGTAAATTCCTTATGTGCATACACAGTTATAAGCTTCATTTCAATTCAAGAACATGATTACAATGTGACAACTTTTATAGTCTAATAATTCTTCTCGTTCATGTCATCTTCCTCTTTTCGTGTTTGTTGTACTTGATTTGTCTTATTGTTGTGGATTTGTAATGGGCATCTTTGTTCTCAACACCTTATTATCTTCTGAATTCTGATGCATTAGTTGAATATGCTGATGGTCGCATATTCACTGTCAATACATATTATGAGGAACCAGTTACTTTACAGAGAAAATGAATATCAACCAATTACTAGAGCAAACTTTGTTGGCTCTGCCTTCTCTGGTAACATCATAGGATCAGTTGGATTAATTAGCTCCTGCAGGTACAAGAAATAAAAAGTATTAGTATGACCATCTTCGACAATTGACGCAATTTTTTCTTCACTGTTGTATTCAATCTAGCAATTCAAGTTTTTATCACTATATAGGGCAAATGCTCACATTGCTGCAGAAAATAGCTTTTTTTGTCATACAGAACCAATGGCTCAGCAACTTTTGCGCAGTGCCTTGCGAAGTAAACCTATGTCCCGACTTTTCATAACAAGGCCCATCATTTTTATTACCATGAGCATGCTTTGAAGTTTAAAGTTCAGAATCAATTTTTTCCTTATATATTTATTTTTTAGAGAAAGGCAACTAACAAACTCAAACTGTACAAACTACAAATACACCATATGGATACCGCTAAGCTATAAGCCTTTTGGTTGAAGTTTATACTATGAAAAATCTTGAGTGGTTATTAACACGGAGTTCTTGTTTGTAAGACCTTCATATTTCATGGTAAAACAGTGCCTTGGTGATGGCAGCCAACTTTATTCTCTGTGTGTCTTGTGAACCAAATAATTCGTTTTATTGCAATGACGAATCGTTTCAAAATGTGCCAACTTCACAACAATACGGTTGTGAGTATTGTGGAGGTCCGCATTTTAGCACCGAATGTCAAACTAGGAACCTTTTTCCTTGTGACAACAATTATCACAACCAACCTCCACAATACCAAACTTTTGAAACACAACCTCAACCATTTCCTCAAGAACTTTTGCAAAATGTTTTAAATACTTTAAATGACCTTAAGGATTTAGTTAACAAACCTGCTCCGGAAGAACCTCGTCCGAAATCTTACAATGAAATACTGGCTGAAGAAGCAGAAGAAGCAGCTAGAGTAAGATTTCAAATGCGTAAAACTGTCATCTACGATGATGACGACGATGACGATAGTGATGATGAAGATACCCTTGATATTCATCAAGGCTCATCAAATTCATCAGTCGTGGTTCCTTCCATGAAAGATCAGTCTGTTGTTATCACACCCGAAGTTCACACTCACTCTCCAAACATGGGGGATGAGCACCTTAGCACTATTCCTGATAAGGAATCGGACGAATTCATAAAGTCTAGTGTTGAGATCCTTGTCCCAATCCCAAGAGAGTCACAGGGAACTTTGGACCATATGTGTGATTTACTTTCCCCTCTTGAGTGTTCAAACGATCAATTCGAGACTTTCTACGATCTTAGCGATGATTATACATCTTATGGAGACATTGAATATGTTGAGGCATCACTTCTGCATCCTGATGTTGATCCTATTCTTGAGGAGTTCGCCGATGAACTCACTCACATCAATCCACTTCCACTGGGAAGTGATGATGGTCTCTTTGATTTCGAAGCCGATCTTGGAGAAATTGAAAGTCTCCTATATCATGATTCGTCACTCACTTCTTATCCCAACAGTCCAACAGAGAATATTGATCATTGATGCGTGGGAATTGCACCTTGCTTTACCTCTCGAGGGATCTCGAGAAGCTTACAACCCCCACCAGGCAGTGTACCTGATCGTTGTAGTATAGTATAGTGACAAGTACTGGGGGATTGATCGTTCAGCTTAGGAATAGTGTCGCTAGGGTTAGAAAACCTAATTAATAGTTCTAAAGGTGAGGGATGATTATTTTTTGTGTTTTTATATTTTATGAAAGCAATTAAAATCTCGGGTTTTGGAAGATAGGGCGGAATTAGTTGCTATTCAACTAACCCAAAACTATTAAAATAATGAAAATGAAATTAAACTAATTTATACTAAAGTTGTGAGCAGTATTTGGAGAAATTGTGTTTACTTAGACTTCACTACTCCCTAGATATCTTTTACATGTTAATTACTTGTTACACTTGTATGAATGACGGATTGTATTCCTTAATACCATTCGTGGGGTGGCATACATAACTCCCCAACTCTATGAGCTCTTATCTCCTCCTACACCATGACCCAGCACAACTATAAGGATTGTAAACAGTGGCTCATGCATTAAATACAACCAATAAAGACCTAGTACGCCTCGGTTCATGTTTCTTAAGACGTTCAAGCATGTTACCATTTGGAGATCTGCCAGTTTTCTTAAGCCTAACATATAAATCATTCATTCAAAACAAGAATAGACAAGTAATCAACACATAATCAACATCTAGGTTTCATTAGATTTAACAAACACAAGAGAGATCTAGCCTAGCATAGTAGAATTGAGACAAGAACAAGAGATAAACAACCAACACATAGACATATTGATTGAATTGAAAGTACACTTATCTCAATTACAATGCAAGGTCTCAAGGGTTTGGAACCCTTGAAAAACCTGTAAAAGAGGCACCAAAATCGTCTTTAGGGTTTCACCAAAACTTATCCTCCCTTTTTAATGAAAAAACTAGAAAACTATATATAGGAAAAACAGTCTGACGGCGTCAAGAGTAACTTCTGACGCCGTCACCTCGCCGCCATATACTTCCTCGGACGGCCTTGATCCACTTATGACGGCCTATGTGACGGCGTCACCACCCACGGTATATTAATTTAGCCACTTTGACGCCGTCACGAGTCCTTCTGATGCCGTCACCACCTTCAGTGTTAAATTCTTCATGTCTGACGCCGTCAAGATGTTGGTCTTGACGCCGTCACCTTGTATTTTCAGCATGCAAATTAGGTACTTAGCCGTTTTCTTCACTTTTATGCTCCAAAAATGTCCAAAATAGCTTCTTTTCCAGAATTCACTCTCCAAACACCTAAAATCACAAAAGGAACGATTTAGGGCAATATTTGATCAAATAAAGTCGGATTCGGGCTTAAATGACCCCCTAAAAACGGATCATTTTTCGCCTCATCATATACCCTTACACTTGAGATTTGCTTGTCCTCAAGCAAATGAGATTTTATTCTACTCAAAAGACAAGTTAGGGGTCATTTAACACTAATATAAAAGTAATTACAACAAATAATCGTTCCACTAAAGACCAATAGACAAGCACGGAGGTCATACACAAGCACCTCACAAATAGTGTCTAGATACTCACATCTCTCGGGTGTAATAAAGTAATATAACATTATGGAAATGGAAGATATCTCTCACTACCTGTCATAGAAAAATTGATTACCATAGGCTTGGGAAAGGATCAAACCTCCACCACATGGCGTAAGCACCTAGGATAAACTATCAAAGAGGTCTTTTAAAGGGTTATAACGTTAGGTGTAGGGATATGAATTACACGGTTTTGTTGGATAAAGGAAGTTTTACTGGTGGCGAGTTAACAATCTCGGTTAATTACATGTACAAGATGGCGTTGCTAAGCCAAGACTAGACTCGACTTAAGCTAATAAATGAAAAATAACAAAAACATAAAATAAACATAGAATGAAAACGGGATGGTAGTCCGTATGGTTTTTCTCTTTTTCTTTTTCTATTTTTTTTTTTCTTTTTCTTGATTTTTTTTTTTTTTTTTTTTTTTTTTTTTTTTTTTTTTGCATACACTCTTACCCTACCATCCAAAATAATACATCATAGGGGTTTGAGCATTCCCCTTACACTTAAATCTTTACATACTTTACAATTAACTAATCTAATGACTCGAATTAAGAAAATCAAAACACTTGGAGCACTTTTAAGATTAACGTACATATGGGGGTAATAATATGATGTTCTTCCCCATTACTCCATAAAATAAGTACTTACCCATGAGTCCCAATCGTCCCAAAACAATATGTACAAGGATATGACTCGACTTAGCAACCATGTAATCAATTAGAAAGTTAACTTAGGGTTTAACAAATAACAATAATGCACTAAAAATGAGCGCATACACGGAAGGCTAAGGCGATTTGGTTGTACATTTAAGTGGGGTGTAACAAATTCTTCCTTTAAGTAAAATGCTTAAAGTTAGAAACGAAAAGATAGGCTCGGAGGGGTGTACTAGGGGTATCGTGTACTAAAAATGAGTACAACGCTAAGGGTGTGGGGAAAAATTAGTTGACTTAACTAGCCAAGTAATATGACTTAAATGCTCAAGTAATTGTAATACGGGTTTAACACAAGGGTGATCCTAATGCCTCTTATCATGTAGTAAATCCTACCACACGAATGTAGTCTCACTAGCGGTCTCGGGATGCATCACTAACACAAGTTCTAGAATCTAAATGCTACCGGTACACTCATAAGCACCAATAATAAATGCTTTTCCTATCAAATCTAAAGGCGAACCTCACATTTTTGGGTGGAAAATTTTTCTGAATATACGGTTATGTGCTAGTCATACAATCTCCTATCCATGAGACGCTTGCTATGGCTAAAGTTTCACTCCTAAATGTTGTAAAAAATTTTAAATTTGGCGCTAAAATTACACTAACAAGTATTTCTCATAGTTTTATTACTCATCTACTATCAAACAAAACAAACTCAAGCGAAAGTGCATATGTAAGGTATCATCTTTTTACCCTCCCCTTACACTTAAGATGAACATTGTCCCCAATGTTCAAGTAAAGAATGTAAAAGTTAAAAAGTAAAGAGAATGAAATCAAATACTCCCCTGATTCGCTCGGTATGGATTTTAGTTGGCCAGGTTAAATCTTCTTCCAAGAAAACGAACAATCAAAGCTTCCCTTCCAGAATATAAATCATCTTCTTGTAAAAAATAACCTGTAAATCCTGACAAAAGTGGACAAGGCAACCTCGCGTAAAATCGGCGGCATCCTATATAAGTTACTAAATCCTAGAAAACAAAGTAAGATATAATGCTTGTGTAATGAAGTTTGCAGATTTCCTGGAGATTATAAAACTTAATAATTCACAAAAACCATAAGACTCCGTTAGAAAAACAAAACCGGTAAAATTTCCAGATTTTAACTCCTGACGTCGTCAAGAGCAATACCCTGACGCCGTCAGAATGGACCTGCAGAAATTCTTATGCTAAGTTTCCGGAAAATTTCTGGAAAAACTTTGTCCTACTTCCTGGAAAATCCTGCAAAACTTCATTATGACTCAATACAAGCATTTGACTCTAACAAATACGAATATACATGTTCATTAAATATTGTGGAGAATCATGATCGGTTTGTTTCTTAAAAACATATTTTGGGTTTCCCCTTACACTTATCTTTTGCAAAAAAATACCTTTAGGTTGAAGTTAAGACTAGGCTAAACAACATAGTAAAGTATTTCCACATTTTAGTAGAGAACATGATCAACCAACAATAAAAATAAAACATGCATACGGAAGCAAATAACAATCAAACAAATAAAAATCACACAAAACATGGGTTGCAAAGATAAATCATCAATAAAAATTAAAAGCTAATCGTGCATAATACTAGTTAAAAGAACAGAAATGAAAATTGTTCAAAGCCAACAAAGGCCGAATCCTAAACTATTACAAACCAAATGTTTCAAATCGTACAACCAAAAATAAATTGTTCAAGAATCACGGATATCAAGATGGATCACTGAGGGGGAGGACCAAAACGATAATCATAGCCTGGTGGGAGGTGTCCAGTGTACCCATAGGGAGGGTAGTCAGTCTCTCGGCCTGGGAAGGGGTCAATCTGCAGGTGAGGCTCAAGCTGATCTCGGGTGGAGAGGTGCTGCATCTGGCGGACGGTATGATCATACATCCAGTCAAAGCGCTGGTCAGTAGCAGCTCGCCACGTGTCCATCTGACCCATCCAGGCACCCTGGTGTGCCTGCCAGTCTCCCCGACTCATGTGTCGGTAGTAATCAGCCGTCCCCTCCTCATACCCGGCAAACTGATGCTGCTGGGGCACTCCCTCATCATCACCGTCATCATCCTCATTATCAGCCCCAACGTACCATATGTAGGTACCATCCCCCATCTGCATCACAATGCTCATCTGCCTAAGGGATTTCGCCCTCACTACCCTGCAGTTCCCACAGTCGCTCAAGTATGATCTGAGGAGTAAGAAGACCATAGGAACGAGCCAACCGTGTGACGAACATCCCCCCATAAACCTTGTCGATATCCCTCTCACCCACACTGGTCCTCAAGTAACTGGCCACCCAAAACGGGATGTTGCAGTAGACATCCTCAGAAAAGATGGTGTACAAGTAGAATAAGTCCGAAGCAGTGATACGGTGAGTGGTGCCATGACGTGCAGACAAGCTGTATGTGATGCACCTGTGAACTAGCCTAACAATGGGGTCCCTGATCGATGCAGCCCCAGTAGTCGAGGTATAAGCCCCATTCCCTATGTTTGGCCAAAAGGTAACACACCTCATCTCATTCCGCTGAGTCTCTCCATGTAGCAAATTCAGCAGAAAAGCCCCATCAACCTCCTCACTAGTATATAGCCCAAGCCTCCAACCAAACTCAGCCACAGAACAAGACCTCAACTCTCCCCCTAGCCTAAAATATATCGTGGTGCCCGCCATATCTCCCCTAGCCTCAGCTTGATCAAAACGGAAGGTCGCAAAGAACTCCCGTACTAACTTACTATATACCGTCTCTCTCATCCTAAACAATCTCTCCCACTGCGGTCCCGCAAACCCATCTGTGCGGAACCTCCCTACAAATGCAGCCTCCAACCCATAGGCTCTCAGAAAATCCCAGTCAACCACCGCCCCAGTATCAATATGGTGGTTGCACAACTCCTCATACTTGGTACTAGTATCCACATCATTGAATTCCCCCCAACAGTGCACTAATTCCCCATAGTTGACCCCTTGAGATCTAGAAGAACTACCCTTTTGTTGGCGAGACCTTTTGCTCATTTTCCTGGAAAAAAGGTGGAGTGAATGGGAACGATTAGAACGCGAAATTTATACGAACTTTATGCAGTCAGACACATCTGACGCCGTCAAAAGTAATTTTTGATGCCGTCAGATGGATCAGAATTATAGCCATGCAAATGCGAGGGAAAAATCAATTTTCAAACTCTTAACCCATTACCCAAACGCTCCTTAAATCAGGAAACAGGGGTGGGGGGGTCAAAGAATCCGAGGCATGATGGGTTTTCCCTAAATTAATGCATGATTTGGGTGAGACAACATCATCAAATGGTAACCCCACGATTACAAATCACCAATTGGATGGCATTACGATTTGCTAATGGTGGGTCAAGAATGGGGTTTCGGGCGAAAGGGGTTTTTCAAATTGACGGGTCCTAAGGATAATTAACCGAGAAAAGATGAAGAAAACTTACTTACAAAGTAGAGATCGGAGGCGGAAGATGTCGAATTGGGGGTTTGAGAATCGGAGTAGCAGCAACACTTGGGTGAGATTTGTGGGGTATGGGTTGAAAGTGATTGGTTTTGGGTTAATATTGCTGATCCGTCGAGCTGACGGCGTCAAGGGTTAAATCTGACGCCGTCAGATGCCCGTGTGGAGTGAGGTTTGGAGTAGTTTCAAGTTTAGTCCCTGCTCTTTGTGTGAATAACTAAACACAAGTAAAACCCATGAGTAGCTATTTTGTTAACGAGGTCCACCAGGGTCGAATGTCTCGTTACTGTCGCGGAAAGAGGTGAGGTAGCATCGGGGGTCGGGTAATGTTTTGGCCAAGTTGATCCTTATGCACGGGTCATTGGCGTGAGAAGAAAGATGTTGTTCACTAGGAGGTTTCAAATCAATGGTATTTATGAGGTGTGAACTCTTTACACCGGGTTTAAAACCAAAGGAACGTTTTTCGGATGAGATCGGGAATGTAGTTCACAAGCATCCAACGAAAATGCTATTTATTTGCGAGCTTTTCTCCGTATGGGGGTGTTTATGAGAATGGGGGGTAGTTAATGGTAAAGCTTTTGAGGAGAATCTCCCGCTGTCCTCTTGGTCAAATACCAAAGAGGTTGACACCTCGAAGACTTTTTCAATTTTTTTAGGTGTAGAATTTTCTTTGATCTTTTCCTTGACCCTTGATATGAATTGGTCAGCAAAATTCATAAAGGCTTTATGAGTGCTTTCCATGCGTGCCTCTAGGTGCTGGATTTGCTTTTCCTGATTATCTATGAAGGTTACCATTATTCCTTCGAATTCCTCTTGCCGTGAGCGTTCAGGAAAATTTTGGCTGATAACCGTATTCCTATGTGGATTAGGGTTCCACACGGGTTCAGCGGCCAGTTTCTCAATACTCATCAGTTCTTTTACCTGTTTCTCGATGCTTCCCAACAATTGTTCTTGGGTGGCACGTGCGTAATCAAGCTTTGCTTTGCTTGGGAGCATCGGGTCCTCCCATCCTTCCTCTTCGTATTGTGCCAACTCCTCAAGAACTTTCCAGCATTCGTCAATGCTAAGTCTATCTAGCCTACCCTTGGCTGCGTAATCAATGGCTTTCCTTGTTTGATAGTCAACCTTACCATAAAAGATTTGGATCTGTAGCCATGGTTCGATCCCATGATGAGGAACTTTTCGGAGTAGGTCTTTATATCGACTCCATGCTTCATAGAAAGATTCATTTTGACGTTGTTGGAACATCAAGATGTCATTCCTAAGCTTAGTAGTTCTCCCCGGTGGGAAAAATTGAGCAAGGAAACGAGTGGTGAGATCATCCCATGTGGTGATGGATCCCGCGGGTAAACGCTCAAGCCATTGACTAGCTTGATCCCGTAGAGAGAATTGGAATAGGCGTAAACGGGTAGTCTCTCTAGTTTCAACACCTAGGTCTATGGAATCTACGATTTTGAGGAAGTCCTTAAGGTGTTGGTTTGGATCTTCGGAACGAAGTCCATGGAATGCACATCCGCTTTGCACCAACCGGATGGTGTCGGATCGCAAGGGGGTCACATTGGCTCCGGTGAGCTCAATGGTGTTTCGGTAGCCTTGGTGGCTAGGTCGGGAATACTCTCCTAAGGTTCGGGGCCTAAGGGGTTCTAATGGTGGGTTTTGTTGTGGTGGGATGATGGGTTCAAAGATGTTACCACCTTCCATGATGTCGGATGGTAAAGAGTTACGAACAAAGGCACGAAGAAATAAGATAGACTAAAGAAGACCTAAAAATAAAAATAAAAATCTTACTAGAAAAGAATCTAGCAAGTAGACCTAATAAAAAGAAATCCTAACCTAGACAATAACTATTCCCCGGGCTGCGGCGCCAAAAACTTGATGCGTGGGAATTGCACCTTGCTTTACCTCTCGAGGGATCTCGAGAAGCTTACAACCCCCACCAGGCAGTGTACCTGATCGTTGTAGTATAGTATAGTGACAAGTACCGGGGGATTGATCGTTCAGCTTAGGAATAGTGTCGCTAGGGTTAGAAAACCTAATTAATAGTTCTAAAGGTGAGGGATGATTATTTTTTGTGTTTTTATATTTTATGAAAGCAATTAAAATCTCGGGTTTTGGAAGATAGGGCGGAATTAGTTGCTATTCAACTAACTCAAAACTATTAAAATAATGAAAATAAAATTAAACTAATTTATACTAAAGTTGTGAGCAGTATTTGGAGAAATTGTGTTTACTTAGACTTGACTACTCCCTAGATATCTTTTACATGTTAATTACTTTTTACACTTGTATGGATGACGGATTGTATTCCTTAATACCATTCGTGGGGTGGCATACATAACTCCCCAACTCTATGAGCTCTTATCTCCTCCTACACCATGACCCAGCACAACTATAGGGATTGTAAACAGTGGCTCATGCATTAAATACAACCAATAAAGACCTAGTACGCCTCGGTTCATGTTTCTTAAGACGTTCAAGCATGTTACCATTTGGAGATCTGCTAGTTTTCTTAAGCCTAACATATAAATCATTCATTCAAAACAAGAATAGACAAGTAATCAACACATAATCAACATCTAGGTTTCATTAGATCTAAGCAAACACAAGAGAGATCTAGCCTAGCATAGTAGAATTGAGACAAGAACAAGAGATAAACAACCAACACATAGACATATTGATTGAATTGAAAGTACACTTATCTCAATTACAATGCAAGGTCTCAAGGGTTTGGAACCCTTGAAAAACCTGTAAAAGAGGCACCAAAATCGTCTTTAGGGTTTCACCAAAACTTCTCCTCCCTTTTTAATGAAAAAACTAGAAAACTATATATAGGAAAAACAGTCTGACGGCGTCAAGAGTAACTTCTGACGCCGTCACCTCGCCGCCATATACTTCCTCGGACGGCCTTGATCCACTTATGACGGCCTATGTGACGCCGTCACCACCCACGGTATATTAATTTAGCCACTTTGACGCCGTCACGAGTCCTTCTGACGCCGTCACCACCTTCGGTGTTAAATTCTTCATGTCTGACGCCGTCAAGATGTTGGTCTTGACGCCGTCACCTTGTATTTTCAGCATGCAAATTAGGTACTTAGCCGTTTTCTTCACTTTTATGCTCCAAAAACGTCCAAAATAGCTTCTTTTCCAGAATTCACTCTCCAAACACCTAAAATCACAAAAGGAACGATTTAGGGCAATATTTGATCAAATAAAGTCGGATTCGGGCTTAAATGACCCCCTAAAAACGGATCATTTTTCGCCTCATCAATCATCGTGTTCCTGAAATATTTAATACGACTCTCACCAATCCTTTGTTTGAATTCGACTCTGAATTCACTTTGATTTCTGATAATCCAATCTTTGTTACTCAGATTGAGGATTGTGATGAGTCTACTCAGGAACATGAATTCAAATATTTATATCTTGTGAAAGCTTCTCTTCATGCGGAGTTCTCTGGTGAACTCACTCATATCATGACTCCTCCGGAGTATGGTAACCCGGGGGGAAATGTACTCAATCATGAGAATTTACAAATTCCCACCCTCCCTCCCGGGATGTTTTTAAACCCAATGAGCTTAACCTTTGAAATCCAAATTCAGGCTACTGAGCCTGCTCCCGAGGAAGAATATCGTATCATGATTTTCATCATGATTTTCTTCCTTTTCTTCACCTATAAGGTGACTTCTCTTGTTCTTCACTCCTTCGGGAATGAAGATACCATTTTTGATCCTGGCATTTTCATGTATCATTATCTTGAGCCGGGATCTTATCTCATCGGTGTGGAACTTTCACGTGCTTCAAATGTTTGTCCAAACATCTTGAATGAAAGTCCGATTGAGATTGTTTCTTCCACATCATGCTTCCCCAAGGACAAATGAATTCGGGGTCAAGTCAAGCTAGCGACTCGGTAAACAAAAACAGTAGCATGTACTTAGGGTTTTCACCCTAAGTGTGGGGGAGTTACCCCTACTGTGGTTACTTATAAAGTGAAAATACAAAATGATGTTTCCACATTTAGCTTGTAATGTTGCCCTTTTACGTTCAAAGGGTCGGCATAATAGCCGGGACTTTGAATATTGAGGACAATATTCAATTCTAAGTGTGGGGGGTATTTCGCTATTCTAGCGAATTTTATCACATTTTACTATCTTATACCCCCGTTTTTGGCAAAAATTTAAAAAAAAAAATTCACTAAAGTTCAAAATTTTTTGTGGTTATCAGTCCGCCATGTCTAACTAACTAAAGGATTGGCTAATCCAAGAGCAAACGGCTCTTGGTAAAGATATATCAAATCCGTTTATGGCTTGCAATTTTCCAAAAATTGTATGGTTCCTCAACTCCCCATCATCCTCAAAAGCTAATGAGTTGGCTAGCCCGCAAGATTATGGCTTGTGGTAAAGGCCGTGGAAAATCCATAATTGGTAATCAGCTCACCAAGATGTTGACTATTCCATCAAGAGTTGGCTAGTCAAGAAGCAAACGGCTTTTGGTAAAGACAAATCAAATCCGTTGACAGCTGGTGGTTTGCTCAAAATCACACGGTTATCAGGTGTGCCACAGTTCTTACACCTGGCTACTCCAGAAGTGATGGCTTTTGGTAAAGAGATTTTCAAATCCATCAAGTTTTTCACAAAAGATTGCTAGGGACTAGCAATACTCAAGTGTGGGGGATTGATGAGTGTGTAAATACTCATCATTTTTACCGTATTTTAACTGCCAAAACGCGTGAAAACATTCAAGAATACATCAAAATAATGAAAATATCCCAAAGATCGCGTTTTATATGTTTCAAATGCAAAATGATCGAAAACAAACGAAAAACAAACAAAGTTTGCAAAATTGGCAGTTTCAGTCCCCCGATTGTAAAAAACTAGTCCCTATGCGTTTATTTTGAAAGAAAAATCAACAAATGTCTTTTGAAAATCATCAGTTGTCAAAAACGATCCTTGGGTAAAAAGTTTTCAAAAGTTACAATTTTAGTTCCTGGAGTTTTGAATTTGGCAATTATGGTCCTCGGATAGTTTCAATTTGGAAAATAAGCATCAACAGACCTTGTGGAAATGGAATATGGCAAGTATGGTCCATGGATTAATTTTGAACACTTGGCAGATTTGGTCCCGGAATTTTCAGCAAATACATGTTTAATCCTTGGGCTTATTTCATTAAATACCATATGGACTCATTTTATTTAGCTAAACTTAAAACTTAATCCAATCCACCACTCAATAGTCCAATCCATTTAACTATCCCAATCCACCTTGGCCCATCTTCCCAACTCCAAGCCCAACCCTACTTTTTATACGTTTTAATATAAAACATATACCTTTTTACCCAAAACCTGGTCAAACGAAAACCTGCTTCTTCCCTGACTCCCCCATTAACCGCCAAACAAAATCACCATCTTCCTCTCCCATCCTTTTTCTGCAATACTCACCCTGCACCCTCAAAAGCTCCCACTCACCTTTCCCCATATCACCTCCTCCAAGGGAAGTCACGAGATACCAAACCCTTCACGGGTTGCCATGTCCAGGTCACAAATCCACAACAACAATTTGGGCGCCAAAACAAGAGATCAAAGGCTGTGGTGCATCTATAAGGATCCAAGGGCTGCGATTTGTGCACAAGAAGAAAAAAAAGTGGGAACCAGTGAAACCCTAGAAGTGGAAGTATAAATAAATGATATGTTGTAAGCCTAGAGGGCAGTAGTTTTAACTAGGTTTTGTTAGCAGTCTTTTTAATTAAATTTTAGTAGTCAAGTTAGGGCTTTAGTTTAATTTTCATATATGTTTTAGTTTTGTATTAACTCCTGTGTACCCTTTTTTTTAAGGAAAGTTTAGAAAATCTTTCACTCTTCTTTTAATATAATCTAGTTTGTTATATGCTTATTTATTGTCTAATATTGCTTTTCCAGTTGCAGCTTAGCTAATTATATCATTTACCTTCAAGCTCTTGTTAAAAATCTCATTTTCTTCTTTGAAAGATTCAAACAGTTCCCTCTACAGGGGTGTTTGGCTCCACTAGTAGTCTGTGGATTGGATCAATTATGTCCTACAAAGTAATTTGATTTAGCTTTGTTTAAGGCGATTGATAAGTATTTGACTGAATCTTAGCTTTATTGATTAGTTTTTAGCCTCTGTAGTGATTATCTGTCTTTAATTGTTATGAACTAGTTTTCACAACTTAGATCGAATCAGTGGAATTTAAGCTTGTTTAGTTGTTTCATTTAGCTCAAATCAGTTTTCTATACATGTTTCTATTTCTAGTTCATTAGTTGAAGGTAATAAACTTGTTTCTATCCATTTCGACCCACTCCCCAAACTGCATCAGCCATCTATTTGTCCAACATAACCATTTTCATTTTGGTTTCTAGCCTTCATATCTTGTCCAAAATCTTTAATTTTTGTTTCTATTTACTCCTTGGTAGCTTGTCTCTATTAGTTTACTGCCTTTAGACCTTAGATTTCTCATTTACTAGCTTAAAAATTAGCCCAAACTAGCCCGTTTAGTGCCGAATCTGTCAAGAAGTGGTTTTTGATTTTTCATTCGTTCGTTATAAGTCCTTTTTACCCGAAATTTGGTACGCAAGTTAATGGGATGGTATCTGATGAGTGCTCAAACACTCATCATTTTTTGTCTAATCTGAACTGCAAAACATACAAAAACACTCAGTAATGCATCAAAATACTGAAAATATTTCAAAATTGTGTTTTATATGTTTTAGATGCAAAATGAGCAAAAACAAATGAAAAACGCACAAAGTTTGCAAAATTGGCAGTTTCAGTCCCTTGACTTTCATAAAATTACAAAACTAGTCCCTGGATATTCAAAATATGGAAAATTATCACCAAAGGTTATTTTGAAATCATAAAATGTCATATTTAGTCCTTTGTTGAAAAATTGGAAAAGTTTTGGAAATTTACACTTTTGGTCCCTGAAGTTTCAAACATTGGCAGTTTTGGTCCCCGGTGGGATATTTTTGGATGAAAAATCATTTTTGTCCTTGGAAAATCAAAATTTGTTACTTTTAATCCTTGGATGAAAATTTTGTGGAAATTACATGTTTAGTCCCCGGACTTTTGAAAATTGACATAAACGGTCCCCGGGAATTTTAAAAGTGAAAAATGCAAAAAAATGGTTCTTAGATATTGAGGATTGGCAATTTTGGTCCTTTGTAGCAATTTGGAAAGTTTTCATGAGCAGCCCCTCAACTTTGGTGAATCTACAATATTGGTCCTTGTGTGTTAATTTACAAACGGACCCTTATGTTATTTGTTACCCAAAACCAAATATCAAACCCAAGCCCAAAGCTAAACACCCTGATCCACTAACCACAAACCCGGCCCACCCTAAACTAATAATACTCACCCCAATGTTTGACCCTTTGACTTCGGTCAACCTTCCACCTCAGCCACCCCTTCTTCTCCACTTGTGACTGCAACACCAACCAAACACTCTTCCCCCCCCCCCCCCCATCACTCCAACTCACCTTCCCAGTCCTTGTCCCCCCCTCCAAACACTCCCCTCCAAGAACCAATAAATGCTATCAAAATTCTCCAAGCAACTCACAAGCTGCCAAACCTAATTTCCCGCCAAAACCCATTTGAAGGGTGGAGATCAATTGGAACCCATCCAACGGTTCAGAGAGGTGTGGGAAAGTCAATGAAGACTTCCAGGGTGTATAAAAGAAAGAAAAAAGAGAAGAAGCAGCAGTAGTTAATGTAGCTTAGGATTAGTGTAATTTAGTTTTTTAAGCTTTAGCTTAATTTCAAAAGTTGTTGTAGTCTTTTGCTCAGGATCCTTGTAATAAGTGTTGATTAGTGTTTCTAAAACTCATTTTACTCATCAAGTTAAGGTTTTCAAGTTGAATATCAAAATTTGCAATTTCAGTCTTAATTTTAATTTCTTGTTATATTATTGAAAGTTGTTGTGCCCTGTGTGTATAGACTCAAAACACCCTCTGATAAGCTCATTAAGCTATTTCATAGCTTTTGTGAACTTTATCTCTGTCCCAATATTCCATATCCTATATCCTATATCCTATTGTGTTCCACTTACAAGTAAGTTTTCCTATTTAGCTGTCTGTGTTTAACCTTATTTCATCCTAAATATTGTAGTTATTGGCTTATTAGTATTTAATATTGTTTATTGAAGTCATCTAAGTAGTTATGCATACCATAGTCAATGGTTTCACTTTGACTGTCTTAATATAGCATATACTGCATCACTGTGCTATTGCTGTTCTTGGTGTAATTTTAATGTTTATTTAGCCTTAATAATAGTTTAGTTATAGGATCTCATCATTGGATTGGTTGTTGATGCCTTGAATCTTGTATTACATGTGATTCAGTTACTTAAGGTGGTGTTTGGTTTAGTAGAATACCTTGTACTTAGGTCTGTTGTAGTTGTCATTTCTAGTCTACACAAGTTCCCTTAGGTCATTTTAGCTGAGATAAGTCATAAAAAGCAGTGGTCTTTGGCTCAATAGTCAAAGTCTCATTCTAATCTTCATAATTAGCACACTGTTAGTTTTTCTTGTACCTAGACCTCCCACATCAGTGCATTAGGTGTTAAGTTAGCTTAAAACTGTTTTGTTCTAGCTTAATATAGCATTATTAGTCACTAGGATTGAATCAAAACTCATAAAAGTCAAGGTATAAAGTTTTCTACAAAAAGTCAATTGCACAATTTCAGATTTTTCCAAATAATGAGGGATTTTTATTGAATTTAGTGTTTGGATTGAAGCTGAAAAATTTGTTTCTAATTTCTCTCCCCCAGCTAGTCTTTAAGTTTCTAGCCTTGTTAGATTTTTAGAATTTTTTTTCTAGGCTCTACAAGCCACCAAAGTAGGCTGCAGGCTGAGCCTCTGCTCTGTCTCAGCAGACACACCACTACCACCACCACTTGGTGGTGGTGTTCTGACCACCTCAGTGGGCCCAAGGCCACCATTATTGCTCATTTCCACCCCCTCCTACCAGGGTTGGGTTTTTGACCATTGGGTTGACCTGGGTATCACTGGGACCCACCTGGAATTACCCCCAAACATTTGTCCCATTTTCAGTGCCAAACCAAGTATCCAAGTGCTTATTATCAGATTGGTAGCTTATTCTGAGGTCCATCTTTGCTTTTTCTGGCTTATTCAAGTTATTCTAACTTATATGGACCTGGATTAATCAGAGTGGGCCCCACTTTAAGCCAATTTAGCTTATTTCCTTGTTTGGTCAACTGTGGTCAACTGTTGACCCTTTTTGCTTATATTTTGCTTATTATTAAGTTCTAAAAAGTTTGTTTTTATAAAAAGTTTATGTTTTTAGATGTAAAGTAGGTTTCTAAAAGAAAAATCCAGAAAATCAAAAGTAATTTTTAAGTGATAGTTTCTATTTAATTTTATGTAATTTTAATTTTCATTTTTATATTTTCATTAAGTACTTAGTTATTTTATATTTTTATTAATTACCTATTATATTAAAGTACTTATATTAATTTTCTCAGATTTTTATTGTATCATTTAGTATTAATTAGAATTAATTTTAGTTTTATTAATTATTAATTAATAATTAGTTTTAAATAGCATTATTAGTTTTTGTTAAGTAAAATCTAGTTTTTATATTTTTTATAGCTTTTATATGTTATAAAGTAATTGTAGAAATTTTCTTAGCATTTTTACTGTTCATTTGGTACTTTTCCTAATTTAAAATAGTTAATTAGATAATTAGTAATTAATAAGTAATTAATTAATAAGAAAATCCACAAAAAGACAAAAACACTTATTTTTATTTTTAAATCTTATTTTTAGTTATTTTATAAGTTTAGGAATTTTATTTTTACCTTTTTAGTATTTAAATAATATTATATTGTATTTTAGTTATTTAAGTATTAATAATAAGTATTAAATAGTTTTTATTTAATATTAAATAATTAAATAGTGTAAAAAGTAATTAAAATTTTCTAAAAAGTTTCTTTTATTTTAAGGATTATAAAAATGTAATTTTCACTTTTGTAAGTATTTTATTTTGTTAAAACTCGCGTTTTATTTCGTACGTCTACGTTTATTTAAACGTAACGTACGCGTTTTTTGGTTTTAATCGTTCTGGTTTTTCTTAGCTTCCCGTCTTATTCACATAGCTTGTTTAAGCTATTTTCTTCGTATATTCCTTAGCTTAATCACACACAAACCCCTTTCTCATCCAAATTCACCCGATCAAATAACCGTTTGTTTACAATTCACACCTCGTCGGGACATACGACCCGGGGAAACCTTATACTTCCGCGGAGCATTGACTCTGAGCTGTTTGACTTTGTTGACCATTATTTGGTTAATATAAGTTAGGTGGTTCGGGCTCAATCAGTATCCTAGTTGCTCATATTTTTTTTTTGAATTTTTTAGATTTTTTTTAGCAGCGTTTCTGTCCATTTTTCCAAACTGCAGCCATAGTGTAAGATTGCTAGAATAATGATTATTAGGCTCCATTAGCCGATTTTATCTGTCCCTATAGTGCTTATTAGGATTCCTCTAGTTGCCATAAGTTTCCTTCTCCCATTAGTCAGCTTAGATCAGCTTCTATATAGCTTTTTAGACTAGCTTTTGTTTCCAAAATTCCCTTTTATTAGCTTCATAAGTAAACTGCTA
This sequence comes from Artemisia argyi, assembly GCA_030686995.1. Lineage (NCBI taxonomy): Eukaryota > Viridiplantae > Streptophyta > Magnoliopsida > Asterales > Asteraceae > Artemisia > Artemisia argyi. Next base: position 88,261,551 of record CM060680.1, on the reverse strand, counting down.
CTAAATGTCTCTTTAATCTGATCTTGGCTTGTGTTTTATAAAATGTTTTAGTTGTAAAAAAAAAACTATTGTTTTCATTAGTATATTTAGTTTTTAAAAGAAAAGTTGAAAAAAAAAATTGCAAAAAGTGTGGTTCAAGGGAGTTGAACCCCTGACCTCTTGGCTTACATAACAGACACCAACACTTCACTAACCATCTGAGCCTTTCCTTGTTTGTTGTCATTCCTTACTTTATTAATTAGTAAATGTAGTTGTAGCATTTTCTTTTTAGCTTATTAACTTAGTTGCTTATATTTCTGCTTATTCCAGCTTAATGCCTACTGTTCCCCCTCCTTCCTTTTATTTTTCCTAGATATGTATTAAGTTAATTTAGTTTCCAGAATTTTTTCAAAATTTCCCAAATAGTTTAGGAATTTTTAAATCATTTATTTCTTTAATTTAGTTTTTAATTCATAAAAAAATATTAAAAAGTAAAAAAAATATTTTTCTTTTTTTTCAAAAATTTTCTTTTATCATTATAAAAGTATAAAAATCATTTTTACCCCCGTAGGACTAGCGTAGCAATAATTTTACGTTTTATTTCGCGCACTCGCGTTTTATTTAAAGTAACTTTCGCGTTTTTAATTTTAGATCACGTTTAGGGTTCCCTAGCTTCCTGATTTTCATTCCCGTAAGATTTTTAGTAGATTTCAAGTTCTAATTTTCATTACCTTGTTTGTGTTTATGTTTTAGTTACGTTTGTTTAATTTTTCGTACGTTATTTAATTTCTCGTAATTCGACAATACCAAATAATCTATCAACCATTCCTTACAAGCATTTTAATCTCGAATCTCACACGATATTGCCCATTCACACCTCGTTGGGACACGACCCGAGTAACCACTTACCCGGTATCACATATATATAGTGTATTCACGAGTTTTCACAAGTCTTCCTTTTCCTAAAGGTTGATTCGTGAATTCCACTCACGTCTACCTTGTATATTAATTTGATACGCAATATCATTCTTCATACTATTTTGCAATAATTAGTATGAAGAAACAGTCGAAACTTAAAGGTACTGCTAGCATTGAGACAATATGAACCATACCTCTTTGTGAGACTCTGCAGCATTGAGAAATCGCTTAATAAAAACATACACAGTTGGGTACGAGAGATTGAATTGAAGTGTATTCACCATATCCTTTTCCTGTAAACGCAAGACAAGATTCAATACCGCTTGATGACGATGAACCACTACTGCTTGAGCTGCTCGAGCCACTAGAGCTGCTACTCGCATTGTTGTCATTATTCCCTTGCCCTCCTCCCGTTGCAGCTTGACCATGACCACCACCACCATCATCTTTCTCGATTTCAACATGTGGGAAACTGCTTTCCAGCATCTCATCACCAATATCGACATCTTCTTCCCCTGCGTCCTTCTTACTCTTCTTCACCCCATCCATCTTTTCGTTCATAGGTACCTAAATTAGCAACAAAAATCACATGTTCAGCAACCAAAATCGAACATATGACGAAAAAACAGAACTTTACACCATTACAAACACTTACATCATCAATGTCAGCCGACATACTAGGCGCCACAACAGCCGAAGCACCATTAACCATTAGAGCCTGTCTTTTCGTCTTGCTCACAAACTTCTTCCAATTCGTAACAAACCTATCAAGCTCCCAAAGTGTCTCCGTATCCAACGCCTCGATATCAAGCTCAATTTCATCCCCCTCTTGCGCCAATTGATCATTCCTCTTCCTAATAATCTGCAACAACTGAGGCATCTTTTCAGGCGGCATACTCTGCAACCCCAACCCCAATTTCTGCTTCTCTTCCATATCGAAAACCCGCACATTATTACCCACATTCACATCCCCAACTCTCTCATTCCCATTACCCCTTTCGTTTTTCGCTAATTTCGCCTGTATGGGTCTAAACAAATCCTCGAAAATCCTCAACATCTGATCAGCCATACCATGAACATCATATTATACAGCATAGCATTCTCAAAAACCAATCTCACATCAGCCGCGAAATCGCCCACATTCGAATAAAACCCTTTCGACAAATTCGACTTAACGGTACCCATGATGTCAGAAAACCTGTGGATAATGCTTCTGTAATCAGATAGCCAACAATATTAAGTCTATATGTATCAGTACTAACTACCAGAGAATGAGCAGTACAAACCTTATAACACAATTCCAGTAATCTCAGTCTTCAATTCTTTCTGGGGTTCATTGCTTCTGCAAGTTATAGTGTTGTGATTGTTTAAAGGATAATTATCAGTGTATATTTACAATCTGTTCACAATTATTTTGGTCAAGTGATACGACTGGTAGATCGTTTGACCAGTTAGTTACATTTTTAGCACCATAGGGTCGTGCTTTGTATTCCATGTATCATCATGATGGCGGTGGTGATGTCAAGGGCTGAGGAATCAATATATGGTGCTACCTGGGTTGAATATGGATGGAATATGTGTGTGTTAATTGTGTTTGGTAAATTAAGAGAAAAAGAAAGGGTATTTTAGTAAGTTCACAACCAGTAAACTAACCATGGTTAGCCAAATAGTGGTGAAAAGGACTAACCACGCCAAAAATGACAAGTTCAGGGACGAAAATGAAAAAAAAAAAGTTTAAAGACGATCCACGCAAATCTTGACAAGTTTAGGGACCAACGGTGAAATTTACTCTTGAGGTTATTAGTGAAGAGGTTAGTTGTGAAAGTTTCAAATGATGTAACACCCGTGAGCCCCACATGACGACTTGACGAGAGGAGGTGCTCACTGTAACACCCATTGCTCTAAATGTTACATCAAATCCAGAATTATACTGTATTCATCATATACCAAACGCACCTTTACTTGTCATTGACAATGATTTCACATTAAGCCCCTGAACTTAAACCACATCCCCATTTCAACCCAAAAACAATCAAAACCCCCCACTTCACAAATCAAAACCAAAACCCGAAGAACATAACAAAATCAAACAAAAAAATGGGAGAACACATTGAAGCAGACAACGCAGAAGCCATAATCTCAAGAATCGAACACAAATCACGCAAGATCGAAAGTTTACTCAAACAGTAAGTCATTTTTGTATAAATTTTTTTAATCAAAACCCTTAAATAATTAATTCCAATTTTGATTCAATAGGTATAAGCCAGTTGAAGCTTTGAAAACTGCTCTTGAAGGGTCTCCTCCCAAAACTAGAGATGAAAGATGCAAGGTGGTTTGATCTTTTTTTTTTTTTTTTTTAAATAAATATTTAGATCTAATTGTTGTATTTGTTGATTTTACTTTATGAGTTGGTTGTTACTGATTTTAGTGGTGGATTTACGGAGGCGAACTACGAGTTATGTTGGATTTTGGGATAGACTGGGGAAAATGATTAAAGGGGTGTTTGGATTAGCTTATTTTACCGGCTTACGGGCTGATTTAAATTTGGAGTTGAGGTAATCGAGTTGAGCTTTTGTACTTGAATAACTAGATAAGCTAAATTTGATAAGATCGTTCATAAACCGATAAAAGTGAGATTATGAGCTTTTACAAATTCAAATGAGCGTAAGCCGGTAAACTAAGCTAATCCAAACACCCCCTAGACGTGAAATTAGAACATTGGACTGAAACCGTAGGAGTTACTGTAGTTTTTTGTTTAGAAAAATTAGAGAAAGAAAGTTTTGAATAACCACTTTTAATTAGTAGGTTGAATTGATCACAAACTCACAAACTAAGGAATTGAGGATTTAAAAGAATGTAAGTGGACAGAAATGAATTGGGAAAGGTCTAATACATGAAATGAAGCAACTTCGTTTATGTTAGATTGGTAATAAGGATACATGCAGTTGCTACTTATGTTGGATACAATACCTGATTTAGATTGTAAACTGGTTTACTTGACAGTTACGGCAGTTATCTGAAATAGCCATGTAATCTTTAACAAACGATGAAATGAAATATTTGGAACTGTTGGTAAACGTCTCTTTGATGTGTAGAAGTTGAAACGTCTCTTTGAAACTTGTGTAGTCTGCAAACTGGATCGTGGTGCACAGGGCGTTAATGGCAATAAAAGATGTGGATCTGATGTTCTCCTCTTTGGATCCTGAGTACTATGATATTCTTATGAAGTAAGTTTCTCGTGTCTCTTTTTCCTTCTATAAATACGTTGCTCTGTTATCTGTTTTCCATTTTCTCGGCCCATTTTTATTTTGTGTTTCTATAATTGGGCAGGTACTTGTATCGAGGATTGTCAACAGGTGATCGGCCCACGTGTGATCAATGCCTACGTATTCATGAAAAGTTAACACAGAAAGCTGGTCTTGGATGCATTCTTCGTGCACTAAGTGATACTGTAAATACCGTTTAGTTCAACAATATCCGTGATCATAAACGAGGTTATCCACAAATAAATCAATTGATTTTTTCCCTATTATTCTTTTATTTTCATTTCTCTTTATTGTTAGGTTAGTTGTTTTCAACATGTGGTGTAGAGAAATTACTAATATCATATTCGGGAAGTGGACTCATTTAAAACAACTTAAATGTCCAACTATCATGTCTCGTGTTGTGAAACACGATATGCCGTATATTATAAACTACTTTTGATTATATACATATACTTGATATGCTAATGTCACCAAATCTTTGGTATTTTTCATCTATTGATGTTTCGAGCTTCACGTTTCTTAGCTGGTATTTGAATATCTGACATTCTGACGTCCTTGAATCAGCTGGTGAATAGAAGTTCTATGTAATTGTTATTATTATATAGAGTGTCTAGATTTGGGACTTTTTTGGCTACTGGTGGGTGATCAAAGAGATCAATGTCGCATTCCTCGATTTTAATCTTAGACATGATGCTTCATTATAGAAATTTATGCATTCTGCTGCGTGCTTCGTTGCTACTTACCAATATGTTTATAAAATACTTCAGTTCTTTAAAGATCTTTAGATAACTCATAACTACATGCAGAAAGCACTGCATACTCGATGATAAGGAAGAGAGGTTTAATTTCTGCAAACATTGCTGAGAGGCGGTACTCTTTTCTGTTAAAAATATGATCACTTTGAAAACTCCAAGTAGCCCAACAAGACACACGAATGACAGCACCTAAGTACTTTTTACAATCAGAACCAGGCTAAATACTATATAGAATACAAATGGTTTTGGTAACTTTGTTTCTCTTTGTGATGTGTTGCTTTTATGAGTTTCTGTATATATGCTAGCTGCACTTTTTTACAGTTTCTCTATTTTTGCAGTGTGTTTCTAGCATATGCAATTATGCAGTTTCACATGGTTCTAGATTCAGTTTCTAATTCTTGAATCTATAAAAGTTCCAGAAGTTTCACAGTTGCACCCGACAACAGGTTGATTTTTGAAAAACTAATAAATTCGTCGAAAGCCACAAAGATTTTTGAAGCTTAATTATGTTTAGGCAATGAGAGTCGTCCATGTTTGCACTCAGAGTCGCTGCACCAGTCTGTAACAAGGATTACCATCTTTCAGTCATGGTTGTTCAGTGTTCACTCATATCTATTTGCATTTCATATTCCGCATTAAATTGTACGCATTCCATTATAGAACCCTATCTTCAGTACACGAAAAAAAAATAGGTGTTAGTTGAGAAAACTGCTCAACGATCATATCAGTTACCTTTTACGCATATATTCACTGGTATAAAATTGTTTCCTTCATTTTTAATCTGAAACGTCATGTGTTTTTATTTCTAGTTACCTCAATTCATGGTGTGACTCTTCAAAATTTCATGGTCTGACGTTTATGATATGACAGCAAGGGAATTTTATGAAACTTTTAACAGACAAATAGAAGAAAAAACATAGTGACTACATGTCTACGTCTTCATGGAATCAGTTAACATCAAGACATAAAGTCTTCATACTGAATATTCCTAAAATACAGATGATGCTTATCAGCAGGTTGTGTTCGCATTTAATACCTGCAAGATGCATATTAACCCTTTCCTAGATATGAACTCCTTTTTGACGCACCAGAAATCTCTTGGATCAGCAATACCTTTGACTGTGATGAACATCAAACTTAAAAAGGCATCTGGATTCTAGCCTCTCAATTTGAGTTATAGTGTGCAGATTCGAATGGGTTCAGCATAACTCACAGATTCAGTTTTAAATTGAACTTATCATCAAATTACCAATAACACAACCTGATAAAAAAAAGGTCAGTGTGTACCAGTGTGAACAATTTATGCCTTCGGCCTTTGTCCACCTCCAGAAAAGAAAAGGCTTATACCAGGGCAATATAGGAACGTACCAACTCTTCATTAGTAGTTACTACTTACAACAAGCCCTTGAGAATTGTGGAACTCCCAAAGAATGATATTTGCTAGATTCCCATAATTAAAAACGGGAAGCTAGTAACTATTCGATATCCCACTGTTTGTAGCTTTTGTATAACAATTCAAATCGTATTTGGTTTCCGTCGTCGTTGCACTGCATGTCGAAAGTCTACATTACGGGAGTTTATTTTTCGATCTAGATTTACGCTTATCAGGAAGTGCATTGTGTCATATTTACGCTAACTAAAGATGCGTGATGGAACTCATTATACATATTTCCAATCTACCATGCTATGCCAATACTACGTTAACAACATTCTAGCATAATCGAAAACTTAAAATAGTGTTAATAGTTCAAATAAAAGACATGTTAGTACCACAACTTGAGAACATACGTCACTGTAACTTGCATCTGTACTTCTGTACAGTTCCATTGTCATTTACTTTAATAAGTAAACATGAGATACATGTAACCTTTCTAAATCTAAATGATGAGAAAGATTACTTAGAATCCTTAAAAAAAGGCATTTTATAAAACCTTTACTTGCTTTTCTTGTATTGTTGCAAGGTGCAAACCATGCATCAGCTGTTAAGAAACGTTACAACGTTCACATTTTCAGTACTGCGTAGCACCCCTTGCTTGTACACTCTTTCCTCATGAAAGCAACCCTTATTTCCTCCGCTAATTCTGCACATTTTGATAGAAACTCTATGTTCTAACCTTGTGTTGGTTGCCATCATATCTATATATATGTTGTTTTTTTCATTCCTTGTCTTCTCAAATTTCTTATTTCGAGTCATAATATAGAGCAAACTCTTCCCCCTTTTTCTTTTGTTATTGTTTTTGAGTTTTAACAAGTATTTGTTAAGATGGAACAAAAAACAGAAAACATTCATGCTCAGGAAGTACCACAAGAACCAAAAAGCAATTTATCATCTACTTCAACAGGCGGCCCTAATGCACCAAAACAGAGATGCATTAGGAGACAAGCACCAGATGAACAACACCTAGAGAAGCTCTTGAAGAATCTCGGGAAGAATCGACCCAAAGTTTCCCTCACTCCTGCTGAGATTGAGGAGGATATGAAGTTCTTTTCCCAGATAATGAAGGGTACGAATTCGAGTAGCGATACCCGTCAAGAAAAGGTTGGTATAAACAGATTTAGAAGTTCTTCTTAACCACTTAATGGAGAAGTTTAAGTTAAATGTTTTCATAGGGAATTATGGTAGTAAATATTAATGTTAGCGTTCATATTCGTGCAGGTGCTATCTGATTCGGGAGCAGCATTTAAACCTGAACCAAATGGCGTTCCAGGGGTTTCAGCTAAACCGCCAAAGGTTATTTACCTACTCATTTTGCTAAAATAAACAAACAATTTAGTAAAAATCACATTTTTTGTTATAACAGACAAAAAAACTCGGCATACATTTCTCCAGTTCAATTATTACTCACTGAATATATGATCTATGGTTGCAGCCACAGCATCGTCGCAGCAGTCACTAAGAAGGATTACTGTCTTTCAGAGTTGGAATAAGATGCTTCCGTTGATATGCTATATATTTATAGCGACATAAGTATCATAATAATTGTTTCCTAATAACCCATCCATATGTTGGATGTTCTTTCCTTTGCAAATTTATGTATGTGCTTTTAAGGCTAGTTGCATCTAGCTGATCTATTGGACTCTTAGAAAATTATGTAATACCTTTCTATTTATGAAATAATGATTTGTATCTGGTATATTGATTATTGGAGTAATGGAACTCATCGATCTTCCTTATTTTTATTTATTTATTTATTTATTTTTTATTTATTTCAAAGCTAATGCTTTTGTGTGGCTATGCTTGAATAAATTTGAAGTTCAAATATTTGAAAGGAAATTTCGACAATAATCATGTGCATATATGGAAGATGTTTGCGTCTGCATTCAATATGTTCAAAATTATGTCTCCTGATGCTAGATATCGAATTCCTTTTATTGATAAAATTCGAACAGAAATCTTCGAGATCAGCCACTAACATGCCATGACTTGCATCTAGAGGATAACGAAATCCATCGTTTGGGTGTTTTATTTGTTTGTCTGATGGAATCAGATCTATGTACTATCCCCTTAGCTAGAGGCATCGTATTTAGATTATGGGAATGATTTCAATAAACGATTAAAAGGAGTTAAGTTCTAGATTATGTAACTAACTTTAAATGATATAATAGTCTGATCCAAGATCTATAAGTAGAGATAATAGCGTTAGATTTTATAACTAATCGGATAAATATTGTAGTATATACACTTTCAACTCTTATTTTTTTGTTGCCAGCTTTAGTATAAGATATTTCTTCTGCAAGACTCACAGTGACGATGTACTGAATAGCCTTTCATCTTAAACCAGTGTACCGTTGTTATCTGTTGAGCAAAATATTTCTAGCGTAATTGTTTTGGGCTTAATGAGCCAAGTAAAATAGCTGTTTTGTAATGATAGAATCGTCTGATCCAAGATCTATAAGTATTAGATCTTATAATTTAATCAGATCATTATTGTAGTATATATATACACTTTCAACTCTTATTTTTTACACTTTCAACTATAGACATAAGATATTGCATAGTAACTTAGTAAGTTCTGTAAGTAAGACTCGCAGTGACGATGAACTGAATTCTTAAAACCAGTATATCGTTATTGTAAGTAAGGAATAATCTCTCTGTCATTTATCATAAAGTTTGGTACATATATAGTTATACAAAGAATAATCTAGAACCCAGGCTTGAGCCAATTACAAAATATCGACTAACATACCCCCGCAGTTAGAGCGGGAGGACACCAAACGCTTAAACTGGTACAAAACTCCCCAAACAACGCCGAAGGTAAGCCTTTAGTTTAAGAGCCAAGAAATGAGACTCCCGAGGATCATGCATATAAAGATAAACCTGCTGCACTGCATAACATATATCTAGGCAAGTAAAAGTAACATACTGGAGGGCACCCGCAAGACTCCGATATAATGTCGGATCACATACCGGATCACCATCAAGCCCGCTCAAGAATCTCAGTAGCATACTTGCGCTAAGATAAGAACATCCCCGAAGAATCACGTGTAACAGAAATACCCAGAAAATAATTAAGAGAACCGAGATCAGTCATAAAAAACTCTTGATGAAATGAATCAATAATCTGCTGTAACAAAATCTCAGAGGAAGTAGCGAGAATAAATATCATCAACATACAATAATAAATAAGCAGTGTAAGTGCCTTGTCTGTAGATAAATAAGGATGAGTCACAGAGACCTTTGTAATAAATAAACATAGTTAGGATATGCAGAATCCTGAAACCCGAGGGAGGCTGATCGGGTAAATCACCAACCTCCTCATTGTGGTGAATGTAAAACTTTTGGATATGCTTTGATTGAATGCCCAAGTCGTGTTAAGGAGGCTGTTCGTAGTACTAATAATGTGGCAGCCAAGGTTTCTGAAGCTTCTACTAATTTGGATAAGACGAATGATGGTTTCATTGAGGTAAAGAATCACAAGAATAAGGAGAAGAATGTGGCTACTCCTTCTCGGCCTATTGGCGTGTTCAACTTAATAAGCCTAAATCAAAATTTTGGAGACCTGTTTCTAAGAAGCCAGATGCTATTAAGCAGAAATCACTAAAGAGTCGAGTACGTGTAGTATACTTATAATCAAAACATAGTTGGTTCTTGTCTGTGATTCGAGTTAGAGAGAGAAAGAATGAGAGAATGGGAGCCTTTTAGTGAGAGAATGCAAGGTGTTAGATTAATGTGATGAAAGGTCCAACCCTCTCCCTTGGTGGGAGAGGGGTATTTATAGTTACATGCTTAAGTGCCTCTAAACGGGCTGTGGAGCGAGCTGATAGTGGGTAAAGACCCAACCTGACTCCACAAATACTATTCTACTTAACTACTAACTAACTAAATATTAAACTAACTACGAGCTACTTAATGCTAATCTATACTCGGGGGTGACCGAGTCTTTTACTTGAATATTCATATTCCTAACAATCTCCCCCCTAAGAGAGGTCACCCCGGAAAATATGCCTTGAATATTAGCATTCTATTACATGAATAATATCCTAGTTTGTATATATTGATTCTTCAAAGTCTTAGATCTTTGTTCTTCAAGCAGCGAACTTTTGATGACTGGTCATTGGTCTTGGATGATCTTTAAGGATTTACTGAGGTAATCATCCAATATTCATCTTCAAGTCATCTTTTGCATCATCGACTCCATGTAACATTGTGATCTTTGAACTGGCATGCTCACACATTTCTTGGTTCATGATTTTAGCCATCAGAGTTGCAGAAGCATAGTAGGAGGCTATTCAATTATGATGATTACATTGATCAGGATGGTTATGTGTGAGCATGGGGTGATGGATCGGCATTTCTTCAGCAATCATCAGCAACCGCTAGTTTTTCCTTCAAGCAAACAGTTAGTGACAAAGCATCCGACACTTATAGGTTTGGATATAGAGAATGTAAACATCATAGTGTGAAAACTTTCTCTAATCCTTGCCAAGGCTGTTTCTGAACCAGATACCCTCGAGAGAGCTTAGAAGATCTACCGAAGTAAATCAATGTTTCAGGTGAGTCATTGGAGTTCACCCCACGACTGTAGACCGTTTGTAATCGCCGCGACCACTAAGCGTAATCCATAAGGAATTACCTAAGTGACCTGCTTTCAGGGCTGTTTGATGTTGACCCTGGCAGGGATTTCCATTCAATCACTGAGAATTACATTAATTGTAAATTCCCTCATAAATGTTCTGGCAGATTGCTAAGATCTGCGTAGGACTCAAAAGATTACACCTGGTGTCCTTAATGTTGAACAGCCAGTGCATAAGTAACATGTGTTCCTATGAGATCTTTTGTTGTATCTCGTAGCTCTAGACTCAACAAGTGCAATTTTGGTAGTCGGAGACTGGAGCGGTGTCTCCTGTTTCAATATCAACATAACTCGTAATGAGCGGTCGATAGATAATGCAGGGTTCCCCGTGAGAATGAAACAAGTCCTTTTAAGAGAACTTGAGTGGCTAGAAGGTTTAGTGCAGTGCGTCACTGGGTCCATGACATCTTGTCTTCAATACCGGTGTCACCTAAGTAACCACCAGTAGCATATGAATTGAACCCGGTTTCTGCCCTAAGGTGGAATAAAAGGAGGGCTATTTTTTTCACCCTTTCTCGGTATATTTCTTTTTCATTCTTCAACCCCTTATTTCTCCATTCTCACATAACTCCTTTTTTTCATAATCATACCAGAAGACTTTCTAATACTAACTATTTGGTATTGTCCTTGGGGAGATCCTTCCGGCTCTGGCGGATCATAGGACAATTTTCCTAACCTTAGTCACCTTATCACTCCATGACTATTCTATGTTGCCGTAAACCAAAACCTTGAAAAATCTTCTCAAAGTGTTTATGATAATGAAACATATTTTGTTAACACTTTGAGAGTTTTGAAATTTTCAAATACTCCCCCTTAACATGTGCTCATATGATTTTATCTAAAATTTGCACATGAAGGGTAGAGTTTGCACATTTTGAATTGATCCACCTTCAGTGAACATGACCGATTCGATACACGCTTACATCACTAGATAGACTAGCTTGAAATTATTACCCGGCCTGGTCAAGTCCACAAAAGGTTTCTCGAAATGGTTCTACTTAGACAAGTCCTCTTCGAGACACGTTTACATCACTAGCTAAACTAGCTTGAAATTATTACCCGGCCAGGACAAGTCATTTCAATTACTGACAGTTTTTGTTTCGTCAATTCATTGTTGAAGTCTGAGTCGAGCTCACATGAGATGCCACACCCTTTTAAGTCACCACAAACCATTCTCTCCCCCTCAAAATGTGCCTTGATATAAAAGATTTTAGCACATATGGGAGAGCATAAGTTTAAGTCCAAACAATCACAATTTTTATCAGATTTTATATTTAAATCACATTTTCTCCCCTGATCAAAAATTTCAACCCATTTGAGATTTGTGATCCCAAGTGATTTAAATAGGTTAGAAAAGTTTGGGAGAAAAATATGGTCTGATTAAAGATATTCTGATGAAGAGACGATACATTACTCCCCCTCAATCATTGAGGGAGCATGTTATGTGTCAGAAATGATGAGTTAATAAATGGTTTAGAGTTTACTGAGAAACTCATGAACAATTCATATTCTGACACATAACACTCACATTTTATTCACCGCTTGTTATGAACCAAGAAACTTGTTTTGATGATATAGAGTTTTTGAAATCACTCTCCCCCTTAATCGATGACCCATTTTCAATTTTTTTAATATTTTAATGCAAACATTAACAATTTGTCATCAATTAAGTGGCAAATTTTATGAAAAATTGCATAGTACCACCAAGTATAGCATAAAAACTTTCCTGAAGAATCATAGAAGGTAAAGAGTTTGCGGTGTAAAGAAGACTTCTCTTATTATAAAAGAAATGATGCACTGAAACGTACATCAAGTCGAAGTTGCATGGGGTGTAAAGTAATCCATGCCCGGGAGAGCTTAATCACCCGTTGACAGGAGCAGCCGTCTTTTTGGCGACATGCTTTCCTCATTTTGAAGAATGGGTTGCTATGTAAAGTAATAGCAAGCCGTTTTGAAAGAAAATTTTGAGAAACGACATGTCTTAGAAAACATTATTATTAAAAGAATAGAAAAACTCTCGCTCAAGCATATGTATGAATCCGTGCCATTATTGAATGACATTTCTAGAAACGTACATAATATCGATTATACGAGAGACATGTCGTGAGAAGAATATTTTTGGAATTTTATGATTTTCAGATTTTTATGGATTTTGTTGGTTTTCTATTTTTCTATTTTTCTTTTTGAATAAACTATGTACAAAGGATATATGAAGCAATCCATTACTCCTCATTCTCTTCCTGAAGACTTTTGAGTGATTCTGGCGTAAGACTCTTCATTCTAAGACGCGGGAGAATAAATTGAAATTGTTCTGTTGAGAGTGCCTTTGTAAAGATATCTGCCAGCTGAAACTCTGTCTTCACGAAGTAAAGCTCCACTATCCCTTTCTCAACTTGTTCCTTGATGAAGTGATGACGAATATCGATGTGCTTAGATCTGGAGTGCTGGACATTGTTATAGCAAAGAGCAATGGCAATTTTGTTATCACAGTAAATCAGAATCTTGTTGAAAGCAAAACCATAGTCCGATAGTTGAGATCTCATCCACAAGATTTGAGCACAACATGAAGACATGGCAATGTATTCAGCCTCTGTGAAGGATATCGACGTACTCATTTGCCTCTTTGATGACCAGCTTACAAGTTTTTCTCCTAGAAATTAAGCACCTCCTGAAGTGCTTCATCGAGTATCTTGACACCCCACATGGTCTGCATCTGAATAGGCCGTGAGTGCCATAGCAGTGTCCTTAGGATACCATAGACCCATGTGAATGGTTCCTTGGAGATACCTAAAGACCCTCTTAACAGCTTCCAAGTGCTTTTTGGTAGGCTTGGATTGGTACGGAGCATACATGCACACAACAAATAGAAGATCTCGCCTACTAGCCGTAAGATACATTAGGAATCCAATCATACTTTTGTACCTAGTTTGATCAACAGGAATCCCAGAGAGGTCGTCGTCCAACTTCGATCTTTTGACCATGGGAGTATCAACAACATCACTTGTATCAAACCAAAATTTCTTCAAGATTTCATTGGAGTATTTGGCTTGGTTTATGAAGATGCCACTTAGATTCTGCGAGATTTGTAAGCCCAAGAAGAAAAACATTTGTCCCATCATCAACATCTCGAACTTGGAACTCATTTCTTTTGAAAAATGGTCACATTCCTTAGTTTTAGAGGATGCAAATATTATGTCATCTACGTAGATCTGAACATGAAGTAGATGTTTGCCAGTTTTCCTAGTGAACAAGGTAGGATCAACAACACCTTTGGAGAATTTGTTTGCAATAAGGAACTTGGACAACGTGTCATACCACGCCCTAGGTGCTTGCTTTAGGCCATAGAGAGCCTTCTTCAAGTGATAGACGTGATTAGGATGCTCAGGTTCCATGAATCTTTCTGGTTGAGTAACATAGACTACCTCCTTCAAGTCACCGTTCAAAAACATTGTTTTAACATCCATTTGGTAGACTATCATATTTTGACTGGCATCATTAGCTAGAAAGATTCTAATGGCCTCAATACGAGCAACTGGGGCAAAGGATTCTTCAAAATCTATTTCTTCTTCTTGACTATATCCTTTAGCAACTAATCATGCCTTGTCTTTCAACACATCACCATGCTCATCAAGTTTCACTTTAAAGATCCACTTGAGAGCAATAATCATTGCACAGTCTGGAGGAGGCACTAATTCCCATACTTCAAGTCGATCAAATTCATGAATTTCTTCTTGTATTGTAGTGAACCAAGATTCTTTAGACATCACATCTTTGTAATCTTTGGGTTCGGCTTTGGACAGTACGGAATTAAAGAAGCACCACAAAGCATCGGTGGCGAGTTGCTTTTGTGTGGAGATAGGTCGAGAGGGATTCCCAACGATATTGTCAATAGGGTGATCGTTGGTCCATCTTCTGAGATGTTCATGTGGTTGAGGATAGGGAACTGATGTTGCTGCATTAGGATCCTCTAGGGAGGCCGTATCACTAGACGGTTCAGGGGCAAAAATGTTTTCGAATGGAGCATCTTTTGTAGAGGCAAAAGGGTTCACTTCAAATGAATTATCAACTACAATCCCTTGATGTACAGAAGAAGATTGACCATTTGAAATAGTTGGTTAATGACTGGTGGATGGTGCATCTTGATCGATCGTGACAGAGATAGATGGACCATTTGTGTCTTGTGGAGCATTTGCAACAGCAGCAGGAGGATCAACAGCTTGTGGTTCAGGTGCCTCAACATGTTGTGGCTCAAAATATTCATCAAACATGGGATCAAACAACTTCTTCAATTCCTCACTTGTGGGAGGTACATAAGGAACATCAAGAGTGGTATTATGTACAAGGACTGAACTGATTGGTCCAGGAGACAAAAGATTAGGTGTGGCTCCCGAACTGGTGTGTCCTGGAGCTATTTTCTCAGTCATCCCATTAATCGTGACATGAATAGTTTCCATGATTTGTCAAGTTCATTTGTTGTAGATTCGGTAACCCTTATGATCTGGTGCATATCCAATAAAGACTCCAATATCTGCTTTAGTTTTAAGTTTACCCAAGTCTTCACTATCATTGGTTGGATAACATAGTGCGCCAAACACACGTAGAAAGGAGAGGTCAGGTTTTCTAAGATGCACTAGCTCATATGGAGTTTTGTTGTGGAGAGGATGTATCAAGGATCGGTTTTGGGTGTAGCAAGCAGTTGCAATAGCCTCCGCCTAAAAAAACATTGGGGTTCTAGAGAATATTAGCATGGTTCGAGCAGCTTCAACAAGGGTGCGGTTTTGTCTTTCAACAATTCCATTTTGCTGAGGCATGCGTGGAACACTCCTTTGGTGACTGATGCCAATATTTTCATAGAATTGAGTAAGTTGTTTGTTGACAAACTCTGTTCCATTATCAGTGCGGACGATTCTGTCAGTTTTGTTAAGTCTAACTTGCAGTTGCTTGATAAGTTTAATGACGATCTCTGGAGTCTCATCCTTAGATCTCAAAAACATCACCCATGTAAACCGAGAGTAATCTTCAACAATAACAAGAATGTATCTCTTCCCATTAATACTTTGTACTCTCATTGGACCGCACAGATCCATGTGAAGGGTGTGAAGCACTTCCATAATGGTATTGACTATTTTGGGTTTGTAAATGTGTTTCTTTCTTTTTCCCAGTTGACAAGTAGAATAGAGATGATCCTTTTCATATTTCAACCTGGGCATGCCTCGAACAAGGTCCTTGCGAGTGAGTTCATTTATGGTACCGAAGTTCAAGTGATTTAAACAGAGATGCCATAACCATGGTTTATTCTTCGAGGCCTTAGATAGAAAGCAAATAGGAGAGGACCTCATCATGTCTTCGATAGAGATAGTGTAAAGATTTGTGCCACGACTGCCTTTAAGGAGATCAATTCCATCCAACTCTCTAACAAAGCATGTATGTTTTCTGAAGGCAACTTCGAGATCGGAATCACAAATTGGCCAACAGAAAATAGATTGTGTCCAAGTCCTTCCACATATTACACCCTGGAGATCACACTGTCACCAAACACATAGTCTCCGTAACCCATAATAGCCCCAAAATGGTCGTTCCCGAATCTAACTGTCCCGATAAACTTTTTCATGAAATTTTTGAGCCTTTAGTAATCTCCGGTCATATGTTTTGAGCAGCCTGAGTCCAAATACCAAAGGATGATTTGTACGACCTGCATTTGAAACCAGACAATGATGGATAACTGAAAAACGTGGATCCCCAAGTGCAGCTGGGGTCCGTTTGGTTAGCACATACAAATTCATGAGATACAAGATTCATAGATGCAATGTTATTCATAGTAGAAATTTCACTGTTGGATGCACTGGTCTTAGTATCAGGGCATTGTGTCTCTAACGAAAGAATTCTACCATTTGGCTTCCATTCCTTAACACTCACAGGCTTAAGATTGGTCATTCAAGTTAATGGGCACTGGTTACCTAAAGTGAATTTTCTTCCAGTGGGTCTCCATAGATGACCGAGATTAGAAACCAATTTTCTAGTGGGTCTCCATTTATAACCAACATTGGTAAATGTATTTCCAGTTGCTTTCCAAACACGTTTTTTTTAGTTTAGATTTCCTAATAGTTTTTTATTGGGGATCGTTTATAAGACTTTAAAAATGACACAACACATTCATCATGATTACTAGAAATTAAACAGTCTTTACATGTCTTACAAGTGGCAACATAATTCAAATTAATTATAGTACACTTATAGCTAATACTAGAGTCAACACGATTCATTTCATTCAAACCAAACTTATTGTTCCTAAAGTGATCTTCTACTTCCTTTCCATGAGCACTCTTAGCCGGCGTAGTCCTATCTTTCTTTGTATTGCGACTAGGCTTTGACCCGCTAGCTTTAGTGTTACTGTTCACTCTTGTAGAAGCAATGATGGGAACATTAGTTTGTTTTACAGACACTGGGTTTTCTGGTTTTGATGTGCTAGGTCCTGATGTCTTCAGAGGAACATCAAAGGTAACATGCTTATTCTTAGTCATAGTGGATGAAGTTGTGACCCTATCTTGCTTGTTATTAGTCATAGGACATGTACCAATGGCATATTCTAGGAGTTCCTAAGATCGAGTAGTGAGGAAGCAGGCATCTACGATAATGTTGTCAAGTGGTCTCACTATACTATCCTCTTCAATGGTCTCACGAAGCATGTCATGTCACTCCTTAAGATGTCTAAGATAATCACTATGAACTAACTCATTGTTTCTAAGAGGAAGCGGAATACTCCTAGCATCATATGCATACCTTCTATAAGCACAAACCTTTGAAACGACATTATCACATGCAGTAACTGGCATTTTCCCTTTCACCTTGGCCTTTAGATTCTCAATTTCATTAAGCAAAGAAGTTATTTTTTCATTGGTTTTCTCATGTGTGATTTTAATTGAATCAAATAACTCTTAGTAACGCTGTTTGGCATTTGAAATTTCAGCTTGAAGCCACTTATTATCATAATGTAATTTATTAATGGTGTATTGATAATAGAAATTCTAAGAATCTAAAGACGGTGGCTTATTGGTGTCAATCACTTCACATTTGTTAGACTTCAATTAGGCAATTTGAGCCCTCAACTTTCGAATCGTGTTTGTGTGAGCTTGAATTTTTTCATCCCGTTTAGCTAATTCAAAATATGTATCAAATTCAGGAGCATCAGAAGATGTCTTGGCATTTGAGATTTTAATTCTTT
This sequence comes from Artemisia argyi, assembly GCA_030686995.1. Taxonomy (NCBI): domain Eukaryota; kingdom Viridiplantae; phylum Streptophyta; class Magnoliopsida; order Asterales; family Asteraceae; genus Artemisia; species Artemisia argyi. The sequence goes on along the minus strand of CM060680.1, from coordinate 88,243,337 downwards.
CTTCTAAATGTTGATACTTTAATTACAAATTAAGATTATCAACCTCTAGTTTTGATAAGGGCCTAACCATGTTATCATGGTCATCATTTTGAATTTTTTTCATGCAATTTTAAATTCTCCCCCTCAAGCTCAACAACACGATTCTGGAAAACGTTTAATGCAATACACATCTCATGAAATTGACAAGCAGTTAATGCAGAATCAGTAGCAGTATATAATACATCCTGTGCAATACACTTAGCAATCAAATTCTCATTTGTGATTAGAATATTATTTCTTTCAATTTCACAACTTTTAAGATCAATTGCTAATTGTTTTCCCTCATTTTCCACATTTTTAAACACTTCTTTCATTTCATTCAATTCAGTTTCAAGGATTTTTTGCATGCCCTCAAAATGTTCTTTAAGAAGTTTAAAAAATGGAATAACCTCTATTAAGTAACACTCTTTTGTTTGTTCAAACCTCTTTTCCTCCTCAGTAATTCCCGTCAGTGTAATTCTCTTCTTACAAGTTTTATCAAAATCAGCAAACATTTGACAAAGGACATAGATACTAATAAGAGTTTTACACTTAGTGGGAAGTGCTAGCTGAACTAAGTGCATGGGTGTATTGGGTGTAATTATCTTTCTAGGAGTTTGGGTCTTAAGTTCTTCGGCTTTCATTTTTTTGAAACTTAACGCCAAAATATTTTTTCTGGTGTCAACTTAGTTTGAGGCACACAGATAGCTATTCGGTTCTCCTTAGAATAATTATGGGGCCTAATATTGACACGTTTTTTTAATGCACTTGGGATCCTTCATTTTCTCAGCTAATTTCTCCCTATTTATTACTTCAATCTCGTCACTTTCATCAAAAGATGACACATCAGGAGGGGCATGACAAGGTGTAAGCATAACATTAGCATCATACAAAGCAGGTTGGGCATCTCTAATGTTCCTAAGGGAGTTTGATTTAAGTTCACCTACATCCTTTTCACTATGTCCATCACATAGTTTTTATGCTTTTGCATCATTTGAGTAGTTTGGATGGTTTGGCCTTGTGTGTACAACTTGTTTTCAAGTTTATTTTCTAACGTCTTAAGTCTGGAAAAATCAATTAAGAGTTTAGTTTCCTTTTCTTTGAAATCTTGTTTCAATGCAATTACACTTTCTTGAATCTCCTGTTTTTGTTTAACAGACTGATCAAGTTGTTTTTGTAAAGAATATAACTCTCTTTTTAATGTTTCTTCCTTAAAATTACGTTAAGTTATAAATGTACGCATTGGCCAATCCGTTTTCTGCTCACGTTCGGTTAGCTCAAATTTTGCCCTTTGTTCATATATGGTCACTTGATCTTTTAGCATAATAAGTCTAGTGGTCAAAGAGTCGTCGGGTATAACAGAGGTGAATTCATCCAACTCACATACATCATCTTCAACAGAAGATGCCTTACTTGGTACAACAGACGATTCGCTGTGTTTCACATACTGTTCATATGGGATAACATTGCTATTTCCCCTATTACCAGTATCTAATTCCACAGTGTTTGTTTATTGTACTTTGTTGAGAATGTTTTGTTTAGGCATCACATAATCATTATCAATAGTTGAGGATGCACCACTTGGTACAATAGTTTCATTGCTGTGATTCACATGATGTTCAATTGGGATAACATTGTCGTTTTACAATTCAACATTATCTGGCTCAACACCATTTATCTGTTGTACTTCATTGGGAATCTTCGGTTCATCAATCCTTTTGCACACATCAAACAATTTAAGTACCTCAGATATGACAGATGAGTTGGAAGGATCAGATGGTTGTGGTGAAGAGACTGCAGAAGATAAGTTGGCCATGAATATGGTTTGAGCAGTAGGTTCATCATCAACATTAGAGTCGAAGGCATCACAGTCATCAACTTGGAAGATGTTTGGATCATTGAGTGCCAAGTCCTGAACTGGTTGGTCATCCCCATCAGCATCACATGTATTGCCCTCATCACCAGCAAGAAACAATAAGTCTTCTTCATTCAACACAGCTCCATTTTCTTGTACTTGCATTAACAGCGTCTTGTCTTTGAAGTAGTCGGAGTTCTGTGGACGTTTTGGTTGAGTGCAATTTCTTGCAATGTGGCCAAGACCTCCATAGTTGTAGCACTTGGGTTGCCTTCATTGCCCCTGATTGGCATTCCCAACTCTGTTCTAAGCATTGCCTCTAGCAACATTTCTTTGATTTGAATTTTGTCTTCTCTAAATGTTTTGAATTACAACCCGTCCATCTTCCACTATTGCTTGGTTGCGTGGATTTGATGAAGTTCTAAGTTGGTTGTTGGTTTGGGGAAGAGTTGCTCTGAACTGTTGTACGAGGAGTGAAGCTTGATTGGAGAGATTATCAATCATCTGTTCTGTACGAGAGTACCCTGAGTCAAGTTGGGTGCTCACAGCAGGTGGTGAATGTTTAGATGGTTGAGCAAATGTTGACTGATTCAATGATGAAGAAGGATGAAGATAAGCTTGATCGAGTGAGGATTGATTGAATGGATGAACATTTGAGACAAAGGCAAGTGAATCATTAGTTGTTGTCGGATTGAGTTGTTCCCTTAGTTCACGATCATAAACAGCATGCTTCTCATGTTGTTGTAAGTAAGCATACAGTTGTTCATAATTGGTGTTTGTCAAACCTTTGTTGAGTTTCACTGCTGTCACAAAGCGATCCCATTCATGTGACATGTTGTTCACAAACTTTGAGTTGAGTTGAATGTTGGGCATTGTCATTCTGATGATTCTCATATCATTGACTAGCTTGTGAAATCTGACATAATAGTCTGTGATGTTTTCGCTAGGGTTCATCTTGAAGTGCTCAAACTCATCATACAGTTGTAACTCACGGTCTTCTTTGGTTAGTTCAGACCCAGCTAGAAGCATCTTGACATTATCCCAAACCACTTTAGCTTTAGTGTTAAAGTTTATCAGCTTGTATGCATCTTTAGGAAGTCCTTCTATCACAATGTTGGAAGCTCGAATGTCAGCATCATAACGCTTCTTCTCCTCCTCATTAAGATCATTGTAAGTACGTAGCCTGTCGATTTCAAATGTGACAACACCATCTTCACCAGTAGTGATAACATCTCTAGTTGTACCCATTTGAAAGGGTCCCTCATCGATTGATCGTAGAACACCATTTTCTTTACCCAAACAGTATAAACGAATTCTTTGTGCCCAAGTCTCGTAATCCGTGCTATCAAGCATAGGAGGGCGGGTATCGGACCCGACAGTTTGAATGTCATCAGAATAAGTGTTAGTCATGATGTACACTTACACGGGGTTTTACAAGTTTTGTGATTTAAACCGAGAAATAGAATCTTTCGCGGGATTTTCTAAGATCAGCAAAAGAAACCGTAAGATGTAATTAGCGAGTAAGACTTAGTGTAAAGTCTTGAACAAATCATAATTAGTAATAAGTGTCAAGTGACAACAGATAAAATTGTAATAAGTCAAGTCGGAATGATTAACTCACAACGTCAAATCACAATCAGACTAGTCGTAACAACTTAAGTCTAGACAATTCAAAAATCACTAGATTTATACAAGACACAATAAGGCTCAAGTCACAAATCACAAGTAGGTGAACACAAGTCGCTGGAGGACAAATCGCTAGAAGACCACAAATCGCTAGATGCAAATCTCTGGCAAAAAAATCACTTGACATAAGTTGCAACCCACAAATCGGTAAAAGAAAAATCGCTAACAGGCAAATCGCTAATAGACAAATTGCTGGCAAGCAAATCGCTACACACAAATCGCAGGTCAACAAATCTCTGGTACACAAATCGTTGTCTGGCAAATCGCTGTCAGGCAAATCACTGAACACACAAATCGCTAAACAGGCAAATCGCTGAATGCACAAATCACTGAACAGGCAACTCGCTGGATACACAAATCGTTACAACCACAAAAGGACAAACCTGATAAATCGCTATAACAAAAGACAAAACCATCGCTTTCTAGCGATTTGTCTACTTATCCAAAAATAGTAAAAAAATCAAATCCCTGGCAGAATCAAAGCAAATCGTTGCTAATCTCCTACACACATCGTTACTTAGAATCCTTTACCGAGAAGCAAATCGCTAGTTAGAAACACACCCTAAATTGCATCAAGCACCAAACAACTGAATGATACAACCTATCCAAATGAAAAACTAAGAACCTCTAACACCTCTAAACATGAAAGTACAAGAATATCACGTATCTAATCACAAAAAAGATCAAACCAAGATGTTTTCCATGAAAACCATTCGAACCATACAACTAACACAAAACCAATCACAAGTCCGAGTATACCAAGTCCCTAAGATGAAACCATGGCTCTTGATGCCAATTATAGTATACTTATAATCAAAACATAGTTGGTTCTTGTGTGTGATTCGACCTAGAGAGAGAAAGAATGAGAGAATGAGAGCCTTTTAGTGAGAGAAAGCAAGATGTTAGATTAATGTGATGAAAGGTCCAACTCTCTCCCTTGGTGGGAGAGGGGTATTTATAGTTACATGCTTAAGTGCCTCTTGACGGGCTGTAGAGTGAGCTGACTGTGGGTAAAGACCCGACTCGACTCTACAAATGCTATTCTACTTAACTACTAACTAACTAAATATTGAACTAACTACGAGCTACTTAATGCTAATCTATACTTGGGGTGACCGAGTCTTTTACTTGAATATTCATATTCATAACAGTACGAGTGGGACGATTATTGCTACATCGAACCTGTTTGATGCTCTTGATATGGCTGATATTGATGAAAATGGTATTCTTTGTGCAACATGTTGAGGCAACATGATCAAGATCTCTTTATGTTTTAATGATGACAAATAAACCATCGAAACACATAAAATAACAAATGTTAGCTCAAATTCGCCAGAGCCAATGTCTGCTCCTGGTGCGCTGCCCGCGCGTCAACGCGCGGGTGACGTGCCAGGAGTCTGTATGGTTCCGGGCGAATTTTGAAAGTCGGCTTTCCCCTTACCCGACAAATGTGGATCTTTCAATACAGGTATGAATATGTTATGTGCTTAATTGAGAACACTCGAAACGAGTTTTGAGATTTGAGAAATCCCATTTTTAGAACACTCATTTACGGGAAAACGCCAACTCATGTTTTCTAACTATCGCCTCTAGCCAAGGCTTTCTAAACTTAGGGAGCCTGTATATTTCACGTGACATCGTGTTGAAGCATCCATATGCTCATATCCCGTACTTACAACGTCTCTAATTACGTAACGGGTTTACTCCCTTATTAGTCAAACTAAGTCAAAGGTCACTTTGCGTAAACGCATCCTTTCCCACTTGGGTTATGCTTTACATCAAGGTAAAGCACTTAACTTGTTTGAACCAAGGTATTAGTTGAGAACGTTGAGTAGTGGAAAGTCACGAGATATGAAACTATGGATTCTCGACGTTGTGTTACTTGAACTTATAAGTAACCTATTATTTTCTCAACTTATAATCTTAATTGTCTAAACCTTTTCTTCTTAATGACAATTAGATTATGCCTTAATCCTCTCTTAATCCAATTTATATATAAGACAAAACCAATCATATCCAATCATATCCAAATCAAATATTCTCTTACACAATCTCTTACACCCTTACATATTCCCTTACACACTACATCTAAACCATCCATTCCCTCACAACACATTTCAACCCTTTATTTTCAACACATGGGGAATTATTTGAAACCCTAATAAGGCTCTTCCCATCCTAGCCATTGAATTCAAATCAAACACATCTCAACCATCCATCTAATCCCTCTTCCCTATACCACCACATGGTTTTGATCCTCACCATATAATTCAATCCAAAACCATGTCAACCGTTGATCCACACTTCTTCCCCAAGCAAAGGAGGCTCTCCTTGATCTCAACCATTGATTTCAAATGAAACCATCTCAACCCTCCATTTCTCCTTTCCCCCCAAGCAAAACATATTCCCTTAGAAAACCAAGGGAGACTCCCTTTGATCCTATCCATTCAATTCAAACCATTTCATCTCAACCCTCCATCTCATTCTTCCCCCAAGCATTGGAATATTCCTTGGCATATTCTTTCTCTCTTTTCTATGCCATGTGAGGAGATACACTTCTACCCCTTCCAAATTACCTTATCTACACTTTAAACCCTTGGTAATTTGGTTTCTCTTTAAACACTTCACAAAACATTTTCCAAATTGGCTATTTGAGTTGGCAAACCTTAGAATGATTAATGTTAAGGTATAGTGTGAAGTATAATTGGGGGTTTAGCAAGGATAGGTATTTATAAGATCCAAACACCCAACACTTGGGAAAGTTTACAGAAGCCTGGGGCGCTGCCCGCACGCTGACGGGCGGGTGTCGCGCCTGCCTCGGTAAAAATTCCCAAGTTTGGGTTCTTGGCCTATAAATACCACCCTTGTCTCTTGTACTCCTTACCTCTTGCCATTATTCTTTTTCTCTAGATTCTTTCTCTCAAACACTCTCAAATCTTTCTATCTCTAATCTTGTGTTCTTGATTTTCACATTAACATCTTTGGAAGAACACATCTACTTGCAAGGGAAGAATCACAAGAACCTAATCCACTCTTGTGATTGTGTCGAGGGTCTTCTTTCTTATACCCTTTCTATTACAATCGAGTCTCTAGGTTAGGTTAGGACTTGATTGAAAAAACATATATTCATTCATTCAATTGTTTGTAAGGGAAGACTTGTGTCTTGGTGACCAAGCCTAGATCATTGGGGATCTAGTTGGAGTTTGATACTTCCGGGTGGAAGTCTTGGTAGTGGTCTTGGTAACCCTTAGGTAAAGTCAAATCGTGAGATTCTTTTAGGTGGTTTCCGAGGGCAGAATACCGTGTGAGTAACTCCTTCTTTGTAAGCATCGATATTGATGAATATCGGTGGAGTGAATTGTAATGGTTTGTAGTCCACTGAAAGGATTATACTAGTGAATAGTATCGGAGTCGCGGATTCACAACTGGACGTACGGATGGTATAAACCCCCCATCCCAAACCAGTATATATCGTTTTTTTCTCTACTTGCTTTATATACTTTTGTTGTGATAGTGGTTGTTGGATTATTGTACAATAACTTGGTATTCTCTTTGGCTTAAAGTTTTTAAACATCTAAAAAGCCTAAGAAACCGTATTCATCCCTCCTTTACGGTTCTACAATTGGTATCAGAGCGGAATACTCTAGTTTTTGAGTGTTAAAACCTTCCCGAGAAGTCGTTTTAAATAAAAAACTTCTTTTCCAAAATCTAAAATCCTAACAAAGATCTTTGGTAAACTTGAGTATAGATCCATGGCTCAAGAGAACCATGTGCTCTTCGAGGTGAATACATTTGATGATGGAGATTTATGCATGGAGAATTCAATGATTGGGTTTGAAGACACTTGGTGTCATAGCAATGATGAGGATAACAAAGAGAGGAATGAATCATGCTTCATGGCTTTAGGATCTCCATAGGTACATCTAGATCCCTTTAGTTCAAACAAAACATTAGATGCTAGAGAATTAGAAAAAGATAATATTGAACTAATAAGAATTAATAATGATTGGATTAAACAGATAAAAGCTATACTTCGAGAGAAACGCATTTTATAACAAGAAACAAATAAACTAGCTAGTAGAGCAAATGAGCTTGAACTTGAAATTAAGAAGATCAAAGCCAAATAGGTGGTTGAACCATGCTTAAGTTGTGAAAAACTTACACATGTGGTTGACTCTTTGAACAATGATGTGTCTAAACTTCAAGATGAAGCTATGTGTTTTTCAAAGTATAAGAAAAGTAGCTTAAATATAGGAAATAATGCTTCATGTCAAGAAAAGGAAGATCTTGAAAAATTTGAAAATATTGAAAAGCCAAAAATAGACACTAAAGTTAATAAAAATTTAGCTTGTCCTAATTCTATACCTAGAACACCTCAAACACATGTTCCTAGTCCATATGGTATTCAAGTAACAATCTTAAGTGTTAATGAGATGAAACAATTTTACAAACCAATCACTCATAGTATGATACATTCAAAACACGTAAGACTCATTCAAAAAACAAGCATCATAGTCAACACTCTTCTCGAAAGAAAAGGAGGTTTAATAGGCAAGAAAAATTCTACCCAAACAAAAGACCTCTAAGACCAAATAATTCTAAGCCCTCTTCTTAAGACACTCATTGGAAAATATTCTCTGAATTTGGACTTAAGATACTTTGTAACTTGCTCCAAGATTCAAGAATGTATAACATGGAAGTGTTCTATGCTAACCTCAATGGACCCATAAGAAAATGGGGACCGAGAGTTTGAGTTTCATGTTTGTCTTATAGGTATGCCAAGAAGACATGTGTATGACAATCTATGCTCGTGAACCACACACTAAAAGAACTTTCAAAACCTCCATTGACGTTATTGGTGATGAGTCTACACTTTGGCATAAAATATTAGGACATGCTAGCATGAAGGTAATTCTTAAATTAAATTCTAAAGAATTAGTTAGAAATTTACCTAAGCTAGATTATGCTTATCATTCTTGCAATGCATGTAAATTAGGAAGTCAAGTCCATGCAAGTCAAAAATTTAATAATGATAACATCTCAAGCATAAGGGTCTTAGAATTGGTTCACTTACGCTTATTTGGTCCATCAATCACTCAAAGCTATGAAGGAAACTTCTATACTTTGGTGGTTGTTGATGACTTCTCAAGGTATACATGGATAGAATTTTTGAAGTCTAAAAATGAAGTTTTTGAAAAATTCATGAACCTAGGAAAGAGTTTACAGAATCTACATGGTTGTTGCATTACATCTATTCAATCGAGTCTCGGTGGGAACTTTTATAATAATGTGCAATTTGGAGATTTTTGCGATAAAAATGGAATCTTACATAATTTCCGATCTTCTGACACCTTAACTAATGGGATTGTTGAAAGAAAGATTCGGCGCTTACGAGAAATGTGTTTTATTATGCTTAATGAACAATCTATCTCACAAAAATTCTGGTGTCACGCTATAGAAACCGCATCCTTCATTTTAAATAGGACATCCATCACTAAAACAAGTAATAAAACACCTTATGAGATTCTTAGGAAGAAAAGACCATCACTAGGATATTTGAAAATCTTTGGTTGTAAATGCATAATATCTAAAACACATAATGGAATCTTCCTAGGATATTCACATACATCAAAGGCGTATAAAGTTTATAATAAGGAGACTTCTAAAATCATCGAGACACTTGATGTATGTTTTGACGAAGAAATATCCTTGCCATTGGAAGATAAACTAGGAGTGAATAATGATCAAAGTAAAAATTTTAATCACACCAATCTAGTTGAAATAATAAATCATAACAATGAAAATGATTTAGAAAATGATTTTATAGCACAAGCTCAAAACAGTACATTTGCATTCATATCGACTATAGAGCCAAAATGTTTTGAGGAAGCTATTAGGAATGAAACTTGGTTTATGGCAATGCATTTTGAGATAGATCAACTCACACGTAACAATGTTTGGGAATTAGTTCCATTACCTAATACTTGCACCCCTTTTGATTTAAAATGGGCTTTCAGTAACACCTTGCATGATAATGGAACAATTTATGAAAATCAAGCTAAGTTAGTAATAAATGATATTGATCAAGTTGAAAAACCTATTAATCAAATTTTTGCCCCGGTTGCACAAATAGAGTCTTTGCGCATTCTTCTTGCATATGCATGTAGTAGCATGGTTAAACTTAAACAAATGGATGTCAAAAATGCGTGTAATAAAGAAATCAATAGTGAAATATATGTTTCCCAACCATCGGGATTTATTAACTTTCAAAAACCCAATCATGTTTTTAAAATAAAGAAGGTCTTGCATGGACTTGATATAGAAAATCATGTATGGCATAATAGTGTAGTATCTTTTCTTGTTGAATGTAAATATGCAAGAGGCATGAAGAATAAGTCGTTATTCTTCAAGATAAAGGACAAGCATCAAATAGTCATTCAAATCTTTGAAGATGATATAGTCTTTGGATCTACATGCCAAGCATTGCATGACGAGTTTTTAAAGCATATGCATGAGAAATTTAACATGAATGTCTTAGGAGATCTCAAGTCCATACTTAACTTACAAGTTATACAAAGTGACAATGGCACATTTATCTCGGAATCAAAATATTTAAAAGAGTCTCTTAGAAAATTTGATCTTGAAAATGTTAAGTCCATCAAAACACCAATGGCAACCAATCTAAAACTCACCTTGGACAAGGATGGAATTTCGGTTGATAATTCTAAATATCGATGTATGATAGGATGTCTACTACACCTAACCGCTAGTAGACCCGACATCATGTTTAGTGTATCATTGTGTGCAAGATTTCAAGATAACCCTAAGGAATCTCACATGAAAGCCGTTGTACGGATATTTAGATACCTAAAGAGCACACCTTATCTAGGTGTTTGGTATCCAAAGGCCTCGGGTATTGAAATTAGTATTTACACCGAATCCGATCACGCTGGCGACTACGTTGATAGAAAAAGCACTAGTGGTGTATGCATCTTTGTAGGAGAATGTCTAACACAATGGTCTTGTCAAAAACAAACTGCTTTAGCAATATCCACTACAGAAGCCGAATATGTTGCATCCGGAAGGGCTTGTCAGCAAGCTTTGTGGATGAAGCAAATGTTTTGTGATTACAACATCCATCTACAAGATGTTCTTGTATTGTGTGACAACAAGGGTGCTATTGATCTAAGTAAAAATCCCGTTCACCACTCTCGAACTAAGCACATTGAAATCCGTCACCACATCCTATGTGACAATGTTCAAAAAGGAAATATCCTCTTGGAAAAAGTTGCCTCCAAAGATAATGTTGCCGATATCCTAACAAAACCTCTAAAACGAGAAACTTTTAACTACCTTAGATTAGGCCTTGGATTGACTGAACATCGAGAATAATGTAGTTTATAAGTTGGACCGTGAATTTGAGTTGTACTCAATATTCCTAATGCACCTTGTTGTATTCGAACCAACAAAAACAAGGAAATGGTCTTTATAAAATTAGGATGATTCATATCAAACAAACTACCTCATCTTATCCCACCCATTATTCTTATCCTAACTTAAATCTCACATGTCACTCTCATTGGTCCACTTGAGATTTCATGGGCCCCACTTCTTAAAACTCACAACAAACACAACTAACCAACCAAGAATTTCTTCTCCCATTCTCCTTGAAGTGCTGCGGACCTCACAAACACACACACACACACACACTCATCTTCTTCCTACACTAACCTTTTCTTGAAGATCTTGGTAAGTCTTGATCTCCATTGTTCCATTGCTATGTCTATAATTGTTATTGCTTATTATTTTTGTGAGATATGCATATATATATATATATATATATATATATATATATATATATATATATATATATATATATATATATATATATATATATATATACTTGGGGTATCATTGAAATCTTTCATTTGATCTTAAAATTGATTTGTCACATATGGGAAAATTGCTAGTTATAGGGGAAACTATGGCAAAATTTTCTAAGAATTTTTACAAACAAAATGGAATCATGCTTTTTCGGGTAAATTAATCAAAGGGGTTTTGTGTTTTTCGATCTATTCATGGACTATATGTAACTAACTCACCCTTTCTTTTCAAAAGTTTTCAAAATCTTGAATTTTCGAGGGAAATCCATTAATTTTTACGAGGCTGGCGCACTGCCAACGCGTCGACGCGCGGACAACGCGCCAGACATGCTGATATTTTTTGTTTCTATCTTTGATTATCAATATACATATATGTAAACACATCATGTGTTATTTTGATAGGAACAATGGGTGAAAGACGTGACACCAAACAATACATGAAAAAGGTCCGTTGTGCTCGAGGTGTCGACAACTACAAACCATTTGAAAAACGCAATTATCACGAGGGTCGTCATTGTGACCTTGACTTCATTCGCTTGTGTGGTCTTCGTCAACCTTTTACCAATGCGGGTTGCTTGTCATTTGCTTTACTACCTCCCGACATCTATCCTCGTCACATACAAGAATTCTATGCCTTTTATCACTTCAACCCCGCTGATCTTACCCTCAACTTTCAAATGTATGGGCATAACTATACATGGTCTTTGGAGAAGCTCGGAACGGTTCTTGGCATCAACTCTACCGGCATAAAACTCTACACCGATGTTACGGAGACAAGAGAATTCAGAAAGTACCGAATTTACCACTCATCTGAAGAGAATAGAATTGATGCGGCTGTGGTACAAAGTGCAATCTTCAAGCCTAAATATCATTGCAATGACGAGGCTGACTCTCATTGGGCTCAATCACACTTACGTGACACGCTCAATGCATGGGAACATGTTTTGACTTCCAATGTGTTTGTAAAGTTGGGAACTAGAGGAAATGTCTCAATTGTTGTAGGTTACATGCTTTATTGCATTGAGACCGGAACACGATTCAACTTTTCCTATTTCATGGCCAAAAGAATGGACAAGCTTCAAGGCAACACGAGATTGATTCCTTATGCTCGTCTACTCACCACACTTTTTGAGCACATCAAAGCTGAACATCCTGACCATGCCCAAGATTGGCCTGATTGTGAGATGGTTGTTCCACTATTTTCCAACTTCAACGCAAATAGTCTTGAGCGTGATGATATCGACCTTGAGCTTCCGGCTAATGCCGCCTCCACATCTCAGCAAGCTTCTATGGATCCAATAGGCCAAATGGAACTTATGGTCAATGAGATGTTTCATGAACGGGCATGGAATGCTTCAGAAGACGTGATCAGTGAGGATGAAGTGGTTGATAATGTGGCCTCCTTGCCAACCCACGAACAACTTGCCTACAAAACTTACCAATCCACCAAACGTCAACGTCGTGAAAGCCGGTTGAAGTTCGGGGTTTTTAATAATTTCATCACCCGTTGGGCCACCTACATATCATGCAAAGATCTTTGATGTGTTTGTGTAACTTGTGTTTGTTTGATCTCTTAAGACATTAATTTATGTGTATTTCATCTAGGATCTCTATGGTTGTTGAATAATTGTTGTGCTTGTGTTGCATGCTTGAAACTTTGTTATGGCCTTTATCTAATAGTTATGTATTTGGATTAATCTATGCCTTTCATATGATTTAAATGTATTCTTGTGGACTAACCCATGTTGCAAGTTTCCGAATGGTAATCTAACCATCTTGGAACTTTCACATGTGAGGATTTCTTGTTTGTTGCATGTTGTGATTTCTATGTGTAGCTAGGCCACCGCAAAGGTGAGTCTCTTGACCCATGGATCCCCGCCTTGAAACAAGGGGGAGCAACGATCTAGGGGGAGCTATGTTCAAGGGGGAGCACATTCGGTCCCGCCTTTTTGATTCGACAAAAGGGGGAGAAAGAAAGAAAGAGCGTGAAGACCATCGTGAAGACCATCAAGTAATGTTAAAGGCTTCATCTAATTACAAGACAAAGGTCAAAATGCAAGCTACACCAAAGGCGCGTTTTATCTTCGCTAAGTTTGGTAATTTTATTCGCTTTTGGTTTTTGTTTGTCATCATCAAAAAGGGGGAGATTGTTGAGGCAACATGATCAAGATCTCTTTATGTTTTAATGATGACAAATAAACCATCGAAACACATAAAATAACAAACGTTAGCTCAAAATCGCCGGAGCCAATGTCTGCTCCTGGCACGCTGCCCGGGCGTCAACGCGTGGGTGACGCACCAGGAGTCTGTATGGTTTTGGGCGAATTTTAAAAGTAGGCTTTCCCCTTACCCGACAAATGTGGATCTTTCAATACAGGTATGAATATGTTATGTGCTTAATTGAGAACACTCGAAACGAGTTTCGAGATTTGAGAAATCCCATTTTTAGAACACCCATTTACGGGAAAACGCCAACTCATGTTTTCTAACTATCACCTCTAGCCAAGGCTTTTCTAAACATAGGGAGATTGTAAGTTTCACGTGACATCGTGTTGAAGCATCCATATGCTCATATCCCAGACTTATGTCTTCTCTAATTACGTAACGGGTTTACTCCCATATTGGTCAAACTAAGTCAAAGGTCACTTTGCCTAAACGCATCCTTTCCCACTTGGGTTATGATTTACATCAAGGAAAAGCACTTAACTTCTTTGAACCAAGGTATTAGTTGAGAACGTCAAGTCGTGGAAAGTCACGAGATATGAAACTATGGATTCTCGACGTTGTGTTACTTGAACTTATAAGTAACCTATGATTTTCTCAACTTATAATCTTAATTGTCTAAACCTTTTCTTCTTAATGACAATTAGATTAGGCCTTAATCCTCTCTTAATCCCATTTATACATAAGACAAAACAAATCATATCCAAATCAAATATTCTCTTACACAATCTCTTACACCCTTACATATTCCCTTACACACTACATCTAAACCATCCATTCCCTTACAACACATCTCAACCCTTTATTTTCAACACATGGGGAATTATTTGAAACCCTAATAAGGCTCCTCCCTTCCTAGCCATTGAATTCAAATCAAACACATCTCAACCATCCATCCAATCCCTCTTCCCTATACCACCACATGGTTTTGATGCTCACCATCCAATTCAAACCAAAACCATGTCAACCATTGATCCACACTTCTTCCCCAAGCAAAGGAATCTCTCCTTGATCTCAACCATTGATTTCAAATGAAACCATCTCAACCCTCCATTTCTCCTTTCCCCCCAAGCAAAGCATATTCCCTTGGAATATCCTTTCTTAACCCTAACCTAGGCATGTTTGATCCTAGCCATCCATTTCAAATGAGATCATCTCATCCATCCACATTCACCACATGCCAAAATTGTTTGAAAACCAAGGGAGGCTCCCTTTGATCCTATCCATTCAATTCAAACCATTTCATCTCAACCCTCCATCTCATTCTTCCCCCCAAGCATTGGAATATTCCTTGGCATATTCTTTCTCTCTTTTCTATGCCATGTGAGGAGATACACTTCTACCCCTTCCAAATTACCTTATCTACACTTTAAACCCTTGGTAATTTGGTTTCTCTTTAAACACTTCACAAAACATTTTCTAAATTAGCTACTTGAGTTGGCAAACCTTAGAATGATTAATGTTAAGGTTGATTGTGAAGTACAATTGGGGGTTTAGCAAGGATAGGTATTTATAAGATCCAAACACCCAACACTTGGGAAAGTTTACAGAAGCCTGGCGCGCTGCCCGCGCGCTGACGCGCGGGTGACGCGCTGGCCTCGGTAAAAATTCCCAAGTTTGGGTTCTTGGCCTATAAATACCACCCTTGTCTCTTGTACTCCTTACCTCTTGCCATTATTCTTTCTCTCTAGATTCTTTCTCTCTAAACACTATCAAATCTTTCTATCTCTAATCTTGTGTTCTTGATTTTCACATTAACATCTTTGGAAGAACACATCTACTTGAAAGGGAAGAATCACAAGAACCTAATCCACTCTTGTGATTGTGTCAAGGGTCTTCTTTCTTATAACCTTTCTATTACAATCGAGTCTCTAGGTTAGGTTAGGACTTGATTGAACAAACATATATTCATTCATTCAATTGTTTGTAAGGGAAGACTTGTGTCTTGGTGACCAAGCCTAGATCATTGGGAATCTAGTTGGGGTTTGATACTTTCGGGTGGAAGTCTTGGTAGTGGTCTTGGTAACCCTTAGGTAAAGTCGAATCGTGAGATTCTTTTGGGTGGTTTCCGAGGGTGGAATACAATGTGAGTAACTCCTTCTTTGTGAGCATTGATATTGGTGAATATCGGTGGAGTGAATTGTAACGGTTTGTAGTCCACCGAAAGGATTATACTAGTGAATAGTATCGGAGTCGGGATTCGCAACCGGACTTACGTATGGTATAAACCCCCCATCCCGAACCAATATATATCGTTGTGTTCTCTACTTGCTTTATATACTTTGGTTGTGATAGTGGTTGTTGGATTATTGTACAACCACTTGGTATTCTCTTTGGCTTAAAGTTTTTAAACATCTAAAAAGCCTAAGAAACCGTATTCACCCCCCCCCCCCCCTTTTACGGTTCTACCCAACAAGTGTTTCTCATAAGGATGGGGCTGATTTGGAGGTTGGTAGTAAGGATGAAACTAAGGTGGCTGAAGAAGATAGTGATGATGAGGTTCTTGATTGCAAAATGACATGGCTAGTTTTTTAGCACATGGTATACCTACTGTTGCTATTTCTTCTAAGGGTGGAAATAGAGGTGGGGGTAAGAAGAGTTTATTAGAAAGTTGGAGGGAGAGTTATGGAGACGACCCCTATGGTAGCACTAGTTGACTCCTCCCTTATAGTCAGTCCAAATTAACTAAGGATGGTCAATAGGTCAAACCTGAGGGAGAGGAGTGCAAGATATTAAATCCATGGAAGTATAGGGAAATCCCTGGGTCGTTATGTCCAAGCGAGATTGAAATTGTGTTTGGAAAATGTTTACGGGAATCAGTGATGGGGAATAGTAACAAATAATGATTTGGAGTTTATTACACTACTGATATGATTGATATTAAGTTGAAAAAATAGTATAAACAATTACAAGATTACATATATAAATAAACGTAAATCAAATAAAAAATCAGATACGATTGCATACTGGAAAAAAAGGTGATATTTGAACAAATTTAAACTAGAGGGGGTGAAAATGAAATTTTTACAAACTTAATATTAAAATAAAATTTAGTTAAAAAGAAAATTATTTTTTTGATTATTTTATTATTTAATATTAATTAAAAACTATTTAAACTAATTAATAATTAATTAAAACTAATTTAAATCTAATTTAAATTTAAGAAAAATGCTAAAGTGACTTAGAAAAATATGAAAATTTTTACAAAACTAATTAACTATTACAGGTATCCAAAAAAATTATAAAAAGTTTATAAAAATTATTTTCAAATTGTTTTACTAATTATTTACTTATTTAATAATTATAATCTATTTTAACTAATTTAATTATGAAAGATACTAAATGAATAGTGAAAATTCTGAAATTTTTTCTAAAAATACTTTATGAATTATAAGACCTAGGAAAAATATAAAAAGCTGCTTTTTCTTATAAATAAGTAGAAGGAAAATTAATTTTGACTTTTTTAATTAAAACTAATTAAAATTAATTTAATTATTATAAATATTAAATTCACTCAGAAAATTATGAAAATTTTTCTTAAACTATTTTAATATATTAGAAAGTTAAGAAAATTATAAAAATGAAAATTGCTGTTTAAAAAAGCTGAGCAATAAGCCAAATGACTTAAATAGAAGCTATCACTATTTTTAAAGTTGGCTTTTCTTGATTTTCTTTTTACAAAACTGCTTAACTACTGATAATAAACAACTTTTACAAAGACAAAATGATTGAAAGTAAAAAATAAGCAGTTTGAAAACTTATTAGCTTAACAGATTAAGGTTTAAGCTTATTAGGACTTTTTGATCTTTGAAAAAGCTACAAAAAGCTACATTAGGGTTCCACAAAGGTAAATAAGCAACATGTTATATTAACTAGAAATAAGCAAAAAGGAAGCATATAAGCACTGGAAATAAGCTGAGGACAACAAATAAGCACTATCCTGAGACCTAAGTACAAACAGTCCAATTTGAGGCACTTGCAGCCCTGTGTGGGGCCCACAGGAGGTGACAAGGGTCCAAATTAAAACTTGAACCTAAGAGGTAGCCTGATGACCTTCCAAATAAGCCAATAAGCAAAGCTTATTGCTCACTAATTAGCACAGGGGGAGGTTATGAACTTGAGGGTCTTTGCTGAGTGCTCAGTATACTGAGTGTGATCAGTGCACCTTCAATGGCCAAAATAAGCTAAGGGCAAAGGCTCACAAATACAAAATAAGCCCTGGACTGATTAGCTGAGCTAATAAGCTATCCAAAAAGCCAAAAGGTGAGGGGTGGGGTCCACTGGTTAAGCCAGAATGAGCCAATGAAAGTTGGGCAAATGCCCTGGTGCAGGGGAGGGTGTTATGCCCTGCAGCCTCAAACAGGCACTTGTATAAACCATAGAAAAATTCTTAAAATAAGCCAATGGTGGATTCCTATATGTTGACATAAATAATGCCTAAAAACATTATTAACATGTTATCAATATCTCTATGTTTTAATTATCACAAAATATAAACTCATAGAACTAAAACTTGTGACATAAACAAGTATTTAGTGATTAATATTTCTCTTTACATCCAAATCACTTAAGGTATGAATAAACAAAGTTTTTAGTGCAATCTATGATCAAAGGGGTATTTAATTAACTAATACAAAGTTTATTTAATTATATAAACATATTATATATTTTTGAAAAACACTTTTGGTAATAAAGAAAAATGTTTTATTCATACTAAATATATGAATTCAAATTTTTAACCAAAATCAGTTAGTTTTTCACCAAATAAACTTTCCCCACTAAAAGACAAAGAATCTGGCCATTTCAGCTGGGCGGCCCCCTTAATTATAAAGGGCGGTCCCCTTAATTTTAAGGGGGCCGACCATGATTTAAGGGGACCGGCCACGCTCCTCTGTCAGATTATGTTGCCTATAAATACCACCTTAAACCTGGATTTTTTCCTCACCTTTTGCACTACATAACTTTCTGTTCTAGATCTCCATTTCCAATCTATAAATCCTTTGATCATACATTCTTAAATCTTAGTGAATCATCATTGTTATTATTTCATTGTGTGATTAGTTGTGAATATTTGTTAGAAGATAGTGTAGTTTGATATATAGTGTGATTGGTTAGAAGAATAGTTATGAAGTAGATAGGTTAGGAAGAAGATTTGTGTGTAGGAGAATAGGTGTGAAGAAGATTGGTGTGTAGAAGAATAGGTGTGAAGAAGATTGGTGTGTAGAAGATTGGTGTGAAGAAGTGGTGTGATTAAGTAGTGAATAGGTGTGAACTAGTTGTGTAGAAGTTGTGATTAAGTTGTGAAGATATTGTGGTGTGTAAATTGGTGTGTAAGGTTTTCTCCGCCATAAGGGAGCTTGTTGATATAGTGAAGAAAACTCTCGAGTTAGGTGCTCGGGGAGTGGAGTAGGGCAAGGAAGGTGACCTTGTAGCCGAACCACTATAAATCGCTTGTCTCTCGGTTCGATCTTTCCAACTCTTATCTATTCATTTACTTACATTATTATTGCTTTATCGTACATACTTTGTGTTGTTCATATTGTGCATGACTTGATTTCATATAGCATCGAATCTATATTTTATAAAACAAAGAAAACTTTAAGAAAATTTTTATAACAATTTAAAAACGACGTAAAACTATTCAACCCCTTTTCTAGTTTTCCACAATTGGTATCAAGAGCCACGTCCAACAAGATCTTTAAAATATATTGTATTTTAAAACTTGTAACGATCTATGGAATCTTTAAAATATTTAGAAGGGCAATCTATGCAAAGACCACCACTATTTGAAAGTGACGGATTTTTATATTGGAAAAATAGATTCGAAACGTATGTGAAATCAAAAGATCTTGATCTTTGGCATATTATTACCTTTGGTGATTTTCCTCCTATTCAATATAATGTTGAAACTAAAGTGAATGAAATTGTATCTTTTGAAAAACAAAATGATGATTTGAAAAAGAAATTAGCAAAAAATAATGAGGCTAAAATGGTAATTTATAATGCGTTACCACGCAAAGAATATGAAAGAATTTTTATGTGTAAAACCGCCAAAGAAATTTGGGATTCTTTACTAATTACTCACCAAGGTAATAGCCAAGTCAAAGATAATAAAATAGATCTTCTTGTACAACAATATGAACAATTTACGATTCCGGAAGAGGAATCAATTGATAATGCTTTTGCTAAGTTTAACACTATCATCACAAGTTTAAAAGCACTTGATGAGACATTTTCTAGTAAAAATTGTGTTAGGAAATTTCTTAGGGCGTTGCATCCAAAATGGCGAGCTAAGGTCACGGCAATCGAAGAATCAAAGAACTTGATGACATTATCACTAGATGAACTAATTGGCAACTTGAAGGTTCATGAAGAAATCATAAAAAGAGATTCAGAAATGGTCAAAGTCATGAAAGAACAAACCAAATCCATTGCTCTAAAAGCCAAAAAGGAACCTAGTGATGATGATGATGATTAAAGTGACGAAAGTGAAGACGAAGAATATGCAATGGCCGTAAGAGAATTCAAGAAGTTCTTCAAGAGACGAGGAAGATTCACTAGATCATCATGAGACGAAAGAAAAGCATTCCAAAGGAATAGAAGTGACAACTACGGGAAAAGAAAGTGCTTTAGATGTGGAAGTCCAAATCATCTCATTGGCGAATGTCTAAAGCCACCGGGTTATGAAAGTCAAGGTGCTTTTGTTAGTGGAACATGGAGTGATAGTGACAAAGAAGAAGTTGAAAAGCCAAGAGACGAAAAGTGTTTTATGGCAAAAGAAACCGACGAAATATGTTTAGGAATTGACTTGGAACCTGATGAATGGATCAAAGATAGCGGATGTTCGAGGCACATGACAGGGAATCGCAATCTATTCTCTACATACAAGGCATACAATGGAGGTAACGTTATTTTTGGTAGTGACTTACGTGGAAAAATCATTGGCAAAGGTATGATCTCTCAAGACTCACTTACTATTGAAAATGTAGAGCATGTAGATAAATTAACATATAACTTGCTTAGTGTAGGACAAATATGTGATAATAAATGTAGAGTCACATTTACCGAAGATGATAGCGAAATAGTTAAGAATGGAAAAATTATAGGTAGAGGGATTAGAAAAGGTGGCATATATGTTATGAAACTAGGAAACAAACCTGAGGATAGGATATGTCTAACGACCCTAGATGAAAACTCTACACTATGGCATAGGAGATTAGGACATGCTAACATGCAACAAATACAATCTTTGGCCTCTAAGGAATTAGTTAGAAATTTGCCTAATCTAAAATATGACAAGCATTTTTGTGATGCATGTAAAATTGGAAAACAAGCTCATGCTAGTCACAAAGCCAAGAATATAGTATCCACTACTAGGTGCCTAGAATTATTACATATGGATCTTTTTGGTCCATCCGCTGTGCGGAGCTATGGAGGAAACAAATATACCTTAGTAATAGTAGATGACTACTCACGATACACGTGGACTAGGTTTTTAAGTGACAAAACCCAAGCCTTTGAAAAATTCGAAATATTTAGTAAAATGATTCAAAATAAATTAGGATGCTCAATAGTTGCCATTAGGACGGACCATGGTAGGGAATTTGATAACAAAGTACAATTCGGAAAATATTGCGAGTTAAATGGAATATCTCACAATTTCTCCGCTCCTCGTACTCCTCAATCAAATGGCGTAGTAGAAAGAAAAAATAGGCCACTACAAGAAATGAGTAGAACTATGTTAAATGAACAATCCATCCCACAAAAATTTTGGTGTCACGCCGTAGATACATCAACTTATATTTTAAATAGGGTATCAATTAGAAGAATTCTAGGAAAAGCTCCTTATGAGTTATTAAGAGGTTGAAAACCAAACTTAAGCTACTTTAAGGTATTTGGAAGTAAATGCTATATTTTAAACACTAAGGACTATCTCACTAAGTTTGATCCAAAATCATATGAAGGAATATTTTTAGGATACTCACAAAATAGCAAAGCATATATAATACTTAATAAACACTCCATGAAAGTAGAGGAATCACTAAATGTAATATTTGATGAAACACCACCACCTCCTAAAACATTACCTTTAGAAGATGATGATTTAGTCGAAGATGAAGCTATTGAGGTTAGTAAAACAAAACCCATAGGAAATGATAATGAAGACATTAACTTAGAAAATAACGAAACTGTTAATATTAAAGAATCTAGATCACATCCATTAGATAATATAATAGGACATCTTAACCAAAGAACCCTTAGGTCACAAGCCTAAGATAAAAACAATTTCTTTTGTTTTCTCTCAGCAATAGAACCTAAGAATATTAGCGAGGCTTTAAAGGATGAAAGTTGGGTTATAGCTATGCAAGAAGAATTAAATCAATTTAAGGCGAATGATGTTTGGGAATTAGTCCCAAATCCAAAGGATATGACCATCATAGGAACCAAATGGATATATAGGAATAAGTTAGACGAGAATGGAATAGTTACTAGGAATAAAGCTAGGTTAGTTGCCCAAGGTTATAATCAACAAGAAGGAATTGATTATGACGAAACTTATGCCCCCGTAGCTAGACTAGAATCGATTAGGATATTACTTGCCTATGCTTGTGCCCTAGATTTTAAGTTATTCCAAATGGATGTGAAAAGTGCATTCCTTAACAGTTTTATCAATGAGGAGGTATATGTGGCACAACCTCCAGGATTCATTGACTTCGCAAAACCTGATTATGTTTATAAGTTAAAGAAAGCTTTGTATGGACTCAAACAAGCTCCCAAAGCTTGGTATGATCGATTAAAAGCTTTTCTTATTAAACATGATTATTCCATGGGAATGGTAGATAACACTCTTTTCACTAAAAGGAAAGACCCAAATCTCATCATTGTCCAAATATATGTTGATGACATTATATTTGGATCGACTTGTCAAGACATGTGTGATGAATTTGCCAAAATCATGCATGATGAGTTTGAGATGAGTATGATGGGTGAACTTAACTTCTTCCTAGGATTACAAATAAAACAATTAGAAGATGGAATATTCTTTAACCAATCTAAGTACATTAAGGAAATGCTTAAGAAATTTGGCCTAGAAGACTCAAAACCCATGAAAACTCCCATGTCTACGGAGGTAAAGCTCACAAAGGACAATGAAGGTGAGTCCGTAGATAACACCAAGTATAGAGGAATGATAGGTAGTTTACTATACTTGACGGCAAGTAGACCCGATATCATGTTTAGTGTCTGCCTTTGTGCCCGTTTTCAAGAGGATCCCAAAACCTCTCACCTAGAAGCGGTTAAGCGTATCTTCCGATACGTTAAAGGCACTATACACATAGGATTATGGTATCCTAAGGAATCCGGCATAGAAACCATCGTCTATG
This sequence comes from Artemisia argyi, assembly GCA_030686995.1. Classification (NCBI taxonomy): domain Eukaryota; kingdom Viridiplantae; phylum Streptophyta; class Magnoliopsida; order Asterales; family Asteraceae; genus Artemisia; species Artemisia argyi. The sequence goes on along the minus strand of CM060680.1, from coordinate 88,220,289 downwards.
CTGATTCGGATCATGCGGGAGACTACGTAGATAGAAAGAGTACTAGCGGAATTTGCACGTTTATGGGATGTTGTCTAACGTCTTGGTTTTCGAAGAAGCAAACCGCTCTTGCTATTTCTACCACCGAAGCCGAATATGTAAGCACCGGAAAGGCATGTCAACAAGCACTATGGATGAAACAAGCTCTCGTAGACTATGGCATTAGGTTAGAAAATGTCCCCATTATGTGTGATAACAAAGGTGCGATAGATTTAAGTAAAAATCCGGTGCAACACTCTAGGACTAAACACATAGAAATACGTCACCATTTTCTTAGGGATAATGTACAAAAAGGAAATATATCTATAGAAAAGGTTGCATCGGAAGACAACATTGCGGATATATTCACAAAACCCCTTAAGCGTGAATTATTCAACCACTTGCGTTTAGGATTAGGAATGATGGAACAAGTTGACTAAATTACATTGAATTAATTCAAATTTATAATTGCATGAAATTTATTTTTCTTCCATTCCACCTTTTCTGAGTCTAGGAATCTATTTCGCACAAAACTAAAGATTGAGAAGATTTATTTTCTTTGCATAAATTTTTTTGTAAAACTCAATCAATTTTCTCTAAAAATCATTCTCACAATCTAGGAATCACATGAAGATCATTTTCCTTGCATTGTTGACTAATTCTAAAAACATTGTATTTCAAAATCATGCATAAACTCTCACATAAATTGTCAAGGTATATAATCTAATATATGTCTTTGACATTCATGATCGAGCAAAAATTAAATCAAGGAGATCATTTGGATTGTTTCTTAGGATCGTTATTTCTTTTTGCTTCTAGGAGTCGAAACAATCACAACTCCACATTTGTTGCATATAGACACTCACTAATAATGGTGTCATCTTGATCCATCACTAGTTTTTCATTCACTAATTGCCTTTGCCTTTAATCTAAGATAGGTGCCTTAGGAAGCTTAAGTGTGCTTGCCTTTACTTACCTCCTATTGCTTGTTATGTGTTGATTATTTGCTCTTATGCCTATGTGTTTTTGCATGCATGATATTTAATGATTAGATTAGATGCTATACTGCCTAAAGGAATTGAACTTTCTTGAATGCAAGTCCAAAAACACAACATTTCTGCAAATTTTCTGCCAAAAACCCAATTCTGGCAATCTGGAAATCACCAGATGGGCGGCCCCCTTAATTATGTAAGGCGGCCCCCTTAATTTTAAGGGGACCGGCCCCCTAATTAAGGGGACCGGCCATCTGATGGACGGGTTTACAGAATCTTTTCTGCTTTTTAGCCCATTTCAACCTACATTTCCCATTTTTCACCAACACATTTTGTCCTAATCCCCATACAAACCTTATCCTTCCTTAAACACACAAATCTTACACTATAAATATCCCCAATCCTCAAAACTCTCCATTCATCCCATCATGAACTCTCCAAACAAACCAAAATCAAAAGCCTGAAGGCTAGCAAGGATGACGGAAAAACCCGTTTGGCGAAGAAAAAGCCCTCAAAACAAATCCATCATCATTAATGAAGTTGGAAGTCATTCCACACCCCCAACTTCTTACTTCCCAAACTTTGCATCAAACCAACAAGATCATTCATTTGATCCTCTTTACAAATCATACAACATTGGCTAAACATCTTCCTTCAAGCCAAACTACACATCTCAACCTCCAACCACTTACAATGATCCATACAAGTTTGATCAACCATCAAACTACAATTCCAACTACACAAACCCAACTCTTCCATACCAAACCTATGATCCCCTCCACATTGTCACGGAAAAACAAAAGTTCCGTGATGAAATAAACCAAATCCATGATCTTAGTGATCTCCTTGCTATGCATCTTGCACAACGCAACAAAGGGCAACCTCCATCATCACCCTATGCAAATTGCCTTCCCCACTCTCTCAACTTGGATCAAGTTACAAACCACACTCACTTTTGCCCTTGTTGCATATTCCTTCAAAAAAAAATCCTCTACTTGAGTGAAGATATTTCTTGGATTGAATATCTTCTCACTCGTAATCATCCAATACCACCCTTAACACGATACAACATCGTGAGATCCACTTCTTCCGCTCCATACTCCACTCCATATCCCTCTCAATCAAACATCTAAGCTTTATGCTTATGTTTCCCTTCAAGCAAATAAGACAATCAACCATGGGTTGCAAGCAAGTCCAAGTGCTCTCTTAGGCAATATAGGACTATGTCTTTTCTTTTGTGTTATTTTTATCAATATGCTTCAAGCATATTGAACGTTGTAATGCTTATCATTTTTATAATGCTTGAATGAATCTATGTTTAGTTGCAAAATTGTTGCCTTGCATATATGTGTATCTTGCTCTCTTCAAATATTTTTGTAGCAAAGATCTCCATAGCTCGTTCCCTTGGTGCTCTCAAATGAGGGGGAGCATACATCAAGGGGGAGCATTCTACCCGTTTAAACTTCCCTCGCGAAGCTTTCTCGGCTTAACCTTTTTCATTTTACAAAAAGGGGGAGAAGAGAAATGTAAACTCTATAATACTTGTATAAAAACAAGTTTTAGATATATTGAGTTTAAGGTTTTGTAATAATCAAAAAGGGGGAGATTGTTGACATAAATAATGCCTAAAAACATTATTAACATGTTATCAATATCTCTATGTTTTAATTATCACAAAATATAAACTCATAGAACTAAAACTTGTGACATAAACAAGTATTTAGTGATTAATATTTCTCTTTATATCCAAATCACTTAAGGTATGAATAAACAAAGTGTTTAGTGCAATCTATGATCAAAGGGGTATTTAATTAACTAATACAAAGTTTATTTAATTATATAAATATATTATATATTTTTGAAAAACACTTTTGGTAATAAAGAAAAATGTTTTATTCATACTAAATATATGAATTCAAATTTTTAACCAAAATCAGTTAGTTTTTCACCAAATAAACTTTCCCCACTAAAAGACAAAGAATCTGGCCGTTTCAGCTGGGCGGCCCCCTTAATTATAAAGGGCGGTCCCCTTAATTTTAAGGGGGCCGTCCATGATTTAAGGGGACCGGCCACGTTCCTCTGTCAGATTATGTTGCCTATAAATACCACCTTAAACCTAGATTTTTTCCTCACCTTTTGCACTACAGAACTTTCTGTTCTAGATCTCCATTTCCAATCTATAAATCCTTTGATCATACATTCTTAAATCTTTGTTTCAAAGTGATCCAAACACCATTCCATCAAGTGCAAGAGAAGAATACTTCTATCCCTCAAGACAAGAAGTATTACAACTTGTTGTGATCTCCACATCTAAGTTGTTAGTGAATCATCATTGTTATTATTTCATTGTGTGATTAGTTGTGAATATTTGTTAGAAGATAGTGTAGTTTGATATATAGTGTGATTGGTTAGAAGAATAGTTGTGAAGTAGATAGGTTAGGTAGAAGATTGGTGTGTAGGAGAATAGGTGTGAAGAAGATTGGTGTGAAGAAGTGGTGTGATTAAGTAGTGAATAGGTGTGAACTAGTTGTGTAGAAGTTGTGATTAGGTTGTGAAGATATTGTGGTGTGTAAGGTTTTCTCCGCCATAAGGGAGCTTGTTGATATAGTGAAGAAAACTCTCGAGTTAGGTGCTCGGGGAGTGGAGTAGGGCAAGGAAGGTGACCTTGTAGCCGAACCACTATAAATCGCTTGTCTCTCGGTTCGATCTTTCCAACTCTTATCTATTCATTTACTTACGTTATTATTGCTTTATCGTACATACTTTGTGTTGTTCATATTGTGCATGACTTGATTTCATATAGCATCGAATCTATATTTTATAAAACAAAGAAAACTTTAAGAAAATTTTTATAACAATTTAAAAATGATGTAAAACTATTCAACCCCCCTTCTAGTTTTCCACACTATAGTTAAGCTGGTACACTTTAACTGGTAAAAAGCTTGGGGCTTAATTGTGAACACAAAAATCAAGAAAATTCCTTAAAAAAGTGGGTTTCTGCCTAACAATGCAATTTTGATTTTTTTACTTGAACACCTAAGTTGACTTTGGTGGATTTTGATCGGATCCTATTGACTGATATTGTGATGTTAAGCTATAAGGAGGTTGAAATAAGCTATACTAACAACTTTTACAAAGATTTGAAGGGTGTGCTAAGTTAAAATCCTAACAGTGATCTAATATGATGAGATTAAAGGGTATTTTGACTTTTTACTGAGTGGGGGTTGGTTTTTATGGTTGTTCTAAGCTATTATGACCTAATGTGACTTGTGTGAACCAGAAACAACAACAATAAGAACCTTGAACACAGAGAATCCTACTAATCCAAACAACCTGAGAAACAACTTGATTTTTGGTTTTCTAAACAAATGATCACCTATGACTTTGTAACTGCTTTCTACTGACTTATTATGACTTAATAAGCTTAAATGAGCATAGAAGCACTAGCTTGAACTTCAATAACCTAAGATACTATGTTATACTAAAATGATTGTGGAAATGAGATTTTTAAGCACAATGAATTCTAAGAATCTAACAACTGATTTTAAGTTACAATATGAATAAATTACACTAAATAAGCACAGAAGGCACCATGATAAGCTAAAATAAGCAATGAAACAGTGAATGGCTAAAATGAAGGATTTGGCTTACAAAATGCACTCCAAGCTAAATACTAAGAACCAAGAACCAAAACCACTTCCTAACACTCCCCATGGAGTTCTAACCCATGGCCATCCATGATACACCATGCTCCAGCCATCATCATCTTCAGCCTGTATTTTTTATATATTTTTCTTTGATTTTTCTGATTTCTTTGTATTTTTGAGTTTTTTATAAGCTAGGCTGGTTTTAAGGTTTCTAATAGCTCTTAGAAGCTATATAGGGAGCTTACATGAGCTAATGAGCCTCTAAACAACAACTGTGAACAATATAGCTTTAGTTTGAAATTTCAAAGTAAAAATGCAAATATGAGAATTGAAACAGAAAACTTGAAATTAAGATTGAAGAAAGATCAAATTATATTTAAGAAACTGAGTACAAGCTTTTAAAGCTTAGAATTACAACTAAATTTGAATGATTAATAAAAACGACATAAGAAAACTAAAATTAATCTACTCTTTGGTCTTCTGCCTTCTTCTTCCTTTTATAAGTGAACTCTAGGGTCTTGTGGGTCCCTCTGATCATATCCCAGCAATAATTCAAGCCATTGGAAGGCTCAAATTCATCCTAGCCCTTGATGCATTTTTGGCGGGAAAGCCTGTTGAGGCTAATTTGGTCTATTTTATTATGCAAGGGGGGTGGTGCATTAATTGGGGTTGTCCTGTTAGGTGGATAGTGGGTTTGGGCGGTGGATGTGATGGTGATGGTGGGAGAGGTGACGTGATGTTGTTGCAGGTTGCAAGTGGGACAAAGGGGGGAAAGGGAGTGTTTGTTTGACTTATTTGACCGGAGGGAGTATTAAAAGGGGATGGGCCTGAGGGTGATTGGGCTTGGATGTTGGATTGGGTTTGCGGGTGGATCAGGGGTGTTGGTTTGGTTTATGTTTGGATTTGGACTTTATTAATAAAAAGGGTCCGTTTGGTGTGGAAATAATACAAGGACCAATTTTGTAATTTTCAGAAAGTTTAGGGGTGATGAGTGCGCAAACACTCATCATTTTTATCGTATTTAAACTGCCAAAACATACAAAAACAATTGAAAAGTCATCAAAATACTTAAATTATCCCAGGGATTGTGTTTTATGTGTTTTAAATGTAAAATGAGCAAAAATAAATGAAAAACGATCAAAGTTTGCAATATTGGCAGTTTCAGTCCCCTAAGTTTCAAAATTTGTCAAAAATAGTCCCTATGCATTTATTTTGAAAGAAAAGTCAACCCAAGTCCTTAAAAATTCAAAAGTTATCAAAAACGGACTTTGGGTGAAAAATTTGGAAAATTTACATGTTTGGACCCTGGAGTTTGGAAATTTACAGAAATAGTCCATGGGAATTTTGAAAATTAAAAAAATTGCAAAAATAGGTTTTGGAATATTAAACTTTGCAATATTGGTCCCTTGTGATATTTTGGCAGAAGTACACTTTCAGTCCCTTGGTTTTGTGGAAATTCATTTTTGGTCCTTGTGTCTATTACCTTAGCAAACGGGACCCTTAAATATTTTAAACCTAAAACAAAACCAACCCACCTTATTATTCCAGCCCACACACTCTAGGCCCACACCACTCACCCAGCCCACCACAAATAAAATAAAACCACCCCCGTTTTATTCCCTCCCACCTCAGTCAAACTAAGTCAACAACCATCACCTCCCCCCTCCAACTTGCAAACCTGCTCCCCCTCCTCCACCTCAGCAAGCCATTCCTCTCCATTGACTATCAAACAAAGCTCCAAAAGCTTTAATTGACTCATTTTTGCCCACACTCAACCCTCATCTGACAAGTTAAAGAAAAATGGCGCCAAAATCATTTCAATGGTCAAGATTGAGTGGAAGTCATCCAATGGTCCTAAATAATGGTGGGAAGTACTCATGGATATCAAGAAACCCTAATGGACCCTTATTTATAGAAAGTGGAGCAGCAGAGATGCGAGAGTTTTTTTAAGCTTATTTTGTAATTTTCTCTTTATTGTCAACTTTAAATTCCAAGTAGCATTCTAGCTTTTCAGTTGTACTTTAAGTGTTATAAGTGTAAACATCAACCTTTTATGGAATGCAATTCAAGTTTGCTGTTAAAATTTAGTTTCTTTATGTTTTATTGAAAATGTCATGATTGTATAAAATGAAGTTAAAACCTGTCTCTATTATTCCATAAGCTTACATTTAGTTTCAGTTGAGTTTTGCAAGCCATTTTTGGGCACCAAATCTGTCTTGAGTTCCATTTTCAAAGAAATCAGAAAAATAAAAAATAAATAAATAAAAATATAAAAAATTCAAAAATAAAGAAGAAAGGGAAGAAGAGATGGTTTGGAGCTGAGCTGAGATTGGAGAATGGGTATTAGAGACTCATGGGAGTCACATAAGTTGGTTCTTGGTTCATCTCAGTTAGCAGGAAAGCTTTTGTAAGGAACTCCTTGATTTTTCCCACTTTTCTGTTTCTTGTTCATCATTTGTTAGTGTATGCTCATTTATGATTACTTGTGTTATTTAAGTCATTTTATAGTTTATTAATTGGTCATTGATCACTTGAATTTGTTTTATTCCCTAGCTTAGTATCAACTGTCATTTTGAGCAAAGTAGCATAAGTAGTAGTGGTTGTCTAATTCTGTGTTTCTGAGTCCCTATAATCCTTGTACCTGATAAAAAATGGTTTAGAATAGGTAACATCAATCTGTGTTGCTTTTTGTCTCACAAACTTAAAATAGATTGTACTTAAGAGGGTGTTTGGATTTGCTGAGTCTTAGGACTCAGGGCTTGTTTTGTGTATTGCATTTGGTTGAGATGATCTCACATAGGTCCCTTTAGGTTAGATTCATTACAAAATTCAGAGGTCTACTCTCAATAAGTCAAATCTTCTTTCAAATCTCATTGGTGACTTAACTGTTAAGGATTTAAGGTCATGGATCATGTGGATTAGCTCATTAGTGTTAGATATAGTTTAAAATCTTCTCACATAATCTTAACACATCATAATCAGTGAGTAGGTTTGATCCAAAGTTCATATTAGTCAACAATCCAAGTTTTTCTTCAAAAGTCAAAATGCATCATTTCAGATTTTTCCAAAATTAGCAAGATTTTTGTGGAATTTTGTGGTTGCTATCAAGCTTTGAAACTTGTTGTATGTTTAATATGTCAGCTGAACTTGTGATTTCCATGTTGGTTACATTTTTGTGATTTTTTCTTATTGACTAAAACACCCCTGGAACACAGCTGCAGGGCAAGCTTTGTGCCCTGCTGCAGCAGACCCATCTCACCCACCCAACTTTGGTGGTTGTTTGTGGCTAACCTAGTGGGTCCCACACCTCATATTTGGGTCCTTACAACCCCCTCCTACCAGTGTTCAAGAGTCGACTCTTTGTTTAACCATTAGACCAGTGGACCCCACTTAGATTTGCCTCAAAAGGCTGTCCCAACTCTGTCTCAGAATCACAATAAGCAAAGTGCTTATTTGTGTTTTGTGGCTTATTTAAGCTGCTTATTTGGTTGAATCTTGCTAAATATTGTTCATCCAACTCAGAGAAACCAATTTTCACCATTGTGGACCCCACATTACTCCATTTGAGCCTAATTCCATTCTCAGTCAACAAAAGTCAACTATGTGGATAAATAAGATCTCAAGTGCTTATTTCTGGGTTACATCAAAAGTGTTTTCATAAAAAGTTTTAGTTTTTAGTGTAGAATTAGTTTGGAAAAAGAAAAAACTCAAAAAACCAACTTTAATTATAGTGATAGCTTCTATTTAATAGGAATTATCATTTTAATTTTTTTTAGCTTATTTATAAGCAATATATCATTTTTATATTTTTATTAATTCTCTTTTAGGTTAAAGTAATTTTAGAAATTTTTCCAGATTTTTTGTTTGTCTTTTAGTGGTTTTTAGAATTAATTTTAATTTAATTAATTATTAATTAATATTAAGTAATTAAATAGCATAATTAGATTTTATAGAGTACAACCTAGTTTTTATAATTTTTCTAGCTTTTATATAAGGTAAAACGTTTTTATAAATTTTTCCAGAATTTATACTGTTCATTTTCTATTTTTTATAATATAAATAGTTTAATTGGTAACTAATTAATAATTAGATTAATAATTTGTAAATTAGTTTAAAAATTCATAAAATCAACTTTTTATAATTTTTTAGGATTCCTATGACGGTTAATTAGATTTGTAAAAATTTTCTTAATTTTCTAAGTCTTTTTAGTATTTTTAATAATTCTAATTAGTTTAATTAGTTAATTAATAAATAATTAGTAATTAATTAATAATTAATAATTAAATAGTGTAAAAATAATTTTCCTTTTTCTTAAAATTTTCTTTATTTGTTAGGATTGTAAAAATAATAATTTCACACTTGTAACCTTTTCCGTTCATCAGTTGTACTTTCTGTTTCGTTCGCCTACGTACGTTTTTAATTAAGACGTACGTTTTTAGGTTTTAGCTCAAATCTTCTAAATCTCAATTCCCGTAATCAATCACGTAGATTCCCTAAGCTATATCTGTTAATAATTTCCAAATAATTCTTTTCACAACCCTTTTCTGTGAATAATCACCCGATCACAAGTACGCTAAAGCACAATCCACACCTCGTCGGGACATAACGACCTGGTGATACCCTTTATTACCCGGAAGCATTGGTCTAGGCTCTTTGACTTTGTTGACCATTCCTTGGTCAATATAAGTTGACGGTTTACCACCAATTAATTTTTGGCGCCGCTGCCGGGGAGGTGTGCGCGTTGTGGAAAACTAGAAGGGGGGTTGAATAGTTTTCCCTTCTTTTGGATTTTATAAAAACTTTGTTTCAAAATGTTGATTCAAATTTATTCAATTGTTTGTTTGGAAAACTTCAATTAGAGTTTAGTATGAAAACAACATATAATCAATATGATCAATTATATATGTAAGCTTTTGGAAAAACTTAGTTTTATGAATGGAGCTTTGGTCGATCTTTATGTGACTACGTTTTCCTTTTAAAATCTTAAAACGTTTTGTATCAAATTATCTATCAAGTTAAACTTAATATGAGAAGTGTGAATAATAATCTATTTGACCATATCATGCAATTATACACACAATCACAATATTAACTACTATGTTCAACACAATCAATCATCACAACTATATAAGCAACAACTAAGACATGTAGGCAAGCATAGAAGTAAAGCGAGAAATGCAAGAACAAATGATAAGAGATAAGAGAAAGGAAATGCAAACCGGACACGATGATTTTTAGTGGTTCGGCTACAAGGACACCTTCCTTGTTCCTACTCCACTCCCCGAGTCACCTACTCGAGAGTTTTCTTCACTACTCAAGAAGCTCCCTTTTGGCGGAGAAAACCGTACACAACTTTTGCTTACTCCATTTAACGACACTAAGCTAAATGTCGAGTTCTAATAGTAGCTAGAACCAATCTCACAACACAACTTCGATCACTACACAACTTCACGACTTCACGACTTCATCACAACTTCTTCTAAACTTATTCACGGCTTCACAACTTCTTCACGTCTTCACGACTTCATAACTTCATCACAACTTCTTCTAAACTTCTTCACGTCTTCACGACTTCACAGCTTCATCACAACTTCTTCTAAACTCCACTACTTAAGCACACACCAACATATTCACAACTACATGTTTTCTCCACACTACTACTTCCTCCCACTACTTCTTAATCACTCATTGAATCACTACTAAGTAAGATCATCTTGATCTACTTATTACATATACATAACTCACAACTTCACATAAACACTAACTAGATCCTAATACATCTTTGGCATTATGATAGGGAGAATTCTTCTCTTGCAATTTGAGTGATGAGAAATTGGATCACTTGAAACAAAGATTAATAATCTTATGATCAAAGGGTTTTAGAAGGATGTTTAGAGAGAATTGGATCTGAAAATTTTTGTGCAAAAGGTGAGAAAAATTCCAGGTTTGAGGTGGTATTTATAAGGAAAAATTTCTGACCAAATCTGACAGGGGAGCGTGGCCGGTCCCCTTAATTGTGTGCCGGTCCCCTTAAAATTAAGGGGACCGCCCCTTATAATTAAGGGGGCCGCCCTACTGAAACGGCCAGATTTTCTGTCTTTTAGTGGGGAAAGTTTATTTGGTGAAAAACTAACTAATTTTGGTTAAAAGCTTGAAATCATATATTTAGTATGATTAAAACATTTTTCTTTATTACCAAAAGTGTTTTTCAAAAATATATAATATGTTTATATAATTAAATAAACTTTGTATTAGTTAATTAAATACCCCTATGATCATGAGATGTATTAAACACTTGTTTATCCATACCTTAAGTGATTGTTGAAGCATACTTGAGACGTTGAGATGTCGAGGCTTGTTGACGTAAGAATGCATAGAAGAATTGTGATCACAAGTAACTTAAGCACTTTACGTTATTGATGCGTGGGAATCACAACAGGCTTTACATCTCGAGGGATCTTGAGAAGCTTACAACCCCCACCAGGCAGTGTACCTGATCGTTGTAGTATAGTATAGTGACAAGTACCGGGGGATTGATCGTTCAGCTTAGGAATAGTGTTGCTAGGATTAGAAAGCCTAAATACTAGTTCTAAAGGTGAGGGATGATTATTTTTGTATTTTTATATTTTTATGAAAGCAAGTAAAATCTCGGGTTTTGGAAGAGTGGGCGGAATTAGTTGCTATTCAACTAACCCAATACTAAGATGCAATTAAAATAAAATAATAAAAATGAAAATAAACTAATTTATACTAAAGTTGTGAGCAGTAATTGGAGAAAATGTGTTTACTTAGATTTCACTACGCCCTAGATATCTTTTACACGTTAATTACTTGTTATAATTGCATGGATGACGGATCGTATTCCTTAATACCATTCATGGGGTGGCACACATAACTCCCCAATTCTATGAGCTCTTATCTCCTCCTACACCATGCCCAGCACAACTATAGGGATTGTAAACAGTGGCTCATGCATTAAATACAACCAATAAAGACCTAGTGCGCCTCGGTTCATGTTTCTTAAGACGTTCAAGCATGTTACCATTTGGAGATCTGTCAGTTTTCTTAAGCCTAACATATAAATCATTCATCCAAAACAAGACTAAACAAGTAATCAACACATAATCAATATCTAGGTTTCATTAGATCTAAGCAAACACAAAAGAGATCTAGCCTAGCATGATAGAATTAAGACAAGAACAAGATATAGACAACCAACACATAGACATATTGATTGAATTAGAAGAACACTTATCTTGATTAATCATGCAAGGTATCAAGGGGTTGGAACCCTTGAAAAACCTGTAAAGTTACACCAAAATCTTCTTTAGGGTTTCTCCCAAAACTCCTCTCTTTAAATGTGAAAAACTATAAAACTATATATAGGAAAATAGGGATGACGGCGTCAAGAACAAAGGTGTGACGCCGTCATCTTGCCGCCAAATACTTCCTCGGACGGCCTTGATCTACTTCTGACGCCGTCAAGGCCTAGGCCGTCACACAAATTACTCTTGACGCCCTGTGTGTGACGCCGTCATCAACTACGGATTTTAATTCTTGGGGTTTGACGCTGTCAGGAAAACTCTTGACGCCTTCATGAACTCTCGGATTTTATTATTGAGGTTTGACGCCGTCAGGAAATTACTCTTGACGCCGTCACCTACTGTTCCCAGCATGGAAAATTGAGACTTTGCCGTTTTCTTCACTTTTATGCTCAAAAAATGTCCAAAATGGCTTCTTTTCCAGAATTCACTCTCCAAGTACCTAAAATCACAAAAGAACGATTAAGGGCAATATTTGATCAAATAAATTCGGATTCGGGCTTAAATGACCCCCTAAAAGTGGTTCATTTTTCGCCTTACCATATACCCTTACACTTGAGATTTGCTTGTCCTCAAGCAAATGCGCTTTTATTCTAGTCAAAAGACAAGTTAGGGGTCATTTAACACTAATATAAAAGTAATTACAATAAATAATCGTTCCACTAAAGACCAATAGACAAGCTCGGAGGTCATACACTAGCACCTCACAAATAGTGTTTAGATACTCACATCTCTCGGGTGTAATAAAGTAATATAACATTATGGAAATGGAAGATATCTCTCACTACCTGTCATAGCAAAATAGATTACCATAGGCTTGGGAAAGGATCAAACCTCCACCACATGGCGTAAGCACCTAGGATAAACTATCAAAGAGGTCTTTTAAAGGGTTGTAACGTTAGGTATAGGGATATGAATTACACGGTTTTGTTGGATAAAGGAAGTTATTACTGGTGGCGAGTTAACAATCTTGGTTAATTACATGTGCAATATGGCGTTGCTAAGCCAAGACTAGACTCGACTTAAGTTAATAAATGAGAAATAACAAAAACATAAAATGAACATAGAATAAAAAGGGATGGTAGTCCGTATGTTTTTTTTTTTTTTTTTTTTTTTCTATTTTCTTTTTTCTTTTTTCTTTTTCTTGATTTTTCGATTTTTTTTTTTTTTTTTTTTTTTTTTTTTTTTTTTTTTTTTTTTTTGCATACACTCTTACCCTACCATCCGAAATAATACATCATAGGGGATGAACATTCCCCTTACACTTGAATCTTTACATACTTTACATGTAACTAAACTAATGACTCGAATTAAGAAAATCAAAACACTTGGAGTACTTTTAAGATTAACGTACATATGGGGGTAATAAATGATGTTCTTCCCCATTACTCCATAAAATAAGTACTTACCCATGAGTCCTAATCGTCCCAAAACAATATGTACAAGGATATGACTCGACTTAGCAACCATGAAATCAATTAGATAGTTAACTTAGGGTTTAACAAATAACAATAATGCACTAAAGATGAGTGCATACACGGAAGGCTAAGGCGATTTGGTTGTACATTTAAGTGGGGTGTAACAAATTCTTCCTTTAAGTAAAAATGCTTAAAGTTAGAAACGAAAAGATAGGCTCGGAGGGGTGTACTAGGGGTTTCGTGTACTAAAAATGAGTACAACGCTAAGGGTGTGGGAAAAATTAGTTGACTTAACTAGTCAAGTAATATGACTTAAATGGTCAAGTAATTATAATACGGGTTTAACACAAGGGTGATCCTAATGCCTCTTATCATGTAGTAAATCCTACCACACGAATGTAGTCTCACTAGCGGTCTCGGGATGCATCACTAACGCAAGTTCTAGAATCTAAATGCTACCAGTACACTCATAAGCACTAATAATGAATGTTTTTCCTATCAAATCTAAAGGCGAACCTCACATATTTGGGTGGAAAATTTTTCTGAATATACGGTTATGTGCTAGTCATACAATCTCCTATCCATGAGACGCTTGCTATTGGCTAAAGTTTCACTCCTAAATGTTGTAAAAAATTTTAAATTTGGCGCTAAAATTACACTAACAAGTATTTCTCATAGTTTTATTACACATCTACCATCAAACAAAACAAACTCAAGCGAAAGTGCATATGTAAGGTATCATCTTTTTACCCTCCCCTTACACTTAAGATGAACATTGTCCCCAATGTTCAAGTAAAGAATGTAAAAGTGAAAAAGTAAAGAGAATGAAATCAAATACTCCCCTGATTCGCTCGGTATGGATTATAGGTTGGCCAGGTTAGATCTTCCTCCAAGAAAATGAACAATCAAAGCATCCCTTCCAGAATATAAATCATCTCCTTGTCGAACATAACCTGTAAATCCTGACAAAAATAGACAAGACAACCTCGCGTAAAATCGGCGGCATCCTATATAAGTTACTAAATCCTAGAAAACAAAGTAAGATATAATGCTTGTGGAATGAAGTTTGCAGATTTCCTGGAGATTATAAAACTTAATAATTCACAAAAACCATAAGACTCCGTTAGAAAAACAAAACCGGTAAAATTTCCAGATTTTTACTCCTGACGCCGTCAAGAGTAAATTCATGACGCCGTCATAATTGACCTGCAGAAATTCTTATGTTAAGTTTCCGGAAAATTTCTGGAAAAACTTGGTCCTACTTCCTGGAAAATCCTGCAAAACTTCATTATGACTCAATACAAGCATTTGACTCTAACAAATACGAATATACATGTTCATTTATTATTGTGGCAAATCATGATCGGTTGTTTCTTAAAAACATATTTGGGGTTTCCCCTTACACTTATCTTTTGCAAAAATACTTTTAGGTTGGAGTTAAGACTAGGCCAAACAACATAGTAAAGTATTTCCACATTTTAATTGAGAAACATGATCTACCAACAATAAAAATAAAACATGCATACGGAAGCAAATAACAAACAAATAAAATGAAAATCACACAAAGCATGGGTTGCCTCCCAAGAAGCGCTTGTTTTTGTTCGAGTCACGAGCCTGACTCTACCCTTACTTAACGGAAACAGGGGAAGTTTTCCCAACACTTAGGATTAAGTGCGGGTGGAAGTAGCGATACACACCCTTAGGGTGTAAATATGCCTCGTGAGGAAAGAGTGGTGGATGAATTATATGCTCAAAGGGGTGTGCTCCTATCATCATAACCTTACCTAATTCAATCGGGTTAATGGGTGGATTAAGATTTTCTCCTAGAAAGGGATCATTTTCTAACAACTTCGAGAGATTCCTAGTCGGGAATCCATCTTGACCCAATAGACCCGGTTTAAACCCATAATGTTTCTTATGATCAATCATGAATGGGTGATGTAAGTATGTAAGGTCATTTTCCATTCCTATATTTGCTTCCTCTCTACAAGGCTTAGAGTCCACTACCTTTATCCTAAGACTGCCCGGACTATATGGTTTGATGGGTGGATCGGGACCTATTTCAATTCCTAAATTTTCATCAAAGGATGGAAGATTAGGTAACGGTTTTGGTTGAGGCTCCGGTTCATCAAAACTAGGAACTTCCCTAGAACTAAGAGTAAGGTTATCATTATAAGTATTCAAACCTATATCCTCTAGTTGTGTTTGGTTCAAAGGTTCTACCTCTATTGGGGTTCCTATTGTCTCCTCTACTTCATCCGAATAAGTCACGGGTGGTGTGTATGCTTCAAATGATGGTAGGACTTGTGGGATACTTTGTAGGTGTGTGTTATTTACCTCATCCTTCTTTATCTCAATATCATCTATATCCTCATCATGTGTTCCTTGAGATTCCAAGTCATTGATCATAAAACCTAGGTCTTTTTGCTCAATATGATCATGCTCGGCTAAATCCTCCATAATTGTTTCTTCAAGTTGTGATGTATACAAATCCATCAATTCATTGAACTCATGGTTCACTGTTAGGAGGCTTTCCTCAAAAGTTTTCCAAAGGGTCTTACTAAAAGGAATTGATCCTAACAATGATTGTTTAATATAGGCCACACATGCGCATAACTCATCAAACCTATCAAACTTTACACCCATCTCTTCTTGTATATATCTAAGATCACTTAAAAATTCATTGGAACAACAGGAAGCAAATCTATCCGAGTAAACTAATTGTTCCTCTATAGTTAATGATCTAAATAGAATTTCATCCGCCATGAAGACAAATGAAAATGGTTTTACAAACAAAGGGCACAAAGAAAAAGATAGACTAAAGAGAACCTAAAAATAAAAATAAAATCTTACTAGAAAGGAATCTAGCAAGTAGACCTAATAAAAAGAAATTCTAACCTAGACAATAACTATTCCCCGGGCTGCGGCGCCAAAAACTTGATGCGTGGGAATCGCAACAGGCTTTACCTCTCGAGGGATCTCGAGAAGCTTACAACCCCCACCAGGCAGTGTACCTGATCGTTGTAGTATAATATAGTGACAAGTACCGGGGGATTGATCGTTCAGCTTAGGAATAGTGTTGCTAGGATTAGAAAGCCTAAATACTAGTTCTAAAGGTGAGGGATGATTATTTTTGTATTTTTATATTTTTATGAAAGCAAGTAAAATCTCGGGTTTTGGAAGAGTGGGCGGAATTAGTTGCTATTCAACTAACCCAATACTAAGATGCAATCAAAATAAAATAATAAAAATGAAAATAAACTAATTTATACTAAAGTTGTGAGCAGTAATTGAAGAAAATGTGTTTACTTAGATTTCACTACTCCCTAGATATCTTTTACATGTTAATTACTTGTTATAATTGCGTGGATGACGGATCGTATTCCTTAATACCATTCATGGGGTGGCACACATAACTCCCCAATTCTATGAGCTCTTATCTCCTCCTACACCATACCCAGCACAACTATAGGAATTGTAAACAGTGGCTCATGCATTAAATACAACCAATAAAGACCTAGTGCGCCTCGGTTCATGTTTCTTAAGACGTTCAAGCATGTTACCATTTGGAGATCTGCCAGTTTTCTTAAGCCTAACATATAAATCATTCATCCAAAACAAGAATAAACAAGTAATCAACACATAATCAATATCTAGGTTTCATTAGATCTAAGCAAACACAAAAGAGATCTAGCCTAGCATGATAGAATTAAGACAAGAACAAGATATAGATAACCAACACATAGACATATTGATTGAATTAGAAGAACACTTATCTTGATTAATCATGCAAGGTATCAAGGGGTTGGAACCCTTGAAAAACCTGTAAAGTTACACCAAAATCGTCTTTAGGGTTTCTCCCAAAACTCCTCTCTTTAAATGTGAAAAACTAGAAAACTATATATAGGAAAATAGGGATGACGGCGTCAAGAACAAAGGTGTGACGCCGTCATCTCGCCACCAAATACTTCCTCGGACGGCCTTGATCTACTTCTGACGCCGTCAAGGCCTAGGCCGTCACACAAATTACTCTTGACGCCCTGTGTGTGACACCGTCATCAACTACGGATTTTAATTCTTGGGGTTTGACGCCGTTAGGAAAACTCTTGACGCCTTCATGAACTCTCGGATTTTATTATTGAGGTTTGACGCCGTCAGGAAATTACTCTTGACGCCGTCACCTACTGTTCCCAGCATGGAAAATTGAGACTTTGCCGTTTTCTTCACTTTTATGCTCCAAAAACGTCCAAAATGGCTTCTTTTCTAGAATTCACTCCCCAAGTACCTAAAATCACAAAAGGAATGATTTAGGGCAATATTTGATCAAATGAATTCGGATTCGGGCTTAAATGACCCCCTAAAAGTGGTTCATTTTTCGCCTTATCAGTTATATGTTGTAACTTACATCTTTGTCATCATCAAAACATGAAGAGGATGTTTATATTAAATATCGAAATATTCATGCCAACAATCTCCCCCTTTTTGATGATGACAAACTATGTAAATTATAACTTATAGTAAAATGTATAAGTTACTTGTTTACACTTCTTCTCCCCCTTTTGTCGAAGCAAAAAGGTGGACTCTAAGACGAGACTTCTACTATGCTTGAACTCTTGAGATAGAATGTAAAAGGCGAGCTTGCATCATCATAAGTGAAGCCTTGATCATATCAACCTCAATGCTCCCCCTTGGTGTATGCTCAAAACTTGTTTTGGCTACCAAAGAATCGAGCGGTGAAGTAATCCTTCAAAACAAAGTTAGTAGACAAGTGCACATATATATAATGATGATAATAGATATATGCATGAAACTAATAGGGGAACAATATATGGACATATTAGGTATATGCATTAAAAGTATGACACATGCAATTATTGTTTTAAAAACAACAACCTAAATAAAAAAAATTAGAACCTAATGCAAAGATTAGAACCTAGGAAAATGTAGGAGAATGAGGAGGGATGATCGTGAATGTAAAGGGAAGGTGATAACAAAGGGTTGACAATTATGGTTTAGATTAATATATCGTTCGACAAGGGTGGATGATAGTGAATCATGGGATTTTTAGGTGTTTTGTTGATGGTGGTGGAGGTGTTGTGTTTGTTGTTGGTGGTAGAGGATGCAACAAGTTTTCAATGTGAGAAAACATGTATTGTATCTCATCTCTTAGTCCGAACACAATTGTTCGGTTGTGGATGCAACAAAGGCAAGTGTCTCCATGAGCTTCAAGTAAGCTCCATGGGACGGGGTTATAGGTTGGTGGATTGATATGAGATGATGAGAATGATATGGAGGAGGTAGAGGTTCCTTGAGTTGATGGTGTTTTGGATGGTGCATTGGGAGCACTAGGAGATGAACATAGAAGTGGTGGTGATGGAGTGTTGGTGTAATCTTGAGTCGTCCTAGTGAGTAGATACTCAATCCAATTGAGATGTTCATTGAGAACAAAGGTTTGTTTTTCAAGGTAGGTGCAACAAATGCAATTTATGATATGGTTTTCAAGATGGATCAAATTGTTTGATGGAGATGAGTTGGTGGAGGTAGGTTGTTGATCCAAATTGCGTTGAATAAGATGCAACGCAAGAAGAGCATTAAGCTCATGAGCTTCTTTGAGCTCTTCAACGAACTTTTCATGTTCGGAGGAAGGTGATGATGGTGGAGTTGGATTGTGATTAGGGATTGAGGTTTGGTCATGAAACTTATGATTCATGTTTGGATGAGATTGATGGTTATTGTTTTGATATTGAGTATGATCCTCAAAAGGGTCATTTGGTAGAATTGAGTGAGATGAATGTGGAAGTTTATTAGTGAGGGTGATAGTTAGGTTGTCTTGTTGAGCTAAAAGAATGGTTTCATTTGGGTGATCATGAAAGCATGATGAAGGTATGGATGAAAGTGAGTCTTCATGTGTGGATGGTAGTTTGGATGTTGTATGTGGGGTGATAACAATGATGTTAGGTTTGTTGGAAGGTGACATGATGTGTTGAATGATGATTTTGATTATGTGTTTATGGAAGGATAGTAGGTGTTGGATTGGTTAGACAAAACGTGTTGGTTTAGGAGGTATTAATAAGGAGTGATTTAGGAGGTATGATATTGATTCTTGGTTTCTTTGAGGACATGGAAACGGTGGATGACTCAAGATTGGTAGTATAAAGGATGACTCGGTTTTGGGTGTGAGGTAGAAGGATATATGCGAGTGAGTGTGATTTCCCTTCCCATTAAATTCATGCTCATCCGGATATATTATGAGACTAATATGACCTATCGGATTATGACACTAAGGTTCTCATGAAATGAGGGTGTAGGATCTAAAGGTAAGAAAAATATACCTAGATGAATGATACATATAGAGTAAACCATGTAAACGCATACAATCAAATCACATAGGAGCAAATAATCATCTAGAAATAACATATATGCGATATGCCATAAATCTAGGAATGAAAGCATCTAATGAGGAGCAAAGTTCATAAAAGTAAACTAGCATTAGGTATATTTAGGAAGAGCAATTTAATCAAGTTGGAGAATGAGTATGAGACTATTACTAGTGGTGCTCAATTCAGGCTAAACACAACCATTTTTACGGGTTACACACACCCAACTTCTCACATAGAAGCAATTCAACCGTTAGGTTAAATTGAATTTCTAGTCAATAGATTCTCCAGTAGTCATTCTCTTTTTAGAAGAAATTGAGTTCCTAAATTTACCTATCGAAGAGTACCAAATATGAAGTTTGCTTGATTCACTAATACTTGGCTTAATGTGACTCAAACATCATGTTTTTATGAAGGTAAGTCTACATGATATATTTTACTCACTATCCCAATAGAGATGTGTTAAATGTTTAGATAAGAGTAAACGCAAAGTTTTAATCTTTTGTTCATGATTAACCGGTTATTTGGTTTTGATGGCATATTACTTTATTTAATAAATGTGCTTGATTTAAGAATGCTCCTTAGCATATCTTGAAAAATGAATCTCATTATGATTATTTATCTTAAATGAGATTGTGATTCACAAATGATATCAAAACTAGACATTTATAAATTCTAAAGCAAATATTATTTTCTATGATTTTTGCCAATGTTATATATATCATAATTTTAACTAGTATTTGAAACAAAATGAATTTTACTTGTTTATGCATTGTGACAAGTTATTTTTCAATTCTAATAAATTAAATTATTTCAAAAAGAAAAGTGTAGTGCATTATCTTGTAACACAACCATTCATGCTACAAAGAAAATGAAGTACATATAATATATAGTGTGTATTGTTCTAAAATATGTATTTTAGCTTGAAGTGATGATTTTAAGTAGTGTGAGCAAAGTTTACATATGTTGTTAGTTTGCTCATGTTTGGTTTTTCGGATATGACACATTTATCCATTGTTTTGCAATGTAAATTGCTTGAATATTTCGGATGAAACATCCAAGTCGTCAATCCTACTTCATTGTATATTTTATGCATGTGTTAAACATGTTATTCTAATATTTGGAACACAACTATTGGACAAGTAGATTCAATATGGCATTGTCAACACAAGTGTGAGTTATGATCCAATGCATATTCTTTTCATCTACAAAGGATGTAAATATTTTCATATCAATCTAGTGTGATTGAGTATGTAGATTCAAGACTATATCCTTTGTTAAAATTTGGTGTAATCTTGAAACTAAACAAATAACAATCCAATTTCTTGTCCATACTCAAAAACATGCCAATTAGATTTGATGAATATATCAACCATAATTTGAATAATGAATTGATATAATATCAAGATCTTTCTTGACCCTTCATTTAAAATAAATAGACATTTTGATAGTGTGTTCCATTAATCCTAAGATTATTAATGAGTGAGGTTGGTGAGTGATTGAAATTTGACTTATTACTTCATGATTGTTATAAGTTTTGTTTATGTGAAAGACTCTTCATTGTTTCTTATAATGAACACACTTTAGATTTTGAAAATACTTTTTCTTTTGTATTACTACTAATGTTTTACAAAGATTCAATTTCTCTTATTAAACAACTTAAGGTAAAACAAGGTAATTTGTTGAAAATATTTAAGTGTGTTGTTAAGAATAGATTTTAATTGTTTGAAATATTTAGGTGATTATATTTAACTTATTTACAAGATGTTTGAGTAACATTAAGCCATCTATACCTATATGCAATGCAAGCATAATATTGCAATCCTAACGCAAGAAATCTAGCATAAGATCTAGTTAAGTATAAGCCAGAAAACTAGCTATAAACTAATAGAGTACAAGGCACATATGCTAAGATATTCAAATAGCTAAATTACAAATAGCAACAATTAACAACGTAAAATCACAAATGAGTTCACATAGCACATAAAACACTTGTCGTCGTTTTGTGTATTATATATACCAATGTTTACTTAGCTCGATTTTATTTGAAAATAAAATAGTTTCCTATCCATTTTAAAATTTAATTAAGATCAATATTTTGAAAACATAAATACTTATTTTTCAAAGATATATCGACAAGGAATGCCCGACTCGAAGGAAAAGGTAAAATACAAGTTTTACGTTAAAACAAGACTTAAATTTTTGACCTTCGTGTAGTATTTTAACTTTCTGACTTATTTAAGTTTGTAATGGTTACTTGTAAGTATTTTTAAATGAAAGTAGACTCAATTACCTTTAAAACTCCGGGTGGCACGACTTCTACGGAGTTACGGTTGATTTTATATGATTTTTCAAAGTTTCTGAAAAACTGTCGAACAGACAGGTGGACCCCTTAAATTTAAGGGGGCCGCCCAGTATTTAAGGGGGCCACCCAGACAATTAAAGGGGCCGCCCATCTGATACTCAAAAATGCAATTTTTGTTAAAAATTATTTTCTGACTTTGTGGAAAGGTGTGTAACTTTCTGATTTTAAGAACGAACATATAACACTTGTTTTAAGCATAATTCTTATCTCGAGCTAGTATAATTAGTGTATATAATATCAAAACTAATACAAGTTAATCAACAAAACACTTTTCATATTAAATCATCCTTAATGGGTAATTTGATACATGGATCGTACTCAATTTTTAAAACCATTTGTTTTGAAAATTTGAGCGACGTGGCTCTGGTACCAATTGTGGAAAACTAGAAGGGGGGTTGAATAGTTTTCCCTTCTTTTTGATTTTATAAAAACTTTGTTTCAAAATGTTGATTCAAATTTATTCAATTGTTTGTTTGGAAAACTTCAATTAGAGTTTAGTATGAAAACAACATATAATAAATATGATCAATTATATATGTAAGCTTTTGGGAAAACTTAGTTTTATGAATGGAGCTTTGGTCGATCTTTATGTGAATACGTTTTCCTTTTAAAATCTTAAAAAGTTTTGTATCAAATTATCTATCAAGTTAAACTTAATATGAGAAGTGTGAATAATAATCTATTTGACCATATCTTGCAATTATACACACAATCACAATATTAACTACTATGTTCAACACAATCAATCATCACAACTATATAAGCAACAACTAAGACATGTAGGCAAGCATAGAAGTAAAGCGAGAAATGCAAGAACAAATGATAAGAGATAAGAGAAAGGAAATGCAAACCGGACACGATGATTTATAGTGGTTCGGCTACAAGGACACCTTCCTTGTTCCTACTCCACTCCCCAAGTCACCTACTCGAGAGTTTTCTTCACTACTCAACAAGCTCCCTTTTGGCGGAGAAAACCGTACACAACTTTTGCTTACACCATTTAACGACACTAAGCTAAATGTCGAGTTCTAATAGTAGCTAGAACCAATCTCACAACACAACTTCGATCACTCCACAACTTCTACACAACTTCACGACTTCATCACAACTTCTTCTAAACTTCTTCACGGCTTCACAACTTCTTCACGTCTTCACGACTTCATAACTTCATCACAACTTCTTCTAAACTTCTTCACGGCTTCACAACTTCTTCACGTCTTCACGACTTCACAGCTTCATCACAACTTCTTCTAAACTCCACTACTTAATCACACACCTACATCTTCACAACTACATGTTTTCTCCACACTACTACTTCCTCCCACTACTTCTTACTCACTCATTGAATCACTACTAAGTAAGATCATCTTGATCCACTTATTACATATACATAACTCACAACTTCACATAAGCACTAACTAGATCCTAATACATATTTGGCTTTATGACAGGGAGAATTCTTCTCTTGCACTTTGAGTGATGAGAAATTGGATCACTTGAAACAAAGATTAATAATCTTATGATCAAAGGGTTTTAGAAGGATGTATAGAGAGAATTGGATCTGAAAATTTTTGTGCAAAAGGTGAGAAAAATTCCACGTTTGAGGTGGTATTTATAAGGAAAAATTTCTGACCAAATCTTACAGGGGAGCGTGGCCGGTCCCCTTAATTGTGTGCCGGTCCCTTAAAATTAAGGGGACCGCCCCTTATAATTAAGGGGGCCGCCCTACTGAAACGGCTAGATTTTCTGTCTTTTAGTGGGGAAAGTTTATTTGGTGAAAAACCAACTAATTTTGGTTAAAAGCTTGAAATCATATATTTAGGATGATTAAAACATTTTTCTTTATTACCAAAAGTGTTTTTCAAAAATATATAATATGTTTATATAATTAAATAAACTTTGTATTAGTTAATTAAATACCCCTATGATCATGAGATGTATTAAACACTTCTTAATCCATACCTTAAGTGATTGTTGAAGCATACTTGAGACGTTGAGATGTCGAGGCTTGTTGACGTAATAATGCATAGAAGAATTGTGATCACAAGTAACTTAAGCACTTTACGTTATATGTTGTAACTTACGTCTTTGTCATCATCAAAACATGAAGAGGATGTTTAGATTAAATATCGTAATATTCATGCCAACACGCGTTTCTATAGCGTCAATTGAGATTAGTGTTATTTCACCTCATTCACTGTACAAATACCACCACTTTTGTAAATTTTAAATCAAAACATAAAAAAATCATTAACACTTTTCCTAAAGTGTTAAAACACCAAAAAAATTAAAAACAACAAAACAGATCGTAACGTTTTCTGAATCGGTTTTCTTTTAAGGTGATTCTTAAAGAAAAACGATTTTAGATTACGAGACGATACCAAAAATATTGTCCAAAAGTTTTTTAACCCATACACAAAACACAAAAACATCCGTCTTTTCTTGTGAATAATAATAATACATAAAAACCAACCGTCGCAAACCAAGACAGAACACCTACCAACTGGGGGTGTGAACATAATAAGTTCCCAAACCAAAGATATAAAACTTGCCTTTGTATCCCTGTGAGTGGTGTACCTTTTTTAAAGAAGCCACTTGCTTGTGATTATTGGTTTAAGTTCACTGTGGTTTTGCCTCGACTTTGTTTTAATTGGTTTTTGTTCCTAGTGCATGCGCACTCGCTCTTCTAGGTCTATGATGCGAAAAATGATCCGTTTTTAGGGGGTCATTTAAGCCCGAATCCGACTTTATTTGATCAAATATTGCCCTAAATCGTTCTTTTGTGATTTTAGGTACTTGGAGAGTGAATTCTGGAAAAGAAGCCATTTTGGACGTTTTTGGAGCATAAAAGTGAAGAAAACGGCAAAGTCTCAATTTTCCATGCTGGAAACAGTAGGTGACGGCGTCAAGAGTAATGCCATGACGGCGTCAAACATCAAGAATAAAAATCCGTAGTTCATGAAGGCGTCAAGAGTGTTCCTGACGGCGTCAAAATCCCAAGAATAAAATACCGTGGTTGATGACGGCGTCACATAGGCCGTCAGAAGTAGATCAAGGCCGTCCGAGGAAGTATTTGGCGGCGAGGTGACGGCGTCACATTGTTGTCTTGACGCCGTCAGCCATATTTTCCTATATATAGTTTTCTAGTTTTTCACATAAAAAAGAGAAGTTTTGGAGAAACCCTAAAGACGAATTTGGTGCAACTTTTACAGGTTTTTCAAGGGTTCCAAACCCTTGATACCTTGCATTGTAATTGAGATAAGTGTTCTTCTAATTCAATCAATATGTCTATGTGTTGGTTGTCTATATCTTGTTCTTGTCTCAATTCCATTATGCTAGGCTAGATCTCCTTTGTGTTTGCTTAGATTTAATGAAACCTAGATATTGATTATGTGTTGATTACTTGTTTATTCTTGTTCTTGGATGAATGATTTATATGTTAGGCTTAAGAAAACTGGCAGATCTCCAAATGGTAACATGCTTGAACGTCTTAAGAAACATGAACCGGGGCGTACTAGGTCTTTATTGGTTGTATTTAATGCATGAGCCACTGTTTACAATCCCTATAGTTGTGCTGGGTCATGGTGTAGGAGGAGATAAGAGCTCATAGAATTGGGGAGTTATGTATGCCACCCCATGAATGGTATTAAGGAATACGATCCGTCATCCATGCAATTATAACAAGTAATTAACGTGTAAAAGATATCTAGGGAGTAGTGAAGTCTAAGTAAACACATTTTCTCCAATAACTGCTCACAACCTTAGTATAAATTAGTTTATTTACATTTTTTGTATTTTATTTTGATTGCATCTTAGTTTTGGGTTAGTTGAATAGCAACTAATTCCGCCCACTTTTCCAAAACCCGAGATTTTAATTGCTTTCTAAAAAATATAAAAACACAAAAATAATCATCCCTCACCTTTAGAACTAGTAATTAGGCTTTCTAATCCTAGCGACACTATTCCTAAGCTGAACGATCAATCCCCCGGTACTTGTCACTATACTATACTACAACGATCAGGTACACTGCCTGGTGGGGGTTGTAAGCTTCTCGAGATCCCTCGAGAGGTAAAGCCTGTTGCGATTCCCACACATCAAGTTTTTGGCGCCGCAGCCGGGGAATAGTTATTGTCTAGGTTAGAATTTCTTTTTATTAGGTCTACTTGCTAGATTCCTTTCTAGTAAGATTTTATTTTTATTTTTTTAGGTCTTCTTTAGTCTATCTTATTTCTTTGTGCCTTTGTTCGTAACTCTTTACCATCCGACATCGTGGAAGGTGGTAACATCTTTGAACCCGTCATCCCACCACAACAAAACCCACCACTAGAACCCCTTAGGCCCCGAACCTTAGGAGAGTATTCCCGACCCAGCCACCAAGGCTACCGAAACACCATTGAGCTCACCGGAGCCAATGTGACCCCCTTGCGATCCGACACCATCCGGTTGGTGCAAAGCGGATGTGCATTCCATGGACTTCGTTCCGAAGATCCAAACCAACATCTTAAGGACTTTCTCAAAATCGTAGATTCCATAGACCCAGATGTTGAAACTAGAGAGACTACCCGTTTACGCCTATTCCAATTCTCTCTACGGGATCAAGCTAATCAATGGCTTGAGCGTTTACCCGCGGGATCCATCACCACATGGGACAATCTCGCCAATCGCTTCCTTACCCAATTCTTTCCGCTGGAAAAGACTGCAATGCTTAGAAGGGACATTTTGATGTTCGAGCAACAGCGGGGTGAAACTTTCTACGAGGCTTGGGCCCGTTTTAAGGATCTCCTCTACAAGCTCCCTCATCATGGCATAAACCTTTGGTTATTAGTCCAGATTTTCTACGACCATGTTGACTATCACACTAAGCGCACCATCGACAGGGCCGCGGGAGGTAAACTGCGTGATAAGAACGCCGAGGAGTCTTGAGCAATTATCGAGGAGCTCGCCACTGACAATCAGGAATTGTGGGAGTTTAAACATACGATAGAAGCGGCCATCAATGCAGTCTCGACATCTGGAGGAACCACCGAAGTACCCGATGAACTCCTATGCAAACTTGAGGCAAAGGTTGACTATTTTGAGGAAAGGCAAAGGCGACCTTTGAGTCCTAGACGGGCTACTGTCAATTCTGTCTCAAAAACAACTTCGGCACCATTATCTGAATCACCCTCTAGGGAAAATGCCGAGACTTTTCAGAACTATGCCCCACCTTGTTCCCCTCCCAAGGAACTTAGCTCGGAGTTTGAGGCTAGGATGAGAGAATATATGGCAACTCACTCAGATCGGCTTGCTAGAGTCGAAGAAGCAGTTTATAAGCAAAAAGAAGAAATGCAGGAGAAAATGAATGAGATGTTGAGTCTATTGGAGGAGTATGCCAATCAAAGAACCCCCGAACGAATACTACTAAGGAAAGAAAGCGCCACTCCCACCACCTAATTTGTTAACTCCATCACCATTGTCCATAAAGATAACGAGAAGGTAGAAACTCCTGCTAAACAGACCTTAGAAAAATAACCAGAGTCCCAACCTTTGAGTTACTACCTGAAACATGATATAAACGAAAACACCATAACAAATTGGATTAAGGGTGATGGGCGTAACCAATCCTCCGGACAGATTCCTGAGAAAGAGAAAGAAGAGGAAGATGAGTATGATACGCTTCCTGGAGGATCAGTATTCGAGAGGTTACTGGTACAGAAAGTGGCTACTAAGCAGGTAGCATGTGGGAACTTTGAAATACCAACGAGCATCGGGGACTTGAAACATCTTAGTGCTTTCGCCGACCAAGGATCGGAAGTAAATCTTATGCCCCTAACTATTTACATCCAATTAACGTCAAAAATGCCAACACCTACTCGTGTTAGGTTATCCCTTGTTTGACACTCGTACGTATACCCCCTAGGAATCGCAGAAGATGTGTTAGTTAATGTTGCAGGATTCATGTACCCCGTTGATTTTATGATCATTGATGATAAAGGGGATGGATGCATGCCAATAATCCTTGGGGCACCATTCCTCACGACCGCTAGGGCTATCATTAAGTATGAAGGTAGGAATATTGAGCTTAAATCTGGAAAAAGAAAGATTAGTTTCCCCATGACCCCGCGAAGTGGGCATGAGGATTTGAGTTGGAGAATGATTAAAAACAACATTGGCGCGACACCCATTCGTGTTCAGAATAAGATTCTTGCATGGGAGGCAAGAATCAAAAGCTATAAGAAAGCTAAGGATGGAAGGAGAAAAAGCAGTAAGGTTCAGGTTGAACTCGAACATACTCGACACGAAAAAATTCATACACCATTTGAGGAAGGGAACTTGGTGCTCTTGAGACACTTGGAAACAACAATACCACCCGATAAGCCAAGTCCTTGGTGGTATGGGCCATTCACAATCGAAGAATTGAGCCAAGATGGGGTTGCTAAATTGAGAAGCAAATTAGGTGGAATAGTGATTGCGAGTATCGATAGGTTGAGGCACTACCACCATAATAGTAATGATCGCAACTACATGGGGTATATCATTTCAAATGATGAGATCACGTAGTAACCCATGACTTTGAGTCTAGCTACAAGACTCGTAAATAAAGAAAAGCGCTTCTTGGGAGGCAACCCATGTTTTGTGTGATTTTATTTGTTTGATTGTTATTTGCTTCCGTATGCATGCTTTATTTTTATTGTTGGTTGATCATGTTTCTCGATTAAAATGTGGAAATACTTTACTATGTTGTTTTGGCCTAGTCTTAACTCCAACCTAAAAGTATTTTTGCAAAAGATAAGTGTAAGGGGAAACCCCAAATATGTTTTTAAGAAACAAACCGATCATGATTCTCCACAATATTAAATGAGCATGTATATCCGTATTTGTTAGAGTCAAATGCTTGTATTGAGTCATAATAAAGTTTTGCAGGATTTTCCAGGAAGTAGGACCAAGTTTTTCCAGAGATTTTCCGGAAACTTAACATAAGAATTTCTGCAGGTCCATTCTGACGGCGTCAGAGTTTTACTCTTGACGGCGTCAGGAGTTAAAATCTGGAAATTTTACCGGTTTTGTTTTTCTAACGGAGTCTTATGGTTTTTGTGAATTATTAAGTTTTATAATCTCCAGGAAATCTGCAAACTTCATTCCACAAGCATTATATCTTACTTTGTTTTCTAGGATTTAGTAACTTATATAGGATGCCGCCGATTTTACGCGAGGTTGTCTTGTCTATTGTTGTCAGGATTTACAGGTTATGATCGACAAGGAGATGATTTATATTCTGGAAGGGAAGCTATGATTGTTCATTTTCTTGGAGGAAGATCTAACCTGGCCAACCTATAATCCATACCGAGCGAATCAGGGGAGTATTTGATTTCATTCTCTTTACTTTTTCACTTTTACATTCTTTACTTGAACATTGGGGACAATGTTCATCTTAAGTGTAAGGGGAGGGTAAAAAGATGATACCTTACATATGCACTTTCGCTTGAGTTTGTTTTGTTTAATGGTAGATGTGTAATAAAACTATGAGAAATACTCGTTAGTGCAATTTTAGCGCCAAATTTAAATTTTTTTACAACATTTAGGAGTGAAACTTTAGCCATAGCAAGCGTCTCATGGATAGGAGATTGTATGACTAGCACATAACCGTATATTCAGAAAAATTTTCCACCCAAAAATGTGAGGTTCGCCTTTAGATTTGATAGGAAAAGCATTCATTATTAGTGCTTATGAGTGTACCGGTAGCATTTAGATTCTAGAACTTGCGTTAGTGATGCATCCCGAGACCGCTAGTGAGACTACATTCGTGTGGTAGGATTTACTACATGATAAGAGGCATTAGGATCACCCTTGTGTTAAACCCGTATTATAATTACTTGACCTTTTAAGTCATATTACTTGGCTAGTTAAGTCAACTAATTTTTCCCACACCCTTAGCGTTGTACTCATTTTTAGTACACGAAACCCCTAGTACACCCCTCCGAGCCTATCTTTTCGTTTCTAACTTTAAGCATCTTACTTAAAGGAAGAATTTGTTACACCCCACTTAAATGTACAACCAAATCGCCTTAGCCTTCCGTGTATGCGCTCATTTTTAGTGCATTATTGTTATTTGTTAAACCCTAAGTTAACTTTCTAATTGATTACATGGTTGCTAAGTCGAGTCATATCCTTGTACATATTGTTTTGGGACGATTGGGACTCATGGGTAAGTACTTATTTTATGGAGTAATGGGGAAGAACATCATTTATTACCCCCATACGTACGTTAATCTTAAAAGTGCTCCAAGTGTTTTGATTTTCTTAATTCGAGTCATTAGAATAGTTTAATGTAAAGTATGTAAAGATTCAAGTGTAAGGGGAATTCTCATCCCCTATGATGTATTATTTTGGATGGTAGGGTAAGAGTGTATGCAAAAAAAAAAAAAAAAAAAAAAAAAAAAAAAAAAAAAAAAAAAAAAATCGAAAAAAAATCTAGAAAAAGAAAAAAAAAAATAGAAAATGGAAAAATAGAAAAAACATACGGACTACCATCCCGTTTCATTCTATGTTCATTTTATGTTTTTGTTATTTTTCATTTATTAGCTTAAGTCGAGTCTAGTCTTGGCTTAGCAACACCATATTGTACATGTAATTAACTAAGG
The DNA here is from genome assembly GCA_030686995.1 of Artemisia argyi. NCBI lineage: Eukaryota > Viridiplantae > Streptophyta > Magnoliopsida > Asterales > Asteraceae > Artemisia > Artemisia argyi. The sequence goes on along the minus strand of CM060680.1, from coordinate 88,189,528 downwards.
TTGTTAACTCGCCACCAGTAAAACTTCCTTTATCCAACAAAACCGTGTAATTCATATCCCTATACCTAACGTTACAACCCTTTAAAAGACCTCTTTGATAGTTTATCCTAGGTGCTTACGCCATGTGGTGGAGGTTTGATCCTTTCCCAAGCCTATGGTAATCTATTTTGCTATGACAGGTAGTGAGAGATATCTTCCATTTCCATAATTTTATATTACTTTATTACACCCGAGAGATGTGAGTATCTAAACACTATTTGTGAGGTGCTTGTGTATGACCTCCGTGCTTGTCTATTGGTCTTTAGTGGAACGATTATTTGTTGTAATTACTTTTATATTAGTGTTAAATGGCCCCTAACTTGTCTTTTGAGTAGAATAAAAGCGCATTTGCTTGAGGACAAGCAAATCTCAAGTGTAAGGGTATATGATGAGGCGAAAAATGATCCGTTTTTAGGGGGTCATTTAAGCCCGAATCCGACTTTATTTGATCAAATATTGCCCTAAATCGTTCCTTTTGTGATTTTAGGTACTTGGAGAGTGAATTCTGGAAAAGAAGCCATTTTGGACGTTTTTGGAGCATAAAAGTGAAGAAAACGGCAAAGTCTCAATTTTCCATGCTGGAAACAGTAGGTGACGGCGTCAAGAGTAATGCCATGACGGCGTCAAACATCAAGAATAAAAATCCGTAGTTCATGAAGGCGTCAAGAGTGTTCCTGACGGCGTCAAAATCCCAAGAATAAAATACCGTGGTTGATGACGGCGTCACATAGGCCGTCAGAAGTAGATCAAGGCCATCCGAGGAAGTATTTGGCGGCGAGGTGACGGCGTCACATTGTTGTCTTGACGCTGTCAGCCATATTTTCCTACATATAGTTTTCTAGTTTTTCACATAAAAAAGAGAAGTTTTGGAGAAACCCTAAAGACGAATTTGGTGCAACTTTTACAGGTTTTTCAAGGGTTCCAAACCCTTGATACCTTGCATTGTAATTGAGATAAGTGTTCTTCTAATTCAATCAATATGTCTATGTGTTGGTTGTCTATATCTTGTTCTTGTCTCAATTCCATTATGCTAGGCTATATCTCCTTTGTGTTTGCTTAGATCTAATGAAACCTAGATATTGATTATGTGTTGATTACTTGTTTATTCTTGTTCTTGGATGAATGATTTATATGTTAGGCTTAAGAAAACTGGCAGATCTCTAAATGGTAACATGCTTGAACGTCTTAAGAAACATGAACCGAGGCGTACTAGGTCTTTATTGGTTGTATTTAATGCATGAGCCACTGTTTACAATCCCTATAGTTGTGCTGGGTCATGGTGTAGGAGGAGATAAGAGCTCATAGAATTGGGGAGTTATGTATGCCACCCCATGAATGGTATTAAGGAATACGATCCGTCATCCATGCAATTATAACAAGTAATTAACGTGTAAAAGATATCTAGGGAGTAGTGAAGTCTAAGTAAACACATTTTCTCCAATAACTGCTCACAACCTTAGTATAAATTAGTTTATTTACATTTTTTGTATTTTATTTTGACTGCATCTTAGTTTTGGGTTAGTTGAATAGCAACTAATTCCGCCCACTTTTCCAAAACCCGAGATTTTAATTGCTTTCTAAAAAATATAAAAACACAAAAATAATCATCCCTCACCTTTAGAACTAGTAATTAGGCTTTCTAATCCTAGCGACACTATTCCTAAGCTGAACGATCAATCGCCCGGTACTTGTCACTATACTATACTACAACGATCAGGTACACTGCCTGGTGGGGGTTGTAAGCTTCTCGAGGTCCCTTGAGAGGTAAATCCTGTTGCGATTCCCACGCATCAGTCTACTAGCCCATTACGTGAGCTTGTAAGAAAACCTAGAAGACCTCGTAGACGTTCAGCACCAACAGTCGGATCTGGGATCCGTACTGTTGCCACACCCACTGTCACCATGGCTGAAGACCGCCCCATGTGTGAGCTACTCCAAACACCCATCGAGGGTTACGGAGATGCCATTGTTGTTCCAGCCATCGTAGCTGATAATTTTGAGCTCAAAACCGGGTTACTCAATCTTGTAACCTCAAGTCAATTCTACGGTTTTGAGAGGGACGATCCTCATGCTCACATTCAATGGTTCAATAAAATCACTTCAACCATCAAGTACAAAAATGTCCCTTGTGAAGCAATAAAACTTCTTCTCTTCCCATTCTCCTTGGAGGGACAAGCCCGGATTTGACTTGAAAAACAACCTCCTCGATCTATTGAGACATGGGAAGATCTTGTCAAAACATTTGTGAATGAATTCTTCCCACCTTCCAAGACCACGAGTCTTAAGAACGAAATCACCAAGTTCACTCAAAAATATGATGAATCTTTTGGTGAAGCGTGGGATCGTTTCAAAGAATTACTTCACAAGTGTCCACATCATGGTTTCTCTGAGTTGATGCAACTCGATACTTTTTACAATGGCGTGAGCCAAGCTGATCAGGATTCTCTCAATGCCTCCGCGGGAGGTAATTTTTTGAGTAGAACCACAAAAGAAGCTTTGCAAATCATAGAAAACAAGTCCAAGGTCCGCTCTACATGAAGCAAACCGATTGTTTCACAAATCAATGCAGGTCCTTCCACTTCTTCTTCTGTGAGTCAATCTAGCACGGATGCTAAGATTGAAAAGCTCACTGAAGCGATCCAAGCTTTGGTTCTCGCCAAAACAAAGAAAGTTTCATTTCCACAACATCCTCCACCTGCTGAGGTTAAAAAAGTGGAAGTCTGTGTGACTTGTGGTGGGCCGCATGCCTACTACAATTGCACAGCTACTGATGGTACTCCATATGAAGCTCATGCTGTAGCCGGGTCCCAAATTCAAGGAGGCAATCAATATCACCCTCCTATGGACCCTAGCTATCGTCCTCATCATCATTATCCTGGACCTCCTGGTTTTAATCAAAACCAAAATGTCCAAAACCGTGGCCAAAATCAAAATAGAGTGAACCAAGGTTTTCAAAACCAAGGTAACTTCAATCAGGGTCATGGTTTTCACAATCAAAACCAAGGTTTCCAAAATCAAGGTTTCCAACACCAAAATCAAGGAAACTTTAACCGGAACCAAGGTCAGGGTAATTTCAATCCGGGATATTTTCATGGAAACAACAACCCTAATCAGGGTAATTTTCAAAATCAAGGTCCCAATCCGAACAATCATGCTCCGAATATTCCTAATCCGAGTCAAGCCATTGTTCCAACCGGGCCTTCATCTGATGAGTTGTTGAAACAATTCATGAAGTCCAAAGAAGAGTTGAGCAAGTTGCTGGTCAGCCAGATTTCTGACATCAAGAAGTCTTTAAATGATCAACCCTCGGGCTCAGGTACTACTTTACCGAGCAACACGATCGCTAACCCGAGGGGCGATGCTAAGGCTATCACAACACGAAGTGGTGCTTCATATGATGAGCCCGCGATTCCTACTACCCCTTCTTCCTCCCCTCCAAAGGTAGTGGATCGTGAAACTGTGGTGACAAAGGACAAGGTGCAAACTCCTAGCCCACGAAGTACAGCACACGTCCAACCTCAAGTTATTCCTGAAACCAGATGTAAGCCTGGAGTTGTCTTTGAACCACCAGAAACTCCAGTGGACAACCCTAAATCCAAAACTTCTATTCCCTATCCATCACGTCTCAGTGAAGAAAAGCTCCGCGAAAAAGCTAATCACCAAATGGATAAAATTTTCCAAATCTTCCAAGATTTGCATTTTGATATCAGCTTCGCGGATGCTATTCTCTTGATGCCCAAGTTTGCATCGACAATCAAAAATCTGTTGAGTAATAAAGAGAAACTCTTTGAGATGGCAAGAACTCCTCTGAATGAGAACTGCTCAGCAGTTCTTTTGAAAAAGCTTCCTGAAAAGCTTGGAGATCCCGGGAAATTCCTCATTCCTTTAACTTTCCCGGGTATGGTTGAATGCTTCGCCTTGGCCGATCTAGGTGCTAGCATTAACCTAATGACATATTCTGTGTAGAAGAAACTCTCTCTTCCCGAACTTACCCCCACGTGCATGACTTTAGAGCTTGCCGATCGTTCGATTTCTCGTCCAATTGGCATTGCCGAGGACGTATTCGTTAAAGTGGGGAAGTTCCATTTTCCGGCAGATTTTTTGATTGTTGACTTTGATGCCGATTCTAGGGTCCCTCTCATTCTTGGAAGGGGATTTCTTAGAACTGGGCGAGCTCTTATCGATGTATTTGAGCATGAGATCACATTACGTGTTGGAACGGAAGCCATAACCTTCAACCTAAATCAAACTTCGAGATACTCCTCCAATTATGACTGTGAATCGGTGAATCAAATTGATGTCATCGATGTGGCTGCTGAGGAGTATGCTCAAGAGATTTTAGGTTTCATTGATGATTCTTCGAGTGAAAACCTCACTCAATCTTCTCATCCCATCATAGCCAATTCTTCTCCTTCCCTCAAAAGTGATTCAATTCCCGATGGAATCGATAACCATGAGATGGACCTCGAGAGGGATATTCTCACACTTGAAAAATTATTAAACGAAGATCCCTCTCCTCTTCCTATTCTACCACACACTTGAGAAAACTGATGACTTCCCCGAGGTTGAACTTAAGGACTTGCCGACTCATCTTGAATATGCATTTCTGGAGGGTGATGATAAATTACCCGTCATAATTGCTAAAGACTTAAGTGTTGAGGAAAAGGCTGCTCTCATAAAGGTTTTGAAGTCTCATAAACAAGCAATTGCTTGGCGAATCTCCGACATCAAGGGCATTGACCCTGAATTTTGTACTCACAAGATTTTAATGGAGGACGACTTCAAACCTGCAGTCCAACAACAAAGAAGGGTGAATCCAAAAATTCACAAGGTTATCAAACAAGAGGTTTTAAAACTTCTTGATGCCGGATTGATTTACCCTATCTCGGACAGTCCTTGGGTCAGCCCAATTCATTGTGTTCCAAAAAAGGGTGGCATTATTGTTGTCACAAATGAGGAGAATGAGTTGATTCCAACTCGTTTGGTTACGGGATGGCGTGTCTGCATTGACTATCGCAAGTTAAAGGACGTCACCCGCAAAGATCATTTTCCTCTGCCCTTTATGGATCAGATGCTCGAGAGATTAGTGGGGAATGAGTACTATTGCTTCCTCGATGGTTTCTCGGGTTACTTTCAGATTCCCATTGATCCGCAAGATCAGGAAAAGACCACGTTCACGTGCCCCTATGGAACTTTTGCGTATAAATGTATGCCATTTGGCCTATGTAATGCTCCGGGCACGTTTCAAAGATGTATGATTTCCATATTCTCCGACATGATCGGGAAAACTATGGAGGTCTTCATGGACGATTTTTCGGTCATTGGGGATTCGTTTCAATCATGCCTCTCCCATTTAGACGACATGCTAAAACGTTGTGAAGACACAAAGTTATGTCTAAATTGGGAGAAGAGTCACTTTATGGTCAAAGAGGGCATTGTCCTCGGCCATAAAATTTCAAAGAACGGGATTGAGGTTGACAAAGCCAAAGTGGATGTCATTGCAAAATTACCTCATCCCACCACTGTCAAAGGTGTTAGGAGCTTTTTGGGTCATGCCGGTTTCTATCGTAGGTTTATTCAAGATTTTTCTAAAATCGCCCGGCCTATGACCCATCTCCTCGAAAAGGATGCTCCATTTATCTTCTCCCCCGAGTGCATCGAAGCTTTTGAAACACTTAAGAAAAAGCTTATCGAGGCACCGATTCTTGTTGCCCCCGATTGGAACTTGCCCTTCGAGCTCATGTGTGATGCTAGTGATTATGCTATAGGGGCAGTCTTGGGGCAACGAAAAACAAAACATTTTCAACCTATACACTATGCCAGCAAAACTATGACCGAGGCTCAAAGCCATTACACCACTACCGAAAAAGAATTATTAGCTGTGGTGTATGCTTTTGAAAAATTCCGGCCATACTTGATACTGACCTAAAGCATAGTGTATACGGATCACTCGGCTTTGAAGTACCTTTTTGAAAAACAAGATGCAAAGCCGAGACTTCTCCATTGGGTTCTCCTCCTACGGGAATTTGATATCATTATTCGTGATAAAAAAAGGAGCTGAGAACCTAGCTGCTGATCATCTCTCCCGATTGGAAAATCCCCACCAAGATGTCTTCAAAAAGAAAGAAATTAATGAAACATTCCCTCTCGAGACACTCAATGCGGTTACCTTTCGTGGAGACTCTAGTACCCCATGGTTTGCCGACTTTGCAAACTACCTTGCGGGTAACTGTGTGGTGAAAGGGATGTTGTCCCAACAAAAAAATAAATTCTTCAAAGATGTAAAACATTACTTCTGGGACGACCCCTACTTTTTCAAAATATGTGCGTATCAAGTCATCCGGCGGTGTGTTTATGGCCAAGAAGCCTCTGAAATTCTTAAGGCTTGCCATGCTGGTCCCACGGGGGGCCACCACAATCCAAACTACACCGCCAAAAAGGTGTTTGACTCCGGTTTCTTTTGGCCCACGATTTACAAGGATGCCCAGGAATTAGTCAAATCATGTGACGCTTGTCAACATCACGGGAATATTTCACAAAAGAATGAAATGCCTCAAAATGCAATTCAAGTTTGTGAAATCTTTGACGTTTGGGGCATCGACTTTATGGGGCCATTTCCATCTTCTCATGGCAACAAATACATACTCGCGGCACTTGACTACTTGTCAAAATGGGTTGAAGCGAAAGCTTTACCCACAAATGATGCCCGAGTAGTTGTGAAATTCTTGAAAGCTCTTTTCGCTCGATTTGGAACTCCACGTGCTATTATCAGTGATCGTGGTACGCACTTCTATAATGACAAATTCGACAAAGTCATGCAAAAGTACGGTGTAACTCACCGTCTTTCTACTGTGTACCACCCACAAACAAGTGGACAAGTAGAAGTTTCCAATCGAGGAATTAAGAGAATTTTGGAAAGAACTGTAGGTGAAAATCGTGCATCGTGGTCGGACAAATTAGATGATGCACATTGGGCTTTCCGTACGGCTTACAAAACACCCATTGGGTGTACGCCTTTCAAACTTGTGTACGGGAAAGCGTGCCATCTTCCGATCGAGCTTGAGCACAAAGCCTATTGGGCTCTCAAGCATGCCAATTTCGACCTCAAAACTGCGGGTGATCATAGGAAAGTTCAAATGAATGAGTTAAATGAACTTCGTGATCAAGCTTACGAGAACTCTTTGATCTACAAAGAAAAGACAAAGAAGATTCATGACTCAAAAATCAAAAACCGCGTTTTTAACGTTGGTGATCGAGTCCTTCTTTTCAACTCTAGACTCAAGATCTTCTCGGGAAAGCTTAAAACCCGATGGACTGGTCCATTCACTATCGCTAAGGTTTATCCTTATGGCACCGTCGAATTATCTCAAAATGACGGTCCAAATTTCAAAGTGAATGGACATCGTTTAAAGCACTACTTTGGAGAGGACATACCATCCATGGTTGTCCCGGATCTCCAAACTTTCCTCAAGGACAATTGAATTCGGGGATCGAGTCAAGCTAGCGACTCGATGAACAAAAACAATAGCACAATACGGGTTTTCACCCGTATCTCTGATTTCTTTCTACTTTCTACCACCCTAGTGTGGGGGAATGGCCAACCCCCCGCTATTTGAAAATGTATATATGTATATAAGTTAAAAAAAAATGTGTGTATATATGTAGAAATATAGTGAAATATGGTGTTTCCACAGTTAGATTCGAATATTATCTTTTTACATTCATAGATTCGGCATAATAGCCGGGACTTTGAATATTGAGGACAATACTCATTTCTAAGTGTGGGGGGGGGGGGGGGGGGAAATTCTAGCGAATTTTATCGCAAAATACTTTCAAGTACCCCCGTTTTTGGCCAAAATTTTCAAAAATTTTTCACTTTATTTCAAAATTTTTGTGGTAATCAGTCTGCAATGTCTAACCGACAAAGGGATTGGCTAATCCAGGAGCAAACGGCTCTTGGTAAAGATAACTCTAATCCGTTTATGGCATGCAATTTGCCCAAAATTGTATGGTTCCTCAACTCCCCATATCCTCAAAAGCAAATGAGTTGGCTAGCCCGCAAGATTATGGCTTGTGGTAAAGGCCGTGGAAAAACCCTAATTGGTAATCAGCTCACCAAGATGTTGACTATTCCATCAAGAGCTGGCTAGTCCAGAAGCAAATGGCTTTTGGTAAAGACTAATCAAATCCGTTGACAGTTGGTGGTTTGCTCAAAATCACACGGTTATCAGGTGTGCCACAGTTCTTACACCTGGCTACTCCAGAAGTGATGGCTTTTGGTAAAGAGTTTAAAATCATCAAGTTTTCCAAAAATATTGCTAGGGACTAGCAATAGTTTAGTGTGGGGGATTGATGAGTGCGCAAACACTCATCATTTTTATCGTATTTAAACTGCCAAAACATACAAAAACAATCGAAGAGTCATCAAAATACTTAAATTATCCCAGGGATTGTGTTTTATGTGTTTTAAATGCAAAATGAGGAAAAACAAATGAAAAACGATCAAAGTTTGCAATATTGGCAGTTTCAGTCCCCCAAGTTTCAAAATTTGTCAAACATAGTCCCTATGCATTTATTTTGAAAGAAAAGTCAACCCAAGTCCTTAAAAAATCAAAAGTTATCAAAAACGGACTTTGGGTGAAAATTTTGGAAAATTACATGTTTGGTCCCTGGAGTTTGGAAATTTGCAGAAATAGTCCCTGGGAATTTTGAAAATTAAAAAAATTGCAAAAATAGGTTTTGGAATATTAAACTTAGCAATATTGGTCCCTTGTGATATTTTGGCAGAAGTACACTTTCAGTCCCTTGGTTTTATGGAAATTCATTTTTGGTCCTTGTGTCTATTACCTTAGCCAACCGGACCTTTAAATATTTTAAACCCAAAACAAAACCAACCCACCTTATTACTCCAGCCCACACACTCCAGGCCCACACCACTCACCCAGCCCACCACAAATAAAATAAAACCATCCCCCGTTTTATTCCCTCCCACCTCTGTCAAACTAAGTCAACAACCATCACCTCCCCCCTCCAACTTGTAAACCTGATCCCCCCTCCTCCACCTCAGCAAGCCATCCCTCTCCATTGACTATCAAACAAAGCTCCAAAAGCTTTAATTGACTCATTTTTGCCCACACTCAACCCTTATCTGACAAGTTAAAGAAAAATGGCACCAAAATCGTTTCAATGGTCAAGATTGAGTGGAAGTCATCCAATGGTCCTAAATAATGGTGGGAAGTACTCATGGATATCAAGAAACCCTAATGGACCCTTATTTATAGAAAGTGGAGCAGCAGAGATGCGAGAGTTTTTTTAAGCTTATTTTGTAATTTTCTCTTTATTGTCAACTTTAAATTCCAAGTAGCATTCTAGCTTTTCAGTTGTACTTTAAGTGTTATAAGTGTAAACATCAACCTTTTATGGAATGAAATTCAAGTTTGCTATTAAAATTTAGTTTCTTTATGTTTTATTGAAAGTGTCATGATTGTATAAAATGAAGTTAAAACCTGTCTCTATTATTCCATAAGCTTACATTTAGTTTCAGTTGAGTTTTGCAAGCCATTTTTGGGCACCAAATCTGTCTTGAGTTCCATTTTCAAAGAAATCAGAAAAATAAAAAATAAATAAATAAAAATATAAAAAATTCAAAAATAAAGAAGAAAGGGAAGAAGAGATGGTTTGGAGCTGAGCTGAGATTGGAGAATGGGTATTAGAGACTCATGGGAGTCACATAAGTTGGTTCTTGGTTCATCTCAGTTAGCAGGAAAGCTTTTGTAAGGAACTCCTTGATTTTTCCCACTTTACTGTTTCTTGTTCATCATTTGTTAGTGTATGCTCATTTGTGATTACTTGTGTTATTTAAGTCATTTTCTAGTTTATTAATTGGTCATTGATCACTTGAATTTATGTTATTCCCTAGTTTAGTATCAATTGTCATTTTGAGCAAAGTAGCATAAGTAGTAGTGGTTGTCTAAGTCTGTGTTTCTGAGTCCCTATAATCCTTGTACCTGATAAAAATGGTTTAGAATAGGTAACATCAATCTATGTTGCTTTTTGTCTCACAAACTTAAAACAGATTGTACTTAAGAGGGTGTTTGGATTTGCTGAGTCTTAGGACTCAGGGCTTGTTTTGTGTATTGCATTTGGTTAAGATGATCTCACATAGGTCCCTTTAGGTTAGATTCATTACAAAATTCAGAGGTCTACTCTCAATAAGTCAAATCTTCTTTCAAATCTCATTGGTGACTTAACTGTTAAGGATTTAAGGTCGTGGATCATGTGGATTAGCTCATTAGTGTTAGATATAGTTTAAAATCTTCTCACATAATCTTAATACATCATAATCAGTGAGTAGGTTTGATCCAAAGTTCATATTAGTCAAAAATCCAAGTTTTTCTTCAAAAGTCAAAATGCATCATTTCAGATTTTTCCAAAATTAGCAAGATTTTTGTGGAATTTTGTGGTTGCTATCAAGCTTTGAAACTTGTTGTATGTTTAATATGTCAGCTGAACTTGTGATTTCCATGTTGGTTACATTTTTGTGATTTTTTCTTATTGACTAAAACACCCCTGGAACACAGCTGCAGGGCAAGCTTTGTACCCTGCTGCAGCAGACCCATCTCACCCACCCAACTTTGGTGGTTGTTTGTGGCTAACCCAGTGGGTCCCACACCTCATATTTGGGTCCTTACAACCCCCCTCCTACCAGTGTTCAAGAGTTGACTCTTTGTTTGACCATTAGACCAGTGGACCCCACTTAGATTTGCCTCAAAAGGCTGTCCCAACTCTGTCTCAGAATCACAATAAGCAAAGAGCTTATTTGTGTTTTGTGGCTTATTTAAGCTGCTTATTTGGTTGAATCTTGCTAAATATTGTTCATCTAACTCAGAGAAACCAATTTTCACCATTGTGGACCGCACATTACTCCATTTGAGCTTAATTCCATTCTCAGTCAACAAAAGTCAACTGTGTGGATAAATAAGATCTCAAGTGCTTATTTCTGGGTTACATCAAAAGTGTTTTCATAAAAAGTTTTGGTTTTTAGTGTAGAATTAGTTTGGAAAAAGAAAAAACTCAAAAAATCAACTTTAATTATAGTGATTGCTTCTATTTAATAGGAATTATCATTTTAATTTTTTTTTAGCTTATTTATAAGCAATATATCATTTTTATATTTTTATTAATTCTCTTTTAGGTTAAAGTAATTTTAGAAATTTTTCCAGATTTTTCTTTTGTCTTTTAGTGGTTTTTAGAATTAATTTTAGTTTAATTAATTATTAATTAATATTAAGTAATTAAATAGCATAATTAGATTTTATAGAGTACAACCTAGTTTTTATAATTTTTCTAGCTTTTATATAAGGTAAAACATTTTTATAAATTTTTCCAAAATTTATACTATTCGTTTTCTATTTTTTATAATATAAATAGTTTAATTGATAACTAATTAATAATTAGATTAATAATTAGTAAATTAGTTTAAAAATTCATAAAAACAACTTTTTATAATGTTTTAGGATTCCTATGATGGTTAATTAGATTTGTAAAATTTTTCTTAATTTTCTAAGTCTTTTTAGTATTTTTAATAATTCTACTTAGTTTAATTAGTTAATTAATAAATAATTAGTAATTAATTAATAATTAATAATTAAATAGTGTAAAAATAATTTTTCTTTTTCTTAAAATTTTATTTATTTGTTAGGATTGTAAAAATAATAATTTCACACTTGTAACCTTTTCCGTTCATCAGTTGTACTTTCTAAATCTCAATTCCCGTAATCAATCACGTAGCTTTCCTAAGCTATATCTGTTAATAATTTCCAAATAATTCTTTTCACAACCCTTTTCTATGAATAATCACCCGATCACAAGTACGCTAAAGCACAATCCACACCTCGTCGGGACATAACGACCTGGTGATACCCTTTATTACCCGGAAGCATTGGTCTAGGCTCTTTGACTTTGTTGACCATTCCTTGGTCAATATAAGTTGACGGTTTTCCACCAATCAAGGGGTGTAATTAGGTACTGTTCCAAAGTTATCCAAGGGGTGTAATTTGACAATATTGAATAGTATAAGGGCCATAGGTGAAAATTTCTATTTTTGAATGCCCAAGGACTATTCTTGCCATTTTGGAAACTTTAGGAACTAAACTTGTAATTTCTTCAAACTTTTCCCCCAGGGACTAAACTTGAAAACTTATGAACTCCAAGGACCAGTGTTGACTTTTTCTTCCAAAATCCAATGCTCAGGGCCATTTTTGTCAAATTCCAAACTTGAGGGACCATTTATGACAATTTTGCAAACTTTTGCTCCAAGGACTATTTTTGGCATTTGGTGATTCTCCAAGGTGTGTTTTGATATTTTGAGCTCAAAAATGATAATTTTCTTCCTCGACTCTGGCTTTTGATATGATTTCCAAACTCGTGCTCGTTTTTGTCCTTTTTGGCCTGATTTTTGCCATTTCCTGAAATATCCGTTCCTGCACGATCACAAACACAAAAACACAATATCTTTGGCATTTATGGTTAGTTTGTGTCTATTTTGGTCTTAATATGGACAGAAAAAGGTGTGTGAATAAGCACACACCACTAGTACTACCCCTATTGCTGAGAAAATTGGGATGCTTGAAAAACTAACTATTAAGGGGAAAGTTTCTTGTGGATGATGATGGTAAACCTCTTAAAAAGATTGATTTGAAAGAGAAGGAGCAGGATGTTGCTACTAAGCTTAGTATCTCTTCCTCTACGTCTACTTCATCAACCAAGGTGGGCAACCCATTCTCTAAGGCGGGTAATATAGTTGTTTCTGATAGCAATGCCGATGATGTTTTGGAATATCCTAACGAGACAAATTATTTCGGTAGTGAAGGGAATGAGAGGAGTCTTTTGCAGCAATGGAAAGATGGTACATGTGACTATAATGATTACTTTGATGATTGTGGTATATCTGCAGCCCATTTAAAGGTTGTTGCCATCCATGACATTAGACTTGTATAGGTTGTCTTTCCTTTTGTTAGCATAAAGGTTGTTATGTCTTAGTTTATGCTTGGTTTTGTTTTGATTTTCTAGTTGTGTGTAGCTAGTTGGATCATTTATGACGTGTCATGAATGATTTAGTGGCTGTTCAAGCGGCTGCTTGAGGTTAATTTAGTATTTTAGCCACATTCCTTTGTACTTAACTGTTTTTGGAGTAATATATTGTACCCGGTGGAGGCCCTTTACCCAAAAAAAGGATTGCATTCTTGACATCAAGCTGATGAACAGACCAATGTCGAGAAGTAGCCAAACTAAGAACGGTCCGAATAGTTCCCAGTTTAATAATCGAACTAAAAGTCTCATCAACATCAATACCCTCTAACTGCCTACTACCATTCTCTGCAAGACGAGCCTTGTAACGACTAAGAGTTCCATCTACTAAATACTTATGGGGAAACAACTAGATATAACGAACAATATTGGCATTGATGAGTGTGTAAATACTCATCATTTTTGTCTCATTTGAACTGCCAAAACATCTAAAAATACTCAAATATGCATAAAAATACATAAAATATCCCAGGATTGTGTTTTATATGTTTCAGATGCAAAATGTTTAAAAACAAATGAAAAATGAACAAAGTTTGCATAATTGGCAGTTTCAGTCCCTCAACTTTACAAACTTGTCAAATCTAGTCCCTGGTTATTTAAAAACATGAAAAAAATCACCAAAAGTCCTTTTGAATCACAAATAAACATATTTAGTCCTTTGGTGTGAAATTTCATAAAATAACAAGTTTAGTCCCTCAACTTTGCAAAATTGACAAAAATGGTCCCTGGGATGTAAAAACTTTGAAATAAATCAATTTTGGTCCTTGTACTATTCTTCTATGGCAAAAGTGGTTCTTAGATGGAAAGTTTTGGAAAATTATATGATTGGTCCCTGGAGTTTACAGAGTTGGCAGAAATAGTCCCTGGGTGTTCAAAAATGTAAAAAGGAAACTATGGTCCTCATACTATGGAAACTTGGCAGAATACACCCTTGTGATAACCTTGGGAACTTCCCAAGTCCAACCCCCCAACTTTCGGATAAATACAAAATTGGTCCTTGTTACTAATACTAAACCAACCGGACCCTTTGTATTATTATAAACCCAAAACACCAAATCCAATCCAAATCGTGATCCACACCTTCGCCAGGCCCAACTCCACAGCCCAATCCAACCCCACCCTTATTAGTAATACCAAGGTCAACGTTTGACCCTGGGTCAAACCGGTCAACAAACACCCTCTCCACTTGCAGCCTCACACCACCCACTCCATCACTATTACCTAACAAAGACAACCACAATAAATGCACCCCCACCCCCTTTCAAGTTATCAGAGCAAATTGCACCTTCATCCCTTGGCGACAAAAATAATTTAAATGGCCAGGATTAATTGTGATGATCCAATGATCAAAATTGAAGCTGGGAGAGGCTTAGTGGGACCCAAGGAGCTCAGAAACTCAAGTATAAAAGAAGAGGATGAAAGGAGAAGAAGAACAGTCACTTAGTATTAGTTTTAGTTCAAATTTGTGACGCATTAGCTAAATTAATCAATCTTAGTGTAGGTTTTACTTTAAAAACCTGGTACTCAAGCTTTTTAGTGTAATATAAATCTGTTTCAAGTTCCAATTTCATTCTCTTTATAATTTCAGTTTTTGCATTTTTATTTTAAATTTCTCTTTTAAGCTTTAACCATGATCTAAACTAGTATTAACTGTTTCATAAGCTCACTTAAATAGTTTATATCTATAACTAAACATAAAAACATAAAAAAAAAAAAAAGAAAAAAAAAGAAAAAGAAAAATCAGAACAATAAAAAATACCACAGGGTACCTTTGCATTTGATTGGAGGCTTAAGGAAGTTGCCAGTAATGGATATGGCAAGAAGGACTTTTACCTAGCTTGTAGCTGCCCATTTGGGTACCCTTGTTTAGCTAGGGTCTCAAGTGAGTTCAAATTTTCCATTTTTCTTTGATTCTTAGTTCTGTTCTGTAGCATTGCTTTTTTAGTGTTTATATTTGCTTATTATGATTCCTAGGTGATTATTAGTTGTGTTATTGCTTATCTTCATTAGCTTTCTCAATTGCTTTTCTTGTTTTCAATTTTTTTTTATTTTAACTGTCTTGTGGCAATTTTAGTGAATCTCTGTGTATTGTTGTTATTAATAGTAGGTCTGTGCTCAAATAAGCTTGTAATATTATATCTCAATAATTGGGATCATAATTGTGGTTAAAATCTTTGAAATCCACAAAAATCAGTTTTAAAAGGGGTGTTTGGATCTTACTGTTTCACTTATGCTTGATACATGATTATCTAGTGCATATTAAGACAGAATAACCATAAAAACCAGTGAACATTTGTAAACAAAGTCAAAATACCTTTTGATTTAATCTCACTTGTTATCTGTTTAAGGTTTTTAGTTCAAATCTCATCAAATCATTTCACAAGTAGTTGTTTTAGCTTAATTTAGTCTTATTATTGACTAATATATCATAATCAGTGCTTAAATAAAGATAGAGTTTCACAAAAGTCAACTTGGATCATAGTTTCTAAAAGTCAAATTTACACTTATATCAGAAAAACCAAAAATTAGGGGATTTGTTTTGATTTTTGTACTTAGATTGGGCTGAGCTTTTCACAAATCAAAGTCTCTCAGCTCATCTTTCAAAATTTGTGTTCAGCTTATTTTTGAGATTTTTATTGAAGCTTGTGCAAGTGCTTATTTAGCACTGCAGGGCAAGTGCATGCCCTGTGTACCAGGCCTTTGGCCAATTTTCCTTGGCCTTGTGTGACTACACCAGCGGACCCCACACCCTGCCCTTTGCTTATTCTATAGCTTATCAGTCCACTTTTTCAGGCCTAGGTTTAGTTTGGGGTTTAGCTTATTGTATCATACCTGATTAGACCCTCCTTTTAGCCTGTTCTCAGAAACCTACACTGACTCACTCAGTGTTTGACCCCAAGTTCCAAGTCTCACCCTAGCCTCTATAATAAGCCATAAGCCTAGCTTATTGGCTTATTCCAGAGTTGAACAGGTCAACTTCAAGGGTAAAAGCTTACTTTGGACTCCCTTTCACCTCTGTGGACCCCACAGAGGTTCAAATGTCCTTGTGTAAGGCCTGTTTTGGCCTTGTAGTTTGTTAAGTGTTTATTTGGCTTTCAATAGCTTATTCAGTGTGCTTATATGTTTCATTTGGTTTATTTCTAGTTGATATCCATCTGTTTTGGCTTACTTGTTCATTTGATAACTTTTTCAAAAATCCACAAGTCCTAATAAGCTATAAACTCAACTGTTAAGCACAAAAGGGTGCACACAGCTTATTAATAAGCTACGAAACAAGTCTTTTCACAAAACTTGTTTATTTTTAGCTTATAATCAGTTCTCAAAAAGAAAAACCAACAAAAGCTAACTTTAAAAATAGTGATAGCTTCCATTTAATAGGATTTATCTTTTTAATTTTTCTTTTCAGCTTATTATTAAGCACTTCATCATTTTTATATTTTTCGTAATTTTATTTCATTTTAAAGTATTTTCAGTAATTTTCCTAGATTTTTCTCTTTTAATTTAGTAATTATTAGAATTAAAATTAATTTAATTAATAATTAAGTAATATTAGTAATTAAATAGTTTTATTAATTTTTAATCAACAACAGTACCATTTTATATTTTTACTAGGTTTTATAAATCCTTAAGTATTTTTAAAAAATAGTTTCTTAATTTCTACTATTCATTTTCTAATTTTCTTAATTAATTTAGTTAAATTAGATATTAATTAATAAATAAGTAAATAATTAGTAAAATAGTCTGAAAATAATTTTTATAAACTTTTTATAATTTTTTAGGATTCCTGTGATGGTTAATTAGATTTATAAATTTTTCTATAATTTTCTAAGTCATTTGTAATATTATTAGTAATTTAAATTAGTTTAATTAATATAATTAGCATTTAATTAATAAAAAATCCACAAAAAGACAAAAATAGGTATTTGTAGTTTCTAAATTTATTTTTATTCATTTTATAATTTTAAAGATTAATTTGCAATTTTCTAGCTTAAATTTGTAATATAAATCTTTTTAGTTTAAGTTAAATAGTTTTTAAGTAAATAATTAAATAGTTTTTATTTAAATAATTAATATTAAATAATAAAATAATTGACTCCTCCCAAACCAACCAGTCAGCCGTGTGCAGCTGTTAGGCCCACCTGGGAGAAAGTGCAAGTTAATATTGACCGTGGAAGTATAGGGAAATCCCCGGGTCGTTAAGTCCCAACGAGATTGAAATTGTATTTGTAAACGAGTATGAGAGTGAGTGGTACTAAGGACAGTAACAAAGATGATTTGAGGGTTGATTACACTACTAATTACTTGATATTTGGAAAATATGAAATTATAACAGAAATACAGATATAAGCACAAAATCAGATAATCAGATAACAGACAAAGAAAAGTGTTATTTAACAAGTTACAAACTACAGGGGGTAAAAGTGAAACTTTTGCAAACTTAATATTAAAGAAAATGGAAAATGAAATTGAAACTATGAAAATGATTATTATTATAATATTTAATTTTTATTTAATTAATAAAACTAATTAAAATCTAATTTAAAACTTAATTTAAATTAACTAAAAATTACAACTATTACAAATAAACCTAAACACTTATAACAATAATTTCTAAACCTAAATAAGAACTTGAAGAAATTATAAAAAATGAGAATAAATATTTTTGTCTTTTTATGAGTATTTTATTAATTATAAACTATTTAACTTAATTAATCTAATTAAACTATTTTAAATTACTATTATTACTAAATTACCTTAGAAAATTATGATAAAATTTATAAAACTATTTAATTACTACAGGAATACTACAAAATTATAAAAAGTTGTTAAAAATTATATTTAAGCTAATTGATTAATTAATTACTTATTAATTAATTTAAAGCTAATTTAATTAATTTTAATAGGAAAATTAGAAAATGGACAGTGGAAATTATAAAATTATTTTTTAAAAGTCTTAACTACTATATAAAACTTAGGAAAAATATAAAATTCAACTTTAGTTAATTAAAATTAAAGAAATCTATTTAATAACTAATATTACCTATTTAATTATTTAAACTAGTTTTAAATCTAATAAATAGTAAACTGTTTAGGAAAAATCTAAGAAAATTATTTTAACTACTTAAAGGTACTAGGTAAATTATAAAATTATAAAATTGGACAAGTGCTTATTAATAAGCTGAAATGAAAATTAATTAAATAATTTCTATTAAATAGAAGCTATCACTATTTTTATGTTTGCTTTTTTCTGGTTTTTCTTTTATAAAACTACTTAAATACTTAAATTAAGAAACTTTTACAAAGGAAACTACTTTAGAACCTTAAAATAAGCACTGAGAATGCTTATAAGCTTATTCAGTTGACTATGGTTGACCAAACTAAGAAATAAGCTAAGTTGAGGTTATGTGGGGTCCACTATGGTTAAACTAGGTTCACCTAAGTTACTTATACCTATTTAAGTTAGATGTGGTGAGATAAGCTCCTAGGATAAGCTGGAAAACCCAAATAAGCACTTGCTTATTTGGTTTCTGACTCAGAAGTGGGACAAGGTTCCAAGCTGATTTCAGGTGGGGCCCAGTGGTCAAATGGTCAGACCAAGGGTCAAGGGTTCAAGTCTGGTAGGAGGGGGTTGTAAAAACCAAGTTATGAGGTGTGGGACCTACTGGTGTGGGCTACAGCCACCACTAAAGTTGGTGGTGTGGTGGTGGTGAGCTGGTGGAAAGGGTATTGGTATGCCCTGCAGTCCACTTTCAATGAGTGTGGGGTCCACAAAAGTCAAAGGGGGTTCAAACTAAATCTAGGGGTTCAAAGTTAAGGTGATAAGCTACAAATTGAGCTAATAAGCTGCCCTTATGGTTCACTAATAAGCTCTATGTGAGCCCTTGAAATGGTGATCATACACTGAGTGATCAGTGTGGCTTGTTTTACACAGGTCACAAATTTGATCCTAAAAGCTATGCTACAATAAGCTAAAGGCTAAACTAAACCTAGATGTGAAAAGCTGAGGTATTAAGCTATAATTAAGCTGAATCCTAGGATGTGGGGTCCACTGGTAAGCACACTATGATTCTTGGTATTTTGCTTAAAATCTGTGCACAGGGTAATGAGTTGCCCTGCAGGGTACTTTCAGCTTTTGCACAAGCTTAAGAAAAAATCATAAAAATCAAATAAGCTTAGATTCCTAGAGTTTAGGTGGTAGATTATAAGCACAAGAAATTTCAAGCTCTCAATTAGCTTCCTAAATTCTAGAAAAATCTCCCAATATTTGAGAAATCTGAGAACAACACAATTTGACTTTTTAAGTTTTTAAACTAAGTTGACTAAACTGACTTTCTAACTTGATTTTCTGAATGATTATGTTATATTAAGCTATACTAAGACTAAAATAAGCTAAATTACTGACTTATGAGTAGAGTTGATGAGTTATGGACTCAAATTCCACCACAGTTAACTGTGGTGATGGATTGAGTAAGATTTTGACTTTTAGCTTATTGTGGACTTGTTTTCTAGGTTACACTTACTTGTTTTAGCCTAAGTAAGACTATTTAGACCACAAGCAACAACTGAAAATCCTATTTAACCCTTGAACTCAGTTAATCCAAACACTCCTTATAAAACTGAAAATGGTGATTTCCAAAGATTTATACTAATTTAAACCATGAAACTGATTTCAAACTTCATAATATCATATAATAAGATTAAATGAACAAAAATCAACAATAATACAAGCATGAAACTCAGATATGATACTTATACTACTTGACTGTGAGATTTAAGAAAATAAATAACAAGGTATTTCACTAAACAACCTATCAATCTTAAACCATAACTACACTTAAATACATTAATTAAACATAAGAAACACAGAAAATGGCAATGATAATCAAGATTAATAAAGATGCAATACAAAGACAGTTATGAGATTTTTTTTGAAACTTACAATATTGCTTTCTTGCTCAAACCATGAACCAAGAACAATCTTAAAGAATCTCCACAGATTCACTAACCCAAGGCCTTCCAAAATTAACCATGCTCCATTGCTTATTACCAATAGCTTCTCAGTTTGACTTTTGTTGACTTTTTTGATATTTTTGAATTTTGATTACTAAACTGTTTTTAAAGGTTTCTAATAGCTTTTATAAACTATCTAGGAGCTTAAGTGAGCTTAGGAATCCACTACACTTCACAGTAACAACAATTGATCTTTTGAAATTTAAGAAAATTAAACTAAAATTCCATAAGGTTGAACATTCACAGAAACTTGAAATTTATTACTTATAAAGAGTTACAATACACTGAAATAACTTAGAACACTGCTTAGAAGCTTAGGTTTATACTAGAAATTGGAAATTGCATTAAACGACATACACTTTTTATAATTTAACTAGATATCATACTTCTCTTTCCTTTTATAAGCTTCCATTAGGTTTTGGAACACCTTCTGAGCTTTTCCCACTTCATCTGAGCCATCCATTTCTCTGAATTGATCAAGACCGTTTAAATGAAAACTGGCGCCAAAGTCCTCCACGTTAACTTGGGGCCAAAGGTCTTCAATTAAGAATCATTGGAGTGTTGTGTAGGTGTCAGGAGGCAAATGAGAGTTTTTTAAGGACAAGTTGGAGTATTGATGAGGCGAAAAATGATCCGTTTTTAGGGGGTCATTTAAGCCCGAATCCGACTTTATTTGATCAAATATTGCCCTAAATCGTTCCTTTTGTGATTTTAGGTGTTTGGAGAGTGAATTCTGGAAAAGAGGCTATTTTGGACGTTTTTGGAGCATAAAGTGAAGAAAACGGCAAAGTACCAAAAATTCAAGCTGAGGATACAAGGTGACGGCGTCAAGACTTGCCTCTTGACGGCGTCAGACATGGAGAATAATTTACCGTAGCTGGTGACGGCGTCAGATGGAGAGGTGACGGCGTCAAAGTGGCCAAGAATAATTTACCGTGGGTGGTGACGGCGTCACATAGGCCGTCATAAGTGGATCAAGGCCGTCCGAGGAAGTTTATGGCGGCGAGGTGACGGCGTCAGAATTAACTCTTGACGCCGTCAGACTGTTTTTCCTATATATAGTTTTCTAGTTTTTTCATAAAAGGAGAGAAGTTTTGGTGAAACCCTAAAGACGATTTTGGTGCCTCTTTCACAGGTTTTTCAAGGGTTCCAAACCCTTGAGACCTTGCATTGTAATTGAGATAAGTGTACTTTCAATTCAATCAATATGTCTATGTGTTGGTTGTTTATCTCTTGTTCTTGTCTCAATTCCATTATGCTAGGCTAGATCTCTCTTGTGTTTGCTTAGATCTAATGAAACCTAGATGTTGATTATGTGTTGATTACTTGTCTATTCTTGTTTTGAATGAATGATTTATATGTTAGGCTTAAGAAAACTGGCAGATCTCCAAATGGTAACATGCTTGAACGTCTTAAGAAACATGAACCGAGGCGTACTAGGTCTTTATTGGTTGTATTTAATGCATGAGCCACTGTTTACAATCCCTATAGTTGTGCTGGGTCATGGTGTAGGAGGAGATAAGAGCTCATAGAGTTGGGGAGTTATGTATGCCACCCCACGAATGGTATTAAGGAATACAATCCGTCATTCATACAAGTGTAACAAGTAATTAACATGTAAAAGATATCTAGGGAGTAATGAAGTCTAAGTAAACACAATTTCTCCAATTACTGCTCACAACCTTAGTTTAATTTAGTTTAATTTCATTTTTATTATTTTATTTTGATTGCATCTTAGCTTTGGGTTAGTTGAATAGCAACTAATTCCGCCCACTCTTCCAAAACCCGATATTTTAATTGCTTTCATAAAATATAAAAATACAAAAATAATCATCTTTCACCTCTAGAACTATTAATTAGGTTTTCTAATCCTAGCGACACTATTCCTAAGCTGAACGATCAATCCCCCGGTACTTGTCACTATACTATACTACAATGATCAGGTACACTGCCTGGTGGGGGTTGTAAGCTTCTCGGGATCCCTCGAGAGGTAAAGCAAGGTGCGATTCCCACGCATCAAGTATTATGATGAAAACAGAGGTTTAGGAGTGGTTTGGAGTATGAATTGCATTAAATGGGGTGTGGGTTTGTCTGTGAGGTGGAGGTATGAGGTGAGGGGGTAGGTGGTGAGGTGGAAAGGTGAGGAGGTGGTGGTAAACCACCATGGTTTTGGGTTTACAGTGGTGAGGGTGGAGGGTGAACAGTGGTGGTGGTTTTGCCGGTATTTGGATGGTCAAACGGGGTCATACCGTTTTAAATAATCAAAGGGGTGTTGGACTGGGCTTATGTTGGGCTAGGGGTGTGTGTGGGTTGGGTAGTTTAGGTGGGTTGGATTTGTGGATTTTGTTAAATAAATAAAAGGGTCCGGTTTGGTTGTGGTGTACACAAGGACCAATTATGTAATTTGGGTAAAATAGAGGGACTGAATTTATGATTTTCCCAAAGTATTTTCAAGTGCTATTTTTGCCAAATATGATAAACCAAGGACCAATTTATTTATTTTTTTCATTTAAAAATATCCAGGGACCTTTTCTGTAATTTCTCAAACTCCAGGGACCATTATTGTAAATTTGGATTTTTCAGGGACTATGGTTGTAATTTCTCAAAAGTTTATCAAAATTGTTCCATTTTGTCATTCATGCATAGTACAAGGGTATTATTTGTAAATTTCCAAGTTTTGAATACCTAGGGACCATTTCTGTCAATTTTCTAACTTGAGGGGTAAAAGTTGCCAGTTTGTGTAAACTTTCATCCAGGGATCATTTATGAATATTTTTGGTTTCCCAAGGACTTAAATTGACTTTTCATTTATTTTAAACCTTCAGGGACTAGTTTTGACACTTTGTGAAACTTGAGGGACTAAAACTGCCAATTATGCAAACTTTGTACGTTTTTCATTTGTTTTTGCATATTTTGTATTTGAAACATATAAAACACACTTCTAAGATATTTTAAGTATTATGATGCATTTTTTAGTGTTTTTGTATATTTTGGCAGCTCAGATTGGTATAAAATGATGAGTATTTAGACACTCATCAATCCCCCACACTAAACTATTGCTAGTCCCTAGCAATCTATTTGAGAAAAAATTAATGGATTTTAATTCTTTACCAAAAGCCATCACTTCTGGAGTAGCCAGGTGTAAGAACTGTAGCACACCTGATAACCGTGTGATTTTAAGCAAACCACCAGCTGTCAACGGATTTGATTTGTCTTTACCAAAAGCCGTTTGCTTCTGGACTAGCCAACATCTTGGTGAGCTGATTACCAATTATGGTTTTTCCACGGCCTTTACCACAAGCCATAATCTTGCGGGCTAGCCAACTCATTCGCTTTAAGGGATATGGGGAGCTGAGGAACCATACAATTTTTTGGCAAATTGCAAGCCATCAACGGTTTTGAGATGTCTTTACCAAGAGCCGTTTGCTCCTGGACTAGCCAATCCTGTTGTGGGTTAGACATGGAGGATTGATACCATTATTTGCATTTTTAAGTGTGAAAAAACTGGTAATTTTGATCAAATGGGGGTTCTTGATGGAACATGTGTTTTGCATTCGTGAGAACGCTCCCCCACACTTAGAACTGAATATTGCCCTCAATATTCACAGTACTTGGTGTCCCACCAAGACTTAGAATGTAAGGAGGCAATACTATTAACCTTTTTATTTTACTCTATTTACATACAAACTCACTTTTTTCTTTTTATTTGTCTTATACCATTTTTTTTTTTTTTTTTTTTTTTTTTTGAAAAAATATTTTACATATGTACAACATGTGGTTCGTCTCCCCCACACTAGGGTGTTAGAAAGGGATGAGAAGACAGAAATATGGGTGACGACCCATATTGCTACTGTTTTTGATTACCGAGTCGCTAGCTTGACTCGACCTCGAATTGAATTGTCCATGAGGTAGCTTGTTTTTGATTCCCGAGTCACTAGCTTGACTCGACCCCGAATTAAAATTGTCCTTGGGGAAACTTGTTTTTGTTAACCGAGTCTCTAGCTTGACTCGACCCCGAATTTATTTGTGCATGGGGTAAGTTTGAAGATCCGGGACAACCATTGGTTGTATGTCCCCTCCAAAATAGTGTTTTAAACGATGACCATTTACTTTAAAATTGGGACCGTCGGGTTGCAATAACTCAACAGTTCCATATGGGTATACTTTGGTTATAGTAAATGGTCCAGACCAACGGGTTTTTAGTTTTCCCGAGAAAATTTTTAACCTTGAATTGAAAAGAAGAACTCTGTCACCAACGTTGAAAACGCGGTTCTTAATTTTAGAGTCATGTATCTTTTTAGTCTTTTCTTTATAGATTAAAGAATTTTCATAAGCTTGATCACGTAATTCATTTAGTTCGTTTAGTTGAACTTTACGGTGATCACCCGCTGTCTGAAGGTCGAAATTTGCATGTTTTAAGGCCCAATAGGCCTTATGTTCTAATTCGATCGGAAGATGACATGCTTTCCCGTACACTAGCTTATATGGAGTACACCCGATGGGTGTTTTGTAAGCAGTGCGGAAAGCCCATAATGCATCGTCCAGCTTATCCGACCAAGAGGCACGGTTTTCACCAACCGTCCTCTCGAGAATTCTCTTAATACCACGATTTGAGACCTCCACCTGCCCACTTGTTTGGGGGTGGTATGCTGTAGAAAGACGGTGAGTTACACCATATTTCAGCATTACTCTCGCAAATTGTTCATTGCAAAAGTGAGTACCACGATCACTGATAATGGCACGAGGAGTCTCGAATCTGGCAAAGAGAGATTTTAAAAATTTAACACCTACTCGGGCATCATTGGTGGGTAAGGCTTTTGCCTCAACCCATTTTGACAGATAGTCGACAGCCACGAGTATATACTTATTCCCTCGTGAAGACGGGAATGGCCCCATAAAATCAATGCCCCACATATCAAATATTTCACAGACTTGGATGGCGTTTTGTGGCATCTCATTCTTTTTAGAAATATTTCCGCGATGCTGGCAAGCCTCACAGGTTTTGATAAGTTCATGGGCATCTTTATAGATCGTGGGCCAAAAGAATCCTGAATCAAACACCTTTTTTGCGGTGTAGTTTGGGTTATGATGTCCCCCCGTGGGTCCATCATGACAAGCTTTAAGAATTTCCATGGCTTCTTGGCCATGGACACACCGTCGGATGACTTGATCCGCACATATTTTGAACAAGTAGGGGTCGTCCCAGAAATAATGTTTCACATCTTTAAAGAATTTTCTTTTCTGTTGGGACGACATCCCTTTCACAACGAAATTTCCCGCACGGTAATTTGCAAAGTCGGCAAACCATGGGGTGGTGGTATCATCCCGGTTAGAGATGAGATTTAGAGTCTCCAGAGGAAAAGTTTCATTAATTTCTTTTCTCTCGTGAATATCCTGATGAGGATTTTCTAACCGGGATAAGTGATCAGCTGCAAGGTTTTCTGCTCCTTTTTTATCTCTTATGAGAATATCGAATTCCTGGAGGAGCAGGACCCAACGGAGTAGTCTTGGCTTTGCATCCTGTTTAGTGAACAGGTATTTCAGAGCCGAATGATCCGTATATACCACGCTTTTGTTTAAGATCAAGTAAGACCGAAATTTTTCAAAGGCATATACCACAGCTAATAATTCTTTTTCTGTGGTGGTATAGTGTGTTTGAGCCTCATTCATGGTCTTACTTGCGTAGTGTATTGGCTGGAAATGTTTGGTTTTGCGTTGCCCCAGAACTGCACCAATAGCATAACCGCTAGCATCGCACATAAGTTCAAAGGGTAAGTCCCAGTCGGGGGCAACAAGGATTGGTGCCTCAGTAAGCCTTTTCTTTAAAATTTCAAAAGCTTCGATGCACTCGGGGGAAAAGATAAAAGGAGCATCCTTTTCAAGAAGATGAGTCATAGGCCGGGCTATTTTGGAGAAATCTTGAATGAATCTCCGATAGAACCCGGCATGTCCGAGAAAACTCCTTATTCCTTTAACAGTGGTGGGATGAGGCAGTTTAGCAATAACATCAATTTTGGCCTTATCGACCTCAATCCCACTTTTTGAAATTTTATGGCCGAGGACAATGCCCTCTTTAACCATAAAATGGCTCTTCTCCCAGTTTAGACAAAGATTAGTGTTTTCACAACGTTGAAGCATTTTTTCTAAGTGGGAAAGGCACGAGTCGAAAGAATTCCCGATGACTGAGAAGTCATCCATGAATACCTCCAAGGTTTTTCCAATCATGTCATGGAAAATAGTCATCATGCTCCTTTGGAAAGTGCCTGGTGCATTGCATAACCCAAAAGGCATGCGGCGATAGGCAAATGTCCCGTAAGGGCATGTGAAGGTAGTCTTATCTTGATCCTGTGGATCAATGGGAATTTCGAAGTAACCCGAGAAGCCGTCAAGGAAACAATAGTACTCGTTTCCCGCTAGTCTTTCGAGCATTTGGTCCATAAAGGGCAGAGGAAAATGGTCTTTGCGGGTGGCTTCGTTAAGCTTTATGTAATCAATACATACTCGCCACCCTGTAACCAAACGAGTTGGTATTAACTCGTTGTCCTCATTTGTGATAACCGTGATGCCACCCTTCTTTGGAACACAATGTATTGGGCTTACCCAAGGACTATCAGATATAGGATAAATCAATCCCGCATCAAGAAGTTTGATAACTTCAGCTTTTATAACTTCGTGGATTTTTGGATTTACCCTTCTTTGATGCTGCACAGTAGGTTTAAAGTCCTCTTCCATTAGGATTTTGTGTGTACAAAAATCCGGGTTTATACCCTTTATGTCTGAGAGCTTCCAAGCAATTGCTTGCTTGTGGGACTTTAAAACCTTGAGCAGCGCGGTTTTCTCCTCATCCTTTAAGTCTTTTGCAATAATGACTGGTAACTTATCGTTACCTTCCAAGAATGCATATTCTAGATGAGGAGGCAGGTCCTTAAGTTCAACCTCGGGGAAGTCATCATTTTTCTCAACATATTTGACTTCCACCTTATGAAGTTGTGGAGGTAGAACAGGAATGGGAAAAGGATCTTTGTTCAATAACTTCTCAAGGAGAAGTATATCCCCCTCCGGGTCAATCTCTTGGTTATCAATTCCTTCGGGAACTGAATCACTTTGGAGAAAGGCCTCTAATTCCTCAAGGAGAAAATCACTTCCCTCAAACGGAGTGAGGGAAGGAAAAGAATTGGCGATTATGGGATCAGAAGAAGTAGTGGGATTGCCACTCGGAAAATTATCAGCGAATCCAATGAATTCTTGAGCATACTCCTCGGATGCAATGTCAATGACATCAATTCGGTTGACCGAATCAGCATTATAATTCGAGGAGTATCTCGAGGTTTGATCAAGGTTGAACGTTATCGCTTCATTGCCAACTCGTAACGTAATTTCCTCATCGAAAACATCGATTAATGCACGTCCCGTTCTTAAGAATCCCCTCCCAAGAATGAGAGGAACTCTTGGATCTGCATCGAAATCAACAACGACAAAGTCTGCCGGAAAATTGAACTGTCCCACTCTCACAAATACGTCCTCGGCAATACCGAGGGGACGTGAAATTGAACGGTCTGCAAGCTCGAGAGTCATGCATGTGGGACTAAGTGCCTGAAGAGAAAGCTTTTTCCAAACTGAGTGAGGCATTAAGTTGATGCTTGCACCAAGATCGGCCAAGGCAAAACATTCAACCATACCCGGGAAAGTACATGGTATTAGGAATCTCCCGGGGTCTCCTAGCTTCACGGAAAGCTTTTTCAATAGAACCGCAGAGCAGTTCTCATTGAGTGGAGTTCGTGCCATTTCAAACATTTTTTCTTTATTGCTCAACAGGTTTTTGATTGTCGATGTGAATTTGGGCATTAAAAGAAGAGCATCCGCGAAGCTAATATCGAAGTGTAGTTCTTGGAAAATTTGAAAGAATTTTTCCATCTGATGATTAGCTTTTTCACGGAGCTTTTGGTCTTGCAATCGTGAGGGATATGGAATTGTTGTTTTTGGGTTGGCTTTTGGATATTCTACAGGACCTTTGGTAGTTTCAAACACGACTCTTTTAGTGGGAGTCGGGACCGGGATAACTGGAGGAGGGATGTCATTGGTACCTCCGTTATTATTAGGAAGTACCGTATCCGTAGTATCCTCAGTTTCACATTCCTCTACAGGGATAGGAGATGAGGTAGAGGGAGCTGTAGGTCCTTGGTAAGAAACTCCACTTCTTGTGGTGATCGCCTTTACCTCGCCCCTCGGATTAGCGATCGTGTTGCTAGGTAAAGTTGTACCTGAGCCCGAGGGTCGATCATTTAAAGACTTCTAGAAATTAGACATTTGACTAACCAGCATTCTGTTCAGTTCTTCTTGGGATTTCATAAACTGTTTTAATAACTCATCATGTGATGGTCCAGTTGGAACAATGGCTTGATTTTGGTTTGGAAAATTTTGAGCCCGATTGTTCTGGAAATTCCCATGTTGCTGATTGTTGTTACCTTGGAAGTGGTTTTGTTGTTGAAAATTACCCTGTGGGTAATTGTTCTGACCTTGATTACTGTTATAGTTCCCTTGGTTCTGATTTTGGTTAAACTGATTTTGACTAGAGATGAAATTCCCTTGGTTGTTATAACCTTGGTTCATTCGATTCTGGTTCTGATTCTGGTTAAAATTCTGGTTCCTGTTTTGAGGCTGATTAAACCCTGGTGGTCCGATATAGTTATTAAATCGATAGCTCAAAAGGTTTCGATCCCCTTGCGGTTGGTAAGAATTACCTCCCGTGTTATAGGAACCTTGAGCTGCAGACACGTTTTCACGAGAAAAGCCACCGGAAGCTGGGCAATCTGTGTACGTATGTGGACCACCACAAGTTTCACAACTTGGGTTAACAGTTTTGACTTGATTAGGATTATTCTGATGGATACGCAAAACTGCTGTAGACAAATCATCCAGCCTTTTAGCTAGGATTGATATTTCATTGCTTGCCGGAGTGTCTGACTTAAATGAGTCGTTCCTCTCAGAAGAGGAGTCCCAAAAATTATGATGGGCAGTCATGTTTTCTATTAAGTCGTAGCACTCTTCAGGGGTCCTTTTCATAAAGGTGCCCCCAGCAGCAGCATTGATGGTGTCACGATGACGGAGTGTCAAACCATTATAAAAGGTATCAATAATGGTGACAAGAAGCATGTTATGATTGGGACACTTATCAATGGCAAGTTTTTAGCGTTCCCATGCCTCAAATAAGGACTCTTCGGGAAGCTGTCTGAAGTTGCTGATATCATTCCTGAGCTTTGTGACCATAGATGGTGGAAAGTATTTGGCCAGAAATTTAGTGATCATCTCATCAAAAGTGTGGATCGAATTCTTTGGAAGTCGGTCGAACCATGAAGTCGCATGATGAGTGAGAGAATAGGGGAACAAGTATAAACGCAGGCTGTCTTCGGCGACGCCATGTTGTTTCAAGCTTTGGGTGACAGTTAAAAATTTGTCGAGATGCCTGTTGGCATCGTCACCTGGCAATCCGTGGAACTGGCACGTATTCTGGATCTGTTGTATCATGTGGTGTTTTAATCCAAAATCTGTGGCTCCAATAGTGAGTGGTGCAATTGGTCCACCCCTCCCTTGCATGGTAGGTTGACACAGTTCCTCCATAGTTCGGGTGTCAGGAACTGGTTCATCCTTGGGAAGGAATGGGGGCTCGTCGTTCATTTTTATTGTGTGTTCTTTTTCAACAATACGTAACTCGGGTACGTTTTTCTTCTTTTTATTCTTTGCTTGTGAACGAGTGCGCATGCACAAAAATTAGTTTTCAACACAAGATCGAGGCAAAACTACAGTGAACTTAAACCCAATAATCACAAATGAACAGCTCCTTTAAAAAAGGTACACTATCCACAAGGATACAATGGTAAGTTTTGAATCTTAGGTTTGGGAACTTATTATGTTCACACCCCCAGTTGGTAGGTGTTCTGCCTTGTTTGCGGTGGTAAACTTTTATGTAATTATATTCACAGTAAAATATTTTTGGCTTTTCGTGTATGGGTGAAAAAAACTTGGACAATATTTTTGAAACTGATTCGTTAACCGAAATTGTTCCTTTAAGATTACTCGCAGGCTGGCGGGAGGAAATAAATGGATCCCTCTTAAGTTCGCAATTTAATGTCAGAACTTACCTTAAACCAACTGTATAGGTTGTAATCGTAAAGATACGAAGTAATTTAACTTCACAGTTTGTTTTGTTGTTTATGATTTGTTTGGTGTTGTTAACACTTCAGGAGAAATGTTAATGAACGTTTTCAGATATGATTTTGATTTTTCTTAAAAATTTACAAAGTGGTGATAGTTGTACAGGAGGGTTTTTTGAAAACCACTAAACTTTTACCGTTTTGAAATACGCAACAACCTCCCCGGCAGCGGCGCCAAATTTTGACTCCTCCCAAACCAACCAGTCAGTCGTGTGCAGCTGTTAGGCCCACCTGGGAGAAAGTGCAAGTTAATATTGACCGTGGAAGTATAGGGAAATCCCCGGGTCGCTAAGTCCCAACGAGATTGAAATTGTATTTGTAAACGAGTATGAGAGTGAGTGGTACTGAGGACAGTAACAAAGATGATTTGAGGGTTGATTACACTACTGATTACTTGATATTTGGAAAATATGAAATTATAACAGAAATACAGATATAAGCACAAAATCAGATAATCAGATAACAGACAAAGAAAAGTGGTATTTAACAAGTTACAAACTACAGGGGGTAAAAGTAAAACTTTTGCAAACTTAATATTAAAGAAAATGGAAAATGAAATTGAAACTATGAAAATGATTATTATTATAATATTTAATTTTTATTTAATTAATAAAACTAATTAAAATCTAATTTAAAACTTAATTTAAATTAACTAAAAATTACAACTATTACAAATAAACCTAAACACTTATAACAATAATTTCTAAACCTAAATAAGAACTTGAAGAAAGTATAAAAAAATGAGAATAAATATTTTTGTCTTTTTATGAGTATTTTATTAATTATAAACTATTTAACTTAATTAATCTAATTAAACTATTTTAAATTACTATTATTACTAAATTACCTTAGAAAATTATGATAAAATTTATAAAACTATTTAATTACTACAGGAATACTACAAAATTATAAAAAGTTGCTAAAAATTATATTTAAGCTAATTGATTAATTAATTACTTATTAATTAATTTAAAGCTAATTTAATTAATTTAAATAGGAAAATTAAAAAATGGACAGTGGAAATTATAAAATTATTTTTTAAAAGTCTTAACTACTATATAAAACTTAGGAAAAATATAAAATTCTACTTTAGTTAATTAAAATTAAAGAAATCTATTTAATAACTAATATTACCTATTTAATTATTTAAACTAGTTTTAAATCTAATAAATAGTAAACTGCTTAGGAAAAATCTAAGAAAATTATTTAACTACTTAAAGGTACTAGGTAAATTATAAAATTATAAAATTGGACAAGTGCTTATTAATAAGCTGAAATGAAAATTAATTAGATAATTTCTATTAAATAGAAGCTATCACTATTTTTATGTTTGCTTTTTTCTGGTTTTTCTTTTATAAAACTACTTAAATACTTAAATTAAGAAACTTTTACAAAGGAAACTACTTTAGAACCTTAAAATAAGCACTGAGAATGCTTATAAGCTTATTCAGTTGACTATGGTTGACCAAACTAAGAAATAAGCTAAGTTGAGGTTATGTGGGGTCCACTATGGTTAAAATAGGTTCACCTAAGTTACTTATACCTATTTAAGCTAGATGTGGTGAGATAAGCTCCTAGGATAAGCTGGAAAACCCAAATAAGCACTTGCTTATTTGGTTTCTGACTCAGAAGTGGGACAAGGTTCCAAGCTGATTTCAGGTGGGGCCCAGTGGTCAAATGGTCAGACCAAGGGTCAAGGGTTCAAGTCTGGTAGGAGGGGGGTTGTAAAAACCAAGTTATGAGGTGTGGGACCTACTGGTGTGGGCTACAGCCACCACTAAAGTTGGTGGTGTGGTGGTGGTGAGCTGGTGCAAAGGGTATTGGTATGCCCTGCAGTCCACTTTCAATGAGTGTGGGGTCCACAAAAGTGAAAGGGGGTTCAAACTAAATCTTGGGGTTCAAAGTTAAGGTGATAAGCTACAAATTGAGCTAATAAGCTGCCCTTATGGTTCACTAATAAGCTCAATGTGAGCCCTTGAAATGGTGATCATACACTGAGTGATCAGTGTGGCTTGTTTTACACAGGTCACAAATTTGATCCTAAAAGCTATGCTACAATAAGCTAAAGGCTAAACTAAACCTAGATGTGAAAAGCTGAGGTATTAAGCTATAATTAAGCTGAATCCTAGGATGTGGGGTCCACTGGTAAGCACACTATGATTCTTGGTATTTTGCTTAAAATCTGTGCACAGGGTAATGAGTTGCCCTGCAGGGTACTTTCAGCTTTTGCACAAGCTTAAGAAAAAATCTTAAAAATCAAATAAGCTTAGATTCCTAGAGTTTAGGTGGTAGATTATAAGCACAAGAAATTTCAAGCTCTCAATTAGCTTCCTAAATTCTAGAAAAATCTCCCAATATTTGAGAAATCTGAGAACAACACAATTTGACTTTTTAAGTTTTTAAACTAAGTTGACTAAACTGACTTTCTAACTTGATTTTCTGAATGATTATGTTATATTAAGCTATACTAAGACTAAAATAAGCTAAATTACTGACTTATGAGTAGAGTTGATGAGTTATGGACTCAAATTCCACCATAGTTAACTGTGGTGATGGATTGAGTAAGATTTTGACTTTTAGCTTATTGTGGACTTGTTTTCTAGGTTACACTTACTTGTTTTAGCCTAAGTAAGACTATTTAGACCACAAGCAACAACTGAAAATCCTATTTAACCCTTGAACTCAGTTAATCCAAACACTCCTTATAAAACTGAAAATGGTGATTTCCAAAGATTTATACTAATTTAAACCATGAAACTGATTTCAAACTTCATAATATCATATAATAAGATTAAATGAACAAAAATCAACAATAATACAAGCATGAAACTCAGATATGATACTTATACTAGTTGACTGTGAGATTTAAGAAAATAAATAACAAGTTATTTCGCTAAACAACCTATCAATCTTAAACCATAACTACACTTAAATACATTAATTAAACATAAGAAACACAGAAAATGGCAATGATAATCAAGATTAATAAAGATGCAATACAAAGACAGTTATGAGATTTTTTTTGAAACTTACAATATTGCTTTCTTGCTCAAACCATGAACCAAGAACAATCTTAAAGAATCTCCACAGATTCACTAACCCAAGGCCTTCCAAAATTAACCATGCTCCATTGCTTATTACCAATAGCTTCTCAGTTTGACTTTTGTTGACTTTTTTGATATTTTTGAATTTTGATTACTAAACTGTTTTTAAAGGTTTCTAATAGCTTTTATAAACTATCTAGGAGCTTAAGTGAGCTTAGGAATCCACTACACTTCACAGTAACAACAATTGATCTTTTGAAATTTAAGAAAATTAAACTAAAATTGCATAAGATTGAACATTCACAGAAACTTGAAATTTATTACTTATAAAGAGTTACAATACACTGAAATAACTTAGAACACTGCTTAGAAGCTTAGGTTTATACTAGAAATTGGAAATTGCATTAAACGACATACACTTTTTATAATTTAACTAGATATCATACTTCTCTTTCCTTTTATAAGCTTCCATTAGGTTTTGGAACACCTTCTGAGCTTTTCCCACTTCATCTGAGCCATCCATTTCTCTGAATTGATCAAGACCGTTTAAATGAAAACTGGCGCCAAAGTCCTCCACGTTAACTTGGGGCCAAAGGTCTTCAATTAAGAATCATTGGAGTGTTGTGGACGTTTCAGGAGGCAAATGAGAGTGTTTTAAGGACAAGTTGGAGTATTATGATGAAAACAGAGGTTTAGGAGTGGTTTGGAGTATGAATTGCATTAAATGGGGTGTGGGTTTGTCTGTGAGGTGGAGGTATGAGGTGAGGGGGTAGGTGGTGAGGTGGAAAGGTGAGGAGGTGGTGGTAAACCACCATGGTTTTGGGTTTACAGTGGTGAGGGTGGAGGGTGAACAGTGGTGGTGGTTTTGCCGGTATTTGGATGGTCAAACGGGGTCAAACCGTTTTAAATAATCAAAGGGGTGTTGGACTGGGCTTATGTTGGGCTAGGGGTGTGTGTGGGTTGGGTAGTTTAGGTGGGTTGGATTTGTGGATTTTGTTAAATAAATAAAAGGGTCCGGTTTGGTTGTGGTGTACACAAGGACCAATTATGTAATTTGGGTAAAATAGAGGGACTGAATTTATGATTTTCCCAAAGTATTTTCAAGTGCTATTTTTGCCAAATATGATAAACCAAGGACCAATTTATTTATTTTTTTCATTTAAAAATATCCAGGGACCTTTTCTGTAATTTCTCAAACTCCAGGGACCATTATTGTAAATTTGGATTTTTCAGGGACTATGGTCGTAATTTCTCAAAAGTTTATCAAAATTGTTCCATTTTGTCATTCATGCATAGTACAAGGGTATTATTTGTAAATTTCCAAGTTTTGAATACCCAGGGACCATTTCTGTCAATTTTGTAACTTGAGGGGTAAAAGTTGCCAGTTTGTGTAAACTTTCATCCAGGGATCATTTATGAATATTTTTGGTTTCCCAAGGACTTAAGTTGACTTTTCATTTATTTTAAACCTTCAGGGACTAGTTTTGACACTTTGTGAAACTTGAGGGACTGAAACTGCCAATTATGCAAACTTTGTACGTTTTTCATTTGTTTTTGCATATTTTGTATTTGAAATATATAAAACACACTTGTAAGATATTTTAAGTATTATGATGCATTTTTGAGTGTTTTTTTATGTTTTGGCAGCTCAGATTGGTATAAAATGATTAGTATTTAGACACTCATCAATAATTAAAAAAAAATCTTTTTAATTTAAATTTCTTTTAATATTAAGTTTTTAAAATTTTCATTTGCACCCCCTATAGTTGTAAATTGTTTAAAACTCACCTTTTCTTCTATCTGTAATCAAATCTGATTCCTAATTTGTGTACGTGTATTCATATTTGTGTTTCTGTAATCGTTAATACTGTTTCAGTTGTTCAAATACCAAGTAATCAGTAGCATAATCAATTCCAAATCATCTTTCGTTACTGTCCTCCATACCACTCATTCCCACAAACGTTTACAAACACCATTTCAATCTCGTCTTGACATAACAACCCGGGGAAATTCTATACTATCCACGGAGCATTCACCTTAGACTGTTTGACTTTGTTGACCAATTTCTTTGGTCAATATTATCTGACCGTTTAGGGTTAATCAAAATTTGGCGTCGTTGTCGGGGAGGTTGTTGCGTGTTTTAAAAACGTTTTAAGCTTAGTGGTTTTCAAAACCCTCCGTGTACAAATTTCACCACTTTTGTAAAAAGTTTTTGTAAAAATCTAAATCGTATTAAAAAAGTTAATTAACACTTTTCCTAAAGTGTTAACAACACCAAAAAAGAAATCAAAAACTACAAAACAATCGTGAAGTTAAATTACTTCGGTTTCTTTAAGATTACAACCTACACAGGTGGAATACGGAAATTGCGAACTGAAGAGAGATCCATTCTTCTCTCCCGCCACCCTGCGTGTAATTTTAAAGAAAACGATTTCGGTTAACGAATCGATACCAAAACTATTTCCAAAAGTTTTCTTCACACACACCCGAAAAAGCCCAAAAAACAATTTTTATGTTAATAATAAATTCATAAAATCTTACCACCAGAAACCAAGGCAGAACACCTACCAACTGGGGGTGTGAACATAATAAGTTCCCAAACATAAGATTAAAACTTGCCATTGTATCCCTGTGAGTGGTGTACCTTTTTCAAAGAAGCCATTCACTTGTGATTATTTGTTTAAGTTCCCTGTTGTTTTGTCTCGATCTTGTTTTGAAAAACTGTTTTTAGTGCATGCGCACTCGTTCACAAACATAGCGTAAAAGTCAGAAAAATGTACCCGAGCTACGTACTGTTATTGAAGAACCAAAAACAGAAATGGACGACGGGCCACCACCACCGCCTGACCCTCCCAAGGATGAAACAGCTCCCGATCTCCGAACGATGGAGGAGTTGTGTCAGCCTACCATGCAAGGGAGGGGCGGACCTATTGCACCACTCACTATTGAGGCTACGGACTTTGGCCTCAAGTACCACATGATCCAACAAGTCCATAATTCATGTCAGTTTCACGGATTACCGGGTGACGATGCTAACAAGCATCTTGACAAATTTTTGACTGTCACCCAAAGCATGAAACAAAATGGCGTCACCGAAGACGGCCTTCGTTTGTATCTCTTCCCCTATTCTCTCACTCATCATGCTACTGCCTGGTTCGATCGTCTTCCTAAGAATTTGATCCACACTTTTGATGAGATGGTTACCAAATTCTTGGGTAAATACTTTCCACCATCCATGGTCACTAAACTGAGAAATGATATCAGCAACTTCAGACAGCGTCCTGACGAGTCCTTATTTAAGGCATGGGAACGCTATAAGCTTTCAATTGATCGATGTCCAAATCACAATATGCTTCTTGTCACCATTATAGATACCTTCTACAATGGTTTGACACTTCGTCATCGTGACACCATCAATGCTGCTGCTGGGGGCACCTTTATGAAATAGACCCCCGAAGAGTGTTATGATCTGATCGAAAACATGACTGCCCATCATAATTTCTGGGATTCCTCAGCCGAGAGGAATGACTCGTCATGTAAATCTGACACTCCAGCAAATAATGATATAGCTGTCCTTGCTAAAAAACTTGATGATTTGTCCACTGCAGTATTACGTATACATCAGTCTAGTCAAAATCATCATGTCAAAGTTGTCAACCCAAGTTGTGAAACTTGTGGTGGTCCTCACCCGTACACTGATGTCCAGTTTCCGGTGGCTTCACTCCTGAGAATGTGTACGTAGCTCAAGGTTCCTATAACGCGGGAGGTAATTCCTACCAACCACAAGGGGACCGTAATCTGTTGAGCTATCGTTCTAATAACTACCTTGGACCACCCGGGTTTAATCAGTCTCAAAATCAAAACCAAAACCGGAATCAAAATTTTAATCAAAACCGAATGAACCAAGGTTTTCAAAACCAAGGGAATTTCCATTCCGGTCACAATCAGGCTTTTCAAAACCAAGGAAATTTTAACCGTAATCAAGGTCATGGTAATTTTAATCTGGGTAATAATTTCCAACAGGGTAATTTTCACCAAGGAAACAATTTTCAGGGTCATAATAATCAGAATCAATGGAATTTTCAAAACAACCGTGCTCAAAATGTTCCTAATCAAAATCAAGCCATTGTTCCAACTGGACCGTCATCCGGTGAGTTGTTGAAACAGTTTATGAAATCCCAAGAAGAAATGAATAAATTGTTGGTCAGCCAGATTTATGAACTTAAGAAGTCTTTAAATGATCGACCCTCGAGCTCAGGTACACTACCGAGCAACACAATCGCTAACCCGAGGGGCGATGTTAAGGCGATCACGACCCGAAGTGGAGTTTCTTATAAAGGACCCACGGTCCCGTCTACCTCTTCTCCTGTTCAGGTAGAGGAACGTGAAACTGAGGACACAATGGATACGGTACTTCCTACTAATAACGGAGGTACCACTGACATCCCCCCTCCAGTTATCCCGGTCCCGACCCGCAAAACTGGGGTCGTATTGAACCTCTTGAGACCTCCGTTGAAAATTCAAAACAAAACCCGAAACCGTCAATTTTGTATCCATCACGTTTACAAGATCAAAAGCTCTGTGAAAAAGCAAATCATCAAATGAAAAAAATTTCCAAATTTTTCAATATCTCCATTTTGATATCAGCTTCGCGGATGCTATCCTCTTAATGCCTAAATTTGCATCCACAATCAAAAATCTGTTAAATAACAAGGAAAAACTGTTCGAGATGGCAAAAACTCCCCTAAATGAAAACTGCTCTGCGGTTTTGTTGAAACAGCTTCCCGAGAAGTTGGGAGATCCCAAGACATTTCTCATTCCATGTATATTCCCGGGAATGGTTGAATGCTTTGCCTTGGCCGATTTTGGTGCCAGCATCAACCTAATGCCTTACTCGGTATGGAAGAAACTCTCTCTTCCATAACTCACTTCCACCTGCATGACTCTCGAGCTTGCAGACCGTTCGATATCTCGTCCCCTCGGTATTGCCGAGGATGTATTTGTCAATGTGGGAAAGTTCCATTTTCTGGCAGACTTCGTGATTGTTGATTTCGATGCAGACCCAAGGGTTCCCCTCATTCTTGGACGGGGGTTCCTCAGGACGGGTCGTGCTCTGATCGATGTATTCGATGAGGAAATCACATTACGTGTTGGTTTCGAAGCCATAACCTTCAATCTTGATCAAACCTCGAGATACTCCTCGAATTATGATTCCAAATCTGTTAACCGCATCGATGTCATCGATGTTGCTACAGAGGAGTACTTTTAAGAAATTCTTGGTTTCGATGATGATTCTTTGAGTGGCAATCCCACTCCCTCCTCTCATCCCATCATTGCTAATTATACTCCTTCCCTCACTCCGTTTGAGGGAAGTGACTTCGTCTTGGAGGAAATAGAGGCCTTTCTCCGAAGTGACTCAGTTCCCAAAGGAATTGATAACCAGGAGATTGACCCGGACAGGGATATACTTCCCCTTGAGAAGTTGCTCAATCAAGATCCCTCCCACCCTCTCATTCTTTCACAATCACTTCCTAAGGAGGAAATCAAAAATGTTGAGAAAACTAAAGATTTCCCCGAGGTTGAGCTTAAGGACTTACCTCCCTATCTTGAATATGCATTCTTGGAGGGTAATGATAAATTACCCGTCATTATTGCAAAAGATTTAAAAGATGAGGAGAAAGCTGCTCTCATAAAGGTTTTAAAATCTCACAAACAAGCAATTGCTTGGAAACTCTCCGACATCAAGGGTATCAACCCTGAATTCTGTACCCATAAAATCCTAATGGAGGATGATTTCAAACCATCAGTCCAACAACAGAGATGGGTTAACCCCAAAATACATGAAGTTATTAAACAAGAAGTTCTCAAACTTCTTGATGCCGGGTTAATTTACCCCATCTCTGATAGTCCTTGGGTTAGCCCAATACATTGTGTTCCAAAAAAGGGTGGCATAACTGTTGTCACAAACGAAGAAAACAAGTTGATTCCAACTCGGCTGGTTACGGGATGGCGAGTATGCATTGACTATCGTAAGTTAAATGATGCCACCCGTAAAGACCATTTTCCTCTGCCCTTTATGGATCAAACGCTCGAGAGACTAGCGGGGAATGAGTATTATTGTTTCCTCGATGGTTTCTCGGGTTATTTCCAAATCCCAATTGATCCACAGGATCAAGAGAAAACTACCTTCACATGCCCTTACGGAACTTTTTCCTACAGACGTATGCCTTTCGGCTTATGTAATGCTCCTGGCACGTTCCAAAGGTGCATGATGTCAATATTTTCCGACATGATCGGAAAAACCATGGAGGTGTTTATGGGTGACTTTTCAGTCATCGGGAATTCATTTCAGTCTTGTCTCTCCCACTTGGAAAATATGCTTAAACGTTGTGAAGACACAAACTTGTGTCTCAACTGGGAGAAGAGCCATTTTATGGTTAAAGAGGGCATTGTCCTCGGCCATAAAATTTCAAAAAACGGGATCTAGGTTGACAGATCCAAAGTTGATGTCATAGCTAAATTACCTCATCCCACTACCGTCAAAGGTATTAGGAGCTTTTTGGGTCACGCCGGCTTCTATCGTAGGTTTATTCAAGATTTCTCCAAAATCGCCAGGCCTATGACCCATCTCCTCGAGAAGGATGCTCCTTTTATCTTCTCACCTGAGTGCATCGAAGCTTTTGAAACTTTGAAGACAAAGCTTACTGAGGCACCGATTCTTGTTGCCCCCGATTGGGACCTACCTTTTGAGCTTTGATAAGGCGAAAAATGAACCACTTTTAGGGGGTCATTTAAGCCCGAATCCGAATTTATTTGATCAAATATTGCCCTAAATCGTTCCTTTTGTGATTTTAGGTACTTGGAGAGTGAATTCTGGAAAAGAAGCCATTTTGGACGTTTTTGGAGCATAAAAGTGAAGAAAACGGCAAAGTCTCAATTTTCCATGCTGGGAACAGTAGGTGACGGCGTCAAGAGTAATTTCCTGACGGCGTCAAACCTCAATAATAAAATTCGAGAGTTCATGAAGGCGTCAAGAGTTTTCCTGACGGCGTCAAACCCCAAGAATTAAAATCCGTAGTTGATGACGGCGTCACACACAGGGCGTCAAGAGTAATTTGTGTGACGGCCTAGGCCTTGACGGCGTCAGAAGTAGATCAAGGCCGTCCAAGGAAGTATTTGGCGGCGAGATGACGGCATCACACCTTTGTTCTTGACGCCGTCATCCCTATTTTCCTATATATAGTTTTCTAGTTTTTCACATTTAAGAGGGGAGTTTTGGGAGAAACCCTAAAGACGATTTTGGTGTAACTTTACAGGTTTTTCAAGGGTTCCAACCCCTTGATACCTTGCATGATTAATCAAGATAAGTGTTCTTCTAATTCAATCAACATGTCTATGTGTTGGTTGTCTATATCATGTTCTTGTCTTAATTCTATCATGCTAGGCTAGATCTCTTTTGTGTTTGCTTAGATCTAATGAAACCTAGATATTGATTATGTGTTGATTACTTGTTTATTCTTGTTTTGGATGAATGATTTATATGTTAGGCTTAAGAAAACTGGCAGATCTCCAAATGGTAACATGCTTGAACGTCTTAAGAAACATGAACCGAGGCGCACTAGGTCTTTATTGGTTGTATTTAATGCATGAGCCACTGTTTACAATCCCTATAGTTGTGCTGGGCATGGTGTTGGAGGAGATAAGAGCTCATAGAATTGGGGAGTTATGTGTGTCACCCCATGAATGGTATTAAGGAATACGATCCGTCATCCATGCAACTATAACAAGTAATTAACGTGTAAAAGAAATCTAGGGAGTAGTGAAATCTAAGTAAACACATTTTCTCCAATTACTGCTCACAACTTTAGTATAAATTAGTTTATTTTCATTTTTATTATTTTATTTTGATTGCATCTTAGTATTGGGTTAGTTGAATAGCAACTAATTCCGCCCACTCTTCCAAAACCCGAGATTTTACTTGCTTTCATAAAAATATAAAAATACAAAAAATAATCATCCCTCACCTTTAGAACTAGTATTTAGGCTTTCTAATCCTAGCGACACTATTCCTAAGCTGAACGATCAATCCCCCGGTACTTGTCACTATACTATACTACAACGATCAGGTACACTGCCTGGTGGGGGTTGTAAGCTTCTCGAGATCCCTCGAGAGGTAAAGCCTGTTGCGATTCCCACGCATCAAGTTTTTGGCGCCGCAGCCCGGGGAATAGTTATTGTCTAGGTTAGGATTTCTTTTTATTAGGTCTACTTGCTAGATTCCTTTCTAGTAAGATTTTATTTTTATTTTTAGGTCTTCTTTAGTCTATCTTATTTCTTCGTGCTTTTGTTCGTAACTATTTACCATCCGACATCATGGAAGGTGGTAACATCTTTGAACCCGTTATCCCACCACAACAAAACCCACCACTAGAACCCCTTAGGCCCTGAACCTTAGGAGAGTATTC
The DNA here is from genome assembly GCA_030686995.1 of Artemisia argyi. Lineage (NCBI taxonomy): Eukaryota > Viridiplantae > Streptophyta > Magnoliopsida > Asterales > Asteraceae > Artemisia > Artemisia argyi. The sequence goes on along the minus strand of CM060680.1, from coordinate 88,147,669 downwards.
CCGACCTAGCCACCAAGGCTACCGAAACACCATTGAGCTCACCGGAGCCAATGTGACCCCCTTGCGATCCGACACCATCTGGTTGGTGCAAAGCGGATGTGCATTCCATGGACTTCGTTCCGAAGATCCAAACCAACATCTTAAGGACTTCCTCAAAATCGTAGATTCCATAGACCTAGATGTTGCAACTAGAGAGACTACCCGTTTACGTCTATTCCAATTCTCTCTACGGGATCAAGCTAGTCAATGGCTTGAGCGTTTACCCGCGGGATCCATCACCACATGGGATGATCTCACCACTCGTTTCCTTGGTCAATTTTTCCCACCGGGGAGAACTACTAAGCTTAGGAATGACATCTTGATGTTCCAACAACGTCAAAATGAATCTCTTTATGAAGCATGGACTCGTTTCAAGGACTTACTCCAAAAAGTCCCTCATCATGGCATAGATCTTTGGCTCCAAGTCCAAATCTTTTATGACCATATCGACATCTCCACGAGGCGAGCCATTGACCAATCGGCCGGTGGTAAGCTACGTGATCTTAGTGCGGAACAATCATGGGAACTCATAGAAGATCTTGCTCTCTATGACAACGAAAGTTGGAACGATCCCCGTGACTTGAACAAAACGGTCAAGGCAATATCTTTGCCTTCGAACAATTCTAGCACTCCCGACCGTAGGATCATGGAACTTGAGGACCAAGTCAAGTTTCTCATGAAATCTTACGATGCTCCTAAGCCTTCAAGCCAAGTGAACCAAATCACTTCTTCATGCGAATTATGTAGTGGTCCCCACGACACTCGTGATTGTGTGGAACTCCCCGGAACAGCTTTTGCGGACTACGCATCCACGCGTACCGACGAAGCGGGAGATAAGTGGTACACTTTCAAGCCCAAGCCAAACACATACGGTGATTCATACAACCCCTCATGGAAAAATCACCCAAACCTTAGGTGGAAACAAAATCAACCCAATTCCTCCAATCCGCCTAACCGTTACCAACCAACCGGTCCACCATCCAACCGTACTTTCAACAACAATCCTTCTAACAACTATGGTAGTACCAACAATCTTGAAGGATTGATGTCAAAGTTTATGGCATCTCAAGAGGCTCGCATAGCTAGGTTTGAAACCGAATTCAACCAACAACAAACGGAGATGACCAACAAGATTGACAACTTGTTGAAAGCCCTCAACAACCAAGCATTAGTCACACCTAGGAAGGACACTAGGGACACCAATAACAGAAACCAAATTAAGGATCCCTCATCATCTAAACAGGTCCACTTTGTTAGTGTTGTCACTATTAATCCGATAGATAAGGAGATAGAAGAGAGTGACAAGAATGAAGTTAGGATAGAAGCCGAGACTAAGGATGAGAATAGGGAAGTTGAGGTTGATAGTAGAGAGGAATTAGAGGAGGTAGAGCCTATAGAAGAATACTTTGATAAGTTGCCAACCAAGGAAGAACGGGAATACCATAAAGATTTATTCGATAGTCCCGAGAGAACATATATCTTTGGCGACCCCCTTATCAAAATGGGAGACCCCTCTAACATTAACATCCCATGCAATATCGGGCACATGCATATATGGAAAGCTTACATCGACCCTGGATCCCCCGTGAACATCATGACTAGGACTTATTACAATTGGGTGATAAAGAAGCAACTTAATTTTAGGATGATGCCTAATAAGAACCTGATAAGTAATTTTGCGAGAAGAGTGAAAGGATTGCATGTGATTATAGGGAATCTCACCTATGAGATCGATTTTATGATAGTTGAGGACACTCGTCCGGTGATAGATGCTTGCCTAAGCCAAGTAATATTCGGAAAACCATTTGTTGAGGCCACTAGGATGAGTTATGATCCGACTCTAGGGATAGTTAGGTTTAAGGAAGAAAATGATGAGGTTTCCTATCAAATGCCATACAAGATTGAGCAATACCGCCTTCTCTCTAATTTGGAAAAAGAACACAAGCAAGCGGCTTATTATAGGAATGAGGAGGATAGACGTAGAGGAGTTGAATATGTTATGAGTAGGATGCTTGGTTTCTACAAAGAATGTTTGCAACTAGGTCCGGAGTACAAAACTGGTTTAGAAGACGACCTAGAGAATGGAACCAATGATGAGATCACGTAGTAACCCATGACCTTGAGTTTAGCTACAAGACTCGTAAATAAAGAAAAGCGCTTCTTGGGAGGCAACCCATGTTTTGTGTGATTTTCATTTTGTTTGATTGTTATTTGCTTCCGTATGCATGCTTTATTTTTATTGTTGGTTGATCATGTTTCTAAACTAAAAAGTGGAAATACTTTACTATGTTGTTTGGCCTAGTCTTAACTCCAACCTAAAAGTATTTTTGCAAAAGATAAGTGTAAGGGGAAACCCCAAATATGTTTTCAAGAAACACACGATCATGATTCTCCACAATATTAAATGAACATGTATATTCGTATTCGTTAGAGTCAAATGCTTGTATTGAGTCATAATGAAGTTTTGCAGGATTTTCCAGGAAGCAGGAAGAAGTTTTTCCAGAAATTTTCCGGAAACTTAACACAAGAATTTCTGCAGGTCCATTCTGACGGCGTCACGAGTTTACTCTTGACGGCGTCAGGAGTAAAAATCTGGAAATTTTACCGGTTTTGTTTTTCTAACGGAGTCTTATGGTTTTTGTGAATTATTAAGTTTTATAATCTCCAGGAGATCTGCAAACTTCATTCCACAAGCATTATATCTTACTTTGTTTTCTAGGATTTAGTAACTTATATAGGATGCCGCCAATTTTACGCGAGGTTGTCTTGTCTATTTTTGTCAGGATTTACAGGTTATGTTCGACAAGGAGATGATTTATATTCTGGAAGGGAAGCTTTGATTGTTCATTTTCTTGGAGGAAGATCTAATCTGGCCAACCTATAATCCATACCGAGCGAATCAGGGGAGTATTTGATTTCATTCTCTTTACTTTTTCACTTTTACATTCTTTACTTGAACATTGGGGACAATGTTCATCTTAAGTGTAAGGGGAGGGTAAAAAGATGATACCTTACATCTGCACTTTCGCTTGACTTTGTTTTGTTTGATGGTAGATGTGTAATAAAACTATGAGAAATACTTGTTAGTGCAATTTTAGCGCCAAATTTAAAATTTTTTACAACATTTAGGAGTGAAACTTTAGCCATAGCAAGCGTCTCATGGATAGGAGATTGTATGACTAGCACATAACCGTATATTCAGAAAAATTTTCCACCCAAATATGTGAGGTTCGCCTTTAGATTTGATAGGAAAAGCATTTATTATTAGTGCTTATGAGTGTACCGGTAGCATTTAGATTCTAGAACTTGCGTTAGTGATGCATCCCGAGACCGCTAGTGAGACTACATTCGTGTAGTAGGATTTACTACATGATAAGAGGCATTAGGATCACCCTTGTGTTAAACCCGTATTATAATTACTTGACCATTTAAGTCATATTACTTGGCTAGTTAAGTCAACTAATTTTCCCACACCCTTAGCGTTGTACTCATTTTTAGTACACGAAACCCCTAGTACACCCCTCCGAGCCTATCTTTTCGTTTCTAACTTTAAGCATCTTACTTAAAGGAAGAATTTGTTACACCCCACTTAAATGTACAACCAAATCGCCTTAGCCTTCCGTGTATGCGCTCATTTTTAGTGCATTATTGTTATTTGTTAAACCCTAAGTTAACTTTCTAATTGATTACATGGTTGCTAAGTCGAGTCATATCCTTGTACATATTGTTTTGGGACGATTGGGACTCATGGGTAAGTACTTATTTTATGGAGTAATGGGGAAGAACATCAATTATTACCCCCATATGTACGTTAATCTTAAAAGTGCTCCAAGTGTTTTGATTTTCTTAATTCGAGTCATTAGATTAGTTTAATTGTAAAGTATGTAAAAATTCAAGTGTAAGGGGAATTTTCATTCCCTATGATGTATTATTTTGGATGGTAGGGTAAGAGTGTATGCACAAAAAAAAAAAAAAAAAAAAAAAAAAATAGAAAAAGGAAAAAGAGAAAAAACATACGGACTACCATCCCTTTTTATTCTATGTTCATTTTATGTTTTTGTTATTTCTCATTTATTAGTTTAAGTCGAGTCTAGTCTTGGCTTAGCAACGCCATATTGTACATGTAATTAACCAAGATTGTTAACTCGCCACCATTAAAAACTTCCTTTATCCAACAAAACCGTGTAATTCATATCCCTATACCTAACGTTACAACCCTTTAAAAGACCTCTTTGATAGTTTATCCTAGGTGCTTACGCCATGTGGTGGAGGTTTGATCCTTTCCCAAGCCTATGGTAATCTATTTTGCTATGACAGGTAGTGAGAGATATCTTCCATTTCCATAATGTTATATTACTTTATTACACCCGAGAGATGTGAGTATCTAAACACTATTTGTGAGGTGCTAGTGTATGACCTCCGAGCTTGTCTATTGGTCTTTAGTGGAACGATTATTTGTTGTAATTACTTTTATATTAGTGTTAAATGACCTCTAACTTGTCTTTTGACTAGAATAAAAGCGCATTTGCTTGAGGACAAGCAAATCTCAAGTGTAAGGGTATATGATAAGGCGAAAAATGAACCACATTTAGGGGGTCATTTAAGCCCGAATCCGAATTTATTTGATCAAATATTGCCCTAAATCGTTCCTTTTGTGATTTTAGGTACTTGGAGAGTGAATTCTGGAAAAGAAGCCATTTTGGACGTTTTTGGAGCATAAAAGTGAAGAAAACGGCAAAGTCTCAATTTTCCATGCTGGGAACAGTAGGTGACGGCGTCAAGAGTAATTTCCTGACGGCGTCAAACCTCAATAATAAAATCCGAGAGTTCATGAAGGCGTCAAGAGTTTTCCTGACGGCGTTAAACCCCAAGAATTAAAATCCGTAGTTGATGACGGCGTCACACACAGGGCGTCAAGAGTAATTTGTGTGACGGCCTAGGCCTTGACGGCGTCAGAAGTAGATCAAGGCCATCCGAGGAAGTATTTGGCGGCGAGATGACGGCGTCACACCTTTGTTCTTGACGCCGTCATCCCTATTTTCCTATATATAGTTTTCTAGTTTTTCACATTTAAGAGGGGATTTTTGGGAGAAACCCTAAAGACGATTTTGGTGTAACTTTACAGGTTTTTCAAGGGTTCCAACCCCTTGATACCTTGCATGATTAATCAAGATAAGTGTTCTTCTAATTCAATCAATATGTCTATGTGTTGGTTGTCTATATCATGTTCTTGTCTTAATTCTATCATGCTAGGCTAGATCTCTTTTGTGTTTGCTTAGATCTAATGAAACCTAGATATTGATTATGTGTTGATTACTTGTTTATTCTTGTTTTGGATGAATGATTTATATGTTAGGCTTAAGAAAACTGGCAGATCTCCAAATGGTAACATGCTTGAACGTCTTAAGAAACATGAACCGAGGCGCACTAGGTCTTTATTGTTTGTATTTAATGCATGAGCCACTGTTTACAATCCCTATAGTTGTGCTGGGCATGGTGTAGGAGGAGATAAGAGCTCATAGAATTGGGGAGTTATGTGTGCCACCCCATGAATGGTATTAAGGAATACGATCCGTCATCCATGCAATTATAACAAGTAATTAACGTGTAAAATATATCTAGGGAGTAGTGAAATCTAAGTAAACACATTTTCTCCAATTACTGCTCACAACTTTAGTATAAATTAGTTTATTTTCATTTTTATTATTTTATTTTGATTGCATCTTAGTATTGGGTTAGTTGAATAGCAACTAATTCCGCCCACTCTTCCAAAACCCGAGATTTTACTTGCTTTCATAAAAATATAAAAATACAAAAAATAATCATCCCTCACCTTTAGAACTAGTATTTAGGCTTTCTAATCCTAGCGACACTATTCCTAAGCTGAACGATCAATCCCCCGGTACTTGTCACTATACTATACTACAACGATCAGGTACACTGCCTGGTGGGGGTTGTAAGCTTCTCGAGATCCCTTGAGAGGTAAAGCCTGTTGCGATTCCCACGCATCAAGCTTATGTGCGATGCTAGTGATTTTGCCATAGGTGCGGTCTTGGGGCAACGAAAAGCAAAATACTTTTATCCTATACACTATGCAAGCAAAACTATGACCGAGGCTCAGAGTCATTACACCACCACTGAAAAAGAAGTATTAGCCGTGGTGTATGCCTTTAAAAAATTCCGGCCATATTTGATACTGACCAAATGCATTGTGTATACGGATCACTCAGCTTTGAAGTACCTCTTTGCAAAACAAGATGCAAAGCCGAGACTACTCCGTTGGGTTCTCCTCCTGCAAGAATTTTATATCATTATCCGTGATAAAAAAGGAGCCAAGAACCTGGCTGCTGATCATCTCTCCCGATTAGAAAAACCTCACCAGGATGTGTCCGAGAAACAGGAAATAAATGAAACATTTCCTCTCGAGACACTCAATGTGGTTTCTTTTCGTGGTGACTCTTCTACCCCATGGTTTGCCGACTTTGCAAACTACTATGTGGGTAACTTCATTGTGAAGGGGATGTCGTCCCAATAGAAAAACAAATTCTTTAAAGACGTTAAACATTACTTCTGGGACGACCCCTATTTGTTCAAAATTTGTGCCGATAAAGTCATCAGGCGATGTGTTTACGGACAGGAAGCCACTGATATTCTCAAGGCTTGCCATGCTGGACCCACCGGGGGCCACCATAGTCCTAACTACACCGCTAAAAAGGTGTTTGACTCCGGTTTCTGTTGGCCCACAATTTATAAGGATGCTCACGAATTAGTCAAAACTTGTGATACTTGTCAGCGTCACGTGAATATTTCATAAAAGAACGAAATGCCATAAAATGCCATTCAAGTTTGTGAAATCTTTGACGTCTGGGGCATTAATTTTATGGGGCCATTCCCATCTTCTCGTGGAAACAAGTACATACTCGTGGCTGTTGACTATTTGTCAAAATGGGTTGAGGCAAAAGCCTTACCCACCAAAGATGCCCGAGTTGTTGTGAAATTTTTGAAATCCCTCTTTGCTCGTTTTGGAACTCCCCGTGCCATCATTAGTGATCGCGGTACACACTTTTGCAATGACCAATTCGCAAAAGTCATGCTTAAGTACGGTGTCACTCACCGTCTTTCTACCGCGTATCACCCACAAACAAGTGGGCAAGTGGAAGTTTCTAACCGTGGTATAAAACGGATTCTGGAAAGGACCGTATGTGAAAACCGTGCCTCTTGGTCGGATAAACTAGATGATGCATTATAGGCCTTCCGTACATCTTACAAAACACCCATCGGGTGTACTCCTTACAGGCTTGTATACGGGAAGGCGTGTCATTTACCGATCGAGCTTGAGCAAGAAGCCTATTGGGCCTTGAAACATGCTAACTACGACCTTCATAAAGCGGGTGATCACCGTAAAGTTCAACTCAATGAATTAACGGAACTTCGTGATCAAGCCTATGAGAACTCTTTGATCTACAAAGAAAAGACAAAGAAGATACATGACTAAAAAATTAAGAACCGCGTTTTCAACGTCGGTGACCGAGTTCTTCTTTTCAATTCAAGGTTAAAGATCTTCTCAGGCAAATTAAAAACCCGATATTCTGGACCATTCACCATTGCAAAATTATATCCATACGGGACTGTTGAGTTATCTCAACCTGACAGTCCTAACTTCAAAGTGAATGGTCATCGTCTAAAACACTATTTTGGAGAGGACATACCATCCATGGTTGTCCCGGATCTCCAAACTTTCCCCATGGACAAATGAATTCGGGGATCGAGTCAAGCTAGTGACTCGGTGAACAAAAATTAGCAAAACATGGGTTTTCACCCATATCTCTGACTTCTTTCTCCTTTCTAACAAACTAGTGTGGGGGAGTTCCCCATGCTGTTGTATATAAAGTAAATTTCAAAAAAAAATGCTATTCCCACACTTGCCCCAGTTTCAAATCAAAGTTTTTCAAAATATCGGCATAATGGCCGGTACTTTGAATATTGAGGGCAATATTCAGTTCTAGTGTGGGGGGGGGGGGGGGGGAATTTTGGCAAATTTGATCACATTTTTACCTTATAAAGTGCCATAATACCCCCATTTTAGCCTCTTTTTTTTTTAGTGGAAGTGCTTCGCACTAAACACAACAAATGGTAATCAGTCCACCATGTCTAAATCACATAAGGACTGGCTAATCCAGGAGCACACGGCTCTTGGTAAAGATATCTCAAAACCGTTGATGGCTGACAATTTGCCAAAAATTGTATGGGATTCAACTCACCATATCCTTAATCGTGAAGAGTTGGCTAGTCCAGAAGCAAACAACTTTTGGTAAAGACAAATCAAATCCGTTTACAACTTATGATTTGTTCAAAATCATATGGTTATCAGTGTACCATAGTTCTTACTTGAACTGAAACATTTGGCTACTCCATAAGTAATGGCTTTTGGTAAAGAGACTTCAAATCCATTAAGTTTTCATAAAAGATTGCTAGGGACTAGCAATATTTTAGTGTGAGGGATTGATGAGTGTGTAAATACTGATCATTTTTGTCTCATTTGAACGGCCAAAACATCTAAAAACACTCAAATATGCATCAAAATACTGAAAATATCCCAGGATTGTGTTTTATATGTTTCAGATGCAAAATGTTTAAAAACAAATTAAAAATGAACAAAGTTTGCTTAATTGGCAGTTTCAGTCCCTCAACTTTTCAAACTTGTCAAATCTAGTCCCTGGATATTCAAAAACATGAAAAAAAATCACCAAAGGTCCTTTTGAATCACAAATAAACATATTTAGTCCTTTGGTGTGAAATTTCATAAAATTACAAGTTTAGTCCCTCAACTTTGCAAAATTGACAAAAATGGTCCCTGGGATGTAAAAACTTTGAAATAAATCAATTTTGGTCCTTGTACTATTCTTCTATGGCAAAAGTGGTTCTTGGATGGAATGTTTGGGAAAATTACATGATTGGTCCCTGCAGTTTGCAAAGTTGGCAGAAATAGTCCCTGGGTGTTCAAAAATGGAAAAAGGAAACTATGGTCCTCATACTATGGAAACATGGCAGAATACACCCTTGTCATAACCTTGGGAACTTCCCAAGTCCAACCCCTCAACTTTCGGATAAATACAAAATTGGTCCTTGTTACTAATACTAAACCAACCGGACCCTTTGTATTATTATAAACCCAAAACACCAAATCCAATCCAAAGCCTAATCCACACCTTCCCCAGGCCCAACTTCATAGCCCAATCCAACCCCACCCTTATTAGTAATACCAGGGTCAACGTTTGACTCTGGGTCAAACCAGTCAACAAACACCCCTTTCCCTCTCACCCACACCCTCTCCACTTGCAGCCTTACACCGCCCACTCCATCACTATTACCTAACAAAGACAACCACAATAAATGCACCCCCATTCAAGTTATCAAAGCAAATTGCACTTTCATCCCTTGGCGCCAAAAATAATTAAAACGGCCAGGATTAATTGTGACGATCCAATGATCAAAATTGAAGCTGGGAAAGGCTTAGTGGGACCCAAGGAGCTCAGAAACTCAAGTATAAAAGAAGAGGATGCAAGGAGAAGAAGAACAGTCACTTAGTATTAATTTTAGTTCAAATTTATGTCGCACTAGCTAAATTAATCAATCTCAGTGTAGTTTTTACTTTAAAAACCTTGTACTCAAGCTTTTTAGTGTAATATAAATCTGTTTCAAGTTCCAATTTCATTCTCTCTTTATAATTTTAGTTTTTGCGTTTTTATTTTAAATTTCTCTTTTAAGCTTTAACAATGATCTAAACTAGTATTAACTGTTTCATAAGCTCACTTAAATAGTTTATATCTATAACTAAACATAAAAACATAAAAAAATAAAAATAAAAAGAAAAATCAGAACAATAAAAAATACCACAAGGTACCTTTGCATTTGATTGGAGGCTTAAGGAAGTTGCCAGTAATGGATATGGCAAGAAGGACTTTTACCTAGCTTGTTTACAAGCTAGGAGCTTGTAGCTGCCCATTTGGGTGCCCTTGTTTAGCTAGGGTCTCAAGTGAGTTCAAATTTTCCATTTTTCTTTGATTCTTAGTTATGTACTGTAGCATTGCTTTTTTAGTGTTTATATTTGCTTATTATGATTCCTAGGTGATTATTAGTTGTGTTATTGCTTATCTTCATTAGCTTTCTCAATTGCTTTTCTTGTTTTCAAAAATTTTTATTTTAATTGTCTTTTGGCAATTTTAGTGAATCTCTGTGTATTGTTGTTATAAATAGTAGGTCTGTGCTCAAATAAGCTTGTAATAGTATATCTCAATAATTGGGATCATAGTTGTGGTTTAAATCTTTGAAATCCTTTGAAATCCACAAAAATCAGTTTTTAAAGGGGTGTTTGGATCTTACTGTTTCACTGTGTTAAGAAAGGATTGGTTGATCACTTATGCTTGATACATGATTATTTAGTGCATATTAAGACAGAATAACCATAAAAACCAGTGACCATTTGTAAAAAAAAGTCAAAATACCTTTTGATTTAATCTCACTTATCTGTTTAAGGTTTTTAGTTCAAATCTCATCAAATCATTTCACAAGTAGTTGTTTTAGCTTAATTTAGTCTTATTATAGCCTAATATATCATAATCAGTGCTTAAATCAAGATAGAGTTTCACAAAAGTCAACTTGGATCATAGTTTCTAAAAGTCAAATTTACACTTGTATCAGAAAAACAAAAAATTAGGGGATTTGTTTTGATTTTTGTACTTAGATTGGGACCCTGAGCTTTTCACAAATCAAAGTCCCTCAGCTCATCTTTCAAAATCTGTGTTCAGCTTATTTTTGGGATTTTTATTGAAGCTTGTGCAAGTGCTTATTTAGCACTGCAGGGCAAGTGCATGCCCTGTGCACCATGCCTTTGGCCAATTTTCCTTGGCCTTGTGTGACTTCAACAGTGGACCCACACCCTGCCCTTTGCTTATTCTGTAGCTTATCAATCCACCTTTTTAGACCTAGGTTTAGTTTGGGGTTTAGCTTATTGTATCATAGCTTATTGGACCCTCCTTTTAGAATGTTCTCAAAAACCTACACTGACTCACTCAGTGTTTGACCCCAAGTTCCAAGTCTCACCCTAGCCTCTATAATAATCCATAAGCCTAGCTTAATGGCTTATTCCAGAGTTGACTAGGTTAACTTCAAGGGTAAAAGCTTACTTTGGACACCCTTTCACCTCTGTGGACCCCACAGAGGTTCAAAAGTCCCTGTGTAAGGCCTGTTTTGGCCTTGTAGTTTGTTAAGTGCTTATTTGGCTTTCAATAGCTTATTCAGTGTGCTTATATGTTTCATTTGGTTTGTTTCTAGTTGATATCAGTGACGAAGCCAGGATTTCATATACGGGTGGGCCAAAATATACACGTAGCAATAACCAATACAATATCATCGTGATAAAATATGCCAGTCTTCTATTTCCAATGCATGTACGAAACATGACTTGCACTATAAAACTAGAATATTTTATGCAATAAGATTTTCATCTTAAAATTGGACTTAAATGTAACGAAATATACAATCAAGTCATAATAACTGATAATGCATTTATAAACATGTGAAAAACAAAAATAAGGATATAAAATAATCACTTACAAGTTAGAATAAATGAAATGTCATAATAAATGTGTGCTACAATCAAACTTAAATTATACCTGTGTATATTTATGATCCTCGTATCTCAATTTATATATAAGCTGTTATTTTTGGGTAGGCCAATTTATGTTTCAAAGGACCAATTTTAAATTAATAGTATGAAATATGTAGCATTTTTGAGAATTTTGGGGTGGGCCTTGGCCAACCCAAGGTAAAACATAGCTCTGTCTCTGGTTGATATCCATCTGTTTTGGCTTACTTGTTCATTTGATAGCTTTTTCAAAAATCCACAAGTCCTAATAAGCTATAAACTCAACTGTTAAGCACAAGGGGGTGCACACAGCTTATTAATAAGCTACGAAACAAGTCTTTCACAAAAGTTGTTTATTTTTAGCTTATAATCAGTTGTCAAAAAGAAAAACCAACAAAAAACCAACTTAAAAAACAGTGACAGCTTCTATTTAATAGGATTTATCATTTTAATTTTTCTTTTCAACTTATTATTAAGCACTTCATCATTTTTACATTTATCTTAATTTTATTTCATTTTAAAGTATTTTCAGTAATTTTAATAGATTTTTCTCTTTTAATTTAGTAATTATTAGAATTAAATTAGTTTAATTAATAATTAAGTAATATTAGTAATTAAATAGTTTTATTAATTTTTAATCAACAACAGTACCTTTCTATATTTTTAATAGGTTTTATAAATCATTAAGTATTTTAAGAAAATAGTTTCTTAATTTTTACTGGTCATTTTCTAATTTTCTTAATTAATTTAGCTAAATTAGATATTAATTAATAAATAAGTAAATAATTAGTAAAATAGTCTAAAAATAATTTTTATAAACTTTTTATAATTTTTTAGGATTCCTGTGATGGTTAATTAGATTTATAAATTTTTCTATAATTTTCTAAGTCATTTATAATATTATTAGTAATTTAAATTAGTTTAATTAATATAATTAGCTTTTAATTAATAAAAATCCACAAAAAGACAAAAATAGATATTTGTAGTTTCTAAATTTATTTTAAGTCATTTTATAATTTTAAAGATTAATTTGCAATTTTCTAGCTTAAATTTGTAATATAAATCTTTTTAGTTTATGTTAAATAGTTTTAAAGTAAATAATTAAATAGTTTTTATTTAAATAATTAATATTAGATAATAAAATAATCAAAAACAAAAAAAAAAATATTTTTCTTTTTAATTTAAATTTCTTTTAATATTAAGTTTGTAAAATTTTCATTTGCACCCCCAGTAGTTGTAAATTGTTTAAAACTCACCTTTTCTTCTGTCTGTAATCAAATTTGATTCCTAATTTCTGTACGTGTATTCATATTTGTGTTTATGTAATCGTTAATACTGTTTCAGTTGTTCAAATACCAAGTAATCAATAGCATAATCAATTCCAAATAATCTTTGGTTACTGTCCTCAGTACCACCCATTCCCACAAACGTTTACAAACACCATTTCAATCTCGTCGGGATATAACGACCCGGGGAAACTCTATACTATCCACGGAGCATTGACCTTAGACTGTTTGACTCTGTTGACCAATTTCTTTGGTCAATATTATATGACCGTTTAGGCTCAATCAGCATCCATTGGTCGGGGCACAAGAGTCCAAGTTTTACTTTTAATAAATGCATTATATTCATCATACATAGCATTTTGCCAATTTGAATCATTAAATGCATCATTATATGATTTTGGTAAAGGCGAAATGGTAGACACATGAAGAGTTATACGATGAGGAGGACGATTGGACGTGACACAATAACGTATGACCATGGGATGAATTGAGACCGGGTTTGGGTTGGGTTGCCTTGTTTGGTTCGAATTTATGTTAGGAGTGGCCTGCGGTGTAACTATAGGTTGCGATGTATTTGGTGTTTGTACTTTGTAGGGCCGGGTTTTCAATGGTTGTGGACGGGTGTAATGGTGATTGGGCCAAACGAGAGGGTGAATTAGGTTGGTGTGTTGTATCATCTGTTAAGCCGACAACAGTGGGGGGGGGGGGGGGTGTTATGTATTTGATGACGAGCGGATTATTTGTTAAACAACATTGGGTGGCTCATCCAAAAATGTATATGAGGTAGGTGAGGTTGGTGTCTGATGACATCAAATAAGTACATATTATTATCATCATTTATCCTATTTATTTGACTTGTTTTATTATATTTTATATAAGAATTGGTGCTTTAATGTTTACTTTAGTAATTCTCAGGTAAAAACAAGCAATTGGTAAAACTTGGCGATTTTGGACGAATTATGGAGCAAAACTAGCAAGATGTAAAAAGTCTACTGAAATCCAGAAGATGTGCCGTATCACTCTCAACAGATACGCCGCAATATCCTACGTAGATGAATTTGAAGACCATTGCCTGACTTTGAAGAATGCGCCGCATGTAATTCTATCATGCGCCGCATATGAAACTTTGGTCAACGAAGAAGATTAAGCTTGTTCTACTCCAGATACGCCACATTATACTTCTGACATACGCGCGTATCACTATCTAGACCTCACCAGATACAATCCAAGACACTGATGGACATGCACCGCATACAAGATCAAGATACGCCGCATCTGAAGACGGTGTACGAATATTTCAGAATATATTAATTTTGGACCCCACGAGAAGTTAAGTCAATGCGCCGCATCTACTTACTCGATGCGTCACATCGTGCCATCAGATAGAAGCTATAAATACCCCAAGACAGATACGAAGTTTGTGTGCAACAAAACCCTAAGGAGACGAATTCAGTCGAAGAAGCATCACAAGATACACCCCAAATGAAGATATTAGAGCTGTATGAAGGTCGTGCATGTATTTAATTCATTAACTAGTTTTGTTTTATTGTATTAGTACGCTTTAATTCATTAGGATTGATGGGCTTGTGGCAACCACACTGCTATCCTTAAAATTGCTTTCCCATCAATTAAAGTTTATATGATGATGTTTTTGGTGACTTGTATATGTGCATTGATAACCTCTGTGTTTAGTTGAGCTTTCTAGGCTACCATACCTGTTCCTCGCCTAATTATCTAGCGTCTAGAAGGTAGGATAAACATAAGTAATCATTAAGAGTTTACTCGCCTATATTTAGGATCCAACGAGACAGATTAGATTACGATACTCATCATATAAAACTAATAATAAAACAAGTGACAAGCTGCTTAACTATCAGGACATGCCTTCTTCTGCTTCTATTATCTATCTGTGTACGTGTTGCTATTCATTGATTCGTGTTCATTAGTTTATTTACTGGTTAATAAAACCAAATTGTGCCAGTCTCTCAGGCTAAACCCCCTTTTGTTAGATTAGACTATAAAACTAACTTAGGATATTAAATTTCTGATTAGGTTAAACTAGATAATACGTTCCACTTTTAGTGATCGACACTCTACTTATCATTATATTCATACTGACCGGGTACACTGCTCGTTAGGTGTGTGTGTTATTGATAAGTCGTCAAATATAAATTTAAAACTTTAGTAGGCATTAATACTGCTAAACCGCAACGACATACGTGACCACATCAGTGTCATAGAGCCAAAAGGAAAAACCATCTTGTCAAATGTAACATGTCTTTAAATAATGATTTTATTCGTATTTAAGTCAAGTCAACAATACCCACGATGGCTGGAGGCATGTCCCAAAAAATGGATGGTGTGGCACGTGGTTCAAGTTTGTGATTGGTTTCAAGATTCGGGTAATCTAAACATCCAAAGGTATGTAAAAAGCTATAATCCGGGTTTATGCCAAGTTAACGGGTATGAGGTATTTCATTGTTAATAGCACTCGAAGGTAAAATATTTAATAGTGGAGGGCCATATTGAGTGCTTCAACCCAAAAATTAGGGGGAAGGTGAGCTTGAAAAAGTAAGGTCTGAATGAGATTGTTGATAGTGTGTATCATTCGTTCGGATTTACCATTTTGTTATGGAGTTTTAGGACAAGAGAACCTAAACTGAATACTGTTAGAGGCAAATATGTAATGTGTGCTTGTCAAATTCACCACTATGATCACATTGAAACGACTTGATTTCAAGATTCGGGTAACCTAAACATCCAAAGGTATGTAAAAAGCTATAATCTGGGTTTGTGCCAAGTTAACGGGTATGAGGTATTTCATTGTTAATAGCACTCGAAGGTAAAATATTTAATAGTGAAGGGCCATATTGAGTGCTTCAACCCAAAAATTAGGGGGAAGGTGAGCTTGAAAAAGTAAGGTCTGAATGAGATTGTTGATAGTGCGTATCATTCGTTCAGATTTACCATTTTGTTATGGAGTTTTAGGACAAGAGAACCTAAACTGAATACTATTAGAGGCAAATATGTAATGTGTGCTTGTCAAATTCACCACTATGATCACATTGAAACGACTTGATTTCATACTTAAATTGAGTATGGAAAAAGTTACGAAACAACACAAATTTATACAAGACATCTGACTTATTAATTAACGGATAAGCCCAAACAAATTGTGAATAATTATCCAGGAATAGAACATAGTATTTAAAACCTCAAAATCTCAAAACGGGGGAAGTCCATAAATCTGAGTGAACAATGTCAAAACAAGACTTAACCAAAGTATTAGAACTAACGAATGAAAGTCTCACTTGCTTGCCAAGCTGGAAAGCATGACAAAGAAAAGGAGGTTTCTCTTTATTACACGAAATGAAATTATGAGAATAAGATGACTAATGTGTTATTTGTGGTCTATATAATTTTAACCAAGTTTTACTATTTATATTTTACCTAACTAACCTATAGACTCAACACTAATGGGCAGTGTACCCGATCAATGTAACTAGTGGGGTAAGTACAAGTTGTTCGTGAGGAGTGAGTTACTAATATACTAATCCTAAATGTATTCTAACTACTAAATAACCTAAATTAACGCAAAAGGAGGTTCAACCTGAGACACTAGCACAAGTTTGGTTACTAATTATCTAATAAAGCAAATAAAATAAACTAAATAATGCAAGACAAATGATAGAAGGAAAAACGCATTAAATCAAGATAGGAAGAACGTGCTAGCCAAGTTTATTCCAATTAAGTATAAGTGATATGTCTTACTAGTGAAATGATTACTAAGTTATTACAGACTCTCGTTGGTGATTCACAAATGTCAACTAGGTGGATCTTCTCCTTAAATCCAAGGCTCAGACGAGGGTAGCTGTCACCATTAACGAAGCCCGCATAATGTCCTTCAACTATTATTTATAATCTATCTAGGTGACATAATGCAACCTAAACTTCTACAAGTTTTACTAACTTATTTGACTCAATCTTGTAATTATCTACCTAGAGGTATTACACGTACTAGTCCTAATAATTGAACTTGCAAAGGGACGCTTCCGGACATGTGCTCCTAAGCTAGGGCCAATTCAGTTGGTTTTCCTACTTCAATTATTATGATACAGATCTAAGGTTTATAATTCAAATAACCACAATTACTGGTTGTTAAGTTACAGAATTTTAATCTATATTCCAAATGTCTAGTAACTAGATAACCAAAATCAAGTAAATACACGAGTATAGGCAATAAACATAAATAATATCCAAAAACGTGATTAGAACAAACTGACGAACATAAATTAAATTTTTGACAAAATTAGAGGTGATTAGAACATTATTAAGGTGAAGGGGTCTATAAGGTGTTGGCAAAATACTATGTCTAGAATTGGTGATGGGCAGTGGCGGAACTAGAAAATTTTTTTTGGGGGGGCCGAATTTATTTTGGGGGAGCCAAATCGAAGATTTGTTTGTAACCTCAACTAAATTACCCCTAAAACCAATAATATTTACACTAGGTGCCGCAAATTTGGAGGGGGCCGGGACCCTTCCCTGCCCCTTAATAGGTCCGCCATTGGTGATGGGTATAGTATAACCATCACCGGCCGAGACAAATGGATATATACACATATTTAAAACATCTCTAAGACCCCTAGTAAACAAATCATTAAGGTGAGAACTCGCACATGTATTCATATTCGAATCACCAGTAGTAGGATCGTGTAATGTCATGGCAGTAAAGCATACGGTAATGAAATCCCTTGTCTCGAACTGTTTGCGAGAGCCAGGTGGGGTATACTGCATATTAGAATACCAAAACATATCCACTAACAATGTTGTTACTGTCTACACAATCAAAACCACGAAAATCGAA
This sequence comes from Artemisia argyi, assembly GCA_030686995.1. NCBI lineage: Eukaryota > Viridiplantae > Streptophyta > Magnoliopsida > Asterales > Asteraceae > Artemisia > Artemisia argyi. Next base: position 88,129,833 of record CM060680.1, on the reverse strand, counting down.
AGGAATAAATAATTGATTCAAACCCTAAACAAAACTCCAAGCTATAATCCAAAGCAGATACAAATACGATTAATTCAAATATTTCACACTACTCCCTTGGATATGTATTAATTTATAACTAGCCGAGTACCCGTACATAGCAGCGGGATTTTCTAGCGGCAAACAATTATAGTTGTGATATTGTGGTAAGTGTTTCTTGGAACGTTTAAACATAAAACGTGAAAATATCAAAATGTAATTGCAAAATGTTGTAACAATCTCCTCTTCCAATCCTTTCACGAGAACTCTACCTTTACCATCTTCCATGAGCGGCCAAAGCTTCTTCTGCTTTTCCTCAATGACTCTCATAATTTCTTCATGGGCAAGCAAGTCAGCAATCTCCTCATTATAAAGCTCGAGAAAAGTTACTTTAACACTATACTCCGCATTTTGGTGCTCCAAAATATCGAAAATTTGATGAACCGCTCTTGGAATTACTCATGCTCCTGAAGGTAGCCCATTTGGCCCACTCTGTCCACAAATTAAACCAAAAAATGTATGTTAGGCTGGGCATAGAAGGGATGCTCGACCGAGACATCCGATCGATTCCATTCGGTCGAGGCTTTTGTGGGTATTCGGTCGAGGCAAGACAAAAGGGACAAACGGTCGAGGCAAAGATCGAATTCTTTTTCTTTGCAAAATGAAACCGTTGCCACTTTATTACTTTTGAAGTGATAAATTCAAAAAAAAAAAAAAAAAAAAAAAAAAAAAAAAAAAAAAAAAGAAAAAGAAAAAAAAACATTACCGTTTGTTTTGTGTAAAAAAACAAAAAAAAATCTTTCATTTCTCCTTATAAATACCAAACATTAACACACTCCAATTCTTCACACAACATAAACACAATCTCTATTAAAAATGTCTAAGAAAACACCACGACAAGCAAAAGGCCGAAAATCCCGATTACAACAAAACATCCCGGAAGTATCACCAGATTCGACTTTCCGGTTAACCGGTATCTCACCAAACGTCAATTTCCGACCCCGTTCTCTTGATTATGATTCTCAACAACCTCAACAACAACAAACATTCAATCCATTTGCTATGCATCCTAATGTTAATCGTCCATTTGTTCCCCCGTATCAAAACAACCAACAACCACAACAAACCCACTCCCGTCGAAGCCAACAATCTATGTATGGCTCCCCCGATTCCTGTTATCGTCCAACAATGAACTCATCATCGTCTTCATATTCTAATTATCAAAATTATTCTCCGGTTAACCACATCAACCTAGATGCTTGTGATTTTATGGAAAAATTACAAAACAATCCGAGTTTTTTTGTTGGAACCGGTTCGGGTTATCCGAGTCAACAAATGTCACCGGGTTATCAAGGTTCGGCTCATGGGTCGTTTCACGATTCGGTTCCAACTGATGATCTTCCTGAGGAGTTGTCGCCGGAAGCGATGTCGCCGGTTAAACCTAAGAAACGAGCTACAAGGGGTAAGAAGGCGGCGGCTGAGAAAGAGGTTGAGGAAGACAACACGAAGGATTCTGCTCCATGGACACGCAAAGAAGAGATCGCGTTGTCCATGGCTTGGTGTGATTCGTCGGAGGATAGCATAGTTGGAAACAACCAAAATTCTAGGGGATTTTGGAAGAAAGTGATTACATACTTTGAGAAAGAGGTTGGCGAAGGTAGATCGTACAACTCAATTGTCAGCAAGTGGAAAAATAGGGTTCGTCCTAGAGTTGGTGCATTTTGTGCCATTTACGACAATGCTTTTACCAATTTTGGAAGTGGTAGGAATGATCTCACTGTTTATAAACGAGCATGTGAAGAATATCAAATAATGATGAACCATGCCTTTCAATTGGATCATTGTTGGGAGATTTTGAGGGACCATCAGATTTGGAAGAAAAATGAGATGCCAGTTTTTTTAAACCAACATGTCGCTCGAAAAAAACCAAGGACTTCTGAAACCGGTTCGGATAATGAAGACCCTCAAAATGAGCGACCAGTTGGTCGTGATGCTGCAAAGAAAGCTAAGAGTAAGAAGAAATTGTCGGAGAATTCCAAGTCTTCGTATTTAGAAGGGGTAGCCGACAAATGGAAAAGCATTAAATCAATGGCATTGGGTAAGAAGCAGGAACTTGCAGACGGCTACTACGAGTTGAAGAGAAAAGAGTTGGAGCAAAGGGATAAGGAATTGGAGCTGCAGCAAAAGAAAGCGGAACAAGAAGACAGAAGATTGGCAATGGAAGAAGAAAATCTTGCACTTGATCGAGAAAGAAAAAATCAAAAAGACCTCATCTTCTATCTCACACCAATCGACCGAGCTTTGCCCGCATTACAACAGCAAAAAATGCAAGAAATCAAAGACTCGATCAAGGAACGACTTAATCTAGATTATTAGTTTTTAATAAGAGTTGTAATGTTTTATTTTATTTGAATTATTATGTAACTTTTTAATTATTAATGAAATTTTAGTTTGTGTTAACAATGATTAAAAAAAAAAAAAAAAAAAAACAAAAAAACTGAACTAGGTCGCCCTTACTGGGGCACTGAATCGCCTGCAGCTCGCTGGAGAGAGAAAGCTGACGTGACAGGAAAAAGTAAGGGGATTGAATCCCCTTATTGTGGGTAGCCTTACAACTTACAACTAACAAAACAGAAATGAATATAACAACGAGACTCGTGTGAAGCTTTAAAAGAAACTACCTTTGACTTCTTACATTCACCCAACATGGTGCACGTTTTCCCAGTACATGTCTGACCGTAAGCAAAAGTAGTACAATTGAACCCTTCCAAAACCCCATTTACAATGGGAACAACTGCTTGTTCATATAAATCATTTTGACATGATGTAGGTCCAAAAACCTGCATGCAAAAAAATATTACTCCCTCCGTTTCAAAATTATAGTCTCCTTTTGATTTTTTCGGTATTTCTTTCTCAACTTTGACTTTAAATATTTTTGTTTATATTACACAATACTTGATGCAAAATATATGAATGGATTGAGTTTTAAATGTATTTTTCATTGATGTAATTTTCATCAACTATTGTATAACACAAACAAGAATATTTAAAGTCAAAGTTGAGAAAGAAAGACCGAAAAAGTCAAAAAAGGACTATAATTTTGGGACGGAGGTACTAATACTTATCACTAACAATGCTCTAAACAGGGCACCACAATGCTCTAAACTTTAACGCTCATCAAACACATAATGAATGAACTAACGTTGCAACTATGACTCCAAAATCAAACATGAATTTCCCTAACTAACCTCAAATATATATTAATCCAATGAAGAGCTTCGGTTCATAAATGATTATAAATAAGACATTTTTTAGAATAACATGATATTGTAGTTTCTTAAATCTAGTGATTCTAAAGGTCTAAACTTCAATTAGTCTCGCCAAAAATAAGTGAACAAATAAACTACACAGACTTATTAATATACTTCAAGAAAAGATTACTTACCCATGATCCTATAATTTCACTATTAACTTAACATCAACATATAAAAATATAATCATCAACAAAGCTGATTTTAGGAAACTTATTAACAAACTATATTTTCAATCTCCTATATAGACAACCACGGTTTTGTTTCCTAACGAACTTATAAACATTAACACAATAGTCAAATATAAAACCCTAAATCCTACTTCTAATTATTAATATGCATACAAATTATTAAAAAACAACAACCTTATCGAACGTAAAAACGCGATCGAGTTGCTTCCGAGCGATACACTTTGGAACGACAACTTCGCGTTGGTAGTCATTACACGTCATCACTTCCACTTGTGGCGCATTGTTCTTTTTTTCATCATCACCAAAAAAACCTATCAAAAAACCAATCAAAGCTCATGGCCATTGCTGATGGAAAAAGAAAAAAAAAACAAAGAGATTTGTCTAATAAGTGGTTGTGACAAAGAAAATTTATGCAAGATTAACCCTAATAAAATATACATGAAGTTGAAGAAAGTTAAAAATTCATTCACCTTCTCATCAAGCCCTGATCAAGAAAAAAAATACCATTGCATACTCCAACTCAAGATCCCGATTCTTGAAATCCTACGCAATCATAACAACGAAATTGCATATATATACATGAGATTGATGTGATACATAATTAAATATTTATAGACAAAAGCATAGGAGACAAACCTTATTGTTAAATGACGAGTCGATTTTGTGTGTTGCGGTTTTGTTGTGGGTTTGATTTAGGGTTTTGTTAATGAATGGATGAGTATCACATAAGTTTTATCTTTTTTGAATAAGATGAGTATCATAGAAGTTTTGTGAATAGAAGGAAACTTAATCAATGTTTTGAATGGATGTTTTAAATTCATTTGACTTCACAAGTCAACTTTATACACATAATTCATCTTTCAAGCGTGTTTTCTGTAAACATTTTAGACAAACCATTCTTTCAAAGTAGCCATTCATAAATATGTTTCCATGAATACATACTTCCCATGCACCATTCATAAATATAAAAGATATTTAATTGGTTGACCATGCATGAATACATACATAAATATAAAAGATATTTAATTGGTTGACCATGAATACATACTTCCCATGCATTTCGAAATGTTAATAGTTTCCATTCATTGCTTGACATTTTGTTTAGAAGGGTAAAATGAGGATTGACTTAAATTTAAGGATTTCACAATTTCACTTTGACCATTGAGACATTATAAGTAGTAAAGATATTTCCTAACAACCAATATTTCAATATTTATACCACAATTAACAAAACCTTAGTAAAATATATGTGGGAAAAAACTGAAGAAATATGACGAGAGTGCATCGGAAGAAATAGATAAAATTAGGGTTTAGGCTTAGATTCGGTGTAGTGAACAGTAAATTGTTTTAGGGTTAGGGTTTGTGTAAGTGTAACCAGCACGGTAACAAGAACACAAGTAGTTACTTAAAATCACGACCGGAATGAAAGAAACCTGGAGTTGATGAACAATAATTACCAACGATCAACGAAACAAAACGTCGTTTGGTAACCAAACACCACTAACAACGATCAAATGAAACAAAAGTCAACTGGTATTCAACAAATAGGGATATTAAACGTAAAAGTTGACGGGTTATTTAACCAATGGTCGACTGAAAAAAAAAAACTAGGGTTTTTAGGTTTTTTGGGAGGATCGGTATACTTAGGCTGATACTATGTAACTAGGGAATAATCTTAATGTCATTTATCAGTTCAATACTCTATAAAGTTATACAAAGAATAACCTAGAACCAGAGCCGCCCCATTACAAAATATCGACTACCAGTTCTGTTGAGCAAAATATTTACGGAGTTACTTTTTGAACTTAATAAGCCAAGTAAAATAACTATTTAATGATGACCAGATAGTCGATGACCCAGGTAATTCCTTTCACCATATCAGTATATCACCATGGATCCTGTTTATTTTCTCATTTATTAGTGCGAATTAGTGGCGTGTGCCTTAATGATTAACAAAATTTTATTCTCTGAGTCTAATGCTTGTGTCCGTGACTGGTGGTCGTGGCGCTATCTCTAGTCCATATCCCTTAATTGGCTCTATTAAATTAGTCATCGACTCATAGTTAACGTACAACCTTTTCCTAATTTCAAGGAATCAAACACGAGATGTACAAGACACTAATTTGAATCGTCATGTATGGAAATTCACAGAAAGAAAGGGTCTTCAACACTATCATCTCATCTCCTTACAATATCTTTTTCAAGGTGCAATTTCACATTCTTAAGTATGCTACTATTTCCTTGTAAACCCTTAATCTTTATCTACCACCTCAATGGGTATTTTTATGTCGGTGCCAATATCATGAGTCTTTTTTCTTGAATGCAAATTTTAATATAAACTAGCAACAGGCTAAGCTTGAGAGAAAATTTAGTACAAGAGAAATTCATATCGCTTATCCAATCAAACCATTCGGATCACTTATTCATGTAGCTCCGAGTCCCCTGAATTAATTAGCGAATCAGAAGTCTTTGGAAAGTCACTAAATCCCCATCAAGACACAACCATGTTAGAGGATAAATAGGCCCAAACCCGGTTTATGAGTTTCATGTATCTAGGGTTTCACCATTATAAATAATTGTCAATGATAAAGATATACGTACGGAGTTTTAATGTTCTAACATGGTATCGGAGTGGGTTTGATCCTTAGATATAGGTGTCTACGTTGAGCCGCCTCCCTTAAACCATCCCCTCAAACCCTAGCCGCCACCCTCCAACCATTAAAAATTAATAATAATAATAATAATAATAATAATAATAATAATAATAATAATAATAATAATAATAATAATAATAATAATAATAAAATGTTATCTCCGCTTTGCTTTTGTTCCTGCTGTTAGAAGATTGCTACCGTTTGCTATCGGATTTATGTTTATGCTTTTGTTTTGTTGTTGAAAAAAAATAAAAATAATTATAGCTGTTTTATTGTTTGTTTGTTAGTCGATTGTTCGTACGGCTATGTTATCAGTCGATTAAAGTTGATCATTTGTACCGGTCCCTAAAGTCGACCGTTGATACAGTTTTGTTACGAGTCGACTAAAGTTATGTTATTCTAGATTGTACCTGGACATGAGATGTTTTTTGGCAATATTTAGTGTTATTGAATCAGGTTAATACTAAAAGATAGGTACTTGGACATGGAATGTATCTTTTAGTTGTTTAGATAGCCCCATAGTTAAAAATTACACCTACACAATTATATGCTTTCAGTCACATCTTTCTATATCCTACATCTATGTGAAATCTAAAATAGTGTTTGGGTCACACAATGCTACTGCTATTATATTATAAGAAATGTAATCCTATGAAGCAAAAGAATTGAAATCAAAAGAAACTGGAGTATATACTTGTTTTGTCGAAGTTAGTTTTTATACAGACAAAGAGCCACAAAGATTTTTGAAGCTTAATTATTTTTAGGTAATGAGAGTGTTCCATGTTTGCACTAAGAGTCGCTGCACGAGTTGGTAACAACGATTACCATCTTTCAGTCATAGCTGTTCAATGTTCACTCATATCTATTTGCATTTCATATTCTGCATTAAATTGTATTCCATTATAGCACCCTATCTTCTTGAATTTCAGGGTAATATAGGAACGTACCAACTCTTCATTAGTAGTTACAACTTACAACAAGCCCTTGAGAATTGTGGAACTCCCAAAGAATGATATTTGCTTTTGTATACCATTTCAAATCGTTTTTGGTTTCCATCATTGTTGCACTGCATGTCGAAAGTCTAGATTATGGTAGTTTATTTCCGATCTAGATCGACTTACGCTTATCAAGAAGTGCATTGTGTGATATTATTACACTAACGAAAGATGCGTGATGGAACTCATTTTACATATTTCCAATCTACCATGCTATGCCAATACTATATTAACGGCATTCTAGCATAATCAAAAAGTTCAAATATATAGTGTTAATAAAAAAACATGTTTTTTTTTTAAAGGCAACAATTAATAAAAAACATGTTAACATCACAACAGTTAATAAAAAGCATGTTAATTAATACCATAACTTGAGAACATACGTCATTGTAACTTGCATCTGTACTGTACAGTTCCATTGGAATTTACCATATCTAATAAGTAAACATGAGATACATGTGTAACCTTTCTAAATCTAAATGATGAGAAAGATTACTTAGAATCCTTAAAAAAAGGCATTTTAGAAAACCTTTACTTGCTTTTCTTGTTTTGTTGCAAGGTGCAAACCATGCATCAGCTGTTAAGAAACGTTACAACGTTCACATTTTCAGTACTGCATAGCACCCCTTGCTTGTGCACTCTTTCCTCATGAAAGCAACCCTTATTTCCTCCACTAATTCTGCACTTTTTGATAGAAACTCTATGTTCTAACCTTGTGTTGGTTGCCATCATATCTATATATATGTTGTTTTTTTCATTCCTTGTCTTCTCAAATTTCTTATTTCAAGTCATAATATAGAGCAAACTTTTCCCCTTTTTTTGTTATTGTTTTTGAATTTTAACAAATATTTGTCAAGATGGAACAAAAAAAAGAGAACATTTATGCTCAGGAAGTACCAAAACGCAATTTATCATCTACTTCTGCAGGTGGCCCTAAAGCACCAAAACAGAGATGTGTAAGAAGACAAGCACGAGATGAAGAAGACCTAGAGAAGCTCTTGGAGAGCCTCGAGGAGAATCGACCCAAAGTTTCCCTCACTCCTGCTGAGATTGAGGATGATATGAAGTTCTTTGCCCAGATAATGAAGGGTACGGATTCGAGTAGCGATACCCATCAAGAAAAGGTTGGTATAAACAGATTTAGAAGTTATTCTTAACCACTTAATGGAGAAGTTTAAGTTAAATATTTTCATAGGGAATTATGGTAGTGTATATTAATGTTAGCGTTCATATTCGTGCAGGTGCTGTCTGTTTCGGAAGCAGCGTTTGAACCTAAACTGAATGACGTTCCAGCTAAGCCGACAAAGGTTATTTACTTAATCATTTTGCTAAAATAAACAAACAATTTAGTAAAAAAATTATGTTTTGTTATGACTGACAAAAAAAACACCGTATACAATTCTCCAGTTCAATTATTACTTACTGAATAAATGATTTATGGTTGCAGCCACAGCATCGTCGCAGCAGTCACTAAGAAGGATTACTGTCTTTCAGAGTTGGAATAAGATTTTGCCCCTGATATCCTATATTAATAGTGACATGAGTATCATAATAAGTGTTTCCTAATAAACCATCCCTATATTGGATGTTCTTCCGTTTTGCAAATTTATGTATGTTTTGTGGCTAGTTGCATCTAGCTGATCTATTGGACTCTTAAAAAAATTATGTAATACCTTTCTACTATGTAATACCTTTCTATATTGATTATTGGAGTAATTGAGCTCATCGATCTTCCAATTTTTATTTCAAAGCTAATGCTTTTGTGTAGCTATGCTTGAATAAATTTGAAGTTCAACAATTTACAAGTAAATTTTCGACAATAATCATGTGCGTATATGGAAGACGTTTGCATATGCATTCAATATGTTCAAAATTATATCTCCTGATGCTAGATAACGAATTCCTTTTATAGATAAAATTCAAACAGAAATCTTTGAGATTAGCCACATAATATGCCATGACTTGCATCTACAGGATAACGAAATCCATCGTTTGGGTGTTTCATTTGTTTTCTGATGGAATCAGATCTATGTACTATCCCCCTTAATTAGAGGCATCGTATTTAGATTATGGGAAATGATTTCAATCATCGATCACCCAACATTTAAAGGAGTTAAGTTCTAAACTATGTAACTAACTTTAAATGATATAATAGTCCCATCCAGGGTCTATAAGTAGCTAGAGATAATAGCATTGGATTTTATAATTAATCGGATCATTATTGTAGTATCTACACTTTCAACTCTTATTTTTTTAGTTTCCAATTATATTAATAACATATTTCTTAGTATGTTCTGTAAGCAAGACTCGCAGTGACGATGAACTGAATTCTTAAAACCAGTATACCGTTATCTGTTGAATCGTCATGTATGGAAATTCACGGATAGAAAGGGTCTTCAACACTGTCACCTCATCTCCTTATAATCTCTTTTTCAAGGTGCAATTTCTCATTCTTACATCTGCTAATATTTCCTTGTAAACCCTTAATCTTTATCTTCCGCCTCAATGGGTAATTTTGATTTTTAGGTCAGTGCCAATATCAAGATTCTTTTTTTCTCGAATGCTAATTTTATTATAAATAGCAACATGCTAAGGTTGAGAGAAAATTACAACATATTAGTACAAGAGAAATTCGGATCACTTGATATGATCAATGGGCGTGTCTTTACTTGTAGGCTTTATATCATATATAGCAAACGTGTTTCCAATTCTTCAAATGTCCAAGCTGGAGTTTGGATGACCACATGCATCAAAACAAACATTTGATTGAGAATTTATGAAGCTCGGAGTCCTCCCAATTAATTAGCGATTCAGAAGTCTTTGGAAAGTCACTAAATCCCCACCAAGACACAACCCTACCATCGTGGATTGTACTTGGACATGAGATGTTGTTTTTGGCCATATTTAGTGTTATTGAATCAGGTTAATACTACAAGCAATGTACTTGGACGTGGAATGTATCTTTTAGTTGATTGGATGGCCTCCATAGTAAAAAATTGCACCTACACAATTATATGTTTTCACATCTTTTTGTATCCTACATCTATGTGAAATCTAAAATAACGTTTGGGTCACACGTATAGTGTTATTATATTATAAGAAATGTAATCGTATGAAGCAAAAGAATTGAAATAGCGGTTATGTTGGAGTTTGAGATAGATTGGGAAAAATGATTAAGGGGGTGTTAGGATTAGCTTATTTTACCGGCATATGGGCTCATTTGAATTTGGAAATACTCATGAGCTCATGTTTTTGGTTTATGAGGTTATCAGGCATGCCGCATACCGGCTCATTTGAATTTGGAAAAGCTCATGAACTCACACTTTTTGGTTTATGAGGTTATTAGGTTGAGCTTTTGTACTTGAATAAGTACATAAGCTAAATTTGAAAAGATCATTCATAAACCGAAAAAAGTGAGCTTTTGAGCTTCTACAAATTCTAATGAGCGTAAGCCGGTAAAATAAGCTAATCCAAACACCCCCTATACGTGAAATTAGAACATTGGACTGAAACGGTAGGAATTAGTTTTTTGTTAAGAAAAATTAGCGAAAGAAATAGTTTGAATTGATCACAAACTCACAAAGTAAGGAATTGATTATTTAAAAGAATGAAACTGGACAAAATGAATTGGGAAAGGTCTAATACATGAAATGAAGCAACTTCGTTTATGTTAGATTGTTAATAAGGATACATGCAGTAGCTACTTATGTTGGATACATTACCTGATTCAGATTTTTAACTGGTTTACTTGACAGTTAGGCCAGTTATCTGATCTAGCCATTTCATTTAATCTTTAACAAACGATAAAATGGAATATTTGGAACTGTTAATAAACATCTCTTTGATGTCTAGAAGTTGAAACGTCTCTTTGAAACTTGTGTAGTCTGCAAAATGGATCGTTTGCATAGAGCGTTAATGACAATAAATTAAAAGATGTGGATTCGATGTTCTCATCTTTGGATCCTAAGTACTTGTATCAAGGATTGTCAACAGGTGATCGCCCCACGTGTGATCAATATATGCCTACGGATTCATGAAAAGTTAACACAGAAAGCTGGTCTGGATGCATTCTTCGTGCACCAAATGATACTGTTAATACCGTTTAGTTCAACAATACCCATGATCATAAAAGAGTTATCCACAAATAAATCATGTGATTTTTTTTCCCCTATTATTCTTTTATTTTCATTTCTCTTTATTGTTAGGTTAGTTGTTTTCAACATGTGGTGTAGAGAAGTTAGTGATATCCTATTCGGGAAGTGGAGTCATTTAAAACAAGTTTAATGTCAACTATTATGTCTCGTGTTGTGAAAAACGATATGACGTTGATTATAAACTACTTTTCATTATATACACATACTTGATATGCTAATGTCACCAAATCTTTGGTATTTTTCATCTATTATGTTTCACTTCACGCTTCTTAGCTGGTATTTGGTTATCTGACGTCCTTGAATCACCGGGTGAATAGAAATTCTATGTAATTGTTCTTATTATATACAGTGGCTAGATTTGGGGACTTTTGTGGCTAATGGTTGGTGATCAAAGAGATCAATGTCGCATTCATCGATTTTAATCTTAGACATGATGCTTCATTTTAGAAATTTATGCATTCTACATGCTTCTTTGTTACTTGCTAATATGTTTATAAAATACTTTAGTTTGACTAATAGAATTGTTTAATCATTAGTACAATTAATTGCTTTAAAGATCTTTAGATATCTCATAACTACATGCAGAAAGCAATGTGTACTGCAGATTAGGAAGAGAGATTTAATCTCTGCAAACATCGCTGACAGGCGGTACTCTTTTCTGTTAGAAATATAATCACTGTGAAAACTCCAAGTAGCCCAAGAAGACACACGAATGATAGCATCTAAGTACTTTTTACAATCGGAACCAGGCTGAATACTATATAACTTACAACTGTTTTTGGTAACGTTGTTTCTCTGTTTGCGATGTGTTGCTTTTATGAATATCTGTATTTTTGCAGTGTGTTTCTAGCATATGCTGCTTCTATGGTCTCTACATTCAGTTGATAGTTCTTGACTTCTTGAATCTGTGAAAGTTCCAGAAGTTTCCCAGTTGCACCCAACCACAGGTTAAATTTTGAATAAACTAATAAATTTTTCGAAATTAGTTTTTATACAGACAAAGAGCGACAAAGATTTTTGAAGCTTAATTATATTTAGGTAATGAGAGTTCTCCATGTTTGCACCCAAGAGTCGCTGCACGAGTTGGTAACAAGGATTACCATCGTTCAGTCATAATATTGCTCATATTTTACTAGGGTTTCAGGCTTTCTCAAGCTTAATAGGAAGCCCGAGAGGCGGTAAAGAATAACAATGAGAGTACGCTGTCTAATATTTCCCCTTAGTTAAAAGAGGTAAAAATGCGTGATCTCCATGATAAGCTTATCCAACTAAAGTACTAATAAAGTTATGTAATTCAATCTTTGCAGGATTTCAACCGGTTCTAGATTAACTTAATCTTAATATGGTGTCCAAATTATAAAGTCTTTTTAGATCTTTGTCCGTCCCTCAACTCGATCGCCAGAATTTTATTACTTTAACACCAAAACCTTAATTTATCTCCCTGTTGTTTTTGAAGCCGTAATCAAGTGGTGTGTAATGTGGGTCTTATGAATAAGACAAATATCACAACAAGAAGTTGTTTCTAATGTCACACATTTCCATTCCATTTGATATAATCTATATAATTCAGATGATGCCAAAATTAATCATTTGGATATTCTCATAGTTGATGTACCACGGTGAAACTTTAATAGTCAGATTGGTGCTAAACTCTGCTAAAATCTTCAATGTGCCTGTAGTTATTTACGAGTGGCTCACACTATATGTATATGTGTTGAAAACGTGTTTCACTATAGGTCTTGCCATAGGTTTCTCTTGAAGAAGTCCATTTACGCTGGTAAAGATGTTACAGTGTAATTCGTACCTCCTACATACCTCGTTCCGACAGGATAAAGCATTGCTGTTATTCTACAAGGATATTTCCTGCCCTTAAACAATTAGTATATGTGGTAAATATAAATTACTACAAATTAAAAATAAATATATAAATAAATAAAATAGAGGCTAAATGCAATGAGAATGGAATATAGTTACAATCATATTTCAAATCATTTAATTACTATTAATTCAAATTTCTTGTTGGTTATATTATTCAATAAAGAACTTTCCATAATTTAGTTTTGGATAATCTATAATTAATTTATCAGAAAACAAAATGAGTCAAAGTATACATTGAATTATTTCGGATTCCGGTTTCTTGACCATAAAAGAAACTTCATTTTTGTAAGAAAATGGTATGAGGGGATTAAAGGAATCAATTAATAGCTCAACTTGTAATAATAATAGAATAAAGGCTAGTAATTATCAAAGATCCTTGCATCATTATTTATAGCTCTTGAAACCACTCATCTTATTTCACTCGGTCTTTGGCTTTTACAAGTTTAGTTAAGTATGTCTTCACCAAATTCAGAATGTCGAAAGCTTTATGATTTGGCTGATTTGGTTCTTTCATTTCCACCAAATTCAGAATTTCGCAAGCTTTATGATTTTGCTGATTTGGCTATTTCATCTGAAATGAACATGTCTGATGAAATCCAACAACCAGACAGTACTGGGACTAACACATCTAACACATCAACATTTGTTCAGAATTCATCACCCTTAACTTCTAGGGTTCCTGAAAAGGATGCTAAGTCAAACATGTCGAAAAAGAAAAAAATTCTCCGAGAGGGAGATGTTCATAAGCCGAAATACCACAGACTTTCGATTGCACTCTCGAAAGAAGAGATAGAAGAAGATCTGTTGGCCCTTACTGGTAAAAGGCCTCTTAGGTTCAGCAAGAGGGTGAAAAGGATGGTGAAGGCAAATCTTGATGTAAACACATTTTGTCATCTGTACCCAGTTTTGTAAAAAATACAATTTTGGGTGGTCTCTAATCTAGTTTGTGATGGTACTCTTTTTTTCAGGAACTGCATCCTGGAGGAAAATTAGATGGGCATACCGCTGAGACGCTGCGAAAGACATATGGCTTCTAACTTCCGCAAAATAGCATTAATTTGCTTCTTTTTTATTTTTATTTTTATTTTTATTTTTTATTTTGCTAAATGCATGCTTAGTGGACACCTTGGTTTTATTTTCAATGTTTATCTATCACCAGTTGAGGAAACTTCATAAAAAGTGTTCTGGCTTGAGGAGTCGATCGATTTCACCAAAACAATGAATAGGGAACTTATAACATATTGATGTTAGTTGACGGGGTATGGTTAGTGGTGGATATTCATACCCATTTATGCTTTTTGTTTGCAACTTCATTTGGTGATTTAAGGGTGACTATATTGATTTTTGATGCTATGTTAGCAACCTATTTACTCTTGTTAGCTTTATTCATTTCGTTCGATAATTTAAATAGTTTTAGATTAGATACACCATTCTTAAATATAGAGATGGAAGTACTTAATGTGCATAATTAATGGCAAACTTGGTTTTATTAGCAATCAACTTTTAGGTACTTAGTTTTAGTTAATTGTAGCCAACGAATAGAATTCCAATATAAGAAACAATGTTACTGAGGTTAATTTGTTTCATCTAACAACCTTCGTATCATTCTACGATAGTTCCCATTCTTATATACAGAGATGTACTTAGTGTACGTGTTGCGTGCATAATTTTAAACTTTTGACAGCTTGAAAGAAGTTTTACATACTTAATTATACTATGACAACTCACAAAGTTCCTTCTTATATAGTAGTCAACATCGTGTGATAACAGTAATCCTATATACAAAAAACAATACTGAGCTTTCTTTCACCTATTCCGTGTTCATATGATTTCCCTTAAAAGAATAAAACGCGACTTATCCTCATGTAACATTAGGTTGTCTTAGAACAGATTTTTTTTCTTTATATATATATATATATATATATATATATATATATATATATATATATATATATATATATATTTATATATATATTAATTTTATTTTCAGAACTCTCTTAAGTGCGAGAACTATGTTTGGACCCTAGGATGATAATAACAATGGATGAAAATCATTGTGGCATTTTGGTAAATAAAAAATAACCATATATATTTAATTATTTAGATTTGGGCATTTATGTAATTTTACCTAAATCAATTTTAAAACCGTCCTAGTCAAATTCACGAGTTATGGCAATGATATTTCATATTTCTCTCATTCAAAAAAGAAAAAACCCTAATCACTACCATAGCCTCTATCATCTTGTTTTATACAAACAGCCGCCACTCAATTGGCATCAAAAAACCTGTTCCGACCCAAATGCCACCATGACCGCAATGTAACATGTGATTGGGCTCAACTTTGAAGATCCGTTTTAATAATATCGACCACCGGCGAAGTGTTAAACAAATTGATAAACAAATCATTTGTAATAAATCGATGTGCGTGCCAGATACCACTATAAGATTCAACCAACATAGGAATATGAATATTATTACAATTCATCCGAACAAATCGACGTCGAAGTCGAAATCAGGTACGTTAATTATACTACTTCTTAGTTTTTATTGTCATGGTTTCTATTGGTTATATGTTGGATTATGTGATTAAACTAATGCAAAATCTACTTTATTTATGAGTCATGCGGCTTCAGTCATGAAGTTTTGTAAACTAACAAAGCAAGATGGTGATGAACTTTAATTCTTTGTTTGTCACATGTGTTAATACAAATAATGTCAAAAACGTCATTTGCATTAATCGGTCTCTACTAGTTTTGATAATCACAAAATACAAACACACGTTACATAAAACTACGACTAATAAGTTTTTAATCGGGAAAACTCGTTTTCGTCATCAACATCACTTAAGGTATGTACAAACTTCTACCAACTTGTGTATGTTATCAAAGGATTTAAAAACTTTACATTTTCATGTCACAAAACATTTTTACAAATGTATTATTGTAAGATTTAAAGATATGTTTTATTAAGAAAATGTTTTCAACATTCAAAACCATAACAGCTATATTTCCCGCTCAAAACCGACAACAAAACTTCACCAGATAGTTTTTCACCACGTCAGGACAAAATGAGGAGCGTTTGGCTGGACGGTCCCTTAAATTGGACGGCGGTCCCTTATCGATAAGGGACTGTCCAGCATTTAAGGGACCGTCGCCTCTTTCCTGACGCCTATAAATACAGAACTGTTTTCCTCCAGAAATTTTCACCTCTTATGCACCAAAATCTTATGTATTCCGAAATTCTTTCAAAAACATACTCTTTGATCACATTATCAAGTTCTAGTTGTTTACAAGTGATCACACTCATCTTTCCACTAAGTGCAAGAGAAGAACATTCGTTGTAATCAAGAAACGAAGTGTTGAAGAAGAGTTTTCCTCATCTAATGTTATCGTTGCGGATCTACCATTACTTTCATTCATTGTTTCGTGTATGTAATAGGACTTGAGTGCAAGTCTTATATTGTGTATTGTGTTGTATCATGCCATCGTATTGGTACGAGGTGTGAAGCTACGTGGGCTTTGGTAGATTGGTTCTAGCTAGGATTAGGACTCGACATTCTGCTTAGTGTCGTTAAACTAGGTGTAAGCTTGTATAAGGTTTTTTCTGCCATAAGGGAGCGTGTTGATATAGTGTTTGTGAAACTCTCGAGTGTGAGACTCGAGGAGTGGAGTAGGGACGAAGGAGTAAGCTTCGTGGCCAAACATAAATCTTCGTGTGCCAGTTTGATCTTTCCTTTCTTTATCTTTACTTGTTCACTTATCATTGCTTATATTTATTATTGTGTTGATATCACGTAAGCTTCGAATCGATGGAATTTGAAAAATATCAAGAAGAGCAGTCTATGCAAAGACCACCACTCTTTGAGGCTGATAGTTTTATGATAAGGCGAAAAGTGTACGGCTTTTAAGGGGTCATTTACGCCCGAATTTGTGATTATTTGATCAATTACTGCCCTAAATCGTTCCTTTTGTCATTTTAGATACTTTTGAGAAGAAATCTAGAAAAGGAAGCATTTGGGACGTTTTTGGAGCATAAAAGTGAAGAAAACGGCAAAGTCTCAAAATCCTTGTTGGGAACAGTACCTGACGACGTCAAGACTTCACACATGACGGCGTCAAGCTTGGCAAAAGAGGTGGAAGTGGAAAATATACGTGACGGCCCAGAACATTTTTAGTGCAATTGACCTGACGGCGTCACCAAGGCCGTCAGGGTCAAAATGTATGTGACGGCCCAGAGCATAATTCCTTCTTGATAGCGTCAAGATTGGATCTAGGCAATATGATCCTTAATTTGGCGGCGAGTTGACGGCATCAGACACTACAACGTGACGCCGTCAGGATGTTTTATCTATATATATTTTTCCAATTTATCATTGTAAAAGTGTGGAACATTAGGAGAACTTTGGAGAGCTTAAACCCTAGACGAATTTTCTGTAAAAATAAGGGTTTCAACCCTTGTTCCATCCATGCTTAATTGAAGATAAGTTTTCCAATAATCATACGATATGTCTATGTGTTGTGTGATTCTATCTTATGCTTGTCTTTCTTTTGACATGCTAGGCTAGGTTTTTATTGTGTTTGCTTAGATGTAGTGAAACCTAGATGTTGATTATTGGTTGATGGTTTGTTTATAATTTTTGTGGATGATTGTATTCGATGTTAGGCTTAAGAAAACCGGCAGACTTCCATTGGTAACTTGCTTAAACATCTTAAGAAACATGATCGGAGGTGTACTACGATTTTTGGTTCTATTTAATGCATAAGTGAAGTCTAATGATCCCATCTTTGGAGCTTTTAGTCGGCTCGACATAGGAGTGAAGTAGGAGCTTATAGAGTTAGGAAATATTGTACACGGCCCTACGACTAGTATTAAGGAATATAACCCGTCATCCATGCAATTGTAACAAGCTAATCAACCGGTAAAAGATATCTAGGGAGTAATGAAATCTAAGTAAACACATCTTTTCTCATTATTGTTTCCACCACATTAGTTTATTTTCATTTCTTTTTGTTTTATTTTGATTGCATCTTTAGTTATTTGGGTTAGTTGACTAGCAACTAATTCCGCCCACTCCTTCAAAACCCGAGATTTTACTTGCTTTCATAAAACATAAAAAAATACAAAAAGAATCATCCCTCACCTCTAGACCTAGTTTAGTAGGCTTTCTAATCCTAGCAAACACTATTCCTGAGTTGAACGATCAATCCTTTGGTACTTGTCACTATACTATACTACAACGAACAGGTACACTGCCTGGTGGGGATTGCAAGCTTCTCAAGATCCCTTGAGAGGTAAAACCTTTTGCGAGGGCGCAAAACCACCCACAAAACCCACCACTAGCAAACCTACCTCCTAGACCCCGAACTTTAGGAGAGTATTCCCGTCCTAGCCACCAAGGCTATCGGAACACCATTGAGCTCACTCAAGGAGCCAATGTGTCTCCCTTGCGATCTGACACCATCCGGTTGGTGCAAAGCGGATGTGTATTCCATGGACTTCGTTCCAAAGATCCTAATCAACATCTCAAGGATTTCCTAAAAATCGTAGATTCCATAGACCTTGTTGTTGCAACTAGAGAGACGACCCGATTACGTCTATTCCAATTCTCTCTACGTGACCAAGCTAGTCAATGGCTTGAACGTTTACCCGCGAGATCCATCACCTCTTGGGATGATCTCACTTCTCGTTTCCTTGCTCAATTTTTCCCTCCGGGGAGAACTACCAAGCTTAGAAATGACATCTTGATGTTCCAACAACGTCAAGGTGAAACTTTCTATGAAGCATGGACCCGTTTCAAGGACTTACTCCAAAAAGTCCCTCATCATGGCATAGATCTTTGGCTATTAGTTCAAATCTTCTACAACCATGTCGACTTTAACACCAAATGCACCATTGATCGAGCCGCCGGAGGCAGGTTGCGTGATAAAGACGCCGAGGAATCTTGGGAAATTATTGATGAACTTGCCTTCAACAATCGTGAGTTATGGGAAGTTACGCATGTTATAAACTCGGCTATCAGCGTAATCTCGACACCTGGAGAAACCACTGAAATCTCCGAAGAACTCCTTTGCGAACTTGAGAGAAAAATGGATTACCTCACGGAAAAACAAAGGAGACCTTTAAGTCCCAGACGGACAACAGTCAATTCTATCTGAAATATAAATCCAACACCATTGTCTGAGTCACCTCTTAGAGAGAATGTCAAAACCTTTCAAAGATATGCTCGACCTTATTCGCCTACTCAAAACCTCAGCCCGGAATTCGAAACTCGAATGAGAGTACATGGAAACCCATTCTGAACGCCTTGCTAAATTCGAGGAGGCTGTTTATAAACAAAAGGAGGAGATGCAAAAGAAAATGACGGAGATGATGAGCTTAGTGGAGGAATACTCAAACCAAAAACCCCCGGAAATGATGTTATTAAGGAAGGAAAATGTTACCCCCACTACCCAATTTGTTAACTCTATCACAATTGTCCACGAGGATAATGAAGAGAAGGAAACCCCTATTGCACAAACCGTTGAGGAACCACCAAAATCCCAATCATTAGGGTACTACCTAAAACATGATATAAATGAGAATACCATAACAAATTGGATAAAGGGTGATGGGTGTAACCAATCCTCCAAACGGGTTTCCAAAAGAGAGAAAGAGGGGAAAGATGAGTATGATACATTACCTAGGGGGCCGGTATTTGAGAAGCTACTTATACAAAAAGTGGCTACAAAGCAGATGGCTTATGGGAACTTTGATATACTAGCCAGCATTGGAAAGTTACAATATCTGGATGCTTTCGCCAATCAAGGATCTGAAGTAAACCTAATGCCTCTAACTATTTACACCCAACTCACTACGGAAATGCTGGCTACCACCCGTGTTAGGCTATCCTTCGCTGGTCACTCTTATGTATACCCTTTTGGAATTGCAGAGGACGTGCTGGTCAATGTAGCAGGTTTCATGTATCCCGTCGATTTCATGATCATTGATGATAAAGGAGGTAGGTGCATGCCAATAATCCTTGGAGCACCATTCCTTACCACAGCAAGAGTTGTCATTAGGTATGAAAAAAGGGAAATTGAACTTAAGTCAGGAAAAAGAAATATTAGCCTTCCTATGACCCCAGGATGTGTCCAAGAAAGCCTGATGAAAAGAAAACTCAAAAACAACATTGACACATCGCATAATCATGTTCAAGAAAAAAATCCTCGCATGGGAAACAAGAATCAAAAGCTAAAAAGAAACTGAGCCTGAGAGAGGCAAAAGCAGTGATAAATTTCATGTCAAGTTTGAATGCAGTCAATCGACGGAGAATCATGTACCATTAGCAGAAAGAGACTTGGTACTCTTAAGGCATTCAGAGATAAAAGTACCTCCCGATGAGCCAAGTCTCTGGTGGTATGGATCCTTCACAATTGAAAGCCTACACCAAGATGGGATAGCTACCTTGTGCAGTAAAGGAGGAGGGGAGGTGACTACAAGTGTCGAACGATTGAAACACTACCACCCCAATAGCGAGGATCATATTTATATGGGATACGTCATCTCAAGAGACGAGGTCACGTAATTGCCCGTGACCTTGAGTCTAGCTACGAGACTCGTAAATAAAGAAAAGCGCTTCTTGGAAGGCAACCCATGTTTTGTGTGTTTTTATTTGTTTGATTTTTATTTTGTTTGATTTTGTTTGTTTCCGTATGCGTGTTTTATTTTTATTGTTGGTAAATTATGTTTCAGAGTAAATTGTGAAAATGCTTTATTTTGTTTTTAACTTCATCTTAATTACATATAAAGGTATTTTGCAAAAGCTAAATGTAAGGGAAATCCAAATTTGTTTATAAGAACAAAAATGAGCATGATTCACTACAATATTAAATGAGAATGTATATTAGTATTTGTTAGAGTCAAATGCTTGTATCGAGTCATGATGATGTTTTGCAGGATTTTTCAGGAAATAAGGCATAAGTTTTTCCAGAAATTTTCTAAAAACTTAACATAAGATTTTTCCAGGAACATTTTGAGGGCGTCAGGAGTTACAACCTGACGGCGTCAGGTACTAAAATTTTGAAAAATTTTGCGAGTTTGTTTAAACCGGAGTCTTAAAGTTTTTGTTGATTCTTTAGTTTTATAAACTCCAGGAAATCTGCAAGCATTCATTCCATAAGTATTATATCTTAATTTGTTTTCTAGGATTTTTTTTAGTATATATAGATTGCCGCCGATTTTACGTGAGGTTTGCCTTGATTGTTTTCTCATGTTTAACAGGTTATATATGACAAGAAGATGATTTATATTTCTGGAGGGAAGCTTTCAAAGTTCATTTTCTTGGAAGAAGATCTAACCCTATTGACACACTAACCACACCGAACGAATCAGGGGAGTATTTGTTTTCATTCTTTTACCTGCTTTTACATCCTTTAATTGAACATTGGGGACAATGTTCATCCTAAGTGTAAGGGGAGGGTAAATAATGATACCTTATAGGTTACAATTGCACTTGAGTTTGTTTGTTCGATAGTAGGTGTGCAATAAAACTAAGAGAAATACTTGCTAGGGCAATTTTAGAGCCAAATTTAAATTTTTTTAGAACATTTAGGAGTGAAACTTTAGCCTTAACAAGCGTCTCATGGATAGGAGTTGTATGACTAGCACAAAACCGTACCACTTAAAAAAAAATTCCACCCAAATATGTGAGGTTCGCCTTTAGATTTGTTAGGAAAGGCATTCATTATTAGTGCTTATGAGTGTACCGGTAGTATTTAGATTCTAGAACTTGTGTTAGTGATACATCCTGAGACCGCTAGTGAGACTACATTCGCGTGGTTAGGATTTACTACATGATAAGAGGCATTAAGATCACCCTTGTGTTTAAACCCGTATCATAATTACTTGACCATTTAAGTCATATTACTTGACTAGCGAAGTCAATTAATTTTCCCACACCTTAGCGTTGTACTCATTTTTAGTACACGATACCCCTAGTACACCCCTCCGAGCCTATCTTTTTGTTTCTTACTTTAAGAATTTTACTTAAAGATAGAATTTGTTACAATCCACCCAAATGTACACCCAAATCGCCTTAGCCTTCCTTGTATGCACTCATCTTCAGTGCATTATTGTTATGTGTTTAAACCCTTAGTTAATTGTCCAATTGATTACATGGTTGCTAAGTTGAGTCATATCTTGTACATATTGTTTTGGGACGATTGGGACTCATGGGTAAAGTACTTGTAATATGGAGTAATGGGGAAGACATCAATTTATTACCCCCGGATGTGCGTTAATATTTTAAAAGTACTCCAAGTGTTTTGATTATCTTGATTCGAGTCATTAGAGTAGTTTATTGTAAAGTATGTAAAAATTCAAGTGTAAGGGGAATGCAATTTTCCCTATGATGTATTATTTTGGATGGTAGGGTAAGAGTGTATGCAAAAAAAAAAAAAAAAAAAAAAAAAAAAAAAAAAAAAAAAAAAAAAAAAAACGGACTACCATCCCGTTTCCTTTATGTTTATTTTAAGTTTTTGCTAGATTTTGATTAGCATAAGTCGAGTCGAGTCTTGGCTTAGCAACATCATATTGTACATGTAATTAACCAAGATAATTAACTCGCCACCAGTAAATATTGCCTTTATCCAACAAAACCGTGTTTTTCATATCCCACACCTAACGTTATAACCCTTTAAAAGACCTCTTTGATAGTTTATCCTAGGTGCTTATGCCAAGTGGTGGAGGTTTGATCCTTTCCCAAGCCTATGGTAATCTATTTGCTAAGACAGGTAGTGAGAGATGTTTTTCATTTCCATATTGTGATACATACTTTATTACACCCGAGAGATGTGAGTATCTAAACACTATATGTGAGGTGCTAGTGTATGACCTCCGTACTTGTTTTTGGTTTTTAGTGGAATGATTATTTGTTGTAATTACTTTTATATTAGTGTTAAATGACCCCTAACTTGTATTTTGATTAGAATAAAAACGCATTTGCTTGAGGACAAGCAAATCTCAAGTGTAAGGGTATTTGATAAGGTGAAAAGTGTACCGCTTTTAAGGGGTCATTTAAGCCCGAATTCATGATTATTTGATCAATTACTGCCCTAAATCGTTCCTTTTGTCATTTTAGGTACTTTTGAGAAGAAATCTGGAAAAGGAAGCATTTTGGACGTTTTTGGAGCATAAAAGTGAAGAAAACGGCAAAGTGTCAAAATCCTTGCTGGGAACAGTACCTAACGACGTCAAGACTTCATACATGACGGCGTCAAGCTTGGCAAAAGAGGTGGAAGTGGAAAATACACGTGACGGCCCAGAACATTTTTAGTGCAATTGACCTGACGGCGTCACCAAGGCCATCAGGGTCAAAATGTATGTGACGGCCCAGAACATAATTCCTTCTTGACAGCTTCAAGATTGGATCTAGGCAATACGATCCTTAATTTAGCGGCGAGTTGATGGTGTCAAACACTACAACGTGACACCGTCAGGATGTTTTATCTATATATATTTTTCCAATTTTTCATTGTAAAAGTGTGGAACATTAGGAGAACTTTGGAGAGCTTAAACCCTAGATGAATTTTCTGTAAAAATAAGGGTTTCAACCCTTGTTCCATCCATGCTTAATTGAAGATAAGTTTTTCAATAATCATACGATATGTCTATGTGTTGTGTGATTCTATCTTATGCTTGTCTTTCTTTTAACATGCTAGGCTAGATTTTTATTGTGTTTGCTTAGATGTAGTAAAACCTAGATGTTGATTATTGGTTGATGGTTTGTTTATAATTGTTGTGGATGATATTATTCGATGTTAGGCTTAAGAAAACTGGCAGACTTCCATTGGTAACTTGCTTGAACGTCTTAAGAAACATGATCGGAGGTGTACTACGATTTTTTATTGTATTTAATGCATAAGTGAATTCTAATGATCCCATGTTAGGAGCTTATAGTCGGCTCGACATAGGAGTGAAGTAGGAACTTATATAGTTAGGGAATATTGTACACGGCCCTATGACTAGTATTAAGGAATATAACCCGTCATCCATGCAATTGTAACAAGCTAATCAACCGGTAAAAGATATCTAGGGAGTAATGAAATCTAGTAAACACATCTTTTCCCATTATTGTTTCCACCACATTAGTTTATTTTCATTTCTTTTTATTTTATTTTGATTGCATCTTTAGTTATTTGGGTTAGTTGACTAGTGATTGGCTCCAAACAGTCAACCTAAATTGACCAATTTATTGGTCAACTAAGTCAAACAGCCTAGAGTCAATCTCCGTGGAAGTATAGGGGTTTCCCCGGGTCGTTATGTCCCGACGAGGTGTGAATTGTATTTAAACGGGTTTGTGATCGAGTGAATTTGGACTGAAAGGGGTTGTGAATGCTTATACTACTGATTTATACAAGGAAGTAGCTTAGGTAAACTATATTAACAAGACTGTAAAATTAGAAAACCCAGAAACGTTTTAAACCTAAAAACGCGTACGTTCAGTTTAAGTTTACGTGAACGTACAAAATAAAACGCGAGTTT
Source organism: Artemisia argyi (assembly GCA_030686995.1). Taxonomy (NCBI): domain Eukaryota; kingdom Viridiplantae; phylum Streptophyta; class Magnoliopsida; order Asterales; family Asteraceae; genus Artemisia; species Artemisia argyi. The sequence continues at coordinate 88,105,112 of CM060680.1, read as the reverse complement.
TGGTGAAATAAAATACTTACGGTTATGAAAATTATATTTTTACAATCCTAATAATAAAAGAAAATTTTTAGAAAAAGAAAATTAATTTTTACACTATTTAATTATTTATTATTAATTAATTACTAATTAATACTAATTATTAATATTTAAATAACTTAAATACCATATAATATTATTTTAATACTAGAAAAATGAAAAACTGGTTTCTAAAATTATAAACTAACTAAAAACTAATTTTAAAATTATAAATATACTTTTCTTTGTCTTTTTTGTGGATTTTATATTAATTAATTACTAATTTAATATTAATTACCTAATTAAACTAATTAAATTATAAAAACTAGAAGATGAACAGTAAAAATTCAAGAACAATTCCTAAAATTATTTTATAACATATAAAAGCTAGGAAAAATATAAAAACTGGGTATTAGTTTATAAAAACTAATTTTGCTATTTAATACTTTAATATTAATTAATAAATAATAAAACTAATATTAAATCTAATAAATACTAAATGACAATATAAAAATTTGGAAAAATTACTGAAATTACTTTAAGATAAAAGAAAATTAAGAAAAATATAAAAATGCAAGTTACTTAATAAAATCTAAAAAGGAAAATTAAAAAGATAAATAATATTAAATAGAAACTATCACTTAATTTTAAATTGGTTTTTTTTGGATTTTCTTTTGGAAAACTATTTTATAACTAACATTAAGAAACTTTTGTAAAAACAACTAGCTTAAAACTCAAAAATAAGAACTATGAGTGCTTATAAGCTTGACAGTTGACTTTTGGTCAAACAAGCTTAAGAAAAAGCTAAGAATAAACTACCAGGGTACACAAACAGAAAAATAAGATGCAAAAAACTTATGTGTGCTAGAAATAAGTGAGATGAAGAAGAAAGGAGCACTGGATAAGCTAAAATAAGCCAATAAGCACATCCAATATCACCACAGATCAAACAGGCCAATTTGGCCACTTTGCATGCCATGTGGGGTCCACTAGGAAGATTGGAACCCCAATCTTATGATTGATTCAAAAGGCTGAGCTTAAGAGCTATCTAAAAAGCTAATAAGCAGGTCATGGGACCCACTAATAAGCTCAGGAGAAGGCTTGTGATTTTGGTGCAAAAGCTGATTTCTCAGCATAAGGGGGAAATATGGACAGAACAAAAGGCTAGTGCAGCCCTATCTAACAAGCTAATCAGCAAGAAATAAGCTCAGATCCTAAAAGAATGGCTTATGGGCTTTCCAAAAAGCCCAAGCTCACACTGTGGGACCCACAGGTGAACAAACTATGGTTGATTGAAAAGGGTGGTTTTTGTCAGGGTCTGTGTGTAGGGTAAACCATTGCCCTGCAGCCTACTTTGAGCAACAATAAGCCAATCAAAAAAAATCTGAAAAATAAGCAATCTATGGATTCCTAGAGATTAGCTGAGACACTAAAACATGTAAAAATCACAAGTCCTGAAACTAAACATAAAAATCACAAGAATTCTTGCAAATTTTTGTAAAACTAAGAAAATACAATTTTGACTTTTATGAAATTTACTCTACTTTGACTTTTGTGAAATTCCACAGGTCCTAATTGACTTAAAAGGTTGTAATAAGCTATATTATGACTGAAATAAGCTAAGTTAACATCTTATGAAATAGTATGCATGATTATGACACTAAAAATCCTAAAAGTGAACATGTTATGTAAGATTAAGAGTGATTCTGACTTTTATCCATATAACAACTGGTTTTTCAGGTTTGGCTATCCTAAATGAACCTAGTATGACATGTTGAAGCTAAAAGCAACCAACAAAATAGGTCAGAACATTGAGAATCCAATAAATCCAAACACCCCTTAACCTAACTGATTTGCAACTTTTATGACTCAAATGCCTAATTTATACCATGAAACCACCAAATAGACTTGTATACTGATGTGTTGGACTTAATTAAACACAGAACCTCATATATGAACAACAACAAACCACCAAATACACAAGTTCTCAATTAGTGGTAGTGATGAGACAAGGGTAGGAGAAATTAATGCAAATACTTTTAAAACTATGACTAATGTACTAAATTAGCTCTAATATACTATGAATATCAAAAATAAGCAAGGTTGAGCAGAAGTTACACTACAATAAGCAATGCTACAGGAGATGACAGGAAGATTGAGAGTATGGCTTACAAATTGATTCCAAGCTTAGAACATGAACCAAGGCCTCAAATTACCACCTAAAGCCTCCAAATAGGCACTAAAACCAGGAGAGTCCAAAATCAACCATGCATTCTGCATCATTTGCCATTCACACTGATTTTTGATTTTATATTTATTTATTGAGTATTTTTGAGTAATTTTTAGTTTTCTTATCTAAAAAGGATTTGATGCTTTCTAAATTGTTTAAAACTTGTAAATGAACTTCTAAGAGTCAATTGGAACAAGAAACCAAATGTTTTAACAAATTTCAAATAAAAGTGTCAATTTCAATTGAAACTGCAAAACATAAATTAAGATAACAAGACTGGAATTAATGATTAAATAAAGTTCATTAAGCACTAAGAGAACTGATTACAACTAATTTTAGCTAAATTTAGCAACTGGAAAAGTAAATTACATTTAAAACAAAATCTACAACTATACTACCCCTAATTAGCTAACTAACTACTTTTCTCTTCTCAATTCTTCACTTATATAAGTCCTGCAGTCCCATTTTGACTTTCCCACTTCTCTTTTTGTCAATTGGATGAGTTCTTTTCATCTTGGCCGTTTGTTTCAATTTGGCGGGAAAAAATTACAAGTGGCTGTGAGGTTACTTGGAGAGTTTTGGGATCAATTAATGAACCTTGGAGGTATTAGGAGGTTGGGGGACATAGTATGGAAGGGGTGAGGTGGAGGGATGGAGAAGGTGGAGTGTAGCAGGGAGTTTTGTAGCCAAGTGGGGAAGGTGGAAGGAGGTCAAACGTTTGGGTTGACCCTGGTTAGTTATCAAATGGGGTAGGGGTGAATTATTTGTTTGTGAGCTTGTGGTGATTAGGCTGGTGGATCATGGTTTTGTTTGGATTTAGATTTTTGGAATAATAACAATCAAGGGTCCATTTGGTTTAGTGTTTCACAAGGACCATTCATGTAACAATATGAAAATCTAGGGGCTGTAATTGTACATTTCCCAAAGTAGTCACAAGGGTCCATTTCTGCCACATATCAATAGTCTAAGGTTTATGAGTATAAAATTCCACTTTTGGACCACCAGGGACTAAAACTGCAAAAATGTTGAAACTTGAGGGACCAAAGTGTAATTTCTTCAAACTTTCATTCCAAGGACTAAACATGCCAAAATAAGTAACCACAGGACCATTATGATAATTTCCAAGTTTTGAAAAATCCCAGGGACTATATTTGCCAAAACTCAAAGTACAGGGACCAAACTTACATTTTCCTCAAACTTTTCATCAAAAGGCTATTTGTGATAACCTTTGAGTTTCCAAGGACCAAAAATAACTTTCCTTCCAAAAATATCCCAAGAGGGACCGAATTTGTCAATTCCTGAAACTTCAGGGACTAAACTGCAAATTTCTCAAAACTTTTGAAATTTTTCACCAAAGGACTAAATATGACAATTTATGATTTCAAAAGGACCTTTGGTGACTTTTCTTTTAAAATAAGTGCTCAGGGACTATTTTTGCCAGTTTTTGAAAGTTGGGGGACTGAAACTGCAAATTACGTAAACTTTGTTCATTTTTCAACTGTTTTTACTCATTTTGCATCTAAAACATATAAAACACAATTTTGGAATATTTTCAGTATTTTGATGCATTTCTGAGTGTTTTTAAATGTTTTGCAGCTCAAATTTGACCAAAAATGATGAGTGTTTGAGCACTCATCAATCCCTCACACTAAACTATTGCTAGTCCCTAGCAATCTTTTGAGAAAACTTAATGGATTTGAATCTCTTTACCAAAAGCCATTACTTCTGGAGTAGCCAAATGTTTCAGTTCAATTAAGAACTATGGTACACCGATAACCATGTGATTTTGAGCAAACCACCAGCTGTCAACGGTTTTGATTTGTCTTTACCAGAAGCCGTTTGCTTCTGGACCAGCCAACTCTTGATGGACATAGTCAACATCTTGGTGAGCTGATTACCAATTATGGTTTTCCACTGCCTTTACCACAAGCCATAACCTTGCGGGCTAGCCAACTTTTTACTTTTTAGGATATGGCGTGTTGAGATACCATACAATTTTGGGCAAATTGCAAGCCATAAATGGATTTGAGTTATCTTTACCAAGAGCCATTTGCTCCTGGATTAGCTTGTCCTTATGTCGGTAAGACATGGTGGACTGATAACCATGTAATTGTAACAAGCTAATCAACCAGTAAAGATATCTAGGGAATAATGAAATCTAAGTAAACACATCTTTTCTCATTATTGTTTCCACCACATTAGTTAATTTTCATTTCTTTTTATTTTCTTTTGATTGCATCTTTAGTTATTTGGGTTAGTTGACTAGCAACTAATTCCGCCCACTTCTTCAAAACCCGAGATTTTTCTTGCTTTCATAAAATATAAAAAAATACAAAAAGAATCATCCCTCACCTCTAGACCTAGTTTAGTAGGCTTTCTAATCCTAGCGAACACTATTCCTGAGTTGAACGATCAATCCCCCGGTACTTGTCACTATACTATACTACAACGAACAGGTACATTGCCTGGTGGGGATTGCAAGCTTCTCAAGATCCCTTGAGAGGTAAAACCTTTTGCGAGGGCGCAATCCCGCACATCATTTTATTTATTGGTAAACTCGATTCGAAATGTATGTGAAATCAAAAGGTCTTGATCTTTGGCATGTTATTACAATGGGTAACTTTAAACCTATTGAATTTAATCTTGAAACTAAACAAAATGAAGTTGTTCCTTATGACAAATAAAGTGATACTCTTAAAAAGAAATTAGCTAAAAATGATGAAGCAAAAATGGTTATTTACAATGCCTTGCCTAAAAAGGAATTTCAAAGAATTTTTATGTGCAATACGGCTAAAGATATTTGGAAAACTTTGTTAGTCACTCATCAAGGTAATAATCAAGTCAAAGACAATAAGATCGATCTTTTTGTTCAACAATATGAACAATTTATCATACCTGAAGATGAACCTATAGATAGTTCATTTGCTAGATTTAACACCATAATCACGAGTTTAAAAGCACTCGATGAGGAAATTTCTGTCAAAAGTTGTGTTAGGAAATATCTTAGGGCTTTATGATGCGTGGAATTGCGCCCTCACAAAAGGTTTTACCTCTCAAGGGATCTTGAGAAGCTTGCAATCCCCACCAGGCAGTGTACCTGACCGTTGTAGTATAGTATAGTGACAAGTACCGGGGGATTGATTGTTCAACTCAAAGAATAGTGTTCGCTAGGGTTAAAACTCACTAAAACTATGTCTAGAGGCGAGGGATGATTCTTTTTATATTTTTATATTTTAAATGAAAACAAGTAAAATCTTGGTTTTGGAAAGAGTGGGCGGAATCAGTTGCTAATCAACTAACCCAAATAACTAAAGATGCAATCAAAATAAAATAAACTAAACTTAAACTAAATTATGGCGAAAACAATAATGAGAGAAAATGTGTTTACTTATATTTCACTACTCCCTAGCTATCTTTTACAGGTTGATTAGTTTGTTACAATGGCATGGATGACGGGTTATATTCCTAAATACCATTCGTAGGACCGTGTATGATCTTCCCTAACTCTATAAGCTTCTACCTCTTTCTATGTCGAGCCGACTACTAGCTCCTAACATGGCCACATTTGTAGTTACCTACGAACTAAATACAAACAATATATCGCAGTACACCTCCAGTCATGTTTCTTAAGACGTTCAAGCAAGTTACCAAATCGAAGTCTGCCAGTTTTCTTAAGCCTAACATCGAATTCATTCATCCACAACAATTATAAACAAACAACCAACCCATAATCAATATCTAAGTTTCATTACATCTAAGCAAACACAAAGAAAACCAACCCTAGCATGTTAAAGAAAAGACAAGCATAAGATATAATCAAACAACACATAGACATATTGAATGATTTGATGAAAGACTTATCATCAATTAAGCATGGATAAAACAAGGGTTTGAAACCCTCAAAATATATGTAAAATCCGTCTAGGGTTTACTCCCTTCAAAGTTACACACAATGAATGAAAATTAGAAGACTACATATAGATTTTGTATCCTGACGGCGTCAAGAGATAGGTGTGACGCCACCAACTCGCCGCCAAAATAATACTCGTATTTCCTAGATCCACTTCTGAGGCCGTCACTCTTTATGGACTCTGGGTCATCTCTCTTTGCATTTACACGTGATGGCCTTGGCATTTTATAACGTGACGCCGTCAAGAACTCTTAAGAAAACCTTCTGGCGCGTCACGTGTATTTGATTTATCCACCTCTTTGTCAAGTCATGACGCCGTCACTAGCATCCTGTGACACCGTCACGTGCAATTTCCAGCATGATTTTGAGACTTTATCGTTTTCTTCACTTTTTTGCTCCAAAAAAGTCCAAAATGATTCCTTTTGTAAATTTCCTCTCAAAAGTACCTAAAATGACAAAAGGAATGATTTAGGGCAATATTTGAGCAAATAATATCGACTTTAGCCTTAAATGACCCCCCCAAAAGCGGTACACTTTTCGTTTCATCAAATACCCTTATATTTGAGATTTTCCTGTCCTCAAGCAAATGCGCTTTTATTCTAATCAAAATACAAGTTAGAGGTCATCTAACACTAATATAAAAGTAATTACAACAAATAATCGTTCCACTTCAACCAAAAACAAGCACGAAAATTGTATACTAGCACCTCACCCCTTCGACTTGGCGTAATCACCTAGGATAAACTATCAAATATGTCTTTTAAAGGGTTATAACGTGAGGTGTAGGGATACGATAAACACGGTTTTGTTGGATAAAGTCAATATTTACTGGTGGCGAGTTAATCATCTTGGTTAATTACATGTACAATGTGGCGTTGCTAAGCCAAGACTCGACTCGACTTAAGCTAATCACAAATTAACAAAAACATAAAATAAACTTAAAAGGAAATGGGATGGTAGTCCGTATGTTTTTTTTCTCTTTTTCTTTTTCTATATATATATATATATATTTCATACACTTTTACCCTACCATCCAAAATAATACATCATAGGGAATTTGCATTCCCCTTACACTTGAACTTTTACATACTTTACAATCAACTATTCTAATGACTCGAATCAAGATAATCAAAACACTTGGAGTACTTTTTAAGATTAACGCACATATGGGGGTAATATATAATGTTCTTCCCAATTACTCCATAACACTAGTACTTTACCCATGAGTCCCAATCGTCCCAAAACAATATGTACAAGATATGACTTGACTTAGCAACCATGTAATCAATTAGACAATTACCTAAGGGTTTAAACAAATAACAATAATGCACTAAAGATGAGTGCATACAAGGAAGGCTAAGGCGATTTGGTTGCACATTTGGGGTGGATTGTAAACAAATTCTTCCTTTAAGTAAAATGCTTAAAGTTAGAAACGAAAAGATAGGCTCGGAGGGGTGTACTAGGGGTATCGTGTACTAAAAATGAGTATAACGCAAAGGTGTGGGAAAATTAATTGACTTTACTAGTCAAGTAATTATGACTTCATTGGTTAAGTAATTATGATACGGGTTTAACACAAGGGTGATCCTAATGCCTCTTATCATGTAGTAAATCCTACTATACGAATGTAGTCTCACTAGCGGTCTCGGGATGCATCACTAACGCAAGTTCTAGAATCTAAGTACTACCGGTACACTCATAAGCACTAATAATGAATGCTTTTCCTAACAAATCTAAAGGCGAACCGGTGGAAATTTTTTTTGAGTGGTACGGTTTTTGTGCTAGTCATACAACTCCTATCCATGAGACGCTCATTAAGGCTAAAGCTTCACTACCAAATGTTGTAAAAAAAATTTAAATTTGGCGCTAAAATTGTCCTAACAAGTATTTCTCTTAGTTTTATTACACACCTACTATTGAACAAACAAACTCAAGCGCAATTGTATTCTCAAAGGTATCATCATTTACCCTCCCCTTACACTTAGGCTGAACATTGTCCCCAATGTTCAATAAAAATGATGTAAAAGTAATGAAGGTAAAAGAATGAAAACAAATACTCCCCTGATTCGTTCGGTGTGGATAAATGGATAACATGGTTAAATCCTCCTCCAAGAAAATGAACGTTGAAAGCTTCCCTACAAAAATATAAATCATCTTCTTGTCCAATATAACATGTTAAACCTGAGAAAACAATCAAGGCAAACCTCGTGTAAAATCGGTGGCAATCTATATATATAAGGATATAATGCTTGTGGAATGAATATTTGTAGATTTCCTGGAGTTTATAAAACTAAAGAATAAACAAAAATTTTAAGACTCCCTTAGAAAAGCAAAACTTGCAAAAAAATTTCAGAATTTTTACACCTGACGCCGTCAGGTTATGATACTGACGTCGTCAGAGTGTTCTGACAGAAATCTCATGTTAAATTTCCGGAAAATTTCTGGAAAAACTTACTCCTTGATTCCTGGAATTCCCGCAAAACATCATTATGACTCGATACAAGCATTTGACTCAAACAAATAGTAATATACATGTTCATTTAATATTGTTGTGGTTCATGTCCAGTTCCCGTTCTTAAAAACAAATTTAGGTTTCCCTTACACTTAGCTTTTTCGAAATACCTTTTTATGAAGTTAAGACAAACAAAAAGGTAAAGCATTTTTACAATTTATTATGAAACATGATCCACAAACAATAAAAATCAAGCATGCATACGGAAACAAATAAAATCAAACAAACAAACAATCAAACAAACAAAATAAATAAAACAAATGAAACATGGGTTGCCTCCCAAGAAGCGCTTTTCTTTATTTACTTGTCTTGTAGCTAGACTCAAAGTCATATCCTACCGTGTGTTGCTTATGCTCACATACCCAAGTGTGAGCCATCTAACAGTTGCCTCATCTTTCTTACAGTCATCACTTAGCTCTAAACATCCGCGATGATACCTTTGGTTCTTTCCATGCGGATATTTAAGCCCTTTCCTTTTATCATTCTCACTTAGCATATCAAGAGGTGGATACCTATTACATTTCTCAATAGAAAAATCCTTGAACGTAGGGTGTGCACGGGTCATTTGGTAAACAAAATCTTCATCCCTATCCGAGAATGTAATCAACCCTTCCATAAGTTTTTCATCTAGTATGGTTAACCTTTTGAGGGGTTTCCCAAACACAACTTGGGTTAAATTACTATCGATAAATTCTCCTAGATTCTCCATAACCATAAACTCAACCAGATAAACAAAGCTTCCTACAAACACATGCAATGTCTTTACCCTAGCAACAATATTATCTCGATTGTATTCTAACTCATTTACCATAATTTTATTGTATTCACTATGCGAGATCATGTTCATTGGTAAAGATGAGTTAAGGTAAGCATCAAAGCTCCTAAATCCAATCTTACAAGGAAACTGCATATAAAATGAGTTGTCATTCTCAATCCTTGTCCTAGGGTCGACATACCTAAGAGGGTTCATCTCATCTTCCATCCTATCCTCATTAATTACATCACCATCATCTAGGTCCTCATCGGAGTCTGAATAGTAAAAAGGACTAGCCCTATGGTCATTATCATGGTCAGACTCCTCCATCTCAAAATTATTGTCAAAGTGATGGTCAGGCGAGAGGTTAGGTGGGTTCTCATTTTCCACTAAAGGGATTGGGACGGGTAGTTGGAAAATCCTACGACGGAAGACACGAATAACAGGAATCAAACGATCAATGCTATTGTTATCCCTCAAGATAGTTTACGAACAAAGGAAACAAAGAAATAAGATAGACTAAAGAAACCTATAAAAATAAAATAAAAAAATCTTACTAGAAACGAATCTAGCAAGTAAACCTAATAAAAAGAAATTTCAACCTAGACAATAACTATTCCCCGGGCTGCGGCGCCAAAAACTTGATGCGTGGAATTGCGCCCTCGCAAAAGGTTTTACCTCTCAAGGGATCTTGAGAAGCTTGCAATCCCCACCAGGCAATGTACCTGACCGTTGTAGTATAGTATAGTGACAAGTACCGGGGGATTGATCGTTCAACTCAAACAATAGTGTTCGCTAGGGTTAAAACTCACTAAAACTAGGTCTAGAGGTGAGGGATGATTCTTTTTGTATTTTTATATTTTAAATGAAAACAAGTAAAATCTCGGTTTTGAAAGGAGTAGGCGGAATTAGTTGCTAATCAACTAAACCAAATAACTAAAGATGCAATCAAAATAAAATAAACTAAACTTAAACTAAATTATGGCGAAAACAATAATAAGAGAAAATGTGTTTACTTAGATTTCACTACTCCCTAGCTATCTTTTACAGGCTGATTAGTTGGTTACAATTGCATAGATGACGGGCTATATTCCTTAATACCATTCGTAGGGCTGTGTACGATATTCCGTAACTCTATAAGCTTCTACCTCTTCCTATGTCGAGCCGACTACTAGCTCCTAACATGGCCTCATTAGTAGTTACCTACGCATTAAATACAACCAATATATCGTAGTACACCTCCGATCATGTTTCTTAAGACGTTCAAGCAAGTTACCAAATGGAAGTCTGCCAGTTTTCTTAAGCCTAACATTGAATTTATTCATCCACAACAATTATAAACAAACAACCAACCCATAATCAATATCTAAGTTTCATTACATCTAAGCAAACACAAAGAAAACCTAGCCTAGCATGTTAAAGAGAAGACAAGCGTAAGATATAATCAAACAACACATAGACATATTGAATGATTTTATGAAAGACTTATCTTCAATTAAGCATGGATGAAACAAGGGTTTGAAACCCTCAAAATATCTGTAAAATTCGTCTAGGGTTTACTCCCTTCAAAGTTGCACACAATGAATGAAAATTTGAAAACTATACATAGATTTTGTATCATGATGGCGTCAAGAGATAGGTGTGACGCCGTCAACTCGCCGCCAAAATAATACTCGTATTGCCTAGATCCACTTCTGACGCCGTCACTCCTTATGGACTCTGGCCATCTCTCTTTGCATTTACACGTGATGGCCTTGGCATTTTATAACGTGACGCCATCACGAACTCTTTAGAAAACCTTCTGGCGCGTCACGTGTATTTGATTTATCCACCTCTTTGTCAAGTCATGACGCCGTCACTAGCATCCTGTGACGCTGTCATGTGCAATTTCCAGCATGATTTTGAGACTTTGTCGTTTTCTTCACTTTTTCGCTCCAAAAACGTCCAAAATGTTTGCTTTTGTAAATTTCCTCTCAAAAGTGCCTAAAATGACTAAAGGAACGATTTAGGGAAATATTTGATCAAATAATCTCGACTTTGGCCTTAAATGACCCCCAAAAAGCGGTACACTTTTCGCTTCATCACTTTACATCCGAAGTGGAGAGCAAAGGTCACAGCAATTGAAGAATCCAAAGACTTGGCATCTCTATCATTAGATGAGCTCATTGGTAACTTGAAGGTCCATGAGTTAATCATAAAAAATGATTCCGATACTGTAAATAGTAAGGTGGAAAGAAAATCAATTGCATTAAAAGCTAAAAAGGAATTAAGTGATGATGAAGACTTATGCTCGGAAAGTGATGACGAAGAGTATGCATTGGCGGTTAGAGATTTCAAGAAATTCTTCAAACGAAGAGGAAGATTTGTAAGACAACCACGAGAGGAAAAGAAAACTCCTCAAAAAGGTCGTGAAGATAGATACATCAAAGGTGAGAAGAGATGTTTTGGATGTGGTGATACAAGACACTTAGTTGGAGATTGTCCACACCAAACTAGGGACAAAAACCAAAGGGAATATGTTAGCGGTACTTGGAGTGATGGCGAAGAAGATGATAAGATTGAGACTTGTCTCATGGCCGGATCTTCAAAAGAGGTACGTACCGAAACCGATTTTCACAATTTTGATATTTGCTCACTAGATTCACTTGACTTAGACAATGAATTTGACGAAATTTGTGAAGTGAGTCAAAAGATAATTGTGAAAAACAAATCTCTAAAATCCACCAAATCTAAATTAGAAAAAGAAATATTGGAACTAAAAGAGATGTTATCTAGACTTGAGAAAGGAAAAGAAATCGCTTCGGAATGTAAAACGTGCAAAGTTCTTAAAGTCGAAAATGAGGAACTCAAAGAGGAAGCCTCAAAATTAAATAAGTTTGAAAAGAGCACTCACTCTCTTAGACAACTAATAGGAGTTCAATAGGCTTCCGACGATAAAACCGGTATAGGTTATAATTTTTTTGAAGCAACACCAAACATATCAAAACAAATAAAATTTGTGAAGTCTCAGTCGGACCTTGCTACTGGAGACGGTCCTTCAAATCCACCCGACGGTCCCTCACCTTTAAGGGACCGTCCCATCGATAAAGGACCGTCCCCAGTAAGGAAGACTGTGACCTTACCCGAAGTTATTACAGATTCTGTTTCAAAACAGTCAATACTAGGAAAACCAGAAACACCCGTTGCTAGTATAGAAGAAGTAAAACAGTTCTATAGACCAATACTAAAACCCGGATTAGGTTACAACAAACAAACTATAAGGTCTACACCTCCATCCCCTAGGAGAACAAATATACCAAATAGACAAACTGGATCAAAAACAACTAAAACTAAAATTCATTATAAGAACTACTCCATGAATTGGAAAAATGATTTCCCTCCTATGGGATTCTATTCACCATTTCCACACCCTAGACAAATGCAACAAATCTATAGGATCTTTGGCGCTAACAATTTTGGACCCATGAGATATTTGGGACCATATGTTTGAGTATGTCTATGCTATCATTAGATATGCTTGGGAATTGGCCTGGAGTCCGACGAATGGGTCAAGGATAGTGGATGCACAAATCACATGATGGGTAATCGCAAGCTATTCTCATCATACAATGCAAGTACTGGAGGTAATGTTACATTTGGTAGTAAGCTCAAGGGCAATAACATTGGCAAAGGTACGATCACTCATAACTCTCTTACTATTACTAATGTAGAACATGTGGATAACCTAGGTTTTAACTTGCGTAGTATTAGTCAAATCTGTGATAATGGTTGCAAGGTAATTTTTTCCAAAGACGATAGTGAGATAATTAAGAACGGAAAAGTTATTGCAGAAGGAATTAGAAAAGGTAACCTATACGTTATGAAAATTAGCAACAAACCTAGTGAGAACATATGCTTAGCTACAGTTAATGATAACTCTACTTTATGGCATAAAAGATTAGGACACGCCAACATGCGTTTATTACAATCATTGTCTTCTAAGGATTTATTCAGAAACCTTCCCAAACTTAGGTTCGATCAACACTTTTGTGATGCTTGCAAGGTTGGAAAACAAGCTCACTCCAGTCATAAACCTAAGAACATGATCTCAACATCTAGATGTCTAGAGCTTCTTCACATGGATCTCTTCGGTCCTTCCGCCATACGGAGTTATGGAGGAAATCTCTACACCCTAGTTATCGTAGACGATTACTCTAGGTACACTTGGACTAGGTTCCTTAAAAACAAGACTGAAACTTTTGATCAATTCAAAATATTTAGTAAGAAAATTCAAAATCAATTAAGATGCAACATAGTCTCCATTAGGATGGACCATGGTAGAGAATTTGACAATGAAGTTCAATTCAGAGCTTATTGTGACGCTAATGGTATTACTCACAATTTCTCGGCTCCACGAACTCCACAATCAAATTGGGTAGTCGAAAGGAAAAATAGAACCCTACAAGAAATGAGTAGAACCATGCTTAATGAGCAATCGATTCCCCAAAAGTTTTGGTGTAATGTCGTAGATACATCCACTTACATTCTTAATAGAATTTTAATTAGACAAATCATAGGAAAAACCCCTTATGAAATTTTGAAAGGTAGGAAACCTTCCCTAGGTTACTTTAGAGTGTTTGGTAGCAAATGCTACATTCTAAAAACCAAAGACTATCTCAACAAGTTCGACCCAAAGTCTTACGAAGGTGTATTTCTAGGTTACTCTCAAACTAGTAAAGCCTATATTGTCTTAAACAAGGAAACAATGATTGTCGAAGAATCACTCAACGTGACTTTTTATGAGAGTCCCCCTCCATCTAAAACGTCACCTTTGGTAGATGATGATTTGGATGAAGAAAATGCCATAGTTAAAAACATGAAAAACCTAGACATATCTCAAGAAACCATCGAAATAGGTGAAACTTCAAATGTTAAAGAATCTAAAAGCCACCCTTTAGATAACGTCATAGGAAGCCTAAACCAAAGAACCCTTAGATCACAAGTTCAAAACAATAGCAACTTCTTTTGTTTTTTTTCAATCATTGAACCTAAAAATATCAATGAAGCATTGAAAGATGAAAGTTGGATCATCGCAATGCAAGAAGAATTAAACCAATTTAAATCTAATGATGTTTGGATGTTAGTACCAAGACCTAAGAATATCACAATAATAGGGACTAAGTGGGTATTTAGAAACAAACTAGATGAAAATGGTATTGTATCTAGGAACAAAGCTAGGTTAGTCGCACAAGGCTATAATCAACAAGAAGGAATTGATTATGACAAAACTTATGCACCCGTAGCTAGACTTGAGTCCATTAGGATATTACTCGCATATGCATGTGCATTAGATTTTAAGTTGTTCCAAATGGATGTGAAAAGTGCATTCCTAAACGGTCTCATCAATGAGGAGGTATATGTTGCACAACCTCCAGGATTCATTGACTTCGAGTACCCCGAGCATGTTTATAAACTAAAGAAAGCTTTATATGGTTTAAAGCAAGCCCCTAAGGCTTGGTATGATAGGTTAAAAGCTTTTCTTCTTAAGCATGAATACTCGATGGGAATGGTAGATAACACTCTTTTCACCAAGAAGAAAGATTCAAACATCATAATCGTCTAAATATATGTTGATGACATTATATTTGGTTCAACTTGTCAAGACATGTGTGATGAATTCTGAAGAATCATGCATGACGAGTTTGAAATGAGTATGACGGGTGAGCTTAACTTCTTCCTTGGAATACAAATAAAACAATTAGATGATGGAATATTCTTTAATCAATCCAAATATATTAAGGAAATGCTTAAGAAATTTGGACTAGAAGATACTAAACCTATGAAAACCCCAATGGCTACGGACACAAAGCTCACCAAAGATGAAGAGGGTGAATTCGTAGATAGTACTAAGTATAGAGGTATGATAGGAAGTTTATTGTACCTAACGGCAAGTAGGCCCGATATCATGTTTAGTGTCTTCCTTTGTGCTCGCTTTCAAGAAGATCCCAAATCTTCCCACTTAGAAGCGGTTAAACGTATCTTCCGATACATTAAAGGCACTATGCACTTAGGATTATGATATCTTAAGGGGACTGGCATAGAAACTATAGTTTACGCCGACTCTGATCTTGCAGGAGATTATGTGGATCGAAAATGTACTAGTAACATTTGTACCTTTATGGGTTGTTGCTTAACTTCTTGGTTCTCCAAGAAACAAAGGGCACTAGCTATCTCCACAACCGAAGCCGAATATGTAAGCGCCGGAAAGGCATGCCAACAAGCACTATGGATGAAGCAGGCTCTCGTAGACTATGGTATTACACTTGATGACATTCCAATCATGTGTAATAATAAAGGAGCAATAGATTTAAGTAAAAACCCTGTGCAACACTCTCGTACCAAACATACTGAGATTCGTCACAACTTTCTTAGGGATAATGTGCAAAAGAGTAACATATCTATTGAAAAAGTGCCAACGGAGGAAAACATAGTTGATATTCTTACTAAACCACTTAAGTGCGAACCATTCTTTTATCTTCGATTAGGATTAGGAATGATGGAACACATATCTTCTTAGATTTCATAGTTAAAGAATGCCTTCTGATCTGAGTCTAGGATTCACGTGCGCACAAAAATCCGAATTGGGGAAGTAATTATTTCTATTGACAATCATTGTTGCATGATAATAAGAAAACTTGATTTTGTGCATAAAAACCCCAATTCATGTGTTCAAAATCTTCTCACGAATAGGAAAAATCAATTATTCTTGCATTGTTAATACAATTCAAAAACGTGTTTCCATGCATGCACGATGCGCTCAATTCCTCTATCGGATCATGTAAAAAATATGTTATCCGACATGGAAAGATGAGCAAAAGTGAAATTAGGAGACTTTGGATTATCTCTTAGGATTTTTCTTCCCTTTTAGAATCAAGATAATCACATCTCCACATATGTTTCATATAGGCACACACTAGAAACATTTTCTGAAATCTGGCAATCCTCCTGGTGGCGGTCCTTTATCAACCCACGGTCCCTTACATGATAAAGGACCGTCCAATTATTTGAAGGACCGTCCATCTATGTGTGAATCGTTAACTACTTTCTATTCCTGCATGTTTGACTAGCCTACCCTTAGGTCTTGTGGACATTCCTAATTTGCTTAAGCATCATTTGAACTAATCTAATCAAGCATGCATGCTTTACTATTATTGCCACATGCATCCTCTACTTAAACCACCACTTCCTCCATCCATTGCCATGGCATAACCTCTGTTCCTCACAAAGTCATCCAACAAAATGTCATCTCCTAGAAAACCAAGAATATCGGTCAAACCCACATGGAGGAAGAAACAAAACCTTGGCAATTCACACAATAACCATGTCAATTCCAATCCCACATCACATAATGAGGCATCATCTTCATCTTTCTCCTTCTTTGCCTCTCAACCACAAAATGGGCCACCATCTACTCACAATGAGTATACAATCTTGATTCCTCAAGATCATTCATTACCACCTTTGTTTCCACCTCAAATGACAAATGTCAACTCCCTACATTCCATCAAAGCTCAAGAATTCTCAAATCTTGTTGATTTGAGCCTCCTCAATATCATCCTATCCCAAAAACTTCATCTTCCAACTATGTCTCATCCCACTCTTGCCTAAGTGGATGCCCATGGGGGTTATTGTGCTTGTCGCATCTACAATCATAACCACTTTCAAAAGATGAAGAATGATCTTGACTACATCATTTCCATCCTCTTGTCATCCGGGTTTCTCCAACCCCTACCCAAAAACTCATCCCCACCTTGCGGTCGCAAGTCCTAGGCAAGCATGCATAATCACAAATAAAACCGGACTTAACATGAGATATCCTAGGAGATTAGACTAGGACTATGCCTGTAAACTCATGTTGTAAATGTCATTTGAATGACATTATTCTTGTCTTTTAATGAATGATCTATATTATGCATGAATTGTTGAAATCTTATTCCAGAAAACCTTCCTGCCGGCTGTCCCTTATCAAGGTGGCGGTCCCAATATTTAAAGGACCGTCGACCCATTTAGGGGACCGTCCTCAGTATATGTCTATGTTGCCTTCTTTAATCTTTTTTGCAGGATTTCTATGTTTGCTTGCATGTTTCTTCTAACTTATTGCAGCTCAATTCCATCGATCGAATCCCGAATGTCCTCATCAAGGGGGAGCACTAAACAAGGGGGAGTCATCATAATGCCGTAGACTTTATCTCTTCTATGAAGCTTTTTTTATTCTACAAAAAGGGGGAGAACAAAATGAGACTCGTTTTAAAACTCATTAATGCCTAGTTTTATCTAAAATGACTTTATATTTTGTAATCATTAAAAAGGGGAGATTGTTAATACGAATAATGTAAAAAACGTCATTTACATTAATTGGTCTCTACTAGTTTTGATAATCACAAAATACAAACACACGTTACATAAAACTACGACTAATAAGTTTTTAATCGGGAAAACTCGTTTTCGTCATCAACATCACTTAAGGTATGTACAAACTTCTACCAACTTGTGTATGTGATCAAAGGATTTAAAAACTTTACATTTTCATGTCAAAAAACATTTTTACAAATGTATTTTTCTAAGATTTAAAGAAATGTTTTATTAAGAAAATGTTTTCAACATTCAAAACCATAACAGCTATATTTCCCGCTCAAAACCAACAACAAAACTTCACCAGATAGTTTTTCACCATGTCAGAACAAAACGAGGAGCGTTTGTCTGGACAGTCCCTTAAATAGGACAGCAGTCCCTTATCGATAAGGGACCGTCCAGAATTTAAGGGACCGTCTCCTCTTTCCTGACGCCTATAAATATAGAACTGTTTTCCTCCAGAAATCTTTACCTCTTATGCACCAAAAGCTTCTGTATTCTGAAATTCTTTCAAAAACATACTCTTTGATCACATTATCAAGTTCTAGTTGTTTACAAGTGATCACGCTCATCTTTCCTCTAAGTGCAAGAGAAGAACATTCGTTGTAATCAAGAAACGAAGTGTTGAAGAAGAGCTTTCCTCATCTCATCTTATTGTTGCGGATCTATCATTACTTTCATTCATTGTTTCGCGTATTAATAAGACTTGAGTGCAAGTCTTATATTGTGTATTATGTTGTATCGTGCCATCGTGTTGGTACGAGGTGTGAAGCCACGTGGGCTTTGGTAGATTGGTTCTAGCTAGGATTAGGACTCGACATTCCGCTTAGTGTCATTAAACTTGGTGTAAGCTTGTGTAAGGTTTGTTCCGCCATAAGGGAGTGTGTTGATATAGTGTTTGTGAAACGCTCGAGTGTGAGACTCGAGGAGTGGAGTAGGGATGAAGGAGTGAGCTTCGTGGCCGAACCACTATAAATCTTCGTGTGCCGGTTTGATCTTTCCTTTCTTTATCTTTACTTGTTCACTTATCATTTCTTATATTTATTGTTGTGTTGATTTCACGTAAGCTTCGAATCGAACCTTTTGTCAAACACAATTTGTAAAGTCAATTTTATAAAAACGTGATTAATAACGGTGAAACTATTCAACCCTCCCCCCCCCCCCCCTTATAGTTTCTACAACATGTATTTTGTAGGTATTATTTAATGTTTAATGTCACTAGTTTTGTGATTTTTTTTAAGATTGCTGTTGCAACTATATTGGTCTTATCCAATTGTAATGATTCAGGTTCTTTGTATATTCTCTGTCTTGGTTAATTTGCTCAAAAATAAAAATAATTTCAACTTGAATGAATTTTTTTATATTTTTTTTAATGTAAGATTGTTATGGTTCCTCTCATTATAAAGAATTCACTTAAATGATCAGAAATTTAGAAATCATTAAGGTTCTCGAAGTTAAGAAAAATGACATGTAAATAGGTTGATGTTTTTTTATAGGTTGACGTTTATGTTATAGATATTAAATTGCATAGTTATGTATAGGTTGATGATGAGGCGAAAACTGTTACGCTTTTAGGGGTCATTTAAGCCCTAAGTCATGATTATTTGACCAAATATTGCCCTAAATCGTTCTTTTGTCATTTTTGGTACTTTGGAGAAGAAATCTGTAAAAGGAAGCATTTTGGACATTTTTGGAGCGAAAAGTGAAGAAAACGACAAAGTCTCCAAAATCAAGCTGGAAATAGTACCTGACGGCGTCACGCTCTAAAGGTGACGCCGTCACGTGTTGGCAAAGAGGTGGATATGAAGTTTACACGAGACGTGCCAGAAAGATTTTTGGATTTAAAGAGTGACGGCGTCACCCTTTGTGATGCCTAGGCCGTCACGTACAATTTATAAGGTAACGGCCAAGTGAAGAATATAAAGTGATGGCGTCAGATCTGGATCTAGGCAATCCGAGGGAAGCATTGGCGGCGAGTTGACGGAATCACATGTATAACGTGACACCGTCAAATTGTATTCTCTATATATAGTTTTCTAATTTTCATTCATTAGGGAGAGAACTTTTAGAGGAACTTCACCATAAACCCTAGGATGAATTTTAACCTTCTTGTAAGGGTTTCAAACCCTTCTTTCATCCATGTTTAATTAAAGATAAGTCTTCCAATAGTCATTCAATATGTCTATGTGTTGTTTGATTCTATTTAATTAAAGATAAGTCTTCCAATAGTCATTCACATTTTATTTTCTAGTTATTTTATTTTTATTGCATTTGTAGTTATTTGGCTAGAAACTAATTCCGCCCACTCTTCTAATACCCGAGATTTTTACTTGCTTTCCACAAAATATAAAAATACAAAAAGAATCATCCCTCACCTCTAGACCTAGTTTAATTAAGTTTTAATCCTAACGAACACTATTCCCCAAGTAGAACAATCAATCCCCCGGTACTTGCAACTACACTATACTACATCGGTCAGGTACACTGCCTGGTGGGGATTGCAAGCTTCACGAGATCCCTTAAGAGGTAAAACCATTTGCAAGGTTGCAAAACCACGCGTCAAGTTTTTGGCGCCGTTGCCGGGGAATAGTTATTTCTTAGGTTGAAATTTCTTTTTATTAGGTCTACTTGATAGATTCCTTTCTAGTAAGATTTTTATTTTAATTTTATATGTATTCTTTAGTCTATCTTATTTCTTCGTTCCTTTGTTCGTAACCATTACCATCCGCCATCATGGAAGGTGGTAATATCTTTGATCCCATCAACCCACCACAACAAGACCCACCACAACCAATCCAACCTCCTAGACCCCGCACTTTAGGAGAGTACTCCCGTCCTAGCCACCAAGGCTATCGAAACACCATTGAGCTCACTCAAGGAGCCAATGTGTCTCCCTTACGATCCGACACCATCCGGTTGGTGCAAAGCGGATGTGCATTCCATGGACTTCGTTTCGAAGATCCTAATCAACATCTCAAGGATTTCCTCAAAATCGTAGATACAATAGACCTTGATGTTGAGACTCGAGAGATGACCCGATTGCGTCTCTTCCAATTCTCTCTACGTGATCAAGCTAGTCAATGGCTTGAGCGTTTACCCGCGGGATCCATCACCTCTTGGGATGATCTCACTACTCGTTTCCTTGCTCAATTTTTCCCACCGGAGAGAACCACCAAGTTAAGGAATGACATCTTGATCTTTCAACAATGTCAAGG
The DNA here is from genome assembly GCA_030686995.1 of Artemisia argyi. Taxonomy (NCBI): domain Eukaryota; kingdom Viridiplantae; phylum Streptophyta; class Magnoliopsida; order Asterales; family Asteraceae; genus Artemisia; species Artemisia argyi. The sequence continues at coordinate 88,084,085 of CM060680.1, read as the reverse complement.
TGAAACTCTTTATGAAACATGGACTTGTTTCAAGGACTTACTCCAAAAAGTCACTCATCATGGCATAGATCTTTGGCTCTAAGTACAAATCGTTTATGACCATATCAATCTCTCCACAAGGAAAACCATTGACCAAGCAGCCGGTGGCAAGCTACGTGATCGAAGTGCGGAAGAATCATGGGAACTCATAGCAGATCTTGCTCTCTATGACAATGAAAGTTGGAATGATCCCCTTGATTTGAACAAAACGGTCAAGGCAATATCTTTGCCATCGAACAATTCAAGCACTCCCGACCGTAGGATCATGGAACTTGAAGACCAAGTCAGGTTTTCATGAAATCCTACGAAGCAGCTAAACCCTCAAGCCAAGTGAACAAAATCACTTCTTCATGTGAATTATGTAGTGGTCCCCACGACACTCGTGATTGCATGGAACTCCCTGAACAAGCTTTTGCGGATTACGCATCCTCGTGTACCGACGGAGCGGGAGACAAGTGGTACACTTTCAAACCCGAGCCAAACCCTTATGGTGATTCATACAATCCCACTTGGAAAAATCACCTAAACTTTAGGTGGAAACCAAACCAAAACGCACCCAAAAATAATTCTTCCTATCCACCTAATCGCTGCCAATCAAACGGTCCACCCCCTAACCGTGCTTTCAACAACAATCCTTCCAACAACTATGGTAGTACCAATAATTTTGAAGGGTTGATGTCTAAATTTATGGCATCTCAAGAAGCTCGTATGGCTAAGTTTGAATCCGAATTCAATCAACAACAAACGGAGATGACCAATAAAATTGACAACTTGTTGAAAGCTCTTAACAACCAAGTTTTGACCACGCCGAACAAGGACAATAGGAACACAAGTAGTGGGACCCAAATCAAGGATCCCTCATAATCCAAGCATGTCCACTTTGTCAATGTTGTCACTATTAAACCAATCGATCGGGATAGGGGAGAAGATGATGTAGATAGATTTGGAATTGATAGTGAATCTAAGAATGAGGATAATAAGGAAGGGAAGGTAGAGGAAGCAGAGAATGCAGAGAACTACTTCGATAGGTTACCAACTAAGGAAGAACGCACGTACCATAGGGATTTATTCGATGACCCCGAGACACCATACATCTTAGGTTCACCAATCATCAAAGCAGGCGATCCCTCTAATATCAATATACCATGCAACATTGGGCATGTGCATGTGTGGAAAACCTACATCGATCTTAAATCTCCTATAAACATTATGACTAGGATCCACTATAATTGGATAATGAAAAAGCAACTCAGACCTAGGATATTTTCCAACACGAGTTGGATGAGTAACTTTGTAGGAAGAGCAAAGGGATTACATGATTGATAAAGATCAAATTATATATATTTATAATACTCTAAAGAATTTGCAAGAAATACAAATTCCGAGTTCATTTCCCGTGAAGGAGTGAATGGAATCGTGGAATTCGATTCGAGAAATCGTGTCGTGAAAAAGTGGAAAAGTGAAATTGTGATGGAACTAATGATAATAAGAACTCACAAAATAAGCAGAAGGTACAAGCTACTAATGCACAAATGTCTAAAAACTTGAATTGGAAAATCAAACGCGAATTTAAAATGCTACGTACGAATTAAAAAGTGAATTTTAGTGAAAATTTATCCTAAAAATGTAAAATAAATTTCTAAAAATCTTAAACTACTAAAAATAATTTTGAGAAAAAGAAAATATTTTTTTGACTTTTCATTTATTTTCTATGGATTAATATCGATTTTTGTAATTTTAAAATGAATTAAAAATAAGAGAAAATAGGAAAATAGTTGTGAAAAATTCAAATTAAATTTTGAAAAATCTAAAATAACTGAAAAGAATTTTCTAAAATATTTTTGGAATTTTCCAGGATTTTTCTGATTTTTAATTGAATTTTCTTTATTAAAAAGTATTTAAAAATTGATTAAAATCTAAAATAAAATGAGAAAAATAATAAAACAACTCAGAAAATTATGAAATTTTTACAGAAAATCTAAAATGAAAAAGAAACCTAATAAAATTTTGAGAAGTGAAAATAAGCTGAAAAAATGCTAATTGAGCTAAAAAGCAGTTTGGATAAGTGCTTATTAATAAACACTTATCACAAGAATGAGTGAAACTTTTACAGGAAGTTCTCAGTACTCAAATAAGCTCACACAAACTCAAATAAGACCAGTATTAAGACAGAATCACTCAAATGAAGCAATTAGCAGTTTGCAATAAGCTCAAGCAATAAGCAGAGTATTCCAAAATAAGCCAGAGTCTCTAGAACCAAACAATATACTTATTGTGGAAAACTAGAAGGGGGGTTCAATAGTTTTACGTCTTTTTCGTTTTATAAAAATTTGTTTCAAACGAATAGTTCGAGTTTAAAAAAACTTTGATTCAAAAATATAGATTTGAGTTTGTTCACTATAGTTGTTTAAACACCACTAAATTAAGTTGTTGAATAAACACTACAATGTTGTTTATTACACACACACACACACACACGCGTATATATATATATATATATATATATATATATATATATATATATATATATATATATATATATATATATATATATATATATATGTATGTATGTATATATATATATATATGTATGTATATATATATAATGTATATACTAGATTTCGAAGCCCGCCCATATCGTTGACATAATTTACTATAGCGAATGAAGGCGGGTAATCGTAAAGAAGTTTTTCCATAAAAATTATATAGCATGTCTAAAAAGTAAAAAACATGTCTAGATATTGAGTAATCCCGAGAATCCTTTATAAGATCAGACTATAAGACACACCGAGATAAAATACATTAAGACATTAGTAATTAAAATACTAAAATTCAAACCTTTATACAAAGCGGCGCGACCAGAGGCTCACGTGGTGCCTGTAGGTCCTCATTCTTAGACATTCAGGATATGCTATCTAATTGCTCTTGATGTACATTTTCATTAGAAGCTCTACATTTTAATAAACAATAATCATTATAAAAATAGATAACATGCGTATGCTAAAATTTTCATATGCTAAATGTGCATGAAATATGTATGTGTTTTGTGTATGAAAAAGTTTTTCATGCAGGATGATTACCGGAAGTAAGGCCATATGTTTGAGAACACCAATTTGAGTCTGCAAGAACTTGACGTAATTAAAAGCAGCTTGAAACATCTCGGCCGTGTTCATCTTTTGACCACCGGGAATTAGCTTCCCAAGCTCTTGTGTCTTCTCACTTATTTTCCTTCGCCTCACTCTTGCCGCCAAACTTTGTGCTAATAAACTCCTTTCTTCGTTACTCGTATCTTGTTTCTTTACTTTCATGCTACTTACCTCTTCAACCTGGTTGATTACATAGGTGTAGCATGATTGATTATAATAAAGTTATGATTCTAAAGTAACTAAAATAACTCTTAACATACAAAGGATACTTAAACTAAAATTATACGATAAATAATAAGAAAATTTAGTACCTAGGCATGTTCCTGCAGTCCACAATCGTACAAAGGGGGCAATGCATCAACACCACTTCCTTGGTACATTAAACTATCTCGAAATGTCAGCAATAGAGACGATAGCTCTAGCCCCATTGTGAACTCCCAAGCAAATTCCCATGTTGAGAAATATTTGTTAGGTGATCTAGTGCCAACATATACCGCTAAGTGGAGCATTGTGTCACCATTATTGTTAAAAAAAGAGCTAAGTTGATCATAATTTGAATAGTAATTAAATTACCGTTTGAGGTTCTTGTAGTCGTCCCCGTCTCGCTATTCTTGTTTACTCTTTTTTTTGTGTAACTGGGTGTGGCTCGAAACACGTGGCTCATTCCCGCCAATATTTATATACCTTGGATCATTTCATGTAATATGTAAATATATGTATCATCTGTAATCAGGTTATATATGTCAACAGCTCTTAAATAGTAATAATTAATAAACTTAATATAAAAGGAAAATGTTATCAACTTTTACATTGTTGCATCATGCGGTTACCCAAGTGAGAGTAGTCGCTGCAAATGCAAGATTGAACAGACACTTGGCAACGCTGGAACCATGAAGTGGCTATTGTGTTGAGAAATTATGAAACTTGATGTCTGAATAGTATGTGGCTTTCACTATTTCCTCAGTCGTTCTCCTCTCATGTTGACTTAGTTGAGCATGTTTGATGTCAACACTTCTCATGACCTACATCATATGGAAATTTCTACTGAGTTACTTAAAAATGCATCATTTTGAGTTTGGTTCAATAATTATATTATTACGCTCAATAATTTGAAATAAAAAATGTTTAATAAGTATTTTCAAAATAATACTTTTTCAAAAAAATGTTTAGACACAAGTACAAAAAAAAAAAAAAAAAAAAAAAAAAAAAAAAAAAAAAAAAAAAAAAGCGCTCAAAGTATTAAGCGGTAGATTGCTTACGTTGCTCAACATTGGGAAGAGCAAAAAAGAATAAAATAATTTTTTTGGAAGTTTGACTTTTTTAATAGAAACAAACAAAATAGATCGCTCAAACTAGAAAAAAGTCGCTCAAAAAGAGGTGGTCAGATTTTTTCACCACCTCTTACCGAGTTAGACATATTAGCTCTTACCGCCTCTGACTGGTGATAAAAAAACAAACAACCAAAATATTTGACCACCTCTTACCAGTAAAAGTAAAAGAGGTAGTAAGACTTTTTTTTTTTTTTTTTTTTTTTTAAACAAACACACCAGTAGTCATCCAGTGTGTTTAAGTTTGAAGAGAGCAAGTCGATTGCATTTCTAAAGTAATTATCTGACAAGTCCTTGTCTTCATCTCTCGGTATCTTAAACGATAAAGGCTCGGTCATCTATTTATAAGTTGAATGTACAGGGGTATGATATAAAGGGTACTTACTAGACATAACTCTTCAACTGATTCTTCCAATTACCAACGGGCCTCTGGTCTAGCGGTATGGAGGTTTTACCCTCCTAGGCAAGGTCTCAAGTTCGAGTCTTGTCTACGGCGATAGGGGTTTCCTCCCGTGTACGTAAAGCGAAGACTGCCATTGCCTTATGGATTGTACCCAACATAATAATAATAATAATAATAATAATAATAATAATAATAATAATAAGCTGGCTCTTCCAATTCTAGAAAATGAGCATTTATACCGTATATATAAAGCCAACGACTTTGACTTCTCCCATCGTGCATACCAACGCTCCCTGAATTTATCATTCTCGTATAGACCTAATGAGAAACACATATATGAGAAATGATTCAACGTAGGATATAGCTTCAAGAGTAAAAGAAAATGAGAAAGAGAGGTAAGCGAGATGTATGTCCTTGTTTTTGCATAGGCACATACAAATGAATTGATCAATTTAATGAATCATACCATTAACAGGAACAATTATTGATAAAAAAAAAATTAATTTTGTTCATTTTCGATTTGATTATGTCATAATTATGTTCATAAAAAACTGAAGAATATAAAGCTTTAGACTTTCAAAAGAAATGCATACAAATCTCCCAAATCATTTTCACGTAGAGTACTGTATAATGAATGTTTTTATAACCATAACTCTATTTTGAGCCACAGCAGTTAGAGCTGCTACGGTACCGGTTGCTGAGGCACATAGGGTGATATAGTTACAATCATTTTTAACATGAGTTTCATACGAATATTTACGACACATGTGTCTTACACTGTAGCACTTATATGTTACCTTTAACATTTGTTATCTTATGGTAATTGTCAAATGTTGGCCAGACATTGAATACAATGCTACTACTGTTATATCTTTTTATTTATTCAGTTACTATTGATGAAATGTTGTTACCTGAACTACAGGCAGAAAAGACAAACCGAGAAACCTCTCTGATCTATATTTGTACACCTCAACATCTTCTATTGTTAACATCTGACTTTCTCCTTGATACCACTGCAACACTTTCACAGTAAACACGGTTTTTACGGCATCATGTATCCCCTGAAACAGTCAGATGGTATACTGGATGGTCACTGCACATTGCAGAGTTTCAGATTTAGCCCTGCTACAAATGCTATTTTCAATGTGTGATATTGTGACTCCCTAATTTATTTTAACGGAATCACAAGTTAATACGTATCAATTTCAAGTTCTGTCTGATTCAATTTCAGTTTCATGCAGTTCGAAAGAGACAGATATAGTCAAAGAATACGTTAATGATACTGGAAAAAAAAATAAACACTCACAAATTATGAAGAAGAGGCCCTTCAAATAGAAGTTATGTCTTATGAATGCTTACTTTTTTGATTGAATTAACCTTGTCCAGACTTTCACCAATTTTTTGAATTGGATTCTTTGAAAGGACTGCAGGGACACAAGCAGCAATCAGGCAAGTTTAAGCTATAATATTATGCTAAACCGAAGATGTTATATATGCATTTACTCACCTCTCATTCTTCCGTAAAGAGTATACAAATTTTTACTTTGTGTGTACATGAATCTAAACAGCCCATCAACCACCTTCCATCCTGCACAAATATCCAATCTTTTTCACTTAAGTCTATGAGCTGTGCAAGTTGTATGCTATTATAAGATCAACAAACTATAGCACAATAAGCAAGGAACACACCAAAATTAAGTCATCAGATATCATTATGATTATATTTTTATGTTTCATTACAGTAATAATATTTCTAATTCAGCCCAAATGAAGTATCACACTCTTTTGATTTAAGATTCAAAAGAGTAACTGCAAAAGAGTTGCATGAGCACTTCTCTTTCTAAAACAAGCCATGAAATTTTCATGTATTGATTATCATTGTAACTTATCAGAATCCGATTTTGCAGGGTAATGATGTAGACTACACTTAACTTACTCTAAGTTAGACATTTCAAGGTTATGGTTATTAACTTCAAAAGTCAAAAATTAAGATCAAAATATAAATCTCTTATATAATATGAGAAGACAAATTAGACAAATGGATTTCTTGACCAATAAGTGAGTTCAATTGTCATATGTCATCATAAAGGCCAATGAATCAATCGAATCAATGGTACATGAGAAAGTAGTGAATCAGCAAGGGTACACATTCCGTTGACAGCTATATATCTAGGAGGGGTAGAAGAAAATGGGAGAAATGACCACCAGGTTGAAGCTATGGTCAAATATCATTGATTTTAATAGTACAACTACAAACAACTAAAGACATTGGTAGACAAAGTCATCCCACGGTAGCCATGTCATATGCATAAAACTAACCACTTAGCTCTTTTTCCATCTTCTCAATTGCTTCAGTATTTGCAATACGTGCAAGCACCCAAACAACCTACATTTATGGGAAGAATTTTCACAAACTTGTTCCTCCTTACCTGTTAGGAATATAAAAATTTAGCCAACACTATATAATCAATAAGCTTCTAACATTTTAGCAATTTTTTTTTCTTTTTTTTCTTTCCACAAGCCAATCATGTACTTAGCAATTATTATGTGGTAATTTAGATTTTTGTGATGGAACTGGTCATAAATAGTACTTTTGTAGTCATTTCCTATTCCAGTTTATTTTATATATTCACAAGAGCTAAATTAGTTTCCAATTCTTCTCTAAGACCCTTAATGATAAGACCATAGGACTGAAATTTGGATTCCGGACAAAGAACTACAAATTTCAACTTTAACACCAAACATCATTAAAGAGAAGTAACAATCTGTTACCTTTAGTTCATATATTTTCTCATTCAATCTTGTCATTTGTAAGCCATGAGATGAGCTACAAAACGTCAAGCATAATGTCGAATTTAAGCTTTAGCCAAACATGAATACAACACTATAAAGTTTCTGTAAGCTTGTGGTTCTCACCTGCTTGTTTGGTTGGTTGTAAACGACTACATTTTCAGCGACACTTTGTCACTTCAGGCCCTTATCTAACTGTGACCAGCCATAAAAACACTACAAAAGAAATTGTGGTTTAATTGAGAAAAATTGAATTCCATATACCTGGCATATTGTAGCTTCAGTGTTCCTTTGTGCTTACTCGTCAAAAGGGTCTGCATAAAGTAGTGACTTTTTTGGACTACCAACAAATTACAACAGAGTTTATTTGTTTAATGCTGAAATACAAAACTTACACAGGATATGTTTAAGATGAGATAACTTTTCTTATATGTAAAGCCGAGCAATGTACCGTGTTGCTGAACTCCCTCAAGCTAATGTAAGTTTTCCTTTACTTTGAATCCAGAACTATCAGTCCATAGCCTCACCAGTTATTTGGTTCCTTTTTTTATCTGTATTTATCACCTCTTTTTCTTTTATATCGTGATTGGTTTTTATTGCAATGAACCTTTGAGCAATTCTCTAGTTGTTCCACAAGATGACTGTTTGTTTATTAAAACATTAGCAAAATGCAATAGAAATCCTAAAAGGAAAGATATACAAAGAAAAAAAAAAAAGGCATTTAATTAACAAAACACCATATGTAAAAAAAAGATAAAATTTCTTAAATGAATTTTTATGTTAGTGCTTTAGCAAAATGAACCGCGCACATTTATTTTATGAAAATAAACTTTGTAGCCAGGTGCTGCATATAAATCTGTAACAGTTACACAAACAAAATTATACAAAATAATTAAACAAAGCAAATGCCAAAAGATGGAGCAACTATTTGTGAAAAAATATTGAAGCAGAAAGACGAATCAACATAGATTTGAATAGGTGCAACAATCATCAGCACCAGCAGAAAGTCGAGTGATAAGCAAGATGCATCAGTATCAGCAATAAGCTTTACTCGTTTAATCTGCATAAAATGAGAAGGAAAAGGCAGCAAATTTCACATGGTTCCTTAAGTGTGGCTAATTATATTACTGTAATTAGTTAACTATGATGCATGATTGAATACCCTTTTATCATGATCTTTAAAGTTAAACTTAAGTCATATAACAAAGCATACTAAAAGGGCATCAATATACTAATCACCATAGGTTCTCTTGGATCAATGAACTCCATTTCAGCAACCCCGAGTGGGGACTGAATCTCCCCTAAAATGGTAGGCAGACAAAAACGGGACAAATATCATTACTTTTAGAATTTGTGCCTGTCCAGAGTCATACGTAAACAAATCAGCAAATAAATTTATTTTTCCTATAACTTGCTACGGCTCTAGTATCAATAAAAATTACATAAATAGTTCATACCTGCCAATCTCGGACCACACAAATAAGCAAGGTTACAAAGAAAAGCATAGCAAACCCAAAAAATGAAAGAACTATAATATGCAACGTTAACATGTATTATAAACATAGAATGTGATAAAATAATAAACTGTACAAATAACAGCTTGTTCAGCAATTGAAGATTATCAAGTTACTTATGTTTAAAGACATAAATGCAATACCTGGGTATACACGTACTCCACCGGTGGCCCTACAAATTTTGCAAGAGTATGAATATGTAAACAAATGAGAAACCTAAAAAATTAAAGCGGAAGTAAAAAATAATATACACATAGCCTAATAGCGAAAGTATGTGACAACTAATTAGGTGTAATACCTAGCGGCCTCGTCTGGAACGCTTGTTACTTGTAAACGAATCACCAAAACTTGTTCATATTTGTTGGGCTATACAAAAGAAAAAGTATCATATCCAACAAATAAATATTTACGACAATAACAAAGACAACATGTGCACAAACCAACCCAACATGACCATTGTTGTAGTTACAGTATATAGTTTTTATGATGATATTTAACACAGGCATGCAATAATAAAAACTATTGCTCAATATCACCATATACAATATTCATATCTAGATAGGATAGGATGGAAAAAAATGTACCTGCTTAGGATCATTTGAATCTTGAATCACTAAAAGCATCATTGCCATCAATACTTGCTATGAAAAGTCACAACACCTAAATTACACAAAAAATGTACCTGCTTGTTTTTTTTTTCTCGTTAATGATAGAGATCACACATGAATACAAAGTAAACCAAATATAAAAACTACCTTTAAGAACTAATTTAATTACCTTGACCTTTATATCACTACTTAATAAAAGCTTCATTCGACAAGCTAGCAGTTGATAGTAGCGCTTATCATGTTCTGCTTGCTGTCATTCTTCTTTCAAGCCTGAATGCGATTAAGCCAAAAAACAGTTGCATACAAGGTGAATGATATTCGGTTTTTGTGTATATGGAATGAATAATTAATATTGTGGAACAATATTTAAGGAAAATATATGTTTGAAGGAGCACCAAAGGATGGGCTTGAAAATGCTCCAGTAACAAATGCGGAACCTATTGGTGAGGAACTGGTGTACCAAACAAAACCAAGGTGGCGTAGAGAAACCCATTTGCTATTAGTAAGAACATATTAGGTTTGCAAAGTCAGGTATCAGTATATAATTTTCAGGTTTCAACGCATTACTAATAGATTTATTAGCTGCCCTCGAATATAAACAATATTAACCACAAACATCATTGAAATCAAAGAGCATGTATTACCTGTTCCTTCTGCCCACTAATTTATCTTTAAAACATACATTGAAATCAAAGAACATGTATTACCTGTTGTTGATGCCCTCGAATGTCAACAAGATTAAATACAAACATCATTAAAATCAAAGAACATGTATTGCTTGTTTGTGCTGCCCTTGAATGTATCTTCAAAACATATATTGAGATCAAAGAACATATATTGAGATCTAAGTATGAACATAAATAATGATAGATACAAACCTCCAAAACATGAACAATCTGTCTTTTCTTATAATCTTGACTGAAAGTTGTGCATGAAAAAGCAAGATAAATAGCATAAACATAAAAACAAACATATTATGACATATTAGGGTTTAGAGAAAAAGAGAGAAATTCGACATTTTTTTTCTCCCGGTTGTCGCATGTTTTCCTATAGGCCTCACATATTAGAATTTAGGGTTAACTATATTTAAGGAGCTTTAGCTGGGTTTTTCTCATTAAAGTAAATAATTACTTTTTTTCTTTTTCTTTTTCAAGTTTATAAATTTGGTGTTTGCAAATTTTATCACAAGGTGTTGATTATTTGTGCCTCCCATCCCAAGTTCGAATCTAGGCAACTCCCTTTTTACCCAAATTAATTCCGGATTTTAATTTCCTTAATCATTGCTGTTAGAATTTCGAAATAAATTTAAAAAATACAAAAATAAATAAATAAAAATTGTTTACATGGCCACAATTTGATGACATGGCTGAAAATGAATTACTGGGAAATGAGGTGACATATTCTTCAAATGTCTCCTGTTATATATAATGTATATATATATATATATATATATATATATATATATATATATATATATATATATATATATATATATATATATATATATATATCCTTTTACTTTGTTTAATAAGATTAGTGTTATGAGTGGAATTTAATTTGATCTTTATGTGAAATCAATATATGCACAATATAAGCAATTATGACTATATGCAATATGTAAGTAAGTAAGTAAGTAAGTAAAGAGTGAGAGGTGGAAAGATCAAACCGAGAGACAAAGGATTTATAGTGGTTCGGCTACAAGGACACCTTCCTTGCCCTACTCCACTCCCCGAGCACCGAACTCGAGAGTTTTTTTCACTAAATCAATATGCTCCCTTATGGCGGAGAAAACCGTACACACCTTAGCTTACCCCAATTTAACGACACAAAGTTAAATTTCGAGTTCTAATCCTAGCTAGAACTAATCTCACAACTTCAAACACACCACAACTTCTTCACGCCCTTTTATTCCTTCTACACTTCTTCACAACACTTATGTCTTTACACCTTCACAACTTCTATCTTTTCATAACTTCAAATCTAATGCTTCTTCACAACTTCCAAGCCTCTATGTCTTCACAACTTCAATACTTATATGTCACAACTTGAGGGCTTTAATCTATGAACCGCTACAAGGCTTCTTCTACTTTAAAAGCTTTTACTTCTTCACTACTCTAAGGTTTCAACGTCTTTGCTACTTCAAGGTTTCTACACTACGATACGGCTTCTATATCTTTACTACTCACCACCACTTCAGAGTATTATTCCTTCTTATACTTCCTATAACTATTCCTATCCACCTCTACTTCTTCACTGCTTATACCACTTCACACCTTCATCAAGTCTAAATCTAACTAACTAATATGCACAACTTATACACCAAAGAATGAATGATTTACAAGATGAAATGACCAAACAACTTAGATAGCAAGATGATACTAAGTTGTAATACTTCTAGTCTTGAATGATAGAAGTATTATTCTCTTTGCACTTGAGTATTGAAGCTTGAATCACTTTGAAACAAAGATTAATGTATATATGATCAAAGGATTTTAGAGGATAGAAATGGAGGTTTAGATCAGGATGTTTTTAGTGCAAAAAGGTGAGAAAATATGTGGAATGAACCAGTATTTAAAGGCAGAGCTGGGGGGATCAGGAGCGTGCCGGTCCCCTTAGGTAGTTCATGTAAATCCTCTCAGGGTTTGCCGATTGTGAACGGTATTGGTAAGGATTAGAAGGAGTCTTCACAATATGCTGTTGACAATCTCTAATTCCAAATCTATAAGTACCGGATGATTTGTTGCTAACTGTCTACTTGCAGGAATTTCTGACGGTTGCGGTTGATTGCTGAAAAGATGCTGATCCATCAACACATGCTCACACTTCGACATCACAATCTAAGAAATCATGATCATTGATTGGGCCAATCTATGCTTCCACAACTCTGATGCAGAAGATCATGATCCTGAAAAGTGTGAGCATGCCAACACATAGATGTTCATATCACATGGAGACGTTACGGCTCAAAGATGACTTTCAGACACTCATTTGGATGATGAACTTGAAGTTATTTTCAAAGATCATTCATCACATTGAACAAGTCATCTAGAGCCTACCACTTAATGCACGAAGATCTCAACAATGAAGAATCAAAAGGCTACGAGCTACAAAGATGTCGGCAAAAAAACTTGAATGCTATGATTCAATATTTATTTTTCGGGGTGACCTCCCTTAGGGGGAGATTGTTAGGAATACGTTTATTCATATGAAGACTCGGTCATCCCGAGTGTAATTTAGTAATTGTAGCTCGTAGTATTTATCATATTAGTTAGAATTAATATTTGTAGAGTCGGGTCGGGTCTTTAACCACTATCAGCCCGCTCCACAACCCGTTTCAGGGGGTGTTTGATTGTAAGTATAAATACCCCTTCCCTAGCTTGGAAGGGGTTGGACCTTCATATTCAATCTAACATTTCACTTGTTTTCTCTCAAGGTTCCAGTTCTTTCTCTCTCTAACTTCTCACTAGAAAACATTACATAAAATCATCCTAAACACTAAACCATCCATGTTCTTACATTAGAGTATATTACAATATATTATTGTTAGTTATTAGTGTAGACCTTCATGGAGATTTACACATTTTCTTAGTGCATATTATTGCACCAAAATTTGGCTACCACCTTGTATGATGATATTACAAGGGAAGGTTGCAGCATTGGAAAACCAGCAAGATGCATATTATGGGTCTAGTCGTCTAAAATCCAATTCAATGAACTTGTTAAAGGAACTACACCTATTTTTAGTCCAAAAGAAACGTTAAAATATAATGTAGCAGAATGTAAAAACTATATGCATATTCATCAAAGAAATTTAAATTGATGACCAAAATGCAATCAAGAAATCAAATCTAGGAACATCATCACGTATATGAAATGGATCTGGCCATTATATATACATTAATAAACTACCACACCATAAGGTGGTTGGATTCATTACCTTAATTTAACCATCCGAGTTCTGATGAACTGGAAGTAGCCCAAAGAATCTTGTCCAAGAAACTCCCTATTGAACGTACTATAGTTTGAGTTGGCCCTATCGGTCATACACATTAGGTTTAGGGCTATGTTAGATTATTATCGAAGCTACGTTAACATTATACATCTTAGGTTATACCCATTTGGAAGCTAGGTTAGATTTAATCATCAAGAAAATGAGATGACAATGTTAAAGGCTATCGTGGCACATGTGACCAGCTATGTTTCATGCGTACATGCATATGAGATAAAATTAATATTCAAAAGGTGGGTTAGGATTTGCCACATGTGACAACCTATGTTTCATTCGTACATGCATATGATTTATTATGTTGCTTTGAAATTTCAGACGGAACGACAATAGATGTACGGGATGAACGTTAATGACCCAAAATTTGTGAAAGGTGCGTAAAGTTTTCTGATAGTTTCTGAGTCTAACCGAGCAGCTAAGCACTACTAGAATATTGAGCAACAACGACAAAAATTAGCGACCAAATCAGTCTGTCACAAAAAAATGGTTAACAGTGACAAATTAGAGATAAATTAACTACAAAATTGGCTTTCATAAATTAGTGGCAAATTAGTGACAAATTAGTAACAAATTTAGAGATGAATTACGCACCTGTCACAATTCTAAAGCGAAATGTAATCATATAGAGATGGAGTTAGAGACGAACTTAGGTTGCAACAATTGGCGACAGAACTTTGACGACATAACGATGGATTTTTTAAGCTGTCTCAAATACGTCGCTAAGTTTTTTCACTTAGCTATTGATTAGCGATGGACTTTGGTATAATAATATAGTGGGTGTAATTCTTTATAGTAGTTTATTTTTACTTTTTTTCTTTGCCGAGATAATTTGCGGCACACTAATTTTTAGTTCCCTCCATTTTTTATCAACTCATTAACTATGATATTTTATTTGAAAACAAAAATTAATCAAAATATACTAGGTGACATGGTCCAAAAACTGTTGGCGCCATGTATTATTTTACGAATTCCCTCCCATATTATCAATTCTTTTAAAAAAGTAACCAACATTGATTATACCAAATGTAATTTATGTAGTTTTCCTAATTTGTAACTATTATGCGTATAACAACAGTGTATAACATCAAATAATTTATGGTTTTGGTGTGACTTTTGATGCAACCCTTAAGGGTTTAGTTTATAGTTATTGCGAAAAATATATATATATGAGTTAGAAACAAAAATGGTAAAAGTTAACTATTAAAAAATATTTAATAAGACAAAAAGTTTGAAAATAAGCGAGACAAAAAGTAACCTTATGAAATATAAGTCGAAAAGCAGATAAGCGATATGCTGCCAATATAAGCTTAAACTAGGGATGACCATTTTGACCCGAATTCTGAAACCGAACCGGAACCGTACCGGGACCGACCGATTTCCGATATACGGTACGGTACCGAGACTACGAAATAAGGTGAAAAAAATCGGGACCACTAATTCGGTACGGGACCGGTACCGAATCAGGAAATTCCCGAAAAAAGGGGAAAACCCGATTTTCTGGTACCGGTATCCGAATCCCGTTTGGTATGGTACCGGTACCACTAATTTATGCTCGGGAAAAAATCGGTATCACTAATTCGGTACGGGATCGATACGGGACCGGTACCATGCTCAATCCCTTAAACAAATAGCCCTATATTTAAGCAACTTATAAATGTTTATTTTAAAACAAAAACATAAAAATAAAAATAATGATAACAGTCATATTTTATTTCTAATCATATTGAATAAATAAAGTGTTACCAGTTTAGATAGATGAGAAAGTCAAAGAGGTAACAGTTACCACTTACGAGTAAACCGAATATTTCGCCAAGAACAACTACAGGCGGAAACAGTTAATAATTTGACAAAACCATGTCACTATTTTCTCTTAATTAATTCTCACCCAAGTGCAATCAAGATATTGCAACAACTTTGATTGAGGTACATCTTCACCGTTACCTTACAGTTTATATTGATTCTTAAGTTTGAGTTTATGTTGATTATTCTCTTGACTAATTGTATGCATATGTTATGTATCTCACTTCCTAATTCAAGGATAATATATTTCAAATCATGGCCAGACCTAGATTAGTAAAACTTACTGCACTAAAGTAGATTGTAATTTTGATATGATTGGAATTTGATGACATACATTGGTTGATTTCTATAAGCTTATGAGACTCCTAATTGAGTTTTGCACTATCTTTATATATATTAAGGTATCAATTTGTGTCAATTTAAATTTGTTATGTAGTTATGATGATTCGAGTTCACATTTGAAAGGCCTTGCGCGAAGACCACTGCGTCATGCTTGGTCACATAAAGGATA
Organism: Artemisia argyi; assembly: GCA_030686995.1. NCBI lineage: Eukaryota > Viridiplantae > Streptophyta > Magnoliopsida > Asterales > Asteraceae > Artemisia > Artemisia argyi. The sequence continues at coordinate 88,067,940 of CM060680.1, read as the reverse complement.
TTTTATCAATGGTTTCAAGTTTCACATGGAAAAATATGGCGAGGGTCGGGTGAGGGTATGCGTAAAAGGGTCTTGTTATAATCAAACTGAGTGCGACTTCTATGGGCTGTTGGAAGAGGTCATAGAGGTAGTCTATCATGGTGTGGGGAATTGTGTTGTGATATTGCTTAAGTGTAAGTGGTTTGATGCGACTTCTACGGAGCAACGTGGGAGCAGTAAGTATATAATTATTCTGGATTTTTCTTAAAAAAATATGTAAATTTGAAATGTTGTAATAGTTGAGGTTATCGGTATAAATTTGATGAAGTTAGATATATCTTGCAGTTACTTTACCAACACGTTAATCCTTTCGGCAGTAAATAGACTTACCGAGGGTCTCACACTGATATACGTGGCACACTTCTTTACCGCTATTGTTGGTATGCAATTACTGGTCGCCTATAATTTTCTGTTCAGTCATGTAACGATTTTATTTTTCTGTTCATATAATTGATCATTAAGCGTTTCATCTTTTGGTCATATATTTAATTACAGGTGCTCAATTGTGGGCCCAAGATGTTGGGAAGTCTATTCCTCTGCTGGGTTGGGTTCCGTTTATTGATGGTACAACTCTATCAAGGAATGCTTGTAGTTTCATCTGGCCGATATAATAACTTTTGCTATTAAGATTTAAAGCCTTGTGTGCTGGTCAAGAGTAGTATGCAAATAATTTTAATCTATAGTTGATACTGACTTAACAATAGATGCTTTATATAGTATATGGAAAGGTTGATTTCGTATAATATCTACCTGACTTAATCTTCCACGTTATTGAATTCAGGAATTCCTACCTATGGAGCAATTATGTTTATAGTTTTTGCTGTTATACCAACAATCACTTTTAAGTAAGTATTTCTCTCCATTTTAAAAGCAAATTTACTCAACATGTATACGAGTGTAACGTCCTTTTGCAACATGAAAATTTGACAGCATAATTAAGGTCAATGTATGTGTCTTCTAATTGCATTTTTCTGTTTCAGTGTGCAGAATGTCTTTTTTTTTTTTTGTTTTAGTGTGCAGAATGTTTTTTCATTCGAGTGTGCAAAATGTTTATAAGGTTGTATGCCTGAGACATGGAAGCATGCTAAAGGCCTTGGCTATGCTAATCATATATCTTTCTCGATCAAATTGTTAATCTCTTGATTCATATAAGACTTACATTATTCTGCTTTCTAGTATAATTAATTGAGAATAGTTATGCTTTCTAGTACAAATAAGAATAATCTAAGATTGTGATATGCTACTACGTAAGCTATGACTTAAGATACATACCTAATTGGGCTTATACTGATATGGGTATCAAGGAAAGGCCATGTATTGGGACATATATCAAATGTCTGGTTGTAGTCATGGTATATTGCTTTTTGTGGGTGGATCATGATTATCGACCTTCAAGTTAATCTTAATGCGAGGACTTTATACTTGATCAAAGTGAAAACTTGAGCTGTCATTCTTTGGATATATATATATATATATATATATATATATATATATATATATATATATATATATATATATATATATATATATATATATATCTAAAAATAAGTCAATATTGATTTACTTACTTCTTATGTTGTTGTTATGTTAACAGCTTGGTGTGATTTTTGTGCCGTAACCTCATGAATATGCATCTTAAAGCTATTAGTGCAATTCATACTTTTTCTTTATTAAAGATTTTGTTTGCCTTACCATTACATGCTATTAATTGTAGCCTTTGGTAAAAGATGGTGGAAAAGAATTAGCGGGTCAAGGTTTGTTCCTAATATTTTGGCACGAGAAGTAGGGGATTGTATACATGTTTTGTTTAATAAGTATGCTCACCCATAGTGAAAACTGAAAAGAATATAGGGATTTTAGTCATTTCACTTAGTACTTTGAAATCAGAAGATGTAAATAAGCTGGCCTAAAATCAGAATAGTTTTGGAATCGTGTTAGAAAATAATAATGTTAGATTGTGTAAAGGTATTCTTAAAATTTATGTGTAACTATTTAGTTTTCTTCTTTTTCAGGTGATATTTGTATCTTCAAGATGAGATCCTTGACGATTGACACCTTTTAAGCAGACGATACATGTTATCTGATTATATTAAGACTACTGCAGGAGTACTAATCTATGGTTATGTCCTATCATTTTGGTAAGGTAAATATTTTTATAAACTTGAGATTGCCTATGAAACCATGATTTTCCCAACACTCTTTACTTATATACATGTATATGCATTTTTGACCATAGGTGGATTCGGATCATTAAGCAGGAATATCTCAAAGAAGTTCACTCGGAAAATAATCACAATTTTCTAATTTCATAGAAATTCTATATAATCGTTCAGCTTATTATTATTCCTGAATCTATGTACAACTGGTAGATCATTTCTTCTGAATGGTAATATATGTTGTATGATTATTTTGACTTTTGTGTACAAAGTGATTATTTGAATGATAATGTTTTCTTTGTTTAATTGTTGTGCTCATAGTTTAATATTTGTGAGCGAAATAACATTTTCACTAATACATCAAATTGTACCGACGGTTTTGAGACAATAGTTTAGTGGCAGATTAACGACAAATATTTCCATCTCTAGTAGTGATGGAATAACAACAAAATGGCCGGCTCGTTGTTACTATTAGAGACAGAAAGTCTGTCGGTAAGCCGTCACTTGATGGTCGAATCAAATTTAGTTTAGGTAACTTTAAAAAGGCTCTAGTGAGGGGTTTGAGTCTGAAAATCCGTCGCCGAAACTCTGAAACTTTTGTCGCTAAACTTGTCACTAAAATTTTGCGAGGCCCTTTTTTGCGACGGAATATATCCATCATGATTCTGTCGTTGAAGGGCTTTAGTGACAGAATAACGATGCAAACTTTCGTTGCTGATGCCCGATTTTCTAGTAGTGAAGGGAGATATTGAGATTTTTTTGTCCTTGTTCGAAATGTAAAAAATTTGTACCCCCATACTGATATCAAAGTGATTGAGTTTCATTTACACAAATATGGTTTTATCCTTAAATATACTTGTTGGTTAGAGCATCGGAAATCACTAGTTGATAATAGCACATCAGGTCATGTATCAAATACTAATGAAAACAATGATTTTTGCATTAATGATAGACATGATAATTAAAAAGAGATGTTGCATGATTTAGAGGTTAAGGATGGTGATATCAAGAAGATTGAGAAACCTGTGTACGATGGTTGCAAGAATTTTTGTGTACTTTTAGATGTTTTGTAGTTGTTAAAGTTAAAAGCAATTAGTAGTTGGAGTGATAATAGCTTCACAAAGCTATTAGAGTTTTTACACAGACTACTTCCCGATAAGAATGAGTTACCCATTTCTACATACCAAGCTAAAAAAATAAGTGTCCAATGGGACTAGAAATTGAATGAATACATGCATGTCTGAATGACTATACATTGTACAGGGCTGATAAGTACAAAAACTTGCATGCATGTGTTACTTGTGAAATATCAAGTTATGAAAAAGAACTGGATGAAATTGATGATGATCTGACAAAAAATGGACCACCGGCTAAGCTATTTATTTTCCCATCAAAGAGACTGGAACGGTTATTTGAAAACAAGAACTGTGCCAAATTGTTGCGTTGGCATTTCGATCAGCGTAAAGATGACGGGAAATTAAGGCATGTGGCGGACTCCCCTCAATGGAGAAAAATTAATAACATATTTTCAGAATTTGGTAAAGAGATTACAAATATTCGATTTGGACCAAGGTCAGACGGAATCAACCAATTTGGAAACATGAGTAGTCGTTATAGTACTTGACCGCGTTAAAGGCTAGGTCATACCCATTCGAAAGCTAGGTTAGATTTAATCATCAAGAAAATGAGATGGCAGCGTTAAAGGCTATCGTGGCACACATACAAGGTTCTAGTTTCGCGTCTAATGGATATTCTAATGGGCTTGATTACCTCGAGGTAATTATGTTATTATAAATATTTATATAAAGTTTATTATTTACTCAAATGTCTTGTGTAGGATCCCATTTCATGTGATTTACTATGGCCCTACCCTCGTCAATTGTCCTTGTGTCTTAATGCAATTTTGCATCATTGTACTTGTATTTCAACATAATGCAAACTGATATACAACTTCTCTAAAGCATAGCTACTTGTTGGAACTCAACCAAAGATCTTTTTTCCCAATCAAATCAGGCTGCCATGTACCAATCTAAGAACAAAGGTTGCAATAATCCAGTCGATAGAGATAATAATAAGCAGATCTGGTGCGGGTGTGTGGAGAAGATGGTGAATCAGTGGTGGTGCTTGCTCAAGAGGGTGTGCGGAGAAGATGATGAATAGTTGATTTTGAATGGGTTGGAGAAGATGGTGTAAAGTGTATGTGTGTGTTTGAATCACTGTGAGGATATGAAAGAGTTTTAGTTTTGCGGGAAAGAAGGGAATAGAAATTATTGAAGAAAATGAGGGTAAAATAGTCATTTTACAAGCCACTAACGTGAAAAAAACTAATGAGCGTTAGCCAAAAAACCATTTTTGCATGAACAGTAACACCTCAAGGACATTATTTGCAGATTGGAGATCGGTCAAGAACATGATTTGCAAATTTTTTTGTAAGAGAACATTATTTGCATTTTTGGCAAAGTTTAAAGACATTTTTTTGCAGTTTATTCAATTTTTTTATATGGCCCCAAATGAAATGTACAAGTAATAAAATTAGCCATATTTTTATTTTGTAGGAATGTCTAACAATGCCCTAAGGGCATTGGTTAAGATTTGTTTTATTGTGGTTTTTAATTTATATTTATATGGGTCCATATTCAAATATGCACTTTTGTGTCAACCACAAGAACCATTTAGGTAATTAAAAGTCATAAGAAGATAAATCTTAACTAATGCCCTTAGAGCATTGGTTAGACATTCCCTTATTTTATTGATTTCTCCGTATCTTTTTTGTTTTCTTATAAATCAAAACGTTTTAAGTCCCACCCAACCTTGACTTGGTCAATAGACATGACATGACTGACTCTTTACGTGGTAAAATGTAAGTCACGGTAAATAAAATAAATAATAAATAAAACCTCCTTAAAATCCGTTTAACCTCACGACATGGTGCGACTTCTTCTTTCGTTTGGCAAAACATGAGAAAACTTATATGTAATAATGGTTTCGATCAATAATACTACGTATGTAATTTTCTTCTATTAAGTCATGCCTAATTAAAAAATACCTAATGCAGACATCCTCAGTTACTTTATTATTTACAATATTTTCAGTTATCTTTTTATATTAAGTCACAAAAAACAGTTTTAATATGACTTAATAAATTCGGCTTTTTTATTGTTAAATCAATTAAGTCGAATATAAACATCAGCAAACAAATTTTTTTATTTTTATAACTAGAATTTATGAACTTTAAACCGATTTATCAACGAGATTTTAATTCACCGTTACATAGAATCAAACCAGATTAAAATGGGTGGAGCTTAACTCACATTCTCTAATATATCAGAACTTTTATAAATTTTAGCAACATAAAATCAAATATCATCAAACCCAAATTATCAAAAATCAACCCAACCCACATAACAAAATAGGCGGCAACTCAAATTTCACAAATAAATTCAAGACACACCCGCCTCACACAGGGACTAAAAACGACATTTTTTAAAACTGTAAGGACCAAATATGTAAATTCCAACCCATGTTTTCAAACCAGAGAAAAAAGGGGGAACATGGGCACAATTAACCGTCTTAACCGTCACTACAAAACCCACAAACACACTCACGAAAAAAAACAGTAACTTTTACATTTTTACAGTGTGAGAAAGTGAAAAAAATAAAAAATGGAAAGGGTAAGAATGTATGACGATTTAGGAGAGATTAAAAAAGGACCATGGAAAACAGAAGAAGATGAAGTGTTGCTTAAACATGTTAAGAAATACGGACCGCGCGATTGGAGCTCCATTCGATCCAAAGGCTTACTTCAACGTACCGGGAAGTCCTGTCGTCTTCGTTGGGTTAATAAACTTCGCCCCAATCTTAAAAAGTATGTCACTAAACTTTTTTTTTTTCTTCATTTCGTTGCAAATGGGCTATATTTTTAGTACTTATACAAATTTTATGGGTAAAAAATGATAGAATTTGACTTAATTTCATATGGTTTATAGTTAAATTTTGATAATTCTGTTGGATTTCAAGTTTGTGAAAATTTATTCCATAATCCTGTTAATTTTTTTTACAGATTGATATCAATTTTTTATGGGGTTTTTATATATGGTTTATTGTGTTATTTTATATAACTTCTTGTTTTGATTTGATTAATTAATGTATGTTATTTGTTTGTGTTATTAGTGGTGTGAAGTTTTCTGCGGATGAGGAGAGGGTAGTGATAGAACTACAAGGGGAATTCGGGAACAAATGGGCGCGAATCGCGACGTATTTGCCAGGAAGAACTGATAATGATGTGAAGAATTTTTGGAGTAGTAGACAGAAGAGATTGGCTCGAGTTCTTCAGACTCCAACGCCACCACCAGCACCAAAGTCCAAAAGGTCTGTCAGCGGATCGCCTGCACTTCATAAAGTTCCCGCCATTGAGGTAAACAGTCTGATTCTTTTGTAGAATTTGACTTCTGTGGTCAATGCAAGAAATTTTAAAAGCGAAAGATATCGAATTAGTTTATAATATGGTATTGAAAAAAACTTGTTTTGAATGAGATATATGAATTTACATTGGGTAATCATAATTGCATTGGAAGTGTGTTGTTTTAATGATATACTATACATGATCAAGTTAATCTATATTTGACCTCAAAAGTCAAAGCATGATGACCAGTGAAGTACAGAATCTCAGTTTCTTTCTACTGTTGCTGAGTTTGACTTTCATGGTCAACGTTGATAATCTAAAAGTCGAAATTGATGTTGATTTATAATGATAATCTGGAAATACTAAAAAGCATATGTATAATTTTAATTTATAATATGTATTTCGTGATCGAACATACCTTTGAAGTTTTAATCATTTTGGTAGTACTAAGTGGTCAATCTAAGGCTTGTTTGACCTTATAAGTTAGAACAATAAAATACCATAGTTTTGCATATGAAATGGTAACACTGCAAATTTATTTACAATTTCAGGCACCGAAGCGCAGTTCTTCAACAGATGGAGAATCATCAGTAACATCTCCGAAAACATTGTCTTGCTCATCGTCATACCGTGAGCCAATCAAGATGGTACCATTGCCTGATCTTAGGAACCACACTGTGCCCACAAGTTTACTTAGCTATGATCAGAACCAGCCGCTATGTCAACTCAACTACACCACCATACCCGTGGAAGAAAACTCATCCAACATGCCACCAGATCACCCTTTACTACAAGATTTCCCTCACGTCCCACAAGTCGAACTTCCACCATCACTGCCAACCTTGCCACCCCTTCATGACAGCCAAGACATTTTCTCCCAATTAGCAGACCCAAATTTTTACGCAGTTTTTGGTCATGGTGGTTCTTCTGAGATTGTCGAGTTCCCTTACATGCCACCAGGTATACATACCTGAATTTATATATAGCTTTCTTTAGTATTTTTTTTTTTTTTTTTTTTTTTTTTTTTAAATGATTCTTTACACAAGTGTTGTGGTTTAGGTGGTGAAGGAGGAGAAAGTGGTGGGAGCTGTGGAAGGCACGAGAACAATGATCCAATGATGATGGCACCCGATATGTTCATGGATGATTTTCCAATGGATATGTTTGACAATATCGAGCCGCTTCCAAGCCCATCTGATTGGTGATGTGTGAGCTAGGACTTATGTTTATTTGTTGTTGTTCTTTGTATCATGGACAACTTTTGCATGCTTAGTTATTAATCTCTTGGTTTATAGTAAGTAATTCTCTGTTTCTGGCTAATCTAGTTCTTATTTTGAACCTATGAAACATATGATGTTTGATGCAAATCATATTATTTTGCATTATTTAATTACATACTAGTAGACTTTTTGAAAGTATAGCACATGGGCTTGTTATGCAAAGCTTTCTTATAGGTAATGTTTTATTGATGACTTTTGGCCCAAAATACTTTAGCTACGTTTAATGTATGGACCATGAGAATTTGAACTGGACTATTGACTATTTCGAATATTGAACACTTACGAACAGCAATTAAAAAGAGAATTGATACTCACACCACAAAAAATGATGCACACGCCATGATGACCAATATTGGGTATATCATTTCATGGTTCATTTTGTAGAACATACAATTAGTCAACACATACACAATAACTTATTTTCATTAAGCATAATAGGTGAGTACAAAATAGATTAACTGACGCAACGCATAACAAGCACACCCAAGACATAAAAACCTTAAACTAAACATAAAAACACCCATCAGTTACCAAATCCTTCTTGTCACCAGCATACACCTTTTTCCTCTTCAGAGGCCTTCCATTAGCTTCCACCTGTTCATCAACAACAGCTTCAGGAGTAACAAGATCAACAGCAACAATTTCATGTTTAACTTTTGGTACATTAATTGCATCATTAGTTAGTTTGACAAGTGTGTTGTCTAAGGTTTCATTCCAATCTGCCCATGCCTTGATTGGACAAACCTTTTGCTGTGTAATCTTGTTTTTCAGCATGTGAACTTCTTCCCTTAAGTTTTTTTTAATGCCATTCAGCAGATTATTGAACTTGTGGCATTAATGAATCCTGTTCAACCATAGCTCAGTGAAGTTGAGTGGATCGTCACTGCCCTCATCAGACCATTCAGCAGATTATTGAACTTGTGGCATTAATGTATGGACCATGAGAATTTGAACTGGACTATTGACTATTTCGAATATTGAACACTTACGAACAACAATTAAAAATAGAATTGATACTCACACCACAAAAAATGATGCACACGCCATGACCAATATTGGGTATATCATTTTATAGTTCATTTTGTAGAACATACAATTAGTCAACACATACACAATAACTTATTTTCATTAAGCATAATATGTGAGTACAAAAGAGATTAACTGAAGCAACCCATAACAACCATATCCTTCTTGTCACCAACATACACCCTTTTCCTCTTCAGAGGCCTTCCATTGGCTTCCACCTGTTCATCAACAACAGCTTCAGGAGTAACAAGATCAACAGCAACAATTTCATGTTTAACTTTTGGTACATTAATTGCACCATTAGTTAGTTTGACAAGTGTGTTGTCTAAGGTTTCATTCCAATCTGCCCATGCCTTGATTGGACAAACCTTTTGCTGTGTAATCTTGTTTTCCAGCATGTCAACTTCTTCCCTTAAGTTTTTTTTAATAGCATTCAGCAGATAATTGAACTTGTTGCATTCATGGATCCTGTTCAACCATAGCTTAGTGAAGTTGAGTGGATCGTCACTGCCCTCATCAGACCATTCAGGAAGATGCTCAACAACATCTTCGATAAATGCGAGCATTGATGCCTATTTTGTTCTTGGTTGTTCCATTTGGGAGTTGTGGGTCGCAATGAACAGACTGCTTTTCTTTTCAGCCATTTGGAATTGTTGGATGCAATTGGAAAGGGAAATGGGCCATGTTTTGTAGGTACAAATGAGAGTTGTCAGTGCCTCAGTGGCATGGTGGTTTGGCGGGAAAAATGACCAAATGACTAACATAGAATGTGAATTTCGAGGACTAACGGTAAAACAAGGTCAATAATTCAGGGACTAAACACACACTTTGTGAGATAGGAATAATTGGCAAGAAAATTTAAAAGCCCGGCAAATGAGCATTATTTGAACCCTTTTATCTCGTTTTAGGTCCCTGATTGGGGAAAACATTTTGCATGCATCGTCCCCGTTTAAAGAATCGCGTTATAGGGCCTCACAAACACCTACTTAAAAGACACTATAAATTAGCAAGAAGGTTGTTGCTGACATGGAAAACGACAACAACATAAGTAACTCACCCCCATGCTTCATCAGATCAACAGAATGATGAAATTTCTTGCCAACAACCTGTTAGGATCATACCAGGTCCTGCAGGTGTCTATCAAAGGGCGAAGCTACGTAAAATAGAGGAAACTCGGGAAGGTAGAGAGGTGTCTATAATTTCCACACAGGAGTATATGAGGAAAGTTGTTGAAGACGTGGGTGAGGATGAGGATTTTACACGTGGGCCATGGCTTAGCACCGTTGACTATGTGAATGCTAATGGGGGGGGGGGGGGTTGTGATTGGATGTTTAGGTGATATCAGAAGCTTTATCAATAAGGGGAAAGTTGAACAAGTTGTTGCAATAATAAAGTTGTGTACACCAAATGCGCTTGGAGATCTTACAGTTACTGTCAAAGATCTCTCAGGTGAAATATCTGGTACAATACATCATAAAATCATTAATGAGGGGGATTATGGAAAGGATATGACTGTAGGAGCTGCTTTGATTCTTCGTAATGTTTCAGTGTTTTCACCTAAATCAGGCCATTATCTTAACATTACAAGGAAAAACTTAGTTAAGGTATTTAAAAAGGATACGCTTCCTAGTTGTAGTGGAATTTTAGAGGAAGAATAAATAATGAAACTGATGGAAGAATAAGAAAAGGCTGAATTTGAGTTGCAGTTAGTTGGAAATGTTATTGATGATGAAATTCAGCAGAGTTTAGATGAAGAAGCATTAAACCTTGCATTAGAAGAAGAAGAAGCTTTCGCAAAGGCTGACCAAGAGAGGCTGCAACAAGAAGAAGAGGAGTATAACCTGCTTTGGGGCTTGCATGTGTAACAAAAAAAAATGGAGATATGTTTGTTTAGTTTGACTATCTTGTGTCTTTTATCTCAGATTAATGAAATCAAATCACTTTTATCATTTCCTTCATTTGTGTATAATAACTGTTAGGACTAATATGACAATATATTGCTTCAACTTTAATGTGACCATACATTAAAGAAGGTACTGCTGAAAAAAAAATTATACTGATAGAATTAAAGAATGTACTGCTACAATCAAGGAGTAAAGAAGTCACTGCTTCTCAACAAGTTCAAACAAGATCACCTACACAATCTATCAATGCAGAAGTACTCAGCACAAAATAATTCAGTGGATCAATAATACAATGTCACATTTGTAATATGTTATCTCATTTCCTTACATGTCTGTGTGTGCCTTTCAAACAAAAATACAAAGTGTATCTACCAATTAATTTGACTTTCAACCATCCGTTGAACAAGCATTGAATGTGTCATTCAATAACTTTGACTAATTCAAGTCAAACAACTTACCTACTATAAAAAGCAAGGTAGAGTAACTATTGAGCACACACTTGGTAATATTAAACACATAACACTCAAACAGTAACATACCCCGATCAAACCATAAATTCCAAAAAAAAAAGTAGCAAATGAACACAATGAGCTCCCCTATCCGTACAGGTATTTATAATGGAATTGTTATTTATCATTTGATACATCGTTTGCTCCATTTAATTGTTGTTTATCATGTTTAACATATTTGACCTTGTTTTAAGTGACAAGATTTGGGGGTTTTGTTTTCTTGTATTTGTTTACTAAGATTAGAAAGACCATATTGTAGTTTGATGCCTACATTTGAACACTAAGATTAGAAAGACCATAATGAGCTTATTTTATCATTTGATAAAACTTTTCACTCTTCGCCTTCCTTTGTGACACATGCTAATGAGTGCTCAAACACTCATCATTTTTGGTCAAATCTGAACTGCAAAACAATTAAAAACACTCAGAAATGCATCAAAATACTAAAAATATTTCAAAATCGTGTTTTATATGTTTTAGATGCAAAATGAGCAAAAACAAATGAAAAACGTACAAAGTTTGCAAAATTGGCAGTTTCAGTCCCCCAACTTTCATAAAATGACAAAACTAGTCCCTGGATATTCAAAATATGGAAAATTATCACCAAAGGTCCTTTTAAAATCATAATTGGTCATATTTAGTCCTTTGGTGAAAAATCTCAAAAGTTTTGGAAAATTACAAGTTCAGTCCCTGTACTTTCAGATTTTGGCAGAATTGGTCCCTGGTGGGATATTTTTGAGAGAAAAATCATTTTTGGTCCTTGGAAATTCAAAATGTTCAATATTGGCCCTTGGATAAAAGATTTTCACAAAATGGCAAATTTAACCCCTAAACTTTGGAAAAATGTCAATTTTGGTCCTCGGGGTTCAAATTTTGGAAAATTGTAAATTTGGTCCTTATGATTTTCAAACTTGTCAATAGTGGTCCTTATAATAAAATTTGGAAAGAATCACAACAGGCCCCTATGTTTTTCAGAATTACATAAATGGTCCTTGTGATTATATACAAATGCCAAATGGACCCTTACTATTATTTCTACCCAAAACAAACCCCAATAATCCAAACCTGATCTAAACAACACAACCCCCAGCCCACTTCCTAAACCCACAGCCCACCAAAGCCCACCCCGTTTAAATATATTACCCCCGGTCAACCCACGTGGTCAAACCAATACCCAGAAACACTGTACACCCTCCTTCTTCCCCTGAATACCCGTTCCATGTTCCCCCTCCAACTCCACAATTTCCTCACCAACCCCACTAATAGCCCCTCCTCCATTAAATATACCAACCCTCCATTTATTACCCTCACCAAACCACCCAATCTGCCACACCCAAGGTTTCCCGCCAAAACTAATTTGAAGGGTGGGGATCAATTGAGCCCATCCTATGGTCTAAATTGAAGTGGGAATGAGAGAGAAGGTACACAGGACCTATAAAAGTGAAAGAAAAGACAGAGAATGGTATTAGGTAGTTGTAGTATAGTTTAGGAGTAGAATTGTAATGTAGTTTTAATTATCTATCCATTTTCCTTGTATTTTTCTTCATTGATCCTTAATTCTCAGTTGTAATGAATTTTATTTAATCTAATTCATGTATTATTCAGTTTAAAAGTGATTTCAAGTTTTACTTAATTTCCTAAATTTTTACTCAGAATTGTTATTTTGCATTTATTTGTGCTAAAAATCAATCTCAGTCACTTTTATAATCTATTTATAAAGTCTTTAAATCATTGGATTAAGAAAACTCAGAAAACTAAAAAAACTAGAAAAATGTAAATATAAAAAAAATTAAATAAAGAAATCGTGGACGGAGCTTTTTGAAGCAGAAGTAAGCATGGAAATTGGTCTGGTTTAGAGTCTCAGGGAGACATTAGGACCAGGGTACGTGTTCTGTTCTTTGTTCTGAGTAAATGAATCATTGTAAGTTCCATTTCAAGTTTTAGCCTAAAATTTGCATAACCTTGTGATTTGTAGTTCTAATGGCTGATCATTGTTCATATCTGTCTATTTATGTTTACATTAGCTCAGTAGATCTCTAGGTTTCAGATTTATGGATTAAATTGCCAATTTGTTTCACAATCCTTCCTTAACTGTCCACAAAAGGGGTGTTTGGTTCAAGATTGTAAGCTGTGTTCTTGTTGTTTTTTGCTTGCAATATTGACTGAGACATGCTTCATTATGCATTACTAGATAATTTAGGTCATATAATCCAGTAGTCATTAGATCAAAAGTCAAAATGAGTTTCAATCTTTTATAAGTTATTCACTGTGTGAATTGTGAGTGTCTTAATCATCATTCTGTGTTCAATACTTGTTGTTATTGCTTAAATTAGTCTCACTCTAACTTATTACATCATTTTCAGTTCATAGAGTTAGATTAAACTTCACTTTAGTCAACTTTAGGTGTTTATCATAAAAGTCAAAAATTGCATATTCTTCAAATTTTCCAAATCTTGGGGGATTTTTATTGAATTTTGTAATTGGATTTAGGCCCTGAGCTTTTCAGGGATTGTTTTCCACCATCTCATCTTCAAAGTCCCACATACACCTTATTTTTACTAATTTTATATTGGGCCCCACAACCCAAGAAACACCACTGCAGCCCAGGGAAGACCCCCTGCTGCAGCAGACCTCCCATCATCACCACCACTTTGGTGGTGATTTATGACCTCCTCAGTGGGCCCCACACCTTCAACTTAGTTTCTCCCAACCCCCTCCTACCAGGGAACAATAGTTGACCTTTTGTTTGATCTGAAACCCTGTAGACCCCACTTGAAATTGCCCCTCAACTTTGTCCCTATTCTGAGTAGTAATTGAATTTTGGATTGGCTTAAACTTGCTTATCAGCTTATTTACTGAGCTTATTGGGCAAATCTTAGCTTAAACATATCCAACATACTCAGTTAGGCCAGAATAATTCATAGTGGGCCTCACACAAGCTCATTTGAGCTTATTAGCTTGTTTGGTCAAACAAAGTCAACTGTGGTGGCAATAAGCTTCCACAGAACTTATTATTAAGTTATAAAATAATTGTTTTTACAAAAGTTGTCTATTTTTAGGTATAATATAGTTTTGTAAAAGAAAATTCCAGAAAAATCAATATAAAAATAAGTGATAGTTTCTATTTAATATAATTTAATTTTAATTTTCATTTTTAGATTTTTATTAAGTAAGTTGTGTTTTTATATTTTTATTAATTTTCTTTTATATTAAAGTATTTTTAGTAATTTCATTACATTTTTATATTGTCATTTAGTATTTATTAGAATTAATATTAGTTTAATTAATAATTAGTTAATAATTAAGTTTTAAATAGCATAATTAATTTTTATAAGGTAACACCTAGTTTTTATATTTTTCCTAGCTTTTAAATGTTATAAAATAGTTTTATAAATTTTTCCATAATTTTCTAAGTTAATTTAGTATTATTTGTAATTTAAATTAGTTTAAATAGTTTAATTAAGATAATTAGTTTTTAATTAATAAAAAATCCATAAAAAGACAAAAATATTTATTTTTTATTTTTATACTTTCTTCAAGTTCATTTTAAGTTTTAGAAATTATTTTTACAAGTTTTTAGTTTAATTTGTAGTGTTTATCATCTTTAGTTTGATATAAATTAGTTTCAATTATATAGTTAATTAGTTTTTAATTAAATAATTAATAATAAATAATAAAATAATCTAAAAAATAATTTTCTTTTTAATTTAATTTTCTTTTAAGTTTAAGTTTATAGAATTTTCATTTTTAACCCCTGTAGTTTATTTTTCTTAAAACTCACCTTTTTCTCAGTACGCAGTCGCGTCTGATTTTTAATTTAGTTTACGTTTATACGTTTTAGATATCTAGGTTTCACGTAACTGTTTATATAGCTTATTTAAGCTATTTTATTTTATAAAACCCTAGTGTAATCAACCACACACAAACCCTTTTCCTATCCAAATTCACCCGATCACGAAACCGTTTTATAACCATCCACACCTCGTCGGGACATAACGACCCGGGGAAACACTATATTCCGCGGAGCATTGAGCCTTAGGAGTTTGACTTGTTTGACCACATCCGTGGTTGAATTTAGTTGACTGCTTTTGCCTCAATCAAATTTTGGCGCCGCTGCCGGGGAGGTGTGCGCGCTATTCTAAACGGTTTTCTGATTAGTGATTTTGGAATTCATTCCTTTGTACATTTACCCATCCTTGTTCATATCTTTTCATAAAAAACCTAAAAATATTTTTGTGGAAAACTAGAAGGGGGGTTGAATAGTTTTAGCGTTTTAAAATCTTGTTAACTTGTTTAGTTAGCTTTGAAACTTTCCGTTTGATCAAAGATATATGCACAAACACAATATATATAACATGCAAGTAAAGGAAAGAAACGATCAAACCACAACACGAGTATTTATCGTGGTTCGGCTACAAGGACTCTTTTTCCTTGCCCTACGTCCACGCCCCGAGTATCCAACTCGAGAGTTTCTTTCACTAGTCAACAAGCTCCTTTCACCGGCGGAGAAAACCTTACACGTCGCTTATACTTTTACCGACACAAAGCTAAATGTCGAGTTCTTTTACAAGGGCACAACCACTCCCGTTTAGTTCTTTTACTAGGGTACAACAACTCCCAACACTCTTTGTATTTTGAGGACTAAAATACTAACCACTCACTTCAGAATATACACAAACAAATGACGCGTAAACAACACGAGTTTACACAATACTAAGCTACCAAGTCTTGCAACGTTGTGTTGGAAACTTGTAACTTTAGACGACCTTGTGAGCTTCTTTGCTACAAAAGGAAACTTCACATTTACAATGTTAAGATGTTAGAAAGAAATATGAGTGTGTGTGTAAAAATGATCTCAAGAGGTTGGCCAAAAATCAAGTTATGGCTTGGTATTTATAGCACAACAAACTGTGTGCTCGGCGGATCAGGCGGAACCCTCAAATGGGTTCCGCCCGTGTACCCCCAGGGTACCGCCGGGTCTGTAGTAGGTTTTTGCAATTACTCTTCAAACCAAACAAGGTCTTGTCTTATAACTTCTATCAACCAAACAATGTCACATCACTTAAAGTAAGTCAAACATGATACTTGCAAGCAACATGAAAGCAAGTCAAACACATAACTTGCCATAAATACATAATGACAAAACTTGCCATAAATGTGATGTGACTATTTCTAATTTAAGAAATAAACTTGTGTTATGTTTTATGAAATGTAAAATGTAGCAAAAGTCTTGTTTATGCAAGTCTTAAAAACTAAGAATATGTTTTACTTAAAACTAAAGTTTACATTTTGTCGTTAACAAAACTTAGCGAAGATCGTAAAATATAAATAACGTTTTTAGGCGATATTTGTATTAACAATCTCCCCTTTTTTGTTGATGACAAAACATAAACTTTGTTTTTAAGTAACACACAAAATCTTGGTTTTTAAGACTTAAAAAAAATTATATTATCCTTGTTTTACTTAAGAGATGAAAAGCACATCAAGTATTGAAGGTTTAATATATTTCTCCCCCTTTTTGTCGAAACAAAAAGTAGAGTAGCGAAGCGGAATAATCGCCATGCTCCCCCTTGGTCGATACTCCCCCTAAATGGAGTATCAATATGGGAAACATGGATTTTGAGACCTACAAAAAAATGGTTAGTTGGTGATATATATAGTTAAGCTTGTAGTTACCACACACAATGCAACCACAATGACAACACAACATTGATCAACCAACAATGCACAAAAGGAAGTAGAAAGAAATTTCATTCCAAGTAAAATTTTGACTTATAAAAGTCAAAAGACAAGAAATGGTAACTATTCTTCTACTTAGTAACCAAAAGCTAAAAAAAAATAACCAAGAAAATAAAATAAAATTCTACATTCCTAAATTGGGGCAAACGGGCTCCAAGGGTTGTTTAGGATTTGTTAGGGTGGGAGAGTGCATCCAAACGTTCAATGACATGTTGGAATGCAAACCGGGTTTCATTTTGGAATTGGTGAAGCAAGGTTTTTATGCTTTCACCCATTTGCTCACAATTTGAGCAAACGTGGGGATGGGTGGGTGAAAATGGGTTGGTTTTGGTTTCTTGGTTTAGGGGTTGGTTTGGTTTTGGTTCTTGGTTGGAGGATGGATTTGGTATTGAGTCAAGCAAGGTGGTTTGAAATTCCATTGCTTGATGAAGGTGGTTTTCAACCATGCTTTGTATTTCCTCATAAGAAGGAAAGAAAGACTCATAGGTTTGGGATTGAGAAGGTGGTGGAGTTGGGTGATCATGGTGTTCAAAATTTGGTTCTCCATAAAGAGGACCATGGATTTCACGGTAAATTGGGTGAAACAACAACGGTTTGGGTGGTTGGTACACATGTTGTGGTGGTTGGGTAAGTTCAAGATCTTCATCAAGGTCAAGAATTGACCTTGGTGATTGGTTTGCAAAAGGTGGTGGTTGGGTATGTCTTGGTGGAAGATCATTTAAATCTTGGACATATGGGTGTGGTGAGGTTGGAGGAGACCCAAAAAGTTCCATAGGTTCAATTTTTGGTAATGGTGATGGTGATGAAGTCTTTGATGGTTGAGTTGGAGCACTTGGTGGAGTTGGGTCAATAGGTGATTTAGTAGGTGGTGGAGTGTGCTCATTTGGTTGTTTGGGTGATGGAGATGGAGATGCAAGATTCAAAAAGTGTTCATTTTTTATGGGTGATGTGAATTCATCCGAGGATGAGGAGCTAAGGTTGATGGATTGGTTTGACCATAGAGGTTTTACACTTATCCGGGCGGTTCTACGGATGGGTCGTAATGGTTGAGAGGTGTTTGTTGATTTGGTCATTGTTTAAAATGGTTCAAAGTTTCAGAATTTGTGATGAAGAAGGTGTGGTTTGAGAGTGTTGAGAATGGTTTAATTTATAGTGATGAAGGTTTGTGGGAAGAAGTGTTTGAATTTGATGTAAGGCCATACAAAAATGGTGGTTCCTAATGATTTGGAATACTAAATGTGGGTTGTCAAGTCATGGAAGTCAATCCAATGAAAATGGTGAAGTAAGAAGACAAGTTTTGCATTAAATGCTTAGTGGTTTTGGTGAATTTGTTTGATGGAAAAATCTCAGGGATTTCAAGGAGCCTTTAAAAGGGATCCTTCCTTTATGTGTGAGGGAGACTTGAGGTGGTTATGGCTATTTTTGAATTTTGGCGGGAAATGGTTTTAGGTGAGTTATAAGGAATGAGAAGTCTCCTAATATGCTAAACACATTGCAGGTAATGGATTTCTAGCTAAAAGGATTAGATTATGGTGTTTGGATGTTGAAATGTTGAAAATGAAAATAAAAATTCTGCAGTTCACTGGCGGCACCCTGGAAATACACAGGCGGAACCCAAATTAGGGTGCCGTCTGGTCCGTTGGGCCAAACCTGGGTTACCCAGATTGTGCACTGGCGGAACCCAATTTTGGGATCCGCCTGATCCGCCAGTACTGAAAAAGTTCACAGTCCGCGTTTTTGACCCGCGAGACGATTTTCAAAATTTTTGAAAACTCCTAAAACTAAAAATATAATTCATACCTGGTTAGGAAATGCAAAAATTAGACATGTAAACACACGTATCATAAGACTTTGACCGGGGGCTAACGAAATTCACTATACTTAGTGAAAATTAGATAAGCATGAAAATTTAACAACTTGCCATAAGTTGTCTTCCTGCAACATTGTTAGTTAAAACATGTTCCATAGTGTATCAAGCATTGTACTAACACACAAATACATCACAAAGATTGTTTAAACTACCAAATTGTTCCAATAGCACCTTGTGCCAAACACTCCTAACACACCCGCACTCATTGACGGTCCATCTTCTTCTTCATCTTCCTGAGGAATCTCCCGATGTTTTTGAACATCCCTTTTGTTTGCTTGAACTCCTCCGACTCATTTGGAATATCCGGAAGTTGGGAAAGGTATTCTAGAGGTGGGAGCCTAGAGTTTGGCAAATTGTCATATTCACTCATTGAGGAAGAAGATGATGAGGTAGGAGGATGTGGACGTTTTCCTTGAGCTTTGTAAACTCTCTTATCACTAAGTGGAACAAAGGTGTGCGGAATGAGAGTGTAGTCAAGGCGAAGACCATTTGAAGTTGGTGGAATGGGTGAGATGAACCTAAAGAGACGGGTCAAGAGCATTCCATATGGCATAGCCGTTGTGCCATGCACGGGAATGTCGGCCATTCTCTTTGACATGTAGTAGGCAAGGTTGAAGGGTTGCCTAACGGACAATGAGTAGAGCATGTAGCAAAGGCAAAGGTTGATATGGTCACGGTTCCCTATTGTGCTAATGACATTTGCTCTAAGGACTTCCTCCCATTTCTTGAATTGGGGTTTGAGTTCGTTCATTTCCATTCCATACGGGTCCTTATCGACCTCATTCCCCGAACGGGTTCTCCTAGTGGTGGTGGTCCTAACAAAGAGGTGGTCACGGAGTATGTCTTTTGAGACAAGGGGTGTGTCATAAGGATGGATACGGTCTTGGAGGTTGTCAAGAGTTGAGAGGGAGTGCAAGTCGGAATAGAGGCCAGTACCACGGTTTGGAACACCTAGGATTTGAGCAAACTCCTCAAGTGTGAAGGAGTATTGGTGACCGCTAACCCTAAAGTGGATAGACATATGACCATAATCATCCGTTGAGAGGACGCATGATGCATAGAACTCTAGAATGAACCTAGGACAAATAGGCTCGTCGATATTCAAAAGACACTCAAAGTTTATTGTGGCAAAATCGGCGTAAAGGTTTGTGCCTTCTAGGAAAGATGGGTCTATGGTTCTACCCTCATGGACATAGTGTTTTTCTAGGGCTTTGAAAACGTTTACTTGATTTGTGGTAAGGCCTTTGGTTTTGTGGTGTTTTGGTAGGTACTTAATGGTGTCCTTGTGGTCGTAATGGGTTAGAGGAGGCATGATGATTCCTAGAACAACAAAAATTTCACATTTTAGTTTAAGTAAACTACTATTTTAATGTGGATGTTCTAGTGTGTGCCTATATGAAAACAATGTGGAGGTGCGGTTATCTTGACTCATTTTGATGTATCAAAATCGTTTTATGCAAGTTTTGTTATAAAACAAAAGATAACCCAAACGCTCCTAGTTCAATGTAGCTTCGTTTGAATGTACCCGAAAATACATATTGGTTATGTATTCCCTTTAGCATTCAAGAGACATTATGCAAGTGATGTTTTAAACATAACGTTTTGATTTTGTATTCTCAATGTGAGACGAAAAGATATTTGTCCTACTTGTGAGAAATTTTTGAAAGGATTTGACATGGGGTGTTTTAGCAAACATGTTTATACTAATTAAAGATGCAATTCCTAACTATGGGAAACATGATTAGTTTTATTAATTACCTAATCTCATGCATGAATTTCTTAAGTTAATGCATAACCCCAAGTTTTTGTTTTTGTGCAAGAAATAGAATTCCTAGACTTAGATCAGGATTGTTTAGAATACTTACAATGATGATTGATTAGCAATGTAAATGAATGGAGGACCAAGAATTCGTAGGTGTGGATGAGTGGTGAAGTGAATAGTATCAGCCTTGAAGTGGTGGTTATGAGATAATGGGTGTTTGGTTAAATATAAACAAAGAAAATGATTCTGCAGGTTGACGGACACGGCGGAACCCTGGGTTGGGTTTCGTCCGTTATGGCTGAGGGTTCCGCCGACCCTGCTGAGAAACATGGTTTTGGATTTGTTTTGATTTTTGTGATTTTTGTCTAATGTCCAGAACTACAATGTAGGTTCCATGAGTCCTAAGCCTATCCTAAGAAGATTAAAAGGTTCACGTTTAAGAGGTTTTGTGAGAATGTCGGCTATGTTATCTTCGGAAGAAACTTTCTCAATTGAGATATTTCCTTTTTGGACGTTGTCACGAAGGAAATGATGACGGATTTCAATATGTTTGGTATGAGCATGTTGAACCGGGTTTTTACTAAGATCAATGGCACCTTTGTTGTCACAAAGAATTGTGATGTCGTTGAGTTGAATTCCGTAGTCGACAAGAGCTTGCTTCATCCAAAGAGCTTGTTGACATGCCTTTCCGGCCGAAACGTACTCGGCTTCCGTTGTTGAGATAGCAAGAGCCGTTTGCTTCTTAGAGAACCATGAGGTGAGACAATGTCCAACAAAAGTACAAATACCACTTGTGCTTTTTCTATCGACATAGTCACCGGCATGATCCCAGTCGGCATACACTATGGTGTCTATTCCCGTTCCTTTGGGATACCATAAACCTAAATGTGTAGTGCCCTTAATATACCTAAATATCCTTTTAACGGCTTCGAGATGTGTAGTCTTAGGATCTTCTTGAAAGCGAGCACATAGACAAACACTAAACATAATGTCGGGTCTACTAGCCGTTAGGTAAAGTAGACTACCAATCATACCTCTATATTTAGTGTTATCTACGGATTCACTTTCCTCATCCTTGGTGAGTTTAGTTTCCGTGGACATGGGAGTTTTGATAGGTTTCGAATCTTCTAATCCAAATTTCTTAAGCATGTCCTTAATGTATATAGATTGGTTAAAGAAGATACCATCTTCAAGTTGTTTAATTTGGAGTCCTAGGAAAAAGTTGAGTTCTCCCATCATACTCATTTCAAACTCGTCATGCATGATTTTTGAGAAATCCACACATAATTCTTGACAAGTTGATCCGAATATAATATCATCAACATAGATTTGGACTATGATAATATGTGAATCTTTCTTCTTAGTGAAGAGAGTATTATCAACTAAGCCCATGGTGTACTTATGGTCAACTAGGAAGGTTTTAAGTCGATCATACCATGCTTTTGGAGCTTGCTTGAGTCCGTAAAGAGCCTTTTTAAGTTTGTAAACATAATTAGGTTTTTCAAAATCGATGAAGCCCGGTGGTTGAGCAACATACACTTCTTCATTAATGACTCCGTTTAGAAATGCACTTTTGACGTCCATTTGAAAGAGTTTAAAATTATGTGCACACGCATAAGCAAGTAAGATTCTAATTGACTCGAGCCTAGCTACCGGAGCATAAGTTTCATCGTAGTTGATGCCTTCTTGTTGATTATATCCTTGTGCTACTAGCCTAGCTTTGTTTCTAGACACAATTCCATTTTCAACCATTTTATTACGAAATACCCATTTCGTTCCAATTATTGTTTGACTCTTTGGTTGAGGAACTAATGTCCATACATCATTCCTAACAAATTGGTTTAATTATTCTTGCATTGCAATTACCCAAGATTCATCCTTAATGGCTTCATTAATATTTTTTGGTTCAATGGTTGACACGAAACAAAAATAATTACTTTCATTTTGGACTTTTGATCTTAGTGTTCTTTCATTAATGTTGCCTATGACGCTATCTAATGGATGACTTTTAGATTCTTTGACATTAACAAGTTCTTTGTTTAATAGTTCATCTTCCTTGTCATTATCTAAGATTTCTTGACTTTCAATTGCTTGGCTTTCAACTAAGTCATCATCTACCAAAGGTGATGTCTTAGAGGGAGGTGGACTTTCGTCAAATGTTACGTTCAACGATTCCTCGACTCTTAAGGTTTCTTTGTTTAAGAAAATGTAAGCTTTACTATTTTGTGAATATCCAAGGAATACACCTTCATAAGACTTTGGGTCAAATTTGGTGAGATAATCCTTGGTGTTAAGAATGAAGCATTTACTCCCAAACACTCTAAAGTATCCTAATGTAGGCTTTTTACCTTTATAAAGTTCATAAGGTGTTTTATTCAAAAATCGTCTAATTAGGACTCGATTTAAAATGTACGTTGATGTGTCAACGGCATTACACCAAAACTTTCGTGGAATAGTTTGTTCATTAAGCATTGTTCTACTCATCTCTTGTAATGTCCGGTTTTTACGTTCTACTACACCATTAGATTGAGGAGTACGTGGAGCCGAAAAGTTATGAGTAATTCCATTATTATCACAAAATTTTCCAAATTGAAATTCATTATCAAATTCACGACCATGATCCGTTCTAATAGACACAATATTAGATCCTACTTGATTTTGAATTTTCTTACTTAGAATCTCAAATTTATCAAAAGCTTCATTTTTACTTTTCAAAAACTTAGTCCAAGTATAACGTGAGTAATCATCAACTATGACCAAAGTATAGAAGTTGCCTCCATAACTTTGTATAGCGGATGGACCAAATAAATCCATATGTAAAAGTTCTAGACACTTAGATGTAGAAACCAAGTTTTTAGCCTTATGGCTACTATGGACTTGTTTACCGACTTTGCAAGCATCACAAAAGTGTTGGTCATATTTCAACTTGGGTAGGTTTTGAACTAAGTCTTTGGAGGAGAGGTTTTGGATAAGTCTCATGTTAGCATGTCCTAAACGTCTATGCCATAAAGTTGAAGATTCATCTAATGAGGTAAGACAAAGTTTGTCTCTAGATGTAGAATCCAACTTCATGACGTATACGTTGTTCTTAAGGACACCTTTGGCTATGGTTATACCATCTTTAAGTATTTTACTACCGTTCTCACTAAAAAGAACATTATACTTATTACGACAAAGTTGACTAATACTAAGGAGATTAAATCCTAAGTTATCAACATGAGCAACATCATCTATAGAAAGGGAGTCATGAGAGATTGTACCTTTTCCGATGATTTTGCTCCTAGCATTACTACCAAACGTAACATTACCTCCATCACATTTGTGATATGTTGAGAAGAGGCTTTTATTGCCCGTCATGTTCCTTGAACAACCGCTATCCTTGATCCATTCATCCGGATCCAAACAAACTTTGAGGCACACCTATTTTATGAAAAACACTCAAACATTTGGTCCCCAATTTCTCATGGGTCCATTTTGGTTAAGCATACCATTAATTTGTCCCAAATATGAAAATAGAGCATAAGGGTTCCATGGCATGTAATTTGAGGTTTGGTAATGTCCAGGAGTGTTTTGGTTCCAAACATGTTGGTAGTTTGGTTGAGCATTGAAGTTGCTCTTTGGAAAGGGGTGTTTGGGAATTGGAGTCTTAGGTCTTGGTTGAGTAGTCTTAGCTCTAAATTCATTTTTACTAAGTCCTACTTCAGTTTTAAAGGCAAGTTTGGTTCCATTTTTATATGTAACTTTAACAAATTTAGAACGATCCGATGTGGATGGAGTTACTGCTGTAGCAGACCTGGCGGAACCCTCGGGGCCAACGGGCGGAACCCTATTTTGGGTTCCGTCTGGTCCGCAGGCTGCTGTAGCAGTTTTGTTTGTTTCATGTGTGTTCGTTTCTTGTTTCGTTTGACCCTTAATGATTTCTACTTTCCTGAAACCTAGACCTGTTTTATCAAAAGGTAACTTTTGGAGTTTCATAATTTCATCCGCACATGAAATGCTCTTATCGAACTTTTTGAACTTTGTGGTTTGTTTGATTAGATCATTTT
This sequence comes from Artemisia argyi, assembly GCA_030686995.1. NCBI lineage: Eukaryota > Viridiplantae > Streptophyta > Magnoliopsida > Asterales > Asteraceae > Artemisia > Artemisia argyi. Next base: position 88,043,207 of record CM060680.1, on the reverse strand, counting down.
GAGTTATTTTAAGTTTCTCAACTTCAAGTTTAAGTTCCTCACATGATTTGCATGAGGTGTCAATACCTTTACTCTTTTCTAATCTCTTAGCTTTTTCTTTTAACTCATAAACTTCATTTTCTAAAAACTCCTTTTTAGTTTTCAAAAATTTATTTTTGTTTATGATTTTTAAGCTTAGCTCACAAAGTTTGTTATATTCATTTTGTAAAGTGTCATCATCAATAGAGGAGTAAGATGAGTCGGAGAGTACCTCATTTGAGTTGTGAGCCATGAGAGCAATATCATCGTTCTTTGGCTCATCATCATCTCCTTCATAGTCACTCCAAGCACCACCCACAAAAGCTTGTTGAGGCTTGCTCTTGGGTGGTTTTGGACATTCTCCTACAAGATGACTTGTGTCTCCACACCTATAACATTTTCGTTCAACTTTTCCTTTTCGATCATCACGATCTTTCCGGAAGGTTTTCTTGTCATCTTTAGGTTGTCTTACAAATTTCCCTCGCCAACGAAAGAACTTCTTGAAGTCTCTCACGGCCATAGCATATTCCTCATCATCACTATCCGAAGTAGATTCTTCATCATCACTTGATTGGACTCTAGCTTTCAAGGCAATGGACTTAACTTTTTTTTTCTTGCCTCTAACTAGTTCCGAATCTTTTTCCATCACCATTTCGTGAACTTTGAGGTTTCCAATTAGCTCATCAAGTGACATGCTTGAAAGATCTTTGGATTCTTCAATTGCCGTCACTTTTGCTCTCCACTTCGGATGGAGTGCTCTAAGAAATTTCCTGACAAAGTTCTTACTACAAAAAGATTCATCAAGTGCTTTAAGTGAAGTAATAATAGTGTTAAACCTAGCAAAAGCATTATCAATAATCTCATCTTCGGAAATGACAAATTGTTCATATTGTTGAACAAGAAGATCAATTTTGTTATCTTTAACTTGTGAGTTTCCTTGATGAGTGACAATTAAAGATTGCCAAATATCTTTGGCGGTTTTACACAAAAAGACTCTTTCATATTCTTTCTTAGGCAAAGCGTTGTAAAGCATCATTTTAGCTTCATTATTTTTACCTATCAATTTCTTTTGATCATCATCTTTAATGTTAGTAACTATATTATCACCATCAACAATTATATACCATAAATCTATATCTTTAGATTTCACGTAAGTTTCAAAACGGTTTTTTCAATATATAAAACCATTTGCTTCAAAGAGTGGTGGTCTTTGCATAGATTGCCCTTCTTTGTAATTTTCAAAATCCATGGATCGTTTCAAGTTTTAAAACACAATATATTTTAAAAGCTTGAGTAACGTAGCTCTTGATGCCAATTGTGGAAAACTATAAGGGGGGTTGAATAGTTTTAGCGTTTTAAAATCTTGTTAACTTGTTTAGTTATCTTTGAAACTTTCCGTTTGATCAAAGATATATGCATAAACACAATATATATAACATGCAAGTAAAGGAAAGAAACGATCAAACCACAACACGAGTATTTATCGTGGTTCGGCTACAAGGACTCTTTTTCCTTGCCCTACGTCCACGCCCCGAGTATCCAACTCGAGAGTTTCTTTCACTAGTCAACAAGCTCCTTTCACCGGCGGAGAAAACCTTACACGTCGCTTATACTTTTACCGACACAAAGCTAAATGTCGAGTTCTTTTACAAGGGCACAACCACTCCCGTTTAGTTCTTTTATTAGGGTACAACAACTCCCAACACTCTTTGTATTTTGAGGACTAAAATACTAACCACTCACTTCAGAATATACACAAACAAATGACGCGTAAACAACACGAGTTTACACAATACTAAGCTACCAAGTCTTGCAACGTTGTGTTGGAAACTTGTAACTTTAGACGACCTTGTGAGCTTCTTTGCTACAAAAGGAAACTTCACATTTACAATGTTAAGATGTTAGAAAGAAAGATGAGTGTGTGTGTAAAAATGATCTCAAGAGGTTGGCCAAAAATCAAGTTATGGCTTGGTATTTATAGCACAACAAACTGTGTGCTCAGCGGATCAGGCGGAACCCTCAAATGGGTTCCGCCCGTGTACCCCCAGGGTACCGCCGGGTCTGTAGTAGGTTTTTGCAATTACTCTTCAAACCAAACAAGGTCTTGTCTCATAACTTCTATCAACCAAACAATGTCACATCACTTAAAGTAAGTCAAACATGATACTTGCAAGCAACATGAAAGCAAGTCAAACACATAACTTGCCATAAATACATAATGACAAAACTTGCCATAAATGTGATGTGACTATTTCTAATTTAAGAAATAAACTTGTGTTATGTTTTATGAAATGTAAAATGTAGCAAAAGTCTTGTTTATGCAAGTCTTAAAAACTAAGAATATGTTTTACTTAAAACTAAAGTTTACATTTTGTCGTTAACAAAACTTAGCGAAGATCGTAAAATATAAATAACGTTTTTAGGCTATATTTGTATTAACAATTTTTCCTTACCCTCTATCCATTTGATTCTACCTTCTTATACCCCTCTCATGTATAATTCTAAATGACATCTCTCGATGACGATTTTTTTGAACAATGGGCCTTTGAGAGTAAAATTGAAAAACTTATGGCCTTGTCAAAAATATCGAGATGTCGTGTTGATCATGATGGACCTTCGATTCCTATTCCCTCTCCGGTGAGGGAAATGAATCAAGAAACCGAGGTGACAAAGGACCATGTACTTCCCTCTGACGATGGAAGTGCTAAATACGTCCAACCTACGGTTATCCAAAAACCTAAGCTCACAAATGCTCCTAAACCTTCAAGAATCAATCCTGATCTTTCACGATATAAGGTTATAAGGTCATCAAGCAAACGTACAGAGCTTAGGGCAGTGACTGAAAAGAACGACTTGCCCAATCTTCACGATTATCAAGAACCAAAACCCGAGACCATAACGGAAGTGGTGGAAATTGCTAGCTCTAAGAGCACACCACTTGTCCCACCTCCGGATTTTATCCCTTGTGTTGGTTGTGGTGAGCCACTTTTTGGTTTGCCATGTCGTTGGTGTACATGTGTGCAATGTGGTAATGATATTCAAAACGGGAGTTGTTTGTTTTATGGGTCGAGTAATTCATTTGCTTATGATCCTAATCAAAACTCATTCAACGACTCTTCAAATTTTTCCAATTACCCATCACATTCATACGAGGAAGAATCATATTACCCAAATTTCAATGATGCTTCGTATGAAGATACACCAATCCAGACTCAACAGTTTTACTGTTGTGAGTACTGTGGTGGTCCACACTACAGTTTTGATTGTCAATCGGGAAACACGCTTGTCTATGAGCAGTTTCCTGATAACAATTATGACTCATGCACATATGACTCACAGCCACATCAGTTTTACTGTTGTGAGTATTGTGGAGGTCCACACACTAGCTCTGATTGTCAAACAGGGAATCCATTTCCTTGTAACAATTACGACTATTCGTTTCAAGACCCACCTCCACAGTACCAAACTACCCAAGCAACTCCTCAATTCCCGCAAGACCTTTGTGATGAGGTTCTTGATGCATTTAAAAAATTTAAGGAGGGGTTGGCTACTACATCGTTTCAAGATTCTCGTGAAAAATCAATGGCAGAATTACTTGCTGAAGAACGAGAAGCTAGAAACGAAAAGAGCATGGAAGAATTACTTGCTGAGCAAAGAGCGGCTAAAATACGTGCCAATCTTCGCTATGCTGCTCTTTATGATGACGATGATGACAGTGATGATGATGAAGATAACATTGTCATTATTCAAAATGATTCATCAGATTCGTCAGTTGTGATTCCTTCCATGGGTAATCAGGGAGGAAATGATGAGACGGAGAAATTACTAGCAGAAGATCAAATGGAACTCGTACAATCCATGAATGCTAGCTCCTCTACACTCCCTCAGTCTGTTGTTATCACACCCGAAGTTCACACTCACTCTCTGAACATGGGGGATGAGCATCTTAGCACTGTTCCTGATAAGGAATCGGACGAATTAATAAAGTCTAGTGTTGAGATCCTTGTTCCAATCCCGAGAGAGTCACAGGGAACTTTGGATGATAAGTGTGATATTCCTTCACCTCTTGAGTGTTCAAACGATCATTTTGAGACTTTCTCAGATTTTAATGATGATTGTACATCTCACGGAGACATTGAGTATATTGAAGCACCACTGCCTCATTCTGATGTTGATCCTCTTCTTGAGGAGTTCGCTTATGAACTTACTCACATCAATCCACTTTCATTAGAAGGTGATGATGGTCTCCTCGACTTTGAAGCCGATCTGCGAGAAATTGAAAGTCTCCTATATCATGATCCGTCACTAACTTCTTATCCCGACAATCCAATAGAGAATGATAATCTCTTTGTTCCCGAAACATTTAATACGACTCTCACCAATCCTCTATTTGAATTCGAATCTGAATTCACTATGATTTCTAACAATCCAATCTTTGACGAGGATTGTGATGAGTCCACAATGGAACATGAGTTCACAAATTCACATCTTGTGAAGAATTCTCTTCATGAGGAGTTCTCCGGTGAACTCGCTCATCATATCATGACTCCTCCGGAGTTTGATAGCCCGGGGGGAGACGCTCTCAATTATGAGAATTTGCAAATTCCCACCCACCCTCCCGGGTTATTTACGAGCTTAACCTTTGAAATCCAAACTCAGGCTCATGAGCCTTGATGAGGCGAAAAATGATCCGTTTTTAGGGGGTCATTTAAGCCCGAATCCGAATTTATTTGATCAAATATTGCCCTAAATCGTTCCTTTTGTGATTTTAGGTACTTGGAGAGTGAATTCTGGAAAAGAAGCCATTTTGGACGTTTTTGGAGCATAAAAGTGAAGAAAACGGCAAAGTCTCAATTTTCCATGCTGGGAACAGTAGGTGACGGCGTCAAGAGTAATTTCCTGACGGCGTCAAACCTCAATAATATAATCCGAGAGTTCATGAAGGCGTCAAGAGTTTTCCTGACGGCGTCAAAACCCCAAGAATTAAAATCCGTAGTTGATGACGGCGTCACACACAGGGCGTCAAGAGTAATTTGTGTGACGGCCTAGGCCTTGACGGCGTCAGAAGTAGATCAAGGCCGTCCGAGGAAGTATTTGGCGGCGAGATGACGGCGTCACACCTTTTTTCTTGACGCCGTCATCCCTATTTTCCTATATATAGTTTTCTAGTTTTTCACATTTAAAAAGAGAAGTTTTGAGAGAAACCCTAAAGACGATTTTGGTGTAACTTTACAGGTTTTTCAAGGGTTCCAACCCCTTGATACCTTGCATGATTAATTAAGATAAGTGTTCTTCTAATTCAATCAATATGTCTATGTGTTCGTTGTCTATATCTTGTTCTTGTCTTAATTCTATCATGCTAGGCTAGATCTCTTTTGTGTTTGCTTAGATCTAATGAAACCTAGATATTGATTATGTGTTGATTACTTGTTTATTCTTGTTTTTGGATGAATGATTTATATGTTAGGCTTAAGAAAACTGGCAGATCTCCAAATGGTAACATGCTTGAACGTCTTAAGAAACATGAACCGAGGCGTACTAGGTCTTTATTGGTTGTATTTAATGCATGAGCCACTGTTTACAATCCCTATAGTTGTGCTGGGCATGGTGTAGGAGGAGGTAAGAGCTCATAGAATTGGGGAGTTATGTATGCCACCCCATGAATGGTATTAAGGAATACGATCCGTCATCCATGCAATTATAACAAGTAATTAACGTGTAAAAGATATCTAGGGAGTAGTGAAATCTAAGTAAACACATTTTCTCCAATTACTGCTCACAACTTTAGTATAATTTAGATTATTTTCATTTTTAGTATTTTATTTTGATTGCATTGTAGTATTGGGTTAGTTGAATAGCAACTAATTCCGCCCACTCTTTCAAAACCCGAGATTTTAATTGCTTTCCATAAAATATAAAAACACAAAAATAATCATCCCTCACCTTTAGAACTAGTAATTAGGCTTTCTAATCCTAGCGACACTATTTCTAAGCTGAACGATCAATCCCCCGGTACTTGTCACTATACTATACTACAACGATCAGGTACACTGCCTGGTGGGGGTTGTAAGCTTCTCGAGATCCCTCGAGAGGTAAAGCCTGTTGCGATTCCCACGCATCAAGTTTTTGGCGCCGCTGCCGAGGAATAGTTATTGTCTAGGTTAGGATTTCTTTTTATTAGGTCTACTTGCTAGATTCCTTTCTAGTAAGATTTTATTTTTATTTTTAGGTCTTCTTTAGTCTATCTTATTTCTTTGTGCTTTTGTTCGGAACTCTTTACCATCCGACATCATGGAAGGTGGTAACATCTTTGAACCCGTCATCCCACCACAACAAAACCCACCACTAGAACCCCTTAGGCCCCGAACCTTAGGAGAGTATTCCCGACCTAGCCACCAAGGCTACCGAAACACCATTGAGCTCACCGGAGCCAATGTGACCCCCTTGCGATCTGACACCATCCGGTTGGTGCAAAGCGGATGTGCATTCCATGGACTTCGTTCCGAAGATCCACACCAACATCTTAAGGACTTTCTCAAAATCGTAGACTCCATAGACCTAGATGTTGAAACTAGAGAGACTACCCGTTTACGCCTATTCCAATTCTCTCTACGGGATCAAGCTAGTCAATGGCTTGAGCGTTTACCCGCGGGATCCATCACCACATGGGACAATCTCGCCAATCGCTTCCTTACCCAATTCTTTCCGCCGGAAAAGACTGCAATGCTTAGAAGGGACATTTTGATGTTTGAGCAACAGCGGGGTGAAACTTTCTACGAGGCTTGGGCCCGTTTTAAGGATCTCCTCCACAAGCTCCCTCATCATGGCATAAACCTTTGGTTATTAGTCTAGATTTTCTACGACCATGTTGACTATCACACTAAGCGCACCATCGACAGGGCCGCAGGAGGTAAATTGCGTGATAAGAACGCCGAGGAGTCTTGGGCAATTATCGAAGAGCTCGCTGTTGATAATCATGAGATGTGGGAATTTAAACATACGATAGAAGCGGCCATCAATGCAGTCTCGACATCTGGAGGAACCACCGAAATCCCCGATGAACTCCTATGCAAACTTGAGGCAAAAGTTGACTATTTTGAGGAAAGGCAAAGGCGACCTTTGAGTCCTAGATGGGCTACTGTCAATTCTGTCTCAAAAACAACTTCGGCACCATTATCTGAATCACCCTCTAGGGAAAACGCCGAGACTTTTCAGAACTATGCCCCACCTTGTTCCCCTCCCAAGGAACTTAGCTCGGAGTTTGAGGCTAGGATGAGAGAATATATGGCAACTCACTCAGATCGGCTTGCTAGATTCGAAGAAGCAGTTTATAAGCAAAAAGAGGAGATGCAGGAGAAAATGAATGAGATGTTGAGTCTATTAGAGGAGTATGCCAACCAGAGAACCCCTGAACGAATACTACTAAGGAAAGAAAGCGTCACTCCCACCACCCAGTTTGTTAACTCCATCACCATTGTCCATAAAGATAACGAGAAGGTAGAAACTCCTGCTAAACAGACCTTAGAAAAACCACCAGAATCCCAACCTTTGAGTTACTACCTGAAACATGATATAAACAAAAACACCATAACAAATTGGATTAAGGGTGATGGGCGTAACCAATCCTCCGGACAGATTCCTGAGAAAGAGGAAGAAGAGGAAGATGATTATGATACGCTTCCTGGAGGATCAGTATTCGAGAGGTTACTGGTACAGAAAGTGGCTACTAAGCAGGTAGCGTGTGGGAACTTTGAAATACCAACGAGCATCGGGGACTTGAAACATCTTAGTGCTTTCGCCGACCAAGGATCGGAAGTAAATCTTATGCCCCTAACTATTTACATCCAACTAACGTAAAAAATGCCAACACCTACTCGTGTTAGGTTATCCCTTGTTGGACACTCGTACGTATACCCCCTAGGAATCGCAGAAGATGTATTAGTTAATGTTGCAGGATTCATGTACCCCGTTGATTTTATGATCATCGATGATAAAGGGGATGGATGCATGCCAATAATCCTTGGGGGCACCATTCCTCACCACCGCTAAGGCTGTCATTAAGTATGAAGGTAGAAAGATCGAGCTTAAATCTGGAAAAAGAAAGATTAGCTTCCCCATGACCCCACAAGGTAAGCATGAGGATTTGAGTTGGAGAAAGGTCAAAAACAATATTGACACGACACCCATTTGTGTTCAGAATAAAATTCTTGCATGGGAGGCAAGAATCAAAAGCTATAAGGAAGCCAAAAATGAGAGAAGCAAAAACAATAAGGTTCAGGTCGAATTCGAATATACTCAACCCATAGATAATCATGTACCATTTGAGGAAGGAAACTTGGTGCTCTTGAGACACTTGGAAACAACAATACCACCCGATAAACCAAGTCCTTGGTGGTATGGGCCATTCACAATCGAAGGATTGAGCCAAGATGGGGTAGCTAAATTGAGAAGCAAATTAGGTGGAATGGTGATTGCGAGTATCGATAGGTTGAGGCACTACCACCATAATAGTAATGATCGCAACTACATGGGGTATATCATTTCAAATGATGAAATCACGTAGTAACCCATGACCTTGAGTCTAGCTACAAGACTCGTAAATAAAGAAAAGCGCTTCTTGGGAGGCAACCCATGTTTTGTGTGATTTTATTTGTTTAATTGTTATTTGCTTCCGTATGCATGTTTAGTTTTTATTGTTGGTTGATCATGTTTCTCAATTAAAATGTGAAAATACTTTACTTTGTTGTTTGGCCTAGTCTTAACTCCACTTAGAAGTATTTTTGCAAAAGATAAGTGTAAGGGGAAACCCCAAATATGTTTTTAAGAAACAAACCGATCATGATTCTCCACAATATTAAATGAACATGTATATTCGTATTTGTTAGAGTCAAATGCTTGTATTTAGTCATAATGAAGTTTTGCAGGATTTTCCAGGAAGTAGGACCAAGTTTTTCCAGAAATTTTCCGGAAACTTAACATAAGAATTTCTGCAGGTCCATTCTGACGGCGTCATGAGTTTACTCTTGACGGCGTCAGGAGTTAAAATCTGGAAATTTTACCGGTTTTGTTTTTCTAACGGAGTCTTATGGTTTTTTGTGAATTATTAAGTTTTATAATCTCCAGGAGATCTGCAAACTTCATTCCACAAGCATTATATCTTACTTTGTTTTCTAGGATTTAGTAACTTATATAGGATGCCGCCGATTTTACGCGAGGTTGTCTTGTCTATTTTTGTCAGGATTTACAGGTTATGTTCGACAAGGAGATGATTTATATTCTGGAAGGGAAGCTTTGATTGTTCATTTTCTAGGAGGAAGATCTAATCTGGCCAACCTATAATCCATACCGAGCGAATCAGGGGAGTATTTGATTTCATTCTCTTTACTTTTTCACTTTTACATTCTTTACTTGAACATTGGGGACAATGTTCATCTTAAGTGTAAGGGAAGGGTAAAAAGATGATACCTTACATATGCACTTTCGCTTGAGTTTGTTTTGTTTAATGGTAGATGTGTAATAAAACTATGAGAAATACTTGTTAGTGTAATTTTAGCGCCAAATTTAAAATTTTTTACAACATTTAGGAGTGAAACTTTAGCCATAGCAAGCGTCTCATGGATAGGAGATTGTATGACTAGCACAAAACCGTACTTTCAGAAAAATTTTCCACCCAAATATGTGAGGTTCGCCTTTAGATTTGATAGGAAAAGCATTCACTATTAGTGCTTATGAGTGTACCGGTAGCATTTAGATTCTAGAACTTGCGTTAGTGATGCATTCCGAGACCGCTAGTGAGACTACATTCGTGTGGTAGGATTTACTACATGATAAGAGGCATTAGGATCACCCTTGTGTTAAACCCGTATCATAATTACTTGACCATTTAAGTCATACTACTTGGCTAGTTAAGTCAACTAATTTTTCCCACACCCTTAGCGTTGTACTCATTTTTAGTACACGAAACCCCTAGTACACCCCTCCGAGCCTATCTTTTCGTTTCTAACTTTAAGCATTTTACTTAAAGGAAGAATTTGTTACACCCCACTTAAATGTACAACCAAATCGCCTTAGCCTTCCGTGTATGCGCTCATTTTTAGTGCATTATTGTTATTTGTTAAACCCTAAGTTAACTTTCTAATTGATTACATGGTTGCTAAGTCGAGTCATATCCTTGTACATATTGTTTTGGGACGATTGGGACTCATGGGTAAGTACTTATTTTATGGAGTAATGGGGAAGAACATCATATATTACCCCCATATGTGCGTTAATCTTAAAAGTGCTCCAAGTATTTTGATTTTCTTAATTCGAGTCATTAGTTTAGTTTAATGTAAAGTATGTAAAGATTCAAGTGTAAGGGAAATGTTCATTCCCTATGATGTATTATTTTGGATGGTAGGGCAAGAGTGTATGCAAAAAAAAAATAAATAAAAAAAAAATAAAAAAAAAATCAAGAAAAAGGAAAAAAAAATAGAAAAAGAAAAAGAGAAAAAACATACGGACTACCATCCTGTTTCATTCTATGTTCATTTTATATTTTTGTTATTTTTTTATTTATTAGCTTAAGTCGAGTCTAGTCTTGGCTTAGCAACGCCATATTGTACATGTAATTAACCAAGATTGTTAACTCGCCACCAGTAAAACTTCCTTTATCCAACAAAACCGTGTAATTCATATCCCTATACCTAACGTTACAACCCTTTAAAAGACCTCTTTGATAGTTTATCCTAGGTGCTTACGCCATGTGGTGGAGGTTTGATCTTTTCCCAAGCCTATGGTAATCTATTTTGCTATGACAGGTAGTGAGAGATGTTTTTCATTTCCATATTGTAATTTATACTTTATTACACCCGAGAGATGTGAGTATCTAAACACTATTTGTGAGGTGCTTGTGTATGACCTCCGTGCTTGTCTTTGGTCTTTAGTGGAACGATTATTTGTTATAATTACTTTTATATTAGTGTTAAATGACCCCTAACTTGTCTTTTGAGTAGAATAAAAGCGCATTTGCTTGAGGACAAGCAAATCTCAAGTGTAAGGGTATATGATGAGGCGAAAAATGATCCGTTTTTAGGGGGTCATTTAAGCCCGAATCCGAATTTATTTGATCAAATATTGCCCTAAATCGTTCCTTTTGTGATTTTTGGTACTTGGAGAGTGAATTCTGGAAAAGAAGCCATTTTGGACGTTTTTGGAGCATAAAAGTGAAGAAAACGGCAAAGTCTCAATTTTCCATGCTGGGAACAGTAGGTGACGGCGTCAAGAGTAATTTCCTGACGGCGTCAAACCTCAATAATATAATCCGAGAGTTCATGAAGGCGTCAAGAGTTTTCCTGACAGCGTCAAAACCCCAAGAATTAAAATCTGTAGTTGATGACGACGTCACACACAGGGCGTCAAGAGTAATTTGTGTGACGGCCTAGGCCTTGACGGCGTCAGAAGTAGATCAAGGCCGTCCGAGGAAGTATTTGGCGGCGAGATGACGGCGTCACACCTTTGTTCTTGACGCCGTCATCCCTATTTTCCTATATATAGTTTTCTAGTTTCACATTTAAAAAGAGAAGTTTTGGGAGAAACCCTAAAGACGATTTTGGTGTAACTTTACAGGTTTTTCAAGGGTTCCAACCCCTTGATACCTTGCATGATTAATTAAGATAAGTGTTCTTCTAATTCAATCAATATGTCTATGTGTTGGTTGTCTATATCTTGTTCTTGTCTTAATTCTATCATACTAGGCTAGATCTCTTTTGTGTTTGCTTAGATCTAATGAAACCTAGATATTGATTATGTGTTGATTACTTGTTTATTCTTGTTTTTGGATGAATGATTTATATGTTAGGCTTAAGAAAACTGGCAGATCTCCAAATGGTAACATGCTTGAACGTCTTAAGAAACATGAACCGAGGCGTACTAGGTCTTTATTGGTTATATTTAATGCATGAGCCACTGTTTACAATTCCTATAGTTGTGCTGGGCATGGTGTAGGAGGAGATAAGAGCTCATAGAATTGGGGAGTTATGTATGCCACCCCATGAATGGTATTAAGGAATACGATCCGTCATCCATGCAATTATAACAAGTAATTAACGTGTAAAAGATATCTAGGGAGTAGTGAAATCTAAGTAAACACATTTTCTCCAATTACTGCTCACAACTTTAGTATAATTTAGCTTATTTTCATTTTTAGTATTTTATTTTGATTGCATTGTAGTATTGGGTTAGTTGAATAGCAACTAATTCCGCCCACTCTTTCAAAACCCGAGATTTTAATTGCTTTCCATAAAATATAAAAACACAAAAATAATCATCCCTCACCTTTAGAACTAGTAATTAGGCTTTCTAATCCTAGCGACACTATTCCTAAGCTGAACGATCAATCCCCCGGTACTTGTCACTATACTATACTACCACGATCAGGTACACTGCCTGGTGGGGGTTGTAAGCTTCTCGAGATCCCTCGAGAGGTAAAGCCTGTTGCGATTCCCACGCATCAAGCCTCCTCTCGAGGAAGAATATCAAATAATGATTTTCATCATGGTTTTCTTCCTTTTCTTCACCTTTAAGGTGACTTCTTCTCTTCTTCACTCCTTCGGGAATGAAGATACCATCTTTGATCCCGGCATTTTCATGTATCATTATCTTGAGCCGGATACTTATCTCATCGGTGTGGAACTTTCACGTGCTTCAAATGTTTGTCCAAACATCTTGAATGAAAGTCCGATTGAGATTGTTTCTTCCACATCATGCTTCCCCAAGGACAAATGAATTCGGGGTCGAGTCAAGCTAGCGACTCGGTAAACAAAAACAGTAGCATGCATATAGGGTTTTCACCCTAAGTGTGGGGGAGTCCCCCATGCTATGATTACAAATGAAGTGAAAAAAACAAAATGGTGTTTTCCACGCTTAGCTTGTAATGTTGCCCTTTTACGTTCAAAATGTCGGCATAATAGCCGAGATTTTGAATATTGAGGACAATATTCATGCTAAGTGTGGGGGGGGGGGGGGGGTATTTCGCTATTCTAGCGAATTTTATCACATTTTACTATATAATACCCCCGTTTTTGCCAAAATTTCAAAAATTTCAAAAAATTTTCAATAGTGCTTCAAAATTTTTGTGGTAATCAGTCCGCCTTGTCTAAGCAACAAAAGGGATTGGCTAGTCCAGGAGCAAACGGCTCTTGGTAAAGACATCTCAAATCCGTTTATGGCTTGCAATTTGCCCAAAATTGTATGGTTCCTCAACTCCCCAAAAACAAATGAGTTGGTTAGCCCGCAAGATTATGGCTTGCGGTAAAGGCCGTGGAAAAACCATAATTGGTAATCAGCTCACCAAGATGTTGACTATTCCATCAAGAGCTGGCTAGTCCAGAAGCAAACGGCTTTTGGTAAAGACTACTCAAATCCGTTGACAGCTGGTGGTTTGCTCAAAATCACACGGTTATCAGGTGTGCCACAGTTCTTACACCTGGCTAATCCAGAAGTGATGGCTTTTGGTAAAGAGTTTAAACTCTATCATGTTTTCAAAACAGTATTGCTAGGGACTAGCAATAGTTTAGTGTGGGGGATTGATGAGTGCTCAAACACTCATCATTTTTGGTCAAATCTGAACTACAAAACATACAAAAACACTCAGAAATGCATCAAAATACTAAAAATATTTCAAAATCGTGTTTTATATGTTTTAGATGCAAAATGAACAAAAACAGATGAAAAACGTACAAAGTTTGCAAAATTGGCAGTTTCAGTCCCCCAACTTTCATAAAATGACAAAACTAGTCCCTGGATATTCAAAATATGGAAAATTATCACCAAAGGTCCTTTTAAAATCATAATTGGTCATATTTAGTCCTTTGGTGAAAAATCTCAAAAGTTTTGGAAAATTACAAGTTAAGTCTCTGTACTTTCAGATTTTGGCAGAATTGGTCCCTGGTGGGATATTTTTGAGAGAAAAATCATTTTTGGTCCTTGGAAATTCAAAATGTTCAATATTGGTCCTTGGATAAAAGATTTTCACAAAATGACAAATTTAACCCCTAAACTTTGGAAAAATGTCAATTTTGGCCCTCGGGGTTCAAATTTTGGAAAATTGTAAATTTGGTCCTTATGATTTTCAAACTTGTCAATAGTGGTCCTTATAATAAAATTTGGAAAGAATCACAGCAGGCCCCTATGTTTGTCAGAATTACATAAATGGTCCTTGTGATTATATACAAATGCCAAATGGACCCTTACTATTATTTCTACCCAAAACAAACCCCAATAATCCAAACCTGATCCAAACAACACAACCCCCAGCCCACTTCCTAAACCCACAGCCCACCAAAGCCCACCCCGTTTAAATATATTACCCCCGGTCAACCCACGTGGTCAAACCAATACCTAGAAACACTGTACACCCTCCTTCTTCCCCTGAATACCCGTTCCATGTTCCCCCTCCAACTCCACAATTTCCTCACCAACCCCACTAATACCCCCCTCCTCCATTAAATATACCAACCCTCCATTTATTACCCTCACCAAACCACCCAATCTGCCACACCCAAGGTTTCCCGCCAAAACTAATTTGAAGGGTGGGGATCAATTGAGCCCATCCTACGGTCTAAATTGAAGTGGGAATGAGAGAGAAGGTACACAGGACCTATAAAAGTGAAAGAAAAGACAGAGAATGGTATTAGGTAGTTGTAGTATAGTTTAGGAGTAGAATTGTAATGTAGTTTTAATTATCTATCCATTTTCCTTGTATTTTTCTTCATTGATCCTTAATTCTCAGTTGTAATGAATTTTATTTAATCTAATTCATGTATTATTCAGTTTAAAAGTGATTTCAAGTTTTACTTAATTTCCTAAATTTTTACTCAGAATTGTTATTTTGCATTTATTTGTGCTAAAAATCAATCTCAGTCACTTTTATAATCTATTTATAAAGTCTTTAAATCATTGGATTAAGAAAACTCAGAAAACTAAAAAAAAATAGAAAAATATAAATATAAAAAAAATTAAATAAAGAAATGGTGGACAGAGCTTTTTGAAGCAGAAGTAAGCATGGAAATTGGTCTGGTTTAGAGTCTCAGGGAGACATTAGGACCAGGGTACATGTTCTGTTCTTTGTTCTGAGTAAATGAATCATTGTAAGTTCCATTTCAAGTTTTAGCCTAAAATTTGCATAACCTTGTGATTTGTAGTTCTAATGGTTGATCATTGTTCATATCTATCTATTTATGTTTACATTAGCTCAGTAGATCTCTAGGTTTCAGATTTATGGATTAAATTGCCAATTTGTTTCACAATCCTTCCTTAACTGTCCACAAAAGGGGTGTTTGGTTCAAGATTGTAAGTTGTGTTCTTGTTGTTTTTTGCTTGCAATATTGACTGAGACATGCTTCATTATGCATTACTAGATCATTTAGGTCATATAATCCAGTAGTCATTAGATCAAAAGTCAAAATGAGTTTCAATCTTTTATAAGTTATTCACTGTGTGAATTGTGAGTGTCTTAATCATCATTATGTGTTCAATACTTGTTGTTATTGCTTAAATTAGTCTCACTCTAACTTATTACATCATTTTCAGTTCATAAAGTTAGATTAAACTTCATTTTAGTCAACTTTAGGTGTTTATCATAAAAGTCAAAATTGCATATTCTTCAAATTTTCCAAATCTTGGGGGATTTTTATTGAATTTTGTAATTGGATTTAGGCCCTGAGCTTTTCAGGGATTGTTTTCCACCATCTCATATTCAAAGTCCCACATACACCTTATTTTTACAAATTTTATATTGGGCCCCACAACCCAAGAAACACCACTGCAGCCCAGGGAAGACCCCCTGCTGCAGCAGACCTCCCATCATCACCACCACTTTGGTGGTGATTTATGACCTCCTCAATGAGCCCCACACCTTCAACTTAGTTTTTCCCAACCCCCTCCTACCAGGGAACAATAGTTGACCTTTTGTTTGATCTGAAACCCTGTGGACCCCACTTGAAATTGCCCCTCAACTTTGTCCCTATTCTGAGTAGTAATTGAATTTTGGATTGGCTTAAACTTGCTTATCAGCTTATTTACTGAGCTTATTGGGCAAATCTTAGCTTAAACATATCCAACATACTCAGTTAGGCCAGAATAATCCATAGTGGGCCCCACACAAGCTCATTTGAGCTTATTAGCTTGTTTGGTCAAATAAAGTCAACTGTGGTGGCAATAAGCTTCCACAGAGCTTATTATTAAGTTATAAAATAATTGTTTTTACAAAAGTTGTCTATTTTTAGGTATAATATAGTTTTGTAAAAGAAAATTCCAGAAAAATCAATATAAAAATAAGTGATAGTTTCTATTTAATATAATTTAATTTTAATTTTCATTTTTAGATTTTTATTAAGTAAGTTGTGTTTTTATATTTTTATTAATTTCCTTTTATATTAAAGTATTTTTAGTAATTTTATTAGATTTTTATATTGTCATTTAGTATTTATTAGAATTAATATTAGTTTAATTAATAATTAGTTAATAATTAAGTTTTAAATAGCATAATTAATTTTTATAAGGTAACACCTAGTTTTTATATTTTTCCTAGCTTTTAAATGTTATAAAATAGTTTTATAAATTTTTCCATAATTTTCTAAGTTAATTTAGTATTATTTGTAATTTAAATTAGTTTAAATAGTTTAATTAAGATAATTAGTTTTTAATTAATAAAAAATCCATAAAAAGACAAAAATATTTATTTTTTATTTTTATACTTTATTCAAGTTCATTTTAAGTTTTAGAAATTATTTTTACAAGTTTTTAGTTTAATTTGTAGTGTTTATCATCTTTAGTTTGATATAAATTAGTTTCAATTAAATAGTTAATTAGTTTTTAATTAAATAATTAATAATAAATAATAAAATAATCTAAAAAATAATTTTCTTTTTAATTTAATTTTCTTTTCAGTTTAAGTTTATAGAATTTTTATTTTTAACCCCTGTAGTTTATTTTTCTTAAAACTCACCTTTTTCTCAGTACGCAGTCGCGTCTGATTTTTAATTTAGTTTACGTTTATACGTTTTAGATATCTAGGTTTCACGTAACTGTTTATATAGCTTATTTAAGCTATTTTATTTTATAAAACCCTAGTGTAATCAACCACACACAAACCCTTTTCCTATCCAAATTCACCCGATCACGAAACCGTTTTATAACCATCCACACCTCGTCGGGACATAACGACCCGGGGAAACACTATATTCCGCGGAGCATTGAGCCTTAGGAGTTTGACTTTTTTGACCACATCCGTGGTTGAATTTAGTTGACTGCTTTTGCCTCAATCACATGCCTTGTGCCTACTTGAACGAAATGTATTGTGCCTTTAATGTTGTTTGATACCTACCTTTGAACACTAACAATACCAATTATATTAATGTGGCCCAGTACCAATTAGCTCATCTTCCAGCAGCTCTAGTTTAAGTTCTGGTGGTTATACAAACCCACCAGGATTGCTTGACTGGTTAATTGAAGAGCAACAATCTGATTCTGCTACAACCTCTGAGTATTCAATTGCCGATTCTACAAGCTCTGATTCGACAATAGAATTTAAACCTCTCCAAGTTATTCTACCTTCTCAGCCTCTCCCAGCTGACCTTGTTGTCCTAGCTCTGCCTGTCCCTGTTGAGCATCCTATCCCAGCAAAGAAACGTAAATGTGACCAGGATAATGGTGAAAGCAGCAAAGGCAAGGCAAAGGCAAAGGGAAGGCAAAGGCAACAAATAAAGCCAAAGGGAAAGGCAAGGGCAAGGGAAAAGGCAAGGCAAAATGAAGATGATGTATCATGTCCAACTTAAGCTTTTGAAAAACTTGTTCACTTTTGATGACGGTTGTAAATATTTCTTAACTTATTATGAATGGTGCTAATGTAGTAGACTTATTTGGGTTTTGTAATGTATTTGACTTAATTACTTTAATGACTTAATGGTTAATGCTTTTCATGTTTCTAGTTTACAAATTCTACAAATCATGACTTCCTTATGATAAAGGTTGAGATCAGATACAATTAGAGTAATTTGTGGTTGACTTGAACAACCCTTGATATGAAGTTGACAATCAAACATTAAATCAAACATTCACAATCAACCATAAACAATGACTAGTAATTAAACTTCATATTTTTCATTTATAGAGGTAAAAAGTAGCAACCATTCCATACATCAGATAAAAACCAGATTACAAACATACTAAAACCTTACAAACACCATACTCATTAAAAACTTTCACCCCAACTGGTTCGAACCAGAGCTCTCTTCCCTGCTTGCATCCCTTTCCCTCCTATCCTTCCTTTCTTTCAATTGTTCAAAGAAAATTTCAAGAGCTGTAATCCTGCTTGCCAAATTCAACATATCCTGCGGCTCGATAACCTGGGTGACTCGCTCCTCCACCATGTTGTCCAAAAGCACAGTTTGCTGTTCCTCCACCATGTTTTGCTACTGCTCCACCACGTTATGCTGCTGCTCCAACATGTTATTCTGCTGTTCCACCACGTTATGTTGCTGCTCCACCACGTTTTGTTGCTGCACCACCTGATTTTGATCATCCCCAACCTCCTCTTGGTCCTCCTCCTCCTCCGCTATATCTTCTTCCTCAGTCAATCCCAAAACCTCATCCCAGTAAAAGTCCTGTCTCCGCACCCACCTGAGTATTTGTGTCCTCATCCAGGGGCTAACCTGCCTATAATTCCCAAATTCTAATACGGGATCATACCCGAATTGATTAAACACTGCGTCCCACAACAAGGTGTTGTTTAAGACAAACTCGTATTCGTCAGCTTCACTTGCAAAACATCCATTTGCCTCTAGGGCTGCCATTTTTAACTGTGGTTCTTTTCAAAGGGATTTCTATGTTGGTGTGTGATCTAGGGTGTACAAACGAGGTTATAAATAGGCTGAAGAGTAGTTGAACGTCCTAAGAAGATAGGCGGGAAAAAAGTGGGAGAAAGGACCAAATGCGCCAATACAAAAATGTGAAATGACAAAAAAACTAGTTGACTGGTCAACTAACGTTGCAAAGCAATGTCCGTCAGCCAAAAATGGGTTCCAGGGACCAACCGTGCGATTTTTGCAAAGTTCAGGGATGAAAACGCCAAAAAAATATTAAGGACGAAATGCGCGAAATGTGTATAGTTTAGGGACGAACGGTGAAATATTGTCTAAGTGATTAAAACATGTATATATTTTTCATAAACTCAGTGCAAAAATCAAAAGTTTTCAAAATGAACTCATTTTAATCATATTATTAAAAACACATTCAAACGTAAATGTTTAACTTTTTTAATATTAGTTTAATAAATATTATATTTCTGAGTGTTTTTTTATTAGTTGGTACTTAAAATTCGAATACAATTTACCTATTTACTCTAACTTTAGGGATTTATCTGAAGGTTTTTAAAATATAACAGAACGAGATTTGATTTTTATAATGAATAGTAGTTACACCCCATTTTTAGTAAACGAGGTGTGCAACGGTCCGTCGCGTTGTGGCGGTGCGTTGTTTCATGTCGTTGATTATTGCACAGTATTTTTTTTTGTTAAACAGAAAGTGGATCAGGTGTTCGGTGCGGGGTTCAAAAGTCCGCAAAAAAATTGAAATGGCGTGGTTCTTGATGGCGTTTTGCGGCGGGGCTCGCTAAATATATGTTAGATAAAAGTTTAAAGTAGTTTTCACAAGTCATTATATAGTAAGGGGTATGTTTCGTAAATAGTGTTTTAGGCTGTTTTTTAACTCATTATATTATAGAGAGTATGTTTTGTAAATACTATTTTGGACTTTTACCTGGACCAGTGTGGGCTTGCTGGGCCAAAAAAATTTCAAGAACCCAAGTGACGTGACATGGCGTCATTTGACGCTGAATTAGTATATATAGTAATATAGTATAGTGTAATAGAAAATAATTATGATTATATATGTAGAAAATGAAAAATGAAAAGTATGTTTTGTGAGCATTTGGCTGGAGCACAATAACATGAGAACCATGTGTGTAGGAGAGTATAATCCTTTGTCTTTTTCCTAAGGAACAAGGCCCACATGACCATTTTTGTTGCAAGTTTTTGACAAATTTGAGGATCTAAATCGTACATTGATTGATATTTCATTTTACGTAGTAGTAACTTTTACTCAGTTGTTATTTATTGTGGTCGTTTTATGAAATATGCTTTTTTCATCCCCAAACAAGCTTACTTTTTATTTCTTATACAGTACTCGTTTTTTTCTCTTTTGAAAGGCATATACAGTACTCGTATTACTTTAAAGTTTGTCCCGTCTTTCTTAACAATTCCAGAATAGAATAATCTGAGACCCACAAATTTTGATCTTTTCAAAAAGAAAATGGTACATTTTCAAGAGATAGCTAGAAATAACAAATATGAATCGTACTCCCTCCATTTAAAATAATTGTTTATCGAAAAAAAAAAACATGAAAAACATAATTATTTGAATTCTTTTTCCTATCTTTTGCAAAATGAGATCTTGAGATTAACTAATTAATTAAGACTTTCTTTAAATTTTGTAACAATAATCTTAAGTAAGGTTAATATGGTTAACTTAATCAAACTTCCTTAGTTATTTTAATAGTAGACAATAATTTCAAACATTCGAAAAAAGAAACTTGAACAATAAATTTGGGAAGAAATGAGTATCTCTTAGGATCTTACATGCACGACAAATGGGCAAACAATGTTCGGCTCCTCTTACTTAGTCCACTAGAAAAAATCACTAAAGATTTATAATTACAAGAATGAAGACATTTAAACTCTCGACACTCTAAATATCCTCATAAATTCTCTCTCCTACCCAAGTACTTCTTCTTCTTCTTCTTCTTCTTTTAGGATTATGAGAGCCCTCTATTTATATAGGCTAAACACAATATTTTCCTAATTTAGCCTATACTAAATTAAAAAAAATATATATATATACTCCTTGTTCTTTAAGACTTCTTTCAAAACATAATTAATGTAATTTGAGTTATACCCTAATAAGTACTCCCTTAACTCAAACTCCCTGATACTTCATCTTTATCCGAGGAATGCAAGCTTTTCACGATCTTCGTCTTCCCTCTATTGCTTTCGCAATAAGTCCTCCTTTGCAAAGAATCCCCTTTCATGTAACATAGATTACTCGGCATTTTCCGTCCTCGAATAACTTGTCGATCCCTCTTGTAAACCTTGCAAGTGTCTTTTCCAACATAAATGTACCCACGGGACATCAACACACCAAATGAAATAATATTTCTAATTGAAACCGAAACATTCTTGACCTATAAAGCGGTTGTCACACTTCCATCATGAAGCTTGAAGCTTACACACTCTTGACACCTTCAATCTTCATCATCTTCTTGTTACCCACTTTGATTTCACAAAGTTGTCCTTTACTGTTCAACGTCTTAAACATAACACGGTCATTGCATATATGTGACGATGATGCATTATATAACACCCACTTTAGGTTTTCTTCTCTCAAAATTCCACCCATTAAAGTTTGTGTCATTAGAAACTCACTACCATTATTGTAGACTACAATCAACTCACTATCGTCGAATTTCTTCTTTCCCTTCAAATATCGTAAACTCTTCAAATCTCCGTGAAATTGAGGACACATAACCTGCATATGACCCTTCTCCCTGAAATAGTAGAATTCAACAACACTTATGTCTCGATCTCCTCTCATTCGAGACTTTGAACTACCATGATGAAAATTTCTTCCTCTTTTGGAATCATCTGCAACTGACACTTTATTACCACTCCAGAAACTATCATTCCCCGTCATTATCTCGGTTATCATGCAACTTTTTAAGCACATCCTCAAATGTCAAAGTGTTCCACCCTGTCAACATAGTCTACACAAACGACTTATAGGATTCGATAGTGATTACAACAAGGCTTGTTCTTCATCTTTAATAGCATCATCTACATTAGCTAATTTACAAACCTACGGATTGAAAGAATTAATGTGATAATGCAGATTACTTCCCTATTCAAGTTTCAATGCATAAAATTCTTAGAAAATCTATGCGTAACGAATTTCATGCATAACTATTTGTGAGCTTGTCCCAAATATCCTTCGGTGTCTTCTCCTACAAAACACCGTATTTGATCTAAGGAGTAAGGTCCAACGTAATTGTACTCAACACCTTCTTCTGCATCGTCTTCTAAACATTATCTCTCATCTCCTTTGGTGGTTTCTTCTCCAAAGCTTCATTAATACTGTACCTTGTTGTACTAACACATCTTCATTTGTTATCTTTCACACCTTAAAATTCATTTTCCCATCAATCATCGGGATCGAGAACTTTAACATATTACTTATCATCTTTCTATAATCCACAACAAAACGAACCTAGAGTAATAAAACCAACAGAAAATTGTTTCGAAAATTAATCTGACAAAATAGATATGGGTAGTAACTTCATCTGCTTATAACTCTCAACTGGAACCTTAAACGAAAAATCCCTCCAATGACATCGCAGATCAATTTCTCTAGAACCTCTTGCCCAAATTTTACTAGGATCCAACGGTTACTGAACTCGCAATGTGAACTATATCATGGCTGCGCAAAAATCGGCGAACCAAACACAAGTTCTTCGTTCTTCTCGTATCGGCCTCCTCCAAGTTCTTCATTCTTCTCGTATCGGCCTCATCCAAGTTCTTCGTTCTTCTCGCTTAGCGTATCACACACGATAAGCAATTACACAACGATATAGAGAAATAACAGAGAACAAAAAACAAACATAACACACAACGGTTCACCTGTTCCTGTTCGGCTCCTCTAGCCTGATCTACTACAAAAACTCACTAAAGATTTATGATTACCAGAATAGAGACGCTCAACACTCTCAATACCTACACAAATATCTCAGTCACACAAGTTTTTTTTTTTTTTTTTTTCCGAAGATTGTGAAAATCGTACATAATCATCCTCTATATATATAGGCTAAACACAGTAGAAAATATACTCTTAGGGCTTGTTTGTTTTTCTAAAAAAAGGTCTGACTGCCTCTGACGTCTTACCAGTCAGACGCGGTCAGACGTTTTTGTTGTTCGTTTTTTCATGTTGAGTCAGACACGGTCAGATGTTATAAATCTGACTCAGTAAGAGGTTATCTGCAAGTCTGATTGCCTCTAACCCTATTAACACCCATTCTCTTCTCCACCTTCACCCATTCCTCTTCTCCACCTTCACCCGCCGCCGGCCACCTCCAGCCTCGGCCGGCCACCACCACTTCTTCTCCACCTCTACGCCGCCTTCTTCTCCACCTATAGCCACCTTCTTCTCCACCTGTACACCGCCATCTTCACCACCCTAAGGTATGCCTTTTTTTTTCTTTTTTTTTTTAATTTATTTTTTCTCTTTACCTGCTTTACTTGTTGGGTTTTGATAATTTTGATATGGGTTTCTTTGTTTTTGATACATCTTATATGGGTTAATTTTTAATTCTGATATGGGTTGTTTAAGGTGCTTTTTTCATGTTTCAATCTTATAATAGTGCTTTAAGGTGTTTGAGCCTTTTGATATTATATAGTTATGTTGTCTTCTTTGGTTAAGCATGAGTTGAGATCTAGTTGAGTTTGACCGTATTAGGTGAATGTTTTTCAGTTGCAGCTTTTATTGAGTTTGAGCTTAGATAGGCTATTACGTGGTCCTAAACTTGTGCATAGTTTTTAACTTATTTTGAGCGTAGTTGTGCTTAGATAGGCTATTATGCGGTCCTAAACTTGTGATAAGCTCATAAGCTCCAAAAAATGGGCTTATAAGTTTGTCAAAAGTTAAATAAGCTAGAAAAATAAACGACCCCTATATCCAAAAAAAATGGGCTTAAATGCTTTGGGTATTCATTTGTTTTGGGTGAAAATGTGAACTTGTATATAGACCCATGCTGTAAAAGGCCGTTTCAAGAACTCACCTTGCCACTTTTACTTTAAATAGCAGATTTAAAACTTGGCGTGCTCTTGAGCTTGACACTTGTTAGTGAATTATATGTATCTACCACTGACCGATAGCATAAAATGCCTTGACTAATGAGCAACTCGCTATGATATAGTAATAGTGAGAGTGATTACCTAGAAAAAAAACCAAGTGCACTTCTTATACGAAAATAGTTATCAAGTCTGTACCTGTAGTTTACCAAGTTCAGTACGATATACAAAAGGTAGAATATCTGGTCTTATCAACACTCAAATCCAGAAAACTATAGAGCAATTTTCAGCATTCAACACAGATTATTGCATTGTGTTTTTACCATCTGGGTAGCAGTAATATTATTTGAGGATTTGCGTGCACCTTTTTTTAATCCAAAATAACCAATTAATCTGAATTTTACATAAACTGAAATATGTGAATTGTGTCAAATTATATGCCAAAATGTAACTGCATTAAGAATTTGATCAGTGATTGAAAAATTTCCATCTTTAAATGCATTTCGCTTAATTATTTTACTGTCGTAAATTTCTTCGTGGTTGTCTCTTATCAACATCTTCTTTTATATGTAGGGGGCTAGGGGCTGCCACTAGTTGGAAACAAGGCATCAGACTTTGAAGCCGAAGCTGTATTTGATCAGGAGTTCATTAACGTATGTGAATGAATATAAAACGTGTTTTAGTAGTATATGCTACTTTCACATTTCCTTTTTGCTTAATTTGCTAATATGAGAGTACTGCATGCATTATGGTCGTATTAGGTTAATGGTTCATTAGTATACTTGATATGGTTTTAGCGCCCATAAAGCTTGTCTCGCCTTCAATATGTTTACCAATGATATAAGATTAGTATGCTGGAAAAACAGTTTTCAATATGTATACTTTTGCTCATAATAGACCCTTGGTTATAAACGCTTACAAACACCTTGCCCTGGACGGCCTCCCATATTGAATTTGACAAGTTTATGCTAAACGGGTCAATATATTTCTTTAAAAAAACAAGCTTCTTGTTTTGTTAAAAGAAGAAAACACCTTGGTTACAAACACCTTGCCCTGGACCCTTGGTTACAAACACCTTGCCCTGGACGGTCTAGTCTTTTGCTTTCATTTTCAATATGGAAACTCTTGTCTGCCATTATCTCCTAAGTCATAATCCATCAATTCATACAACCATAGTGAAATTTTGGTCATATATTTCTTAAAAAAAACAAGCTTCTTGTTTTGTTTCTTTCCTGGCATTTTAGTCACCAAATGTATAACCTCAAGACTCGTTTGATGTATCATTGTACCTGATTTCTTTTGCAGTGCCTTCTTCATATATTTCGTTTGATGTATCATTGTACCTGATTTCGTTTGATGTATCATTGTACCTAAGTTTAGTAAGTTTTGACATATATAGAAGTATCCTACTGCTATACTATTGATTAGTATATCTATTGATGTATCCTACTGCTATACTATTGTTTAAAGTGAATCTAATCAAATAGTTGTAAAGTTGTATTGTTTGCTAACTTAATCAAGGTGATTGTTTGCGCCTCTTTATGTGTATTTATATGTTTGCTTTTTTATTTTATTTTATTTTTTATTTTTATTTTTTTTTAGGAATGGGTGACAAGCTTACACTAAATTTTACTCCCGATCAATACAAGTTTTTTTTGGACTCATGTATCGAGGAAGTGAATGGGAAGGTACGGCACACGATGCGAGAATACTAAATGAAGCTTTAGTAGATCCGGTATTTGAGTTTCCGATTCCCCCTGCACGTATTAAGTTTGAAATTGTAATATATATGAAAACTTAGATATCAAAATATCCAAAAATTTATATGTTTGTTTTTTTTTTTTAGATAAATATTATCTATGTGATGCTGCCTATAAGCACACGCGTGGGTTTATGGCTCCATATCGCAATGTCAGGTATTGGTTAGGAGACTTTCGTCGGAAACGTGCAATGAGTAGTAAAGAAAAATTCAATCACGCTCATGCAAAACTTCGAAACGTAATTGAGAGGGCATTTGGAGTCCTAAAAGCGCGTTTTCCAATCTTGAAGAGTATGCCCAAATTTCTTTTGGTAACACAAAGAGATATTACTATTTCATGTTTTGCTATTCATAATTTTATTCGAAAAGAAGGTTTAGACGATAATTTGTTCTCTCAATACGATCAAGGTGACGTACATGATAATGAAAATGTACATGATGATAATAACGGTGATGTTGAAGTTGTTCAACAAATTGGGAGTGACGCGGATCAACGATACATGATTAACTTACGAGATCAAATCGCAGCACAAATTATGCAAAGCTAGGTTTTAAATTATTTGGTATTGGTTAAGTAACTTAATTGTTTCATTTGCGTTAAGCTTATGTTTTATTTTATGACGATTTATGTAATAGTTTTTATTATGTTAAATTTTTTATATGTATTAAGATAAATTGTTTAATGATTTATAATTGTGTTAAATTTATGATAAAAATGTTTTGTTTCAAGTTTACACTATCTATTTATTAATCGTATTTGTAATAGTTTAATATTTACTTAAAAAAGGGAAAATTAAAACCATTCAGATAATTATAAAAAAAAAAACAAACAACAAATTTTCATTCAGATTCAGACATTATAGCCACCTCTTACTAGTAAGATGTGGTAGTCAGATTCAGATGTGAAACATCTAACTGAAACAAACACACCCTTAGTTTTCCAAAGCTTCTTTGAAATATAATTAAAGTAATTTAATTCATACCTTAATAGTCTCTTATTAGATAAATAAACCAAACTTAGTTTATATAATTATTTATCATCAACTTTTTATTGAATCAAATAAATCTAATAAAAAAAGAAACATATTCTTTTCCTCACTAAAGTAAAAATATTGCTAGTTTTCTTTTCTCTTTACAACATCACTTTGATAATTTATAATTATGTATAAAACATTTTAAAAAAGTTTATAATTTGTGAACTATCTTTTTCAATCCTAGATGGAATGACTTCTAAGATTTTGAAGTTTTGGAATTTCTTTTTTCATTTTTGTTTTGGAAAATGTTGGTTGTGTTTTATAATATGAAAAGTTTAATAAATAAGTTTATTCGCAGTATAAACGTTTATTATATGGTAAAGTTTATAACGTGATGATGTATTGATTGTATAAAACATTTTTAGATGTTCATCAAAGTTGATGCACTTGTATATTCAGTTACGATTTTCATTCAAAACAAAAACAGATATAACTTTTAAGAACATATTTAATGTTAATGTTCTTAGGGGATAAAAATATACGTAACAGTTTAATGTTCCAAAACCAGGAGTCTATATTACATACACACATGCTCAATTACACGTACTCACACTCATATTCAGTGATCTATATGGACCTATATCTACATCTATAATTTTGTTTGTTGACATTGTAACCATGATCCTTGATCCAATTGGATTTGTTCAAAAGTTTAACATTTCGTCCCTAAGTGGCTTATATAGTTATGGACGACAACCTTTATTTTTTAAAAACGACGTTGTCGTTCCTAAAAGTCCAAATTATTGTAGTGATACCATGCAGTCACTTTCTTTTGTAAATAAGAAAATAATGAGTAACTTAAAGATAAATAAGAATCTTTGGACCTACCACTACTAATAATAATGTTAAAGATAAAAAAGATGCATAAAACCACATGAAGAATGAATGGTGGATTGCCATGTATGTAGATGGTGATGGACATTAATAATTATTAACATAAATATATAAGACAAACAAGTAAATGTTTATTAAGGGAAAGAAATATATAATACCAAATAATAAATCAAATCAAATCAAGCACAAAGATTTATTAATGCAAAGGTAAACCAACTTAATAGTTTTAAAATTCAATGTTATGCGATCAACTTGTTTAATTTCTTAAAACTTGTTATTGTATTTTAGGTTTGCTCTATCATAATGCAATAAACATGAACTGTATTATCATGAAGCAAATGAAAACTCTTAACCATTTGCTTAGAACTTTCTTCGTCTGCTTTCTAAATCTAACAAAAATATAAACATAAACTCAATACATATATAGAAATTATTCTTAAAGGTCACATGCATTTTTCTTTTTAGCCTTTTCTTTAAGCTAAACCAATAAGACTATGCAAGCAAGAATAAAACCAACCCCCGCTCGGCCCTCCCACACAACCTTCCTTTCTCTTGTTTTTATGTACCATTTAACTGCACATTGTTGTGTATAGAGCCAATTACTAGATTCCTCTAATTTTATCATAGAAAATAAAGAAGCAAATGATTATGGAGAATGCAACTCAACTTAACCAATTCTCATCTTCCATCTCCTCCCTCGCTGCCTCAAATGAATGCAAGTCAACAAAAGGTTCATCTAGAACTCAAAAGGGAAACAATGGCAATGAGGAAAAGAAAATAAGTAAAAATGATGGTGGTAGTGGTGTGGATGGTGACAAGCACCCCACCTATCGCGGTGTAAGAAAAAGAAGTTGGGGAAAATGGGTGTCTGAAATCCGTGAGCCACGAAAGAAATCAAGAATATGGCTTGGGACATTCCCAACAGCCGAAATGGCAGCTAGAGCACATGATGTAGCTGCCATAGCCATTAAAGGCGCTTCGGCTTACCTTAATTTCCCTGACTTAGCACACTTACTTCCAAAACCAGCTACAAGATCACCCAAAGACATTCAAGAAGCCGCGGCCAAGGCTGCACTCATGGCATGTGGCGATCTTGGAGCTGAGCAAGATAGCCAGCCCATGCTTTCTTGCTCTCACTCAACAAGTACCTTATCATCCGAAAATACCCAAGATGGAGCCGAGCCAGATAGCCGAGAAGCAATGCCTTCCGATGATGATACATTTTTCGACTTACCAGATCTTTCCCTTCACCATGCTGATCTAAGTGATGGTTTCTTCTACGATTCTTCGTGGCAGCTAGTAGCTGGTGTTGATGCTGGCTTTCGGCCTGAAGCCGAAGAGCCGTTTCTCTGGGAGATATACTAATTAGCTAGCTAGCTAATAAATAAAATTATCAAAATAACTTATGTTACTACCTTAAACACATACATTTTGAATGTACCACATATATACCGTAAATAATTATCTTAGATGGAGACAATGTAGTCAAATGTATTTTATGTTATTTTCAATCATCTTTAAAGTGTAACATGAATATTTTGTTGAGGCTGTATCTATATATGTTCCATACGTTTACAATTACTTTTAGGTTTTATGTCCAAGATTGCTAAAACTAAATAAGATCGAGCTATCATGCCTTGAAATCTAGCTTATTATTTGGGTTCGTCAAACAAATTTCTCGTCAAATACCTAAAGTTGTTAAACAAAACTCATAAATGTTTAAACTTATATAGAAAACCAACATTTAAATCAATTTTCCAAACTGGATGACTTAT
This sequence comes from Artemisia argyi, assembly GCA_030686995.1. NCBI lineage: Eukaryota > Viridiplantae > Streptophyta > Magnoliopsida > Asterales > Asteraceae > Artemisia > Artemisia argyi. The sequence continues at coordinate 88,013,854 of CM060680.1, read as the reverse complement.
GATTTCAGTCAGACTTTAATTAGTTTTATCAAGGCATATGATCAGATCGACTACGACTTGCTACTACTGATCATATATATGAGGACACAAAAAGCACCCAAGATGGTGGCATCTTGTTGCTTTAGTAAGTACATTAATGGATGACCGTGACATATTTACCGGCTTTTGATGCTTGGAAAAGTGGGTACAAGTCGTCAACTCGTATGTATGCATTTAGGTATGGCAAATGAGTAGGGTAAAATCCATAAAATATCATCGTACTTTTAAAAATGTCCCAACTTGACCAATTTACTTTTTTATTGCGGACTTTACCAATGAACTTTCAATTTTTTAGCCGACTTTATCAATGAACTTTTAAATTTTTAGCCGACAACTTTCAAAATTTTAGCCGACTTGAACCAAATTTTTAGCTAAATTTGGTTCAAGTCGGCTAAAAATTTAAAAGTTCATTGGTAAAGTCCGCAATAAAAAAAAGTAAATTGGTCAAGTTGGGACATTTTTGAAAGTACGATGGTATTTTATGGCTTTTACCCAAATGAGTAACAAATTTTAAGTTTTTGTTAATACACTTATTGTACAATCAGTTAAAGCATGTTATACTTAAAGTACAACTGTCCAATGCGTATAGTGGAGTGTCTCAATAAAAAATAAGAGTGTGTCAATCACTTCTCTTTATGTATACCTATAGTATATAGCGCATATACTGATACGTCGATAACTATTGTTGATTAGCGATTAAAACATGAATTAAAAAGATAGTACCACTTTTACTAGAAGGGAAACGGGTCGACCCGGTAAAGTGGCTGGGAAGTTTCTCATCTTTTACAAGCTAATGAAGTTGTCAATTTTTTTACTAGCAAATGAAGTTGTCGAGTTTGTTACTTAAAAGGGTACATTGTATTGCTAGCCTCGAAGGAGAAAGCTCTCCCACCGGATTTCACCGTCATCAAAGCCTGCGAAATCAAGCCGTAGAAAGAAGAAGAGAAGTTCATTATTCTGATATGTTCATTTGTTATTTTTTATGCTATATATATATATAGTCAAATTAGGGCTGAGCACCGAAGGTTCAAAACCGAACCGGACCGACGAAACCGACCGAACCGACAAAAACCGAACCGGACCGATGGCCCGTCGGTTCGGTTTCGGTTTTAGGTTTTACGTGATTTCGGTTTCGGGTCGGGTCGGTTCGGTCCGGTTCGGCCCAAAACCGACAAAAACATGCCAAAATATACATGGACCGACAAACCCGAACCGAACCGACAAAAACCGAACCGAACCGACGGCCCATCGGTTCGGTTTCGGTTCCGGTTTTTCATGAGTTTCGGTTCTCGGTTTTTTCGGTTCGAGTCGGTTCCGGCCCGATGCTCAGCCCTAAGTCAAATAATTAAATAAGTGTGCCGAATGTGAACTTGATTCAAAATTGTTGGAATGTTTCATAGGAAAGCAAAAGGAGAAGTTGAACAACCCGGTGTTGTTTGATAAGTCTACTTCCATCTAATGGAAAACCTACTCAAGGTGGAATCTTAGACTCCATGGTTGTCCATCAACAATTGGTTGTTGAACAAAGGGTATGTAACTCATTATTACCCCAACAAGAACTAATAGAAAAGTGTTGGTTCACTTACATCACTAGGTAAGAGAGACAACGGTGTTTACATTAGAAGCTCCTCAATTATATGCATGTGCGGATATAGGATGGGGGTACAAAGGCATGTGCCCCCTAGCGAAAAAAATGTAGTGTAAAATTTCTAAAATATTTAGAATTTTTTGTAATCCCCCACCCACTCCCATACCCTCAAGAACCAATTTATAGTGTAGTTTTTAAAATTTATCAAAGTGTGCTCTCTCGAGCAAACTTTTTGGCTCCACCCTTCATTATGGGCTATTTGGGATTACTTATAAGGGGTTGTATGCGATTGCTCGATTGAAAAACAACTTTTAGGGACTATTTAGGGTTGTTGTTAGAATAACTACGTTGAAGGGCTATTCGGGATTTCTTTTGAAACTGATTGTATGGGCCTGTTTGGGATTGTGTATTGAAATAACTACTTTTAGATTGTTTTGGGGATTACCAATTAAATATGCATATAGGCATTGTTTGAGATTGCTTACTAGATCAACTACATGTATAGGCTTTCTTATCAAACTCTTTATAGGGTTTTATTATAGGGGTTGTATGGGATTGCTTATTAGAATAAATACTTATAAGGGCTAGTTGGAATTGCGTATATGGCTATTTGAATACTTTGGGTATGATTTCACATAGGAAATAGTCACATAGAATGTTCATTAGTGTTCGTTTTCAGGAGTGTATAATTTCTATAAGATTATAAATCTGTTTTGCATAATGACATAGTGGCATATGCACCGTTTCTTATGTTTATATTAGCCTTATGGCAAAAAAAAGGTGTCAACAATTTTGGACTTCATTGCCATTTTTTTTGTTCGTAAAAGCTAGACTTTGTGAACTTAAAGGAAATATGACCATCGGGTTCCATTCTACTTACTCTTGCACCCCTGCTTATTGCTCCAGATAGGCGTGAAAATGGATTTTCTGAATAAATATCAGTTATGCATGCCATTTGTTTTGGTCAAAGTTGTGGATTTTTGTGTTTCATAATTTTTTTGAAAGCCTTTTGTGTTTCATAGATTCCGGATACATATCAGTTATGCATACCATCTGTATTGTTTTACGCATACCATCTGTATTTCTTGGGTTCCACGAAAATACCCTAATTTTCTGTATGTAGGAATTACTTTCTGTGTGTTTAGATGAGAGTTCTTCCACCAAAGGTGCTTTGGATTTGTGTGTTAGTCAAATGAGAGCAATTTTAAGCTCTCAACATTTGTGTGAAAATGCATCAATGGAAGTTTTTAATAATTATTTTGTTAATTGTTTCTAAGGGTGGATTTGAGTAATTTTCACAAAAGGGCATGCGTAAACGCTAATTTTTTAAACTAACAAATGGAAGTGCATGTTAAGGTCTGCTGTTACATATAATGCTTCATGAATGAACTCGGTACCGATTACACGATTAGGTTGGTAATGGGTTACCCGGGGTCAATAGGGTCAAAAGTAGCATTCTAAATTTGTGTTTGAATTAAAGTAAATGGTCTATGATATATGTCTTTTAACTTCAATATTGCTTCGAAAACCATGATTCACGTTTTTATAGCAGTCAATGTAAACCCGTAGATGATTTGGTGTTAAAGTATGTTGCACAATGTTGCAATATGTGCAGTATCTTATTAAGAAAGCCAAGTTATCTTTGCTTCCTTTGTTTGCTGCTTAAGTGCTTTCTTTGACTTGCTTCCTTTTTATGAAATCAGTTGTAGACTGGATGTATCAGAGTTTGCGGTTATTAGGGCACGATCATCTAATCTTTACCGGCAATGTAAAGATTTCTGCCAGTACAAAATGGTATGTTGTCATATTACAATTTATTTGTTCTTTGATTATGTTAATCCATAAGGTATTCATTTTTGTGCACGTGGAGCTGTATAATTGAATAAATAAGTGATTTTTAACCGGTATGTACAACTACGTAAATGACATATTTTATATCATTTTTTAACTTACCATATACTCTTATCAACAACTTTCTTTCAGTTTAACTTTTATTTTTTTATTATAATTATTTTTTAAATTGTTTTAGGTGTTCACGAAATGAACATGGATTACTCAAGTGTTTGCCGTTGACTGTAGTTATTGGAGAAGATGATACAGACATGTTTTATTCTTTTAATAGTTACATACCAAATTGTTTATCTAATCATTGACTTATTACTTATTATTTTCTTCAAAAAGTGTTGATGTAAATAAACGACTAAAAGCGTTATTCATATCTTTCGATATCTCTATGTTTTGATGATCACAAAACGAAAACACATTAAATCAAAGATAATGACGTAAACAAGTATTTAGTAGTTAATAATCACTTTCACCATCTAATCACTTAAGGTATGAATAAACATAGTGATTAAAGCATTATAAGATCAAAGAAAAGTTTAATTAAGTATTACAAAGTTTACTTAATTATATAAACATATTATATATTTTTGAAAAACACTTTTGGTAATAAAGAAAAATGTTTTATTCATACTAAATATATGAATTCAAATTTTTAACCAAAATCAGTTAGTTTTTCACCAAATAAACTTTCCCCACTAAAAGACAAAGAATCTGGCCGTTTCAGCTGGGCGGCCCCCTTAATTATAAAGGGCGGTCCCCTTAATTTTAAGGGGGCCGGCCATGATTTAAGGGGACCGGCCACGCTCCTCTGTCAGATTCTGTTGCCTATAAATATCACCTTAAACCTGGATTTTTTCCTCACCTTTTTGCACTAAAACTTTCTGATCTAAACATTCCTCTCCATCTTCTAAAAATCCTTTGATTTTATATACTTTGATCTTTGTTTCAAAGTGATTCAAGCCTCAACACTCAAGTGCAAAGAGAAGAATACTTCTACTAGAAGTATTACAACTTAGTATCATCTTGCTATCTAAGTTGCTTGTTTAGTTTATATTGTATATCATTTATTTCTTTGTGAACATTGTGTATACATTGGTTAGATAGATTTAGATATTAGATCTAGATCCATTGAAGGTGTGAAGTAGTACTAGTAGTGAAGAAGCGGAGGTGGATAGGATTAGTGTTAGAAGATATAAGTAGCAATAGCTTATTGAAGTGGAGATAGTTGTGAAGACAAAGAAGTTGAAGCTTTAAAGTTGAAAAGACCTTGAAGCCTAGAAGTTGTGAAGTAGTATATATCTTGAAGTAGTGGATAGGACTTAGTAGTGAAGGTGTGAAGAAACAAGTGGCGTGAAGAAAAAGAGTTAGGAAGTATTAAGTTGTGAAGAAGCTAGGAGCAAAGTAGAAAGTTGTGAAGATATTTGAAGTGTAGAAGATTGGTGTGTAGAAGTTAGGTGTGAAGAAGATTGGTGTGAAGAAGTTGTGTTGAAGTTGTGATTGTGGTGTGATATCATTGTGGTGTGCTAATTGGTGTGTAAGGTTTTTTCCGCCATAAAGGAGGTTTTTGAACTAGTGAAGAAAACTCTCGAGTAGGTGACTCGGGGAGTGGAGTAGGGCAAGGAAGGTGTCCTTGTAGCCGAACCACTATAAATCCTTTGTCTCTCGGTTTGATCTTTCCATCTCTCACTCTTTGATTTATAACTTACTTGCATATCATTCATAGTTACAATTGCTTGTGTGTTGTGCATATATTGATTTCACATAGAGATCAAACTAGGTTCCATTCAAAACATAAATTATACATTAGTAAATTAAAGTATATACAATCATTAAAACACATATACATACATAAATACAAATTTATATTTAAGTGAGATATATGAAATTATAATTTCTATTTAACACTTTAAATAAGAAGTATTTATGTGACATATGTGAATTAACTTGTATCTATACTTTAGTTTCAAAGGGTTTTTACAAACTACCATTTATTATTTGAAAGTAAACTTTTATTAAAACGAAAAAGACGCAAAACTATTCAACCCCCCCTTCAAATGTGATCATTGAAGGTATATACAACGAAGAATACATGAGTCAAATCCAAAGAAAGAGCGTAAATAAATCATGGTGCAACAAGTGCAAAGAAGACGATGATAACACGACTTATGAGAATATTCAAACAAATGAGAACGTAAGTATTGATGGCAAGAACTACATGTTCCTAGATCCAAGTGAAACTACAAACAAAACATGGAGCGACATGGAAAATGAAATTGATCACCATATAGCATGTGAGGAATGTACAACTACAAAGAAGGTACAATTCAAAACTGAACATTTTTGTTATGATCAATTTATATTAGAATTTTTAAAAATGGAAAACAACTTCAAACATTTTTGCAACATTGATTCAAAAATTACTTTTAAAAATAAATTTTCAACATCCGCTGAAAACAACTTTGAAAAAGAAATTATTTTAGAAGATAAAATGTCTAGACTTAAAAGTAATATTGAAATCGATCTTGTATGTAAAAAATGTCGAGACTACAAATATGAAATTAAAATGGAAAATGAAAAAGCAAAAACATTGGTAAAATTCGAAAATAGCTCTAAATCTTTAAAATATCTTCTCAACATTCAAAAGCCATTCTATGATAAAACCGGGTTAGGATTTATCGTAAATGATCCTTCAACAAATGCATTAAAACAAATAAAATTTGTTAAATCTAGTGAGTAAATTTAGAACTAATACTATTAATATTCATTACTTTTTATTCTAGTCAAGAAAGTCATTGTTTGTTAATTAAAACAAACTATTGATGAATTCTTGTACTTATCGACGACATCCACATCATGTGCATTCAAATGCAATGGATGTTGTCATCTAACCAACTAGGACCCATGAGAATCTGGGTACCAAGCTGTTTATCTTGTTTAGGTGATTTATGAATGAAGAGCCTATTACGTGTTGATCTACTCATCTCGCTCTATTACCTTTGACGGATATTGGTCTCTATCATATTGTTTCACTTTCTACAAATGTTTCGTCTATGACGTTGTTGCGGATTTATTCATGTATCGGCATTTTGTTCTTCACTCTCGAAGTATTGGTATCATGGTGTATCGGGTACTTTTTCATGATGAAGCCTCCTAAATTTCTTCTTTCACCATCATGCCCATCCTTTTTGAAAAGCTGAACCTGAGATAAGTTTTTCTTTTCTAAAACTTTTCAATGTTATATTATACTTTAGAATGTTTTAATTAGTGTGTGAATAAAACTTAACTGATATGTTGCCATGCTTTTAGATTATTAACACTAATATATGCATACATGATATTAGCATTATTAATCTTCTTGTTGTTTAGTCTAGTATTACTTTTCTTAAATCGTCTATGATCTATAGTAGAACTCTTCCACTTAAGCTATATGATCTTACTTGTTGCTTCAATAGATGCATTATAATTGATATTTGTTTGCTACTTGATATTATGATGTTCTTTGTATACATATATACATATGTCTATCTTGTATCTATGAACTATTTACCTTGCTTCTTTCTGTCCCATTGCATTTAGATCATAAGTATCTATCATTTCACTTTAATATCGTTAGGTGTCATTAAAGATGATTATATGTGACAATGGGCTTAATTAATTCTCTTAAAAATGACAAGCTTCCATTTCAAATCCTTCATTTGCAACTTCTTGATTATTATGATCAAAACATTATGTTTAAAACTCCTCTCTTTTTGAAATGAAGTATTTCGTTACTTAACTAAAACTTCTTTATAACCATTATTTTAATCAAAAACAAGATTAATTTTTTTTTTAATACACACTTGAAGTTACTTCAAAACATTGTTGTATAAAACTAAAAACGTTTTGCTTAAAACATATTTGACCTTCTCACATGTGTCATACACCTGTATTGGAAATAACATTCACAATTTAATCAAATCATTTCATGAGAATCATGACTTGCCCATATGAAACTTGTTTGTAACAAGTCTTGAAGTCCATATAATCATATCCACCTATGTGTTACATGTTAACAATCATCAACATGGTTGCTCTAGGCTAAGTGTTATCATTTTCATATAGTTGCTTATTTAGCCTATTTACTTTATTGCCTCCTTAATTGCATATCTTAATTGTTAAATAAATAGATTGCATGATTATTAGAAATTTGGTGCTTGTTTCTATTATTTCTATATCACTCTCTACATTCATGAATAGTATGCCCTATATTGCCTCAAAAAGTTAAACTTACTTGAATCCAAATCCAAAAACACAACCTTTTTGAAAATTTTCTGCCAAAAATCCATTTCTGGCATTCTGGGAATCACCAGATGGGCGGCCCCCTTAATTATATAAGGCGGCCCCCTTAATGATTAAGGGGACCGGCCCCTAATTAAGGGGACCGGCCATCTGATGGTCGGGGATACTGTTTTCTTTATCACTTTTTGACCCATTTCAGCCTATACTTCCTAAAATTCACAAACATATTTTGTCCCATACTATCCCTCAAAATTTACCTTCCTAAACCACATTTCTCATACACTATAAATACCCTCTCCCCATCATTAATGCCATCACACCCAAACATGTCATCTCCCAACAACCAAAAACCTAAGATTTCAAGAACCGCAAGGATCTCCGTCAAACCCGTTTGGAGGAGGAAACTTGATTCTTGTCATAACTCAAGTGATGTTGTTCCAAGTCAACCAAGTACTAAACCTCAAACCCACAACATTGATTCATCTCACAACCTATCATCCACTCATGCTCTCATTAATTCTTTTTCATTTGATGAGCATGCTGATGCGTGGGAATCGCACCTTGCTTTACCTCTCGAGGGATCTCGCGAGGCTTACAACCCCCACCAGGCAGTGTACCTGATCTTTGTAGTATAGTATAGTGACAAGTACCGGGGGATTGATCGTTCAGCTTAGGAATAGTGTCGCTAGGATTAGAAAGCCTAATTAATAGTTCTAAAGATGAAAGATGATTATTTTTGTATTTTTATATTTTATGAAAGCAATTAAAATCTCGGGTTTTGAAGGAGTGGGCGGAATTAGTTGCTATTCAACTAACCCAAAGCTAAGATATAATTAAAATAAAATAATGAAAACGAAATTAAACTAATGTTGTGAGCAGTAATTGGAGAAATTGTGTTTACTTAGACTTCATTACTCCCTAGATATCTTTTACATGTTAATTACTTGTTACACTTGTATGAATGACGGGTTATATTCCTTAATACCATTCGTGGGGTGGCATACATAACTCCCCAACTCTATGAGCTCTTATCTCCTCCTACACCATGACCCAGCACAACTATAGGTATTGTAAACAGTGGCTCATGCATTAAATACAACCAATAAAGACCTAGTACGCCTCGGTTCATGTTTCTTAAGACGTTCAAACATGTTACCATTTGGAGATCTGCCAGTTTTCTTAAGCCTAACATATAAATCATTCATTCAAAACAAGAATAGACAAGTAATCAACACATAATCAACATCTAGGTTTCATTATATCTAAGCAAACACAAGAGAGATCTAGCCTAGCATAGTAGAATTGAGATAAGAACAAGAGATAAACAACCAACACATAGACATATTGATTGAATTGAAAGTACACTTATCTCAATTACAATGCAAGGTCTCAAGGGTTTGGAACCCTTGAAAAACCTGTGAAAGAGGCACCAAAATCGTCTTTAGGGTTTCACCAAAACTTCTCTCTTTTTAATGAAAAACTAGAAAACTATATATAGGAAAATCGTTCTGACGGCGTCAAGAGTTAAATCTGACGCCGTCACCTCGCCGCCATATACTTCCTCGGACGCCCTAGATCCACTTGTGACGGCCTATGTGACGCCGTCACCACCTTCGGTATTTTATTCTTGGCCACTTTGACGCCGTCACTTCTCCATCTGACGCCGTCACCACCTTCGATATTTAATTCTTCATGTCTGACGCCGTCAAGCTTTTGATCTTGACGCCGTCACCTTGTATCTTCAGCTTGGATTTTTGGTACTTTGTCGTTTTCTTCACTTTATGCTCCAAAAACGTTCAAAATAGCCTCTTTTCCAGAATTCACTCTCCAAACACCTAAAATCACAAAAGGAACGATTTAGGGCAATATTTGATCAAATAAAGTCGGATTCGGGCTTAAATGACCCCCTTAAAATGGATCATTTTTCGCCTCATCATATACCCTTACACTTGAGATTTGCTTGTCCTCAAGCAAATGAGCTTTTATTCTACTCAAAAGACAAGTTAGGGGTCATTTAACACTAATATAAAAGTAATTACAACAAATACTCGTTCCACTAAAGACCAATAGACAAGCACGGAGGTCATACACAAGCACCTCACAAATAGTGTTTAGATACTCACATCTCTCGGGTGTAATAAAGTAATATAACATTATGGAAATGGGAGATATCTCTCACTACCTGTCATAGCAAAATAGATTACCATAGGCTTGGGAAAGGATCAAACCTCCACCACATGGCGTAAGCACCTAGGATAAACTATCAAAGAGGTCTTTTTAAAGGGTTATAACGTTAGGTGTAGGGATATGAATTACACGGTTTTGTTGGATAAAGGGAATTTTACTGGTGGCGAGTTAACAATCTTAGTTAATTACATGTACAAGATGGCGTTGCTAAGCCAAGACTAGACTCGACTTAAGCTAATAAATGAAAAATAACAAAAACATAAAATGAACATAGAATAAAAACGGGATGGTAGTCCGTATGTTTTTTCTCTTTTTTTTTTTTTTTTTTTTTTTTTTTTTTTTTTTTTTTCTTAATTTTTCGATTTTTTTTTTTTTTTTTTTTTTTTTTTTTTTTTTTTTTGCATACACTCTTACCCTACCATCCAAAATAATACATCATAGGGGTTTGAGCAATCCCCTTACACTTGAATCTTTACATACTTTACATTAAACTATTCTAGTGACTCGAATTAAGAAAATCAAAACACTTTGAGCACTTTTAAGATTAACGTACATATGGGGGTAATAAGTGACGTTCTTCCCCATTTCTCCATAAAATAAGTACTTACCCATGAGTCCCAATCGTCCCAAAACAATATGTACAAGGATATGACTCGACTTAGCAACCATGTAATCAATTAGAAAGTTAACTTAGGGTTTAACAAATAACAATAATGCACTAAAAATGAGCGCATACACGGAAGGCTAAGGCGATTTGGGTGTACATTTAAGTGGGGTGTAACAAATTCTTCCTTTAAGTAAGATGCTTAAAGTTAGAAACGAAAAGATAGGCTCGGAGGGGTGTACTAGGGGTATCGTGTACTAAAAATGAGTACAACGCTAAAGGTGTGGGAAAAATTAGTTGACTTAACTAGCCAAGTAATATGACTTAAATGGTCAAGTAATCATGATACGGGTTTAACACAAGAGTGATCCTAATGCCTCTTATCATGTAGTAAATCCTACCACACGAATGTAGTCTCACTAGCGGTCTCGGGATGCATCACTAACGCAAGTTCTAGAATCTAAATGCTACCGGTACACTCATAAGCACTAATAATGAATGCTTTTCCTATCAAATCTAAAGGCGAACCTCACATTTTTGGGTGGAAAATTTTTCTGAATATACGGTTATGTGCTAGTCATACAACCTCCTATCCATGAGACGCTTGCTATGGCTAAAGTTTCACTCCTAAATGTTGTAAAAAATTTTAAATTTGGCGCTAAAATTACACTAACAAGTATTTCTCATAGTTTTATTACTCATCTACTATCAAACAAAACAAACTCAAGCGAAAGTGCATATGTAAGGTATCATCTTTTTACTCTCCCCTTACACTTAAGATGAACATTGTCCCCAATGTTCAAGTAAAGAATGTAAAAGTTAAAAAGTAAAGAGAATGAAATCAAATACTCCCCTGATTCGCTCGGTATGGATTTTAGTTGACCAGGTTAAATCTTCTTCCAAGAAAACGAACAATCAAAGCTTCCCTTCCAGAATATAAATCATCTTCTTGTCACAAATAACCTGTAAATCCTGACAACAATAGACAAGGCAACCTCGCGTAAAATCGGCGGCATCCTATATAAGTTACTAAATCCTAGAAAACAAAGTAAGATATAATGCTTGTGGAATGAAGTTTGCAGATTTCCTGGAGATTATAAAACTTAATAATTCACAAAAACCATAAGACTCCGTTAGAAAAACAAAATCGGCAAAATTTCCAGATTTTTGACTCCTGACGCCGTCAAGAGCAATTCCCTGACGCCGTCAGAATGAACCTGCAGAAATCCTTATGTTAAGTTTCCGGAAAATTTCTGGAAAAACTTTGTCCTACTTCCTGGAAAATCCTGCAAAACTTCATTATGACTCGATACAAGCATTTGACTCTAACAAATACGAATATACATGTTCATTAAATATTGTGGAGAATCATGATCGGTTTGTTTCTTAAAAACATATTTGGGGTTTCCCCTTACACTTATCTTTTGCAAAAATACCTCTAGGTTGAAGTTAAGACTAGGCTAAACAACATAATAAAGTATTTCCACTTTTTAGTAGAGAAACATGATCAACCAACAATAAAAATAAAACATGCATACGGAAGCAAATAATAATCAAACAAATAAAAATCACACAAAACATGGGTTGCCTCCCAAGAAGCGGTTTTCTTTATTTACGAGTCTTGTAGCTAGACTCAAAGTCGTGGGTTACAACGTGATCTCATCATTGGTTCCATTCTCTAGGTCGTCTTCTAAACTAGTATCGCTTTCATAGTGTAAGTACTTCGGATCTTCGAATTCGAAAGCATCCTGTCGATACTTAGAGCCAAGCTTACTAACATCCTTAAAGAACCCACATGATAAATCAGAAATATTTCTACACCCTCTCCTAACATCATCATCACACAAGACAAGTTGGGAGCTCATCACATCGAGCCCGTCGCAATCTATTTCCCTAAGGTCTCTGCGTTTGTATGGCGTTTGGTATGAAATCCTCCTAATCCAGTCAGTGAAAGTCATGATTCCGTTCTAGTCATCCACTATCAACTTAGTGATTTCACAAAAGGGTGCTCCAAAGACGACTTGCGATAGCCTAGGGTCAACAAAGTCCTCTATGTTGTCCACAATCGTGAACTCCATAGGGAATGCCATATTTCCTACGAACACTTGGATTTCATGATCCTTACCAACCACCTTCTCTCCCTTGTAAATCATCCCCCATCTGCAGATTTTGTTATAATGAAACAATGACATGAAATTCTTTGGCAAGAATACATTAATGTATATGTTTTCGAAGTACTTATGACCGATCATGCAAGGGATTTTTAGGTTATTCGGATCACGTCGTTTGATCTTTCTCAACTCTCCATCCTTTGACCCATATAGATTCCCCTCAAGGGAGGGACGATACTCATAAACCTCCTTACCATCCCTACGAAAAATCACCGTCCTGACACCATTGGTGAGTAATATACTACCATCCTTCTCGTCAAGGATTGCTCCCGATTCATTGATGAATGGCATCCCAAGGACAAGGTTGGTTATTGTTTGATTGGCGAGGGGGTCCACGTCATCAACCACGGTGAGGTCAGTTTTGTAAACAAGCTCTCCAATCTTAATTGACAAATTCTCTACTACCCTTTTGCATACAATGTGTTCTGGGAAAGCCTTGTGATATAGGGAAAGTGGGATTACGTTGACTGGGAAGCTAGGATCTATATGACTATCAATTAAGACCTTTCCCTCAATGGTACAGGAGATTTTGAAAAGTTTAGAGCCGCTCTCCTTGGTTTGATTGCTACCTATACTAATAACATCCTCTATCCCGGCTTCTTCTATAACAGATTTACTCAAGATGGTTGGGCCTTTCTCCTGTTCCTCCGATGTCTCGCTCATTTCACCCGGTTTGTCGGATTTCTGCGCGGTGCATTGCTCGGGTGAGTTGGTAAGTTTGCTTGCAGAAGCGTGGTCAACCTTTGAGATTTCATCCTTCGCTGTCTGACTGAGTTTGTCAACTTGTTGTTGGGTTGGATCGGATGCTGCAGCTGATATTGTGGTGATGGTGTTTACGAAGTGGATTGGTCCAGGGGAGTTGATAGGTCCTTTTTCGTTAGGAGATAGATGTTTGAATAGCTTGCTAGGACTTTTTATTTTTACAGGGGAGGCTGGTGGATTCATGATGGTAGCAGACTTAACCTCATCAACGTGAATGGGCTTATTATCAATATGCTCTTTGATAGCCGTCAACAGATTACAAATCTTGTTGTTCACGTCAGCCTGCTGTTGTTTGAATTTTGTCTCGAGTGTAGTGAGCTGCAGTTCTTGAGAAAGAATGAATTTTTTTTAAATCATCTTCACAGCTTCGCCTAGGGGTACTTTGCGATGGAAAATGTTCGGACCAAATGAGTGGTGAGGAGTCATTGAATGATACACTTCGTGTTTGATACCCTCTAAAATTAGGTTTATCCTTCCATGCCTCATATGCTTCGGCAGAAGTTCGAGGGCCCTGCCCTACGTGTGATGATGTGAATTCGTTATAAGCACGTTTTGGAAGTTCCATGCAGTTGTAGGTCTCATGAGGGCCATTGCACAGTTTGCATGTAGAAGCGATTCTGCTTACTTGGCTTGAAGGCTTATGAGCTCCGTAAGATTTCATAAGAGACTTGACTCGACCTTCAAGTTCCATGATCCTACGGTCGGGAGTGCTTGAATTATTCGAAGGCAAAGATATTGCCTTGACCGTTTTATTCAAATCACGGGGATCATTCCAACTTTCGTTGTCATAGAGAGCAAGATCTTCTATGAGTTCCCATGATTGTTCCGCACTAAGATCACGTAGCTTACCACCGGCCGATTGGTCAATGGTTCGCCTCGTGGAGATGTCGATATGGTCATAGAAGATTTGGACTTGGAGCCAAAGATCTATGCCATGATGAGGGACTTTTTGGAGTAAGTCCTTGAAACGAGTCCATGCTTCATAAAGAGATTCATTTTGACGTTGTTGAAACATCAAGATGTCATTCCTAAGTTTAGTAGTTCTCCCCGGTGGGAAAAATTGAGCAAGGAAACGAGTGGTGAGATCATCCCATGTGGTGATGGATCCCGCGGGTAAACGCTCAAGCCATTGACTAGCTTGATCCCGTAGAGAGAATTGGAATAGGCGTAAACGGGTAGTCTCTCTAGTTTCAACACCTAGGTCTATGGAATCTACGATTTTGAGGAAGTCCTTAAGGTGTTGGTTTGGATCTTCGGAACGAAGTCCATGGAATGCACATCCGCTTTGCACCAACCAGATGGTGTCGGATCGCAAGGGGTCCACATTGGCTCCGGTGAGCTCAATGGTGTTTCGGTAGCCTTGGTGGCTAGGTCGGGAATACTCTCCTAAGGTTCGGGGCCTAAGGGGTTCTAATGGTGGGTTTTGTTGTGGTGGGATGATGGGTTCAAAGATGTTACCACCTTCCATGATGTCGGATGGTAAAGAGTTACGAACAAAGGCACGAAGAAATAAGATAGACTAAAGAAGACCTAAAAATAAAAATAAAAATCTTACTAGAAAGGAATCTAGCAAGTAGACCTAATAAAAAGAAATTCTAACCTAGACAATAACTATTCCCCGGCAACGGCGCAAAAAACTTGATGCGTGGGAATCGCACCTTGCTTTACCTCTCGAGGGATCTCGCGAGGCTTACAACCCCCACCAGGCAGTGTACCTGATCGTTGTAGTATAGTATAGTGACAAGTACCGGGGGATTGATCGTTCAGCTTAGGAATAGTGTCGCTAGGATTAGAAAGCCTAATTAATAGTTCTAAAGGTGAAAGATGATTATTTTTGTATTTTTATATTTTATGAAAGCAATTAAAATCTCGGGTTTTGAAGGAGTGGGCGGAATTAGTTGCTATTCAACTAACCCAAAGCTAAGATATAATTAAAATAAAATAATGAAAACGAAATTAAACTAATGTTGTGAGCAGTAATTAGAGAAATTGTGTTTACTTAGACTTCATTACTCCCTAGATATCTTTTACATGTTAATTACTTGTTACACTTGTATGAATGACGGGTTATATTCCTTAATACCATTCGTGGGGTGGCATACATAACTCCCCAACTCTATGAGCTCTTATCTCCTCCTACACCATGACCCAGCACAACTATAGGTATTGTAAACAGTGGCTCATGCATTAAATACAACCAATAAAGACCTAGTACGCCTCGGTTCATGTTTCTTAAGACGTTCAAGCATGTTACCATTTGGAGATCTGCCAGTTTTCTTAAGTCTAACATATAAATCATTCATTCAAAACAAGAATAGACAAGTAATCAACACATAATCAACATCTAGGTTTCATTAGATCTAAGCAAACACAAGAGAGATCTAGCCTAGCATAGTAGAATTGAGATAAGAACAAGAGATAAACAACCAACACATAGACATATTGATTGAATTGAAAGTACACTTATCTCAATTACAATGCAAGGTCTCAAGGGTTTGGAACCCTTGAAAAACCTGTGAAAGAGGCACCAAAATCGTCTTTAGGGTTTCACCAAAACTTCTCTCTTTTTAATGAAAAAACTAGAAAACTATATATAGGAAAATCATTCTGACGGCGTCAAGAGTTAAATCTGACGCCGTCACCTCGCCGCCATATACTTCCTCGGACGCCCTAGATCCACTTGTGACGGCCTATGTGACGCCGTCACCACCTTCGGTATTTTATTCTTGGCCACTTTGACGCCGTCACTTCTCCATCTGACGCCGTCACCACCTTCGATATTTAATTCTTCATGTCTGACGCCGTCAAGCTTTTGGTCTTGACGCCGTCACCTTGTATCTTCAGCTTGGATTTTTGGTACTTTGTCGTTTTCTTCACTTTATGCTCCAAAAACGTCCAAAATAGCCTCTTTTCCAGAATTCACTCTCCAAACACCTAAAATCACAAAAGGAACGATTTAGGGCAATATTTGATCAAATAAAGTCGGATTCGGGCTTAAATGACCCCCTTAAAACGGATCATTTTTCGCCTCATCACATGCTCAATCCTAAAACAACAATCCCAACCTCTCAATCAACACCTCACATGTTGCTCATTCAACAAAAACACCATCATCTCATGAAGAACCTCTTCCACCCATATCATGCTTTCATGATTACCTAAGCTCAATCATGTCTCCACCACCAAGAGTACCACCACCACATCCTACAACTTCACATGCCTCTCCCATGTTGCATGTTCAAACTTTCACCCAAGACAACTATCAAGCTCCACCACCATCACCTTCCTCCGAACACTTGAAGTTCGTTGAGGAGCTAAAAGAGGCACATGAGCTTAGTGCTCTTTTAGCATTACATCTTGCTCAACGCAATTTGAATCCACCACAATCAAGTTCACCATCATCACCACATAACAAAAACCAACTTGAGAAGCATGTCAACAATTGCCCTTGTTGCATCTTCCTCCAACAACAAACCATTGCATTGAATGAGCACTTTACCTGGATTGAGTATCTTCTTACTAGATCTCAACAAACATCATCACTTGAACAACATCAAAACCCTCAATCAACAAACCCATCTTCAATTTCACCACCTACAAGCTCCACATCTCCAAACCCAACAACATCCATGCAACCAAATGTTTACCTCCACTAAACCATCAAGCATTTTACATGCTTATGTTTCTCATTTTCGAATAAATCTCCTCAACCATTTTGGGATTCAAGAAAGTTTGGTGACACTTCTTGTTGGCACATTAGGACATTCTACTTAGCTTAGAATTTCATCTTTGTAGCCTATGTAACAATGATTATGGGTTGACATAATCATTTTCTTTTAATGAACGATTTAATATATGTTTCTAATTCTCTTTTGCCATGCTCATTATTAGTTAGTACTATGCCATATGTGTTTGCTTGTGCCATGCTTGTGCTTCTAATATTTTTCTTGCAAGAACCCCATTTCTCGAACCCTTGGTGCTCTCAAACGAGGGGGAGCATACATCAAGGGGGAGTTTTTATCTTATTGGCTTAAACCTTTTTGATTCTACAAAAAGGGGGAGAAGTGAATGTAAACTCACTTAATACTTGTCTAAAAATTAATTTTTAGATTTAATGAGTTTAGGTTTTGTAATCATCAAAAAGGGGGAGATTGTTGATATAAATAAACGACTAAAAACGTTATTCATATCTTTCGATATCTCTATGTTTTGATGATCACAAAACGAAAACACATTAAATCAAAGATAATGACGTAAACAAGTATTTAGTAGTTAATAATCACTTTCACCATCTAATCACTTAAGGTATGAATAAACATAGTGATTAAAGCATTATAAGATCAAAGGAAAGTTTAATTAAGTATTACAAAGTTTACTTAATTATATAAACATATTATATATTTTTGAAAAACACTTTTGGTAATAAAGAAAAATGTTTTATTCATACTAAATATATGAATTCAAATTTTTAACCAAAATCAGTTAGTTTTTCACCAAATAAACTTTCCCCACTAAAAGACAAAGAATCTGGCCGTTTCAGCTGGGCGGCCCCCTTAATTATAAAGGGCGGTCCCCTTAATTTTAAGGGGGCCGGCCATGATTTAAGGGGACCGGCCACGCTCCTCTGTCAGATTCTGTTGCCTATAAATACCACCTTAAACCTGGATTTTTTCCTCACCTTTTTGCACTAAAACTTTCTGATCTAAACATTCCTCTCCATCTTCTAAAAATCCTTTGATCTTATATACTTTGATCTTTGTTTCAAAGTGATTCAAGCCTCAACACTCAAGTGCAAAGAGAAGAATACTTCTACTAGAAGTATTACAACTTAGTATCATCTTGCTATCTAAGTTGCTTGTTTAGTTTATATTGTATATCATTTATTTCTTTGTGAACATTGTGTATACATTGGTTAGATAGATTTAGATATTAGATCTAGATCCATTGAAGGTGTGAAGTAGTACTAGTAGTGAAGAAGCGGAGGTGGATAGGATTAGTGTTAGAAGATATAAGTAGCAATAGCTTATTGAAGTGGAGATAGTTGTGAAGACAAAGAAGTTGAAGCTTTAAAGTTGAAAAGACCTTGAAGCCTAGAAGTTGTGAAGTAGTATATATCTTGAAGTAGTGGATAGGACTTAGTAGTGAAGGTGTGAAGAAACAAGTGGCGTGAAGAAAAAGAGTTAGGAAGTATTAAGTTGTGAAGAAGCTAGGAGCAAAGTAGAAAGTTGTGAAGATATTTGAAGTGTAGAAGATTGGTGTGTAGAAGTTAGGTGTGAAGAAGATTGGTGTGAAGAAGTTGTGTTGAAGTTGTGATTGTGGTGTGATATCGTTGTGGTGTGCTAATTGGTGTGTAAGGTTTTTTCAGCCATAAAGGAGGTTTTTGAACTAGTGAAGAAAACTCTCGAGTAGGTGACTCGGGGAGTGGAGTAGGGCAAGGAAGGTGTCCTTGTAGCCGAACCACTATAAATCCTTTGTCTCTCGGTTTGATCTTTCCATCTCTCACTCTTTGATTTATAACTTACTTGCATATCATTCATAGTTACAATTGCTTGTGTGTTGTGCATATATTGATTTCACATAGAAATCAAACTAGGTTCTATTCAAAACATAAATTATACATTAGTAAATTTAAGTATATACAATCATTAAAACACATATACATACATAAATACAAATTTATATTTAAGTGAGATATATGAAATTATAATTTCTATTTAACACTTTAAATAAGAAGTATTTATGTGACATATGTGAATTAACTTGTATCTATACTTTAGTTTCAAAGGGTTTTTACAAACTACCATTTATTATTTGAAAGTAAACTTTTATTAAAACGAAAAAAACGCAAAACTATTTAACCCCCCCTTCTAGTTTTCTACAAAAAGTAATGGAACCTATTTACGTTCGTTGTTGTTTCTTACTTTATTCACACATGTAACTCATGAATAAATATTACTTTCAAAATCCTTTTAATTCTATGGATCTATAAGCTAGTAGAATATAAAAAGATGAATTACGAGGCAATCACGAACATAAATGAAGGTATAGACAACCGTATGTTCGTTCATATAACAAAAACGAACACTAATTATCCTTGTTCATCTTTCTTTAATAAACACTAAACTCAAACTAAACGGTTCACAAACATTTTGTTGAACATTAGGCTTGCTTACATTTCGATGTTGTTACCTCTTTGAGCGCTAAGTTAATTTATTCAAATCCTCCATTTCTGTATACGCAAAATGATGCACGGCTTGTTGTTAAAATTTTCTATTAAGTCATGTTTAATTAATAGATGACTTACACTTTGTTCTCAAAATAATATAAGAAAATGAAAGTAAAGTAAAGAAATAAGAAGTAAAGAAAGAGAAATGAAGTAAAGTTATGTTTCACCTCAAAAGTGAGGTGAAAGTTTTGAAAGCAAAATTCACCCACTTTCACTCATTTACTTTCACTTTACTTTCTAAAAAAAATTTGAGTACACAACTTTTATCACTTTCTTTTTCTTTCCTCCCTTTTATTCAACTTGAGAACACAGTGTTTAATGCAGACACACTCAGTTTTATTACTTAAAATTTTCAGCCATCTTTCTATATTAAGTCACAAACAAACGGTTTTCATATGATTTAAAAATTTTACTTTTTTTTCATATTAAGTTAAATAAGTCGAATTCAAACTCCAACTTATTTATTTTAAACTTAACTAATGAGCTTATTCTTTTATAAATCGGGCTCACCATACCTACTCGTTTTAGCAGATTTAGTAACTTGAGAGGCTTAAAATATCAGCTGTAAGAATGAGGCCTTAAAAGTATATGATCAACTACTTATACTATAAATCGAGGGTCCTCAAAAATCTGGGACCTAAACACGTAACTTTAGTAGATTTACTCTTATGCCACCTCTTTTGATCACGAATCCTATATATCAGACAATATATATAACGCATTGCCGTGGCTGTGTTAGTGGAGGCCTTGTGTGCTTATATAATAACTAAACATAACGATTAAAACTAAATTTTAAAGATTTAAGTTTAGTTTTTATGAGGTGTTCATCACTCTCGCCTACTTGAAGTAAAGTTTAAAAAATATTTAGAATAACATTTCATATATCATCAATATTTAATTTTGATGTTGGAAATGAATTTGGATGGCACAACTATATAAAGGGATATATGTTTTGAGGCCCCTAAAACTTTGAGGCCCTGTACGGTAGCACACATCGCACACCCTCGTATACGGCTCTAATATAACGGTTAGAACTTTATATTTCTATGCTTAATCCAAACTCACTTCCATATTTCTATGCATAATCCAAACGCACTTCTGCGCAAAGTATGTGTTTCCCGTGGTTGAAGGTTGTAATTATATATATACTAAACCCCAAGAGGTTACTGTAGCAACCACTGTAGTTACTACAGTGGACGATACAGTAATTTTTTTATTTTATTTTTTATTTTATTTTTTTTTTACAACTAAAACAACAACAAAAATAACTTCAACCCGATATCAAAATTTATCCGAATCCAAACCGAACCCAAGCCGAGCCTTAGGCTACCTCGGCTCAAACCAAAACCAATCCAAATCCGAACCAAATCAACCCATCACTTACAACAACAACAACAAAAATAATAATACTACTCCCCTCCTCCACCACCGCGACTCACCCAAGTCGCGGTGGTGGTGGCTGTCGGCTGTTGAGACACAAACGGGCCAAACGGACCCTCGAAATCCAAATCCAAACACAAATATTACTCCCTTGGTCACCAAACAACAAGAAAAATATCACCAAACCCTCACCGAGTCACCAAGTTAACTCGGTGAGTCCATCCGAGTCGCAGCCCAAGTCGAAAACAAAAGAGACCCACACGAGTTTTAGGCTAAAAACATTTATAAAAGGTTTTCATAAAAGATTTATTAACAAAATCGGTTTATAAAATTTTTATAAAAACTAGGGTTTTCAAAATAGTTAAAAGAAAATGAGAAAGAAAAGCGTGTGGCACGCCATTTACCGTCAGAAAATGATGTAAAAGTGGTGGTGGTGGTGTTCGGTGGTGGTGTCGCGGCGGTGGGAGGCGCGTGGGAGAAAACGGGGGTGTTTGGTGGTGCGTGGGTGGTACGATGGTGTCGGGGATATCACGATCTACAAGTTGGTGTAAAAAGGTGAGGTGGCCGGAAAGTTTTCCGACGATGGTGGCCGGATTCTGCTGGTGTCCGGCGATGGGCGGCGGCCGGAAAAATCAAGAGAGGGAGAGAGAGTTTGTGAGGTGTGTGTGTTTTATTTGAGTGGAAATGAGAGAAAGTGGGGGTAATGGGGGTATTTATATGAAATAAAAGTATGGGGTAGTTTTTGAATATCATAGAAGTGTAGGGTGAAATAAAAAGATAAGTCAAGGGACCAAAACTACCAACGCATTAAACTTCTCACGATAAACGCTTCGGGGTCCAAACGACATAGGAAACGGACTCGAAAAATTACGAAACTTGCGCCATTATTCACGAAATAATTTTTCCAATAAAATCAAGCGTAAACTTAAGAGTTTTTCTCAAACTCAAAATAATTCAAATAATTTAGCAAGTGCAATACGATTCGAGTTTTCTAGGTTGTGTTGGGTCAATCAAGGGAAGATCTTATGCTTAGAAGAGTCTATCTTGCAATAGACCCTTTCTTTTTAATACTGTGACAAACCAATATTAGAAAATCGACGAAGTTTTAAAACCGTAAAACCTATTGTTCGCAAAACACAAAACATACAACATAAAACACATATCTAAACACTCCCGCCGCAACGCGCGGGTTTCCCCACTCGTTATACCTGAACTTCTATAAGATCCAAATGATAGCTTGAACCACCACCTCACTAATTCACGTATGTCGTGGTGAAAATCTGATTATTTTATTCTGAATTTGTGGATTGCAACTTTGAGAATGATTTTTTAAACCACATTATGAACATGTCTCTTATGGTTTTGTGGTTTGAATACGATTAGGGGTGTTTTTTTTTTACGTTAATAAGTCTTATTGAGGAGATAGTGGTGGGGCCACACATATAATATATTTCTTTTTATGTTAAATAGTTTATATGAGAAGAGGAAGCAAAAAGTACTCCTCTCTATTAAGACTCATTAAAAAAAAAAGGTCCACCACTTAATCTAAAAATAAAAAGAAAGAAGCCCTAAAGCCTTAAAGGTATACAATTATGGGCTAATAAAACCAAACGCCATAAACTCATATCTTGTCTTCATTTATTCAGGCAACTGTACGTGTCTATCTTGTTGTCGTATGTGGTTTTTAGCCTTTACCACATATCTTCTCTTGTGTGGGCCGCCAAAATTAAAAAGAAGAACGAATTATACTGTTGGTACCTCAGGTATTTGGTTTTCTTGAATTTAGTTTCAAAATCGATGAGATTACACTGTTAGTCCCCAACATCTTGATTTTTCTTTTCTAAGAATCACAAATCCTTTTTTTTTTTTTTTTTTTTTTTTTTTTTTTTTTTTTTTTTATGTAAATTTAATTTAAGTAAAGGATGCCAGAAGGAAGTACAAAGATAAAATTACAAAGTGTTAATCCCACATTTTGCATCACAAAAAATGGCATAAGACAATACCCCTAGCTCAATACAAAACATACAAAATCAATACTAGAACAAAAAACAGAAACTAATAACCTTATAAACCCAATAAATCAGTCAAGGTAGTAAGGATTGCTTGAACTATAGTCATCAACATACACTAAATACATGGGCCAGTGAAAGGGACCAAGCATGGGCGGTTTTGGGTCGGCGCAACATCAGCAACCGAGCCGGGCCTAACCCACTAATAAGGGGCACTAAATTTTTTTATACTTATTATATGTACTAGGCTCAACCCATTATAGAGGTACTATTTATACCCATTAAATGTACTAGGCCCAACCCTTTATACCCATTATAGGGGCACTTTTTTTTTTCCTTTTCGTGCCGGGCCTAATTTTTTTTTGACGTTCTCAGCACCGCCCCTGGGACCAAGCAATGCACCTGCAAACATCACCATATATTGATAACATATAGTAAGTTAGAATGCCAGGACTAATTTAAAAGATTTAAATACAAGAATATCACTATGCCATCCATAACAACATAAAAGTACCCATCCAACATGCCACCAACAGAAGAACACTTACACCAATCAATGATCATTAATAACTTTTGTAACTGCAATAATGCCAAGCCATCATACCACTTGAAAATTATCAAAAAATCAACAGCCAATCTTCAATCAGCAATCTCCAACTTCAACCAGGAAACCTCAAAAGCTAGAATATCAACAAACAAGCCCCATATATTATGGAAATGCCTCCTTAAAAACCTTTTACCAAGTAAAATCCAAGATGGGAAAAACCTTGAGAAGGACAAAAAGAGCACATCTTCCAATCATACACCCCAAGAAACAATATCAAGCATAGACCATAGGTATGAAATCATCAGATATAATCATCACCACAAACCAGAACCCACAAAAGATCCAAGATTCAATCACCATATAAATCCTTCACCATTCTTCTGTAGTAATCCTCCTTGCTAACTTGAAAATTCCACATACCAGCTGCCTTAACTACATCAAGACTGAACTTCATAGACAACCCCATTAACTTCAGTCTCACAGTGTCCACAATAATCTTGAACAGGCAATCAACAGTTCTTTCAATAAATTGAGTTCTCCTGACATTTTTTTTTTCCTGCCAAATAAAATAAACAACTGCCCCAAGCACCAATCTCTGAATAATACTCCAAATTCTAATCTTAGAAGGTTTTGTTCACAATACTAGAATCCCAAATCCTAATGCTCGTTAAATTTTTGTGTGGAAAACATATGGAGCAACCTTTAATACACATTTACAAATATTGATACACACTGTGAACAATTTGTAGACATAGAAACTTAACGGAAATAAACCGGCATGAACAACGCGCAGGATGATTATTGCTATTTAAAGTCATTAAGATATAAGAAAAGCATTTGGAAACATTTGTGTTGAAAGAGTTTATTTTTAAGTTTTTAATTTGAGATACATGGTAATAATGATGGTGGAGGAGAAGAGGTTGAAAAAAAAGAGTGTTTGGATTATGGTATTTATTTTAATTTTATAATAGAAAATGTCATGGACTATTAGTGTTATAGAGTGTTTCAACAAGAAATGGCGAAAAGACGATAAAGCTCTGGCCGCTAACGAGATTTTTAACGAGCGCTAGGGTTTTGGATCCTTAAAAAATCAAAATCAAGATGTTGGGGACTACCAGTGTAATTTTGTCAATTTTAGAACAAAACTCAAGAAAACGAAATACTTGAGGGACCAACGGTGTAACTTACTCTAAAAAGAATTTAGCGTGTGAAACTGTGAATAGGACTTATAAGTCATCTAATAAAAGTTGTATATCATCTATACTATTATATAATGCGTTTGGGACTATTTTAGAATTAGAAAGGCTTAAAATTCAGACTTTTACTTGCTTATTATGGAAGAATTTCAAAATTAATTGGTTAGGAAGTTGGTTACGAAGCAAGTTGGTTAAAAAGTTTGTTAGGAAGCTGGTTGGTTGTTCAAAATAAAATTATTTGGCTTAACCATCTCTATCATCTCTACTTATGAAATATAAAGACAACTAAATATGTAACCGAATAACCGAATAACGCAAAATATAGTCGCAGGTACCCGCCGTCGCATTGCGCGAGTACCGTTCTAGTTGTAGATAAAAGATTATCAACGCTGAGTGAATCATATACTCCAACAATATGCTTCAGACTTTTGTTGCAAATTGGGTCAACATTTCCTACTCGTAGAATTCACCCAACAACAATTATCATGTTAATTGTGTGCGACGCCATGCATGTGAACTTCCGCACAAAAGGAAGCACAAAGAGCCCACTATATGTGAATGAGGCGAAAACGAAATAAAATGCTAATGCACGTTAGAAGTGATAGAATAGATCATAGATACTTGATTAGGTATGTGAAATTCAAGTATAGATAGATCATAGATACTTAATATCTCAATGTATAGGCTAATTACAAGGTGGTTTGCCGTGGGGTAATAAAGACATGTCAATCATGTAACAATAAGTACAGTGCAACCTAACTTTATTAAGTGCTTTTATTTTTAGAATATGTCTAATCTTACTTTAGGTAATAGTGTTGATAACTGTTTACTCTTTTTATACCAACTCTTATACCTTATTTTGACTTTCTTGATAAGTGTTTTTTCTGCTTATTGTCTCAAGAATGTTCACACCCAAACATTCACAGAGACTTTTAGACATTTTATAAGTATCTAGAATTTGAATGTTTTGATGTTGAGAATACCAGTGGGGAGTCACTGAGATATTGACAGATCTCACTAATTCCATCATCTTCTTTTGGTTCAGAACTTCACTTGCTGAATTCTGTTTCAGTAAGTGTTGAGACTTTTTCTTTTTCCTTAAAGAACTCTAAAAATGACTCCTTCAATGTTCTTTCATTCAAAGACTAATTTTACACTTAAAATATTTTATTTTTAAATCTAAATTAGTGACTACTGGGCACTGAATTGACCCAACAAGTTTAATCTCTTTTATAACTAATAATACTCATATTAGTTTTTTTTTTTTGAAAGTTAATACTCATATTAGTTACGATCAAATGATAAAAATAATAAAAATAAAAATGATTAGAAGTAAGCACAATCAAAAATTTTAGATACACGTACAAAAGTGAATGCATTTTTTTTTTCAAATTTTTACTCCTAATTTAAAATTTGTGACTACAATTACTTTTCACCTTTCATATTTTAATTATTCTTCCATTCGTATTTATTAATCAATCATACCTCGTATTGTTACAAGGATTATACACTAGTTACAATAACATTTTTATGATTCCTGTTTCTTTAAGATTTAAAGCTAGGTGCGTGCATCACATGAATATGGACTTTTGTCACAATAAAGATATATTAGCTGGTTGATTTATATAGAAATGCTGTTCCTATCAACTTAGACCACTCATATTTCTCATATGTTAAAAATGTGTATTGTCCAATCCATCTATCTGCATCCAGAATTAATTACATGTCTTATAGCCGTTGTTTTATACATTGATTTATGATGTTTGTTTGATTATATATCGATTTTCACCCATTGCAAGGCCGGTGGTCCTTTCTACCTTTGGTAGAACCGGAAGCAGCCTCTCTACCTTAGATAGGGGTAAGGTTGTCTACGTCTCAACCTCCCCCATACACCGTGGAAGACGGTATTAGGACCCATAACCCGTGAAAGACGGTATTGAGAATTACTTTTACTTTTTATTATGATGTTTGTTTAGTGCAATACTTTATGTTGAATAAAGAGCTATGATTAATAAAAACATAATCTCACTAAATTGCTCTTAAGTAACTTTGGGTATCCGAATCAGCTCTTTCTTTCTCATGGTTAAATGTAAATGTAATTTAGAGACTCATCATTGCTAAAATAGCTTTTAATGCTCATGTAAACTTTGTTTGTGATGTAACTTCTCCTATTGAAATTTCCTCAATTGCGAGGAGTGATATCTAACCTTTTGTGGTTGCAGATAGAGGTGACAAATGGCAGTGGATGTGTGATGGGTCAGGTACTTTTAAAGTCAATGTCCTCTCTAAAAGGATTCAAAATTGCTCTCTTGCTAAATCACATTATTAATGAACATCATTATTGGAATTCATGGATACCTCGGAAGGTGAACATTTGTGTTTGGAGGGCTTATTTAAATAGATTAGCGACTCATTCTAATCTCTCTTCTCATGGCATTGTGTTAGACTCATTAAACTGCCCTTTTGTGATTCTCTTGTCGAAGACTTGGAACATTGTATGATTAGATGCTCTCTCGTCCTTCCTATTTGGAAGAAAATTTGGAGTTAGTGGAATTTGGACTCACCGGTGACGTTCCTATCTTTTTCGATTTCAGACATCGCTGGCAAAAATTCAAAGCATAATGGTAATTCTCGAGTGGATAAGGTTATGCAAGGTGTCTTCCAAATTGCGATTTGGGCTTTATGGAAGTGGAGAAATAGGATGATAATCGCTAACGTGGATTCAAGATAAAAAAATTAAAGATGAAGATATTTTTCCAGTCATTCAAAGATTGTCCAAGACTTGGATTACTGCTCGCCTTAATTCAAAACTGGCGAACTGAGATGTTTAGATTGCTAGGCCTTTTGATTTGTTTGCTTAGGCTAGTTATTTTTAGTGGGCTCTTGGTTTTGGTTTTCATTTAGTATGGTTATTTACATCTATCTTTTTTCTTTCTGAGCTCCAAGTTTGGAGCCTTGTTTATATTTATAATATATCTTAGCTTTTCAAAATAATAATAATAATAATAATAATAATAATTTTGTGCTTTCTTATCTCGGTCGGATTTAGTTAGCCAGTCGATTGAAATTTGCACATAACAGACACGATTAACATGGAGATAATATACATTATCATAAATTAAAATGTTAAGTATATTAGCTGATAGATAGTTGGCCTAAGCTCGTGCGTGGGTTTAAGTCCATTAAGGTTTTAATGTTGTTGCTCATATGTAATCTACCAAAGGTTGATGATTAATAAAGTTTAGCCTACGGGGTTTTCATTATCTAACGTAGTAACATGAGTGGGGTCTGATCCCCAGACCTAGTCATCCACCATGAGTCACTGCATCTATACCACCCGTCAAACCTTGACGGCCCACTACTAATTTCTTCCAACAAAAAAAACCTAATCGCTGATAAAATTGCCGCCACTTTCCGCTAAAAGATAGTCATAAAAAACTTATCGCGACTCTTGTTTGCTTATATGTTGTATTAATTCACAAATCCCATGCAATTCACACAACCTTATTGATATTTACGATTGTTCACGTGTTTGTTGTTTGAAGATTTTTTCCGTTTATTATTGAATGTCTTCGTCAACTATATGCTTTTGTTATTGCCTTTGAATTGCTTTTGCTGTTGCTTAAAGATTTTCTTTCGATTGGTGTCAGATGTCTTCAATTGCTTTTATGTTTTATGAATTCTAATCCGGACCGAGCTTTTACGAATTCACGGCTCGGACTACGGGATAATATTAGCTGATAGATAGTTAGTCCAAACTCATGCGTGAGTTTGGATCCATTATGATTTTAATGTTGCTTCTCATATGTACTCCAAAATGTTGATGGTTAATAAAGTTTAGCCTTGAAGTTTTCACTATCTAACAAAGTACAAACATATATTGATAGCTAGAGTTGTTCATTTAGTTAAAAACATGTACGTTTGCACAGGCGACAACTACTAGTACTTACAAGAAAAAAGGTTTTGTTAACATCACTATTAATGCAATGTTGCTCAGTAACATCAATAAATTTTGGTGATGTCGTGAATGTTAAAATATTTACTAACTCTCATATATGGTGGCAACGGGTGAGAAAAAACTCATAACCTGTGAATACAACCGTAATGAGTGGGTAATCTTGTCAATTTTGACCCACAGGTGAGTCGTGGGTGAAAAATGAACCCACTAGGTTTAATATACACTCAACATGTCTCTTTATGCATGATCCTCGGGAGCCTCATTTTTCTATTCTCAAGCGGATCTTGTGGTATGTTCGTGGTACATTGACTTATGGTTTGCAGCTTTATTCATCTTCGACGTCTTCCCTGGTTGCTTATTCTGATGCAGATTGGGCTGGGTGTCCGACTACACGTTGGTCTACCTCTGGTTATTGTGTTTTTCTTGGCAACAATCTTCTATCCTAGTCCTCCAAGCGCCAGATTACTCTCTCTCGGTCTAGTGTCGAGGCTGAATATCGGGGTGTTGCCAATGCGGTTGCGGAAACTTGTTGGTTAGGCAATCTTTTACGAGAGCTTCATACGCTACTATCTACGACTATGATTGTTTATTGTGACAATGTGAGTGCGGTCTACCTTTCGTCTAATCCCGTGCAACATCAACGCACGAAGCACATTGAGATAGACATTCACTTTGTTCGTGATTTGGTTGCTACGGGTCATGTTCGCGTTCTTCATGTCCCTTCTTGCTATCAGTATGCAGATATATTTACGAAAGATTTACCTACGACGTTATTTGATGAGTTTCGTTCCAGCTTGAGCGTTTGTGTACCTCCCGCTCAAACTGCGGGGGGCTGTTAGACAGATTTGTTAACATAAATAATGCATAAAAACGTTATTTATATTTTTCGATATCTCTATGTTTTGACGATCACAAATTGTAAAATCATCAAACGTAAGATTACTACGTAAACAAGTATTAAGCTAGTTTATATCATTATATCCAACTTAATCACTAAAGGTATGGATAAACAAGTGCTTAATACATCTCATGATCAAAGGGGTATTTAATTAATTATTAAAAAGTTTATTTAATTATATAAACATATTATATATTTTTGAAAAATACTTTTGGTAATAAAGAAAAATGTTTTAATCATACTAAATATATGAATTCAAATTTTTAACCAAAATCAGTTAGTTTTTCACCAAAAAAACTTTCCCCACTAAATGACAGATTTTCTGGCCGTTACAGCTGGGGCGGTCCCCTTAAAATTAAGGGGACCGGCCATGAATTAAGGGGACCGGCCAGGCTCCTGTGTCAAAATCTGTCAGAATTTTCTCCTATAAATACCACCTTAAATCTGGTATTTTCTCTAACCTTTTGCACGAAAATTTCAGATCTAAAACTCTCTAAACATCTTCCAAAACCCTTTGATCATTAGATTACTAATCATTGTTTCAAGTGATTCAATCCCTTCTCATCCATTCTCATCCAAAGTACAAAAAAAGAATACTCCTTCTACAACAAAGTTCAAGAAGTATTGTAGAGTAGTTGTGTATATTGTGTATATTATTTGTGAAGTTGTGTTGTGCTTGTAATAAGTAGTTTAGGAGAAGTAGAAGTTGTGTAGGGAGAAGAAGTTGTGTAGTAGTGAAGTAGTGTGAAGTTGTGAAGAAGGTGTGGCGTGTATAAGTAGTGTAGAAGTTGTGAAGAAGTCGTGAGATTGGTTCTAGCTATGATTAGAACCCGACATCTAGCTTTGTGTCGTTAAGCCGGTCTAAGCGATTGTTGTGTAAGGTTTCTCCGCCACAAGGGAGTTTGTTGACATAGTGAAGAAAACTCTCGAGTAGGTGACTCGGGGAGTAGAGTAGGGACAAGGAAGGTGACCTTGTAGCCGAACCACTATAAATCTTTGTGTTGTGGTTTGATCTTTCCAACTCTTTTCATTACTTACGTATTTATTTATACAATATTAGCTTAGTTAGATAGTAACTATATAATTCTTCATATAGTGCAAGTATTGAAATCACATAAACTAGAATCGAAGTTTTTTAAAACAAACTTGTTTTTATAAATTTTAAAACGGACGTAAAACTATTCAACCCCCCTTCTAGTTTTTCACAAGATTATTTGTAAGGGCTAAAGCCCATTCATTGTTTAGCATGGCATGTACGTAGTTAGGCCCATTGTGTATTATATATACACTCAACATTGAAATCATTATTCATTATGCAATACAAGGTTTAATAATGGGTAAGTAGCGGGTAATATATAGTCATCGTGGGTAAACTCGTCACACTCATTTAAAAATACCTTTAAATATACCTTTCAAAATACCCGCGAATCCGTTTTTTTATTACTCTCATATATTATATTACTTTAATATTCGTCAAGCTATTAGTAAATATATTTAATAATCACATAAGCTTATTAAAAAATAGCATACGAAATGTCTTTTTTGAGATCTAAGAAGAATATGAATTATCAAAGTATCAAAAATATTCTTAATATCTTAATTCTCAAACCAAGTTTGTCTATGTTTGTTGTTGCGATTTTAATGCACAATTAACCACTAGTCTTGGGCAATAATTCATGAGTCACAAAAGTAGAATTTATACTTCTTTTTGTATGTATTAATGCTATTAGTAATATGTAATTAGTGGATGGTTGACAGTAACTGTGTGCATTTCATCAATATGTACACCTTCTAATCAAATTTAATTTAATAAAACATTCAAAAACATGTGTATAGATGTTACGTTTCATAAACCCACGAGTTTACCCGTTGACACTGGGTACCCGTGGGCATGGGCATGGCAAAAAGTTGTACCCGCAAACGGATGGCGGGCGGGCAGAGACGGAACCATAATCAAATATAACCGGGTGCACAAATTTTTTTTTGAACCGTAATATAGAAACATATGTTTATTGACCGGGGCGCATTTAAGATGTATTTATTTATTTATTTTAAATTAACACTATATCGAAAAAATCTATAGGGGTCTCGGGCATCCGCAGGAACCCCTGGTTCCGTCCCTTACGGGCGGGTGACGGGCAAAAGAAAAATCTCGAATGACATATTAGAGATACCCGTCCTCATTGCCCACGAGCTTCATCCCAACTCCAATACTTAGAGATTATATATATATATATATATATATATATATATATATATATATATATATATATATATATATATATATATAGGGTCCCTTTCTTGCGAAAACCACCTTATCTGCGGAAACTGCGAAAACCACCCTTTTACAACTAATAATACATAATGTACATCATTTAATGCTGCATAGCATTTTGTTATTTTATTTAATTCAAAAGGGTATAATAGTAAAAGACATTTTCATATTATTTTTTATTTTTTTATATAATTACCACTTTTTGTAATTCTTAAAATTCGGATTTTATTTTTTATTTTTTTTATGAATACATGTTTTTAAATAGTCATGGTACATACATGTTTTTTTTAGGCAAAGGTGTATACATGTTTTTTTTATCCAAATAGTCAAGGTGCATACATGTTTTCAATTAGTCAAAGTGCATACATTTTTTTCCCCAAATAGTCAAGGTGCATACATGTTTTTTTTAGCTAACACTTTTTTTTATCAACCTACCAGTATTTTTATAAACACAAATTAAAGAACACAAATCATTATAGAAAGAAAACAAGATTGATATACTTAAATGTTACATTTCACTTGATTACAATTACAAAAACACATGAAATAATTATATATCTCCAAAGGTCGCCAAATTATCTTCATGTATAATCGTGTTCATCCACTTCCTGGTCTTGAATGATATCATCATCTTCATCAATCAATCTGAAACAAGCATGCACGAAAATAATTAAACCACAAACACACAACATATATGTTTTATACGTAAACACGTATGTTTTAAGCACATACATGTTTTAAGACCTCACATATATGTTTTGAATATGTATGTTTGAACATACATGTTTTAATCATTTTTTAACTTACAAGCGAAAAACATACTCGCATATAAAAGGAACATGAGTGTAAAATACTAGAGGATTATAATTGTAAAATGCTAAAAATTTCTCAAGCACATGGGAGTAAAAAAGACCGAACATATAACATAGAATTTTCATCGTCATTTAAAGTTGTTGGATCCTTTAGCAATTTCATGAAAAAAAAAAAAAAAAAAAAAAAAAAAAAAACATTGACTTAATTACAGATAGAAAATAGTTTTAGTTTTTCATATCTATTTTGCTTTTGCACATTGAAACCAATATTTCATTATCAGGTGACAAAAGTTCATCTCGAAAACCATTTTTCGAGATCGAAAAAAAAAATCAAACTACGCAAACTAAATTGAAAAAAAAGCAAGATTATAATTAGCTAAACAGCAAACTTACAATACGGATGGAAAAATATACATGAATATGCACCCAACATCTTATCTTGAACCTGAATTATAAAATAATACAAAATCATAAGAATTCTAACAAAACAACACATACAAATTAAAAAATATAAAATAATAACATTCTTTAACAAATCACACAACAATCATATGCTTCGAAAATCAAATATTTGATTGTTTATCATTTGAGGAGTATATCACTATCGTACCCCGACAATTAAAAACTATAAAACTATAAATTTAAACCGACCAAGAAAAAAAAACTATAAACCGATCAGGAGAGTATAAGGTTGCGATAGATCTGAGAGGTTAATTGATACTGCCACATAGATCTTGAAGATAGCTAGAAAACAAAACCAATATCGAAAACAAATTAAAAAGATAGCAAGAAATCAAACCTCTTCAATCACTATCATCATCAATTATTATTTGATACGAATAGGATATCGATTCAGATCTTACCCTAAATATTAGAAGGTCTTTGTGTTTGAACGTGGCTTCACCAAACAACAGTAATGGTGAAATAGAGGTGGCTAGGGTTCTTGAGGATGAGAAATCAAAAGTGAAAGAGAGTAGATCTGAAAAAAAAATAAAACCTGGGAAACGGTTTTTGTGATATACGGAGTAAATCCTTTTTTTATGGAAAAATTTAATTCCCATATTGCCCCTAATTTAGTTTTTTCCATCAAACTAAGTTACATGTATTTTCAAAAATGCCGTTATGCATTGACTTGATGTACATTATGTATTATTAGGAGTAAAAAGGTGATTCTCGTAGTTCTTGCAGATAAAAGTGGTTCTCGTAAGAAAGTTACACTATATATATATATATATATATATATATATATATATATATATATATATATATATATATATATATATATATATATATAGGGGCTTTATTTTCAGAACCCTGTTAAGTGCGGGAACTGCGAGAACTCCAATTTTGCATTAGAAAAAATGTGTGTTCATATAAAATATGTATGTTTTCGTACATACACATGCCTGCGTATTAAGGTGTATGTAAGAAAACATACATGTTTTATATGAACATGCATGTTTTCTAATGCATAATTGGAGTTCTCGCAGTTCCCGCATTTAACAGGGTTCTAAAAATAAAACCATTTTGCATTGCTCTATTGCACTTAACAGGTTTTTATATAAACATGTATTATGTGTATTAAGGTGTATGTAAGAAAACATACATTTTTATATGAACATGCATGTTTTTTAAAGCAAAATTGGAGTTCTCGCAGTTCCCGCACTTAACAGGGTTTTGAAAATAAAGATACAATATATATATATATATATATATATATATATATATATATATATATATATATATATATATATATATATATATATATATACACCCCCGTTATCCTCTTTTCAGTTTTTTATACGCTCATTTTATGTCCTTATTTCGAAAAATATACAACAAACAAGAAATTATTATTTTGAATCACTAGTTATAATATCCGCGCACGCACGAGTTTTTTTTTAAAATTGTTTGAATTATATATTTTTATTTATTAAAAAACAAATAATTTAATATTTGTTTTGTTTGATTTATGATGTTTAATTATAGGTTTTTTATTATTAAAGTTAATTATTTAAAAATTTTAATCTTATTATTAATTGCATCTTATCTATATTTTTTGTATTTATCTTTCACTTGTGTTATGGATAAATATAAAATGTTACCTAATAAGAAAATATTTTTTTTAAATAAAATTATTACTAAATAAGGTATCAATTGATTTTTTTGAAATGGAAAATTCATAATAAGGGTTTTGTTTTTTTATATAAAAGATTAAAATAAAAGAGAAAAGTTATTTTATATAACAAACTTTTCTTATATACGAATGGACTCATCCCTACCATTCATTTAAAAAGAAATCGATTGTTGAGATTAAAAGCATTTTAATATTTCACAAATTTTTTACAATTTAAATATCTTTTAAACCGTTAATCGTTAAGCGAAAATAATTAAATCATCGTGACGAGCATTTAATTATTTTTCCATAAACGGGCACTTTCATATACTTTAAAAAAAATCGTTTTTTTCACGTTTTTTTTTTCATTACCTAAAAAATCACATGTGATAATATTATAATATCACATATGATTCTTTCGGAAACAAAAAAAATGTGAAAAAATGAAAATAAAAAATTGTCAAGAATATATCAAAATGTGTAGAAAGATTATTAAATGCTCGTTGTAACGATATATTTTTTTTCGCTTAACGATTAACGGTTTGAAAGATATTAATATTTGAAAAAAAAAATAAAAAATAAAAATAAAATAAAAATGAAAATGAATTTTTTAAATTGTTGTAGTTAATCTCATCCTTTAGATCAAATAAAAATAAAAGTTAAAGATTAGTCCCTTAATATGTAAAAAAAGTTTAGTTCTCAAATAATCTTAAATATTAAAATATTTACCACAAAATGTTAGAAGTTCACGTAGTACATTCATCGCTTGTGTTCGTCCACGTG
This sequence comes from Artemisia argyi, assembly GCA_030686995.1. Classification (NCBI taxonomy): domain Eukaryota; kingdom Viridiplantae; phylum Streptophyta; class Magnoliopsida; order Asterales; family Asteraceae; genus Artemisia; species Artemisia argyi. The sequence continues at coordinate 87,978,180 of CM060680.1, read as the reverse complement.
CAATCAAAAATAGACCCTTCTAGCCCACAAATCTTATGGTCTAGCAGCCTTTGTCTACCATGGTACACTTTTTTTTTTTCAACTGCGGAATTGCATTAAGAACTACCATGGTACACTTTCGATAATATTAACGCTATTAGAAATAAAACTGCATACAAAAACTATGCGAAACTTTTTTTTTTCTTTTTTTTTCTTTTTTTAGAACGGCAAATTTGTATTACACCTATCTCACGAATTCTATCTGTTAGATTATGGACATTATTTTAGTAGTCGTATGTTAGGATCGAACTCGAGATCGTGAGATTGCACACTTTACGTATGAAGAGTAAAAGAATAATTATTTATAAATGTTATATATAATTATTAATAAACACAAAACTAGTAACGACCGTTAGTATTTAATGGAGAATGACTAACGACCATTAGACGAAGATTAGGAAAGTAATACTTGTGAATAATTGCAAGGTCAAGAAAGTTCTAGAAGGAGTTCCACCTCCTTTGTGCCTTGAGCTCCAAGTTTCATCAAGTATATATAAACACCTCATGGGATATTGTTTTCTCATAACTTGTACACACATTATAGGTGTTTTCTTTTTCTCTTCTTGTCCTCAAAATCGATCCATCTTTAATCCCTATAAGGGTTTCGATTTTTATAAAGCTAAAAGGTTTTGTGTTTAATTTACTTGCATAAACTTTTACTTGAATTAGTACGTGTGTACAAGAACACGATTCAAACACACTATTGTTTGATTCTTGGATTGAATTACAAAAGAGGTAAGGGGTAATTCTTATAATCCACATAAACCCTAATTAGGGTTCTTGAATTGAAGATTGCATTTGATTCTTGTTCGGGCTAGAATCACAAAGGTATGTTTACTATTTATTATTGATTAATTAATTACATGTTATATGATCTTGTTATAACGCTTCCGCTATGCTCTCTTGATGTGTTTAGGTTTATTTTATATGATTGTCATGATATCATAATTCCAACAGTGGCATCTAGAGCCGTTATAATGTGTAATTAATTATCGAAACGCATAAAAATTGAATCTTGATTCGTTTAGTTACATGTTTTTAGGGTTTTTTTATTTCTAACCCTAATTTTTAATTGGGTCGATTTAGACCTTTTAGGGTTTTAGGGTTTTGGTTTTGATTTTTTTTTTTTAATATGATTAGAAACCCTTGGATGTCATGTAATTGGTTATGCGTTTTAGTAAACGATCTTGGTGCACTATATTAATTGTTAAGCTTAATCCATGAAAAAGTGCATATTTGCATGGATTTTATATTGTGTGAAAATTTAAATGGTTTAAATTTGATATATAAATTAATGGTTAAGTTATATCGAAACATGTAAATTTATTAATAGATGTCGAATTGGGAAAGACTCCAATATTAAGTAATCAATTATTTGCTATGTGGTATTTGTTTAGTTTTGGCTTACGCAATCGATTTATCGATGTATGTGGCTCTTTTTCCTAGAAGAAGAAAGCCTTAATTGAATAAATACGTTATACACCTAGACTTGATTATTAATAGGACTATTTAATAAGATTTGCATGTGGCTACATGTTTTATACATATTTAATTGTTAAGATTATGTATATGTTTATTTGGTTATTTTATTTTTTATTATGTATTATTTGTTTTTTGTTTATTATTATGTTAGACATGTTTATAAACGAAAAAGGGTAATTTTTTAATAGAAAAATAATATGGACTAAATAAATGGCGAAATTGTTTTGATTTTAAGAGTTTAAATTTCAAAGGATTGGTTGATTGATGTTTTTGTACATAGTGTGCGAAAGGCGGACCGAAGGTTGCCATCCAATGTACTTGTAGAGAGGGGTTTTTAAAGCTCATGCACCTACCGGTTCTCTACAACTGCTTGTGTGCCGACTCTAGACTAACCTATATCACTATATTACGTACATTGTCATCTTAAGGGTGAATTCACCACAATTCCACAATGATTATCCGAAACACTAAGCCTTAGGGCTTATGCAAAAGTACGATATAGTGGACGATAATTGTTGGTAATTCTTTAATTGGTGAACCCGATACCTCAATCAAAACTTTGTTATTTTACTGTTAGCAAATTGGTAATAAAAATGTTTGTAAAACCAATGTTATGAAGTTCTATGCATGCTTCTTCATACATTATTTTGATCACGTCAAAATTAATACCCTTATAAAATTAAGTCAAATGCCATCTAATTAAGAACACTTGAAGTTGTAATTTACGTCATGTGAGAACTTGGCGAGATTGTAATGGAGAGGTAAATTTCATAAATTCATTGCTAGCAGATCAACTGATGTGATGGATTTGTGAGTTTACAGTTTTTAAGTTAGACGACTTAAATTGAGTAGAAAGTGAGATCTTAGGCTCAAGGCATTAAGATGGGGATCAAACATGCTTACATTACAAAAGTTTTGTGATTGTAAATCCCATAAATCTAGGAATTGCAATATGATATTGGCAATTATTGTTCGACAATTACCTTGCTGAATACTATCATTACTAGCAGATCAACTGATGTAATGGTACTATGTCAATTAGGATCCTAGCTTTAAGAAAATACTATGGTTTATATGAATATTTACTAATGGGTATTTTATTTTCTTAAAGATCTAATTATCGAAAATACTGAAATTGAATTTTGTAATTCGTTTTAATGTATTAATGCAACGTTCAAACAGTAAACACACTTTGGGCTTTGGTAAATTGATCTAGTTCTGTTTTCAAACAAATGTTTGATTAAGAAATATTTACTTAAAAGACAAAAGAAGTCTCCTTTCTATGAAGGAAGAGTGAGACACAATCCTATTCCTTTTCATGAATGAGAAAGGATAATAGGAATATTAGATATGTCTAAATTCTAATATAACTCATAGCAAATTTTTAATAGTTAAGAAAATTGCGTACATTTTTCATAGGGATTTCATCATCCTCATTCGGTGATTAAATTCTTAGTAACAAATATGATATTTGGTTAACAGAAAATTATATATGACATTTTATGAGTTATTATAAATTAGAATCTAGACTAATTACCGCAAAATGGTAAAAGACAAACTAGTTTATTAATCTAGTTGTTTTGACTATTTAAAAGGTGTTACATACAATGTAGGATGGTAGACCTATTAAGGAAGAAATTGCATGCCCAATTTTTCAAGTTAATCGCATTTGGTAGATAGTCCATCATTTACAAAGTAGGATACACTCTTTAGTGCATAAGTAATTGTTACGTATGGACATTCAAAGGTATAGGAAAGTTAAAAGCACACTATTTTCTTTCACCGGATATGAAACATTTACAATGTCGTCAAATTCAGTGGGATTATTGTGTACTTATTAATAAATAAGGAATTATTGTAATGATCTTTAATTCAGTGGAAGTTACAAGTTTTGACATCTTGGTAGCTAAAAATAATTACTTTCCAAGTGTAGACACTCATACTTTTAAGGATAGTCTTGTACGTTTCCTTACTAGACATTGTTGTTCTACATCTACTTGTTAATGCTAAAATATATGACACAATCATATTGATCACATAAACAAATGCATGGCGTGTTGTTTATCAACTATATGAGGTTGTTCCATGCACAAGTGGGAGAAATGTTATCTTTAATGTGTGCAAGAAACAACTCATAAAGATATGATGGATTCTCTTGACTACAAGGTAAGAGAATAAAGTTCTAATATGAATAATATGAATTATACTTATCTACACTTGGTATTACAATTTATGTTATGTGAGAGCTTAGCTAGATTGCAACAACAAGGTGAATTTCATATTTTCATTACTAGCAGATCAACTGATGTAATTGAACTATAAGAATTTACAGTTTCTAAATTAGATACCTATTAGAACATGTGTTAATATGATATCAAGACTACTTTAATATTGTATATTTATGAATTCATGGAATGACATAAATTTATTAAGTAATCTAATGCTACTTCAATCTGAATATTTATGTGTTCTTGGAATTACATAAATAAATGAAGAAATAATGTTATTTACATTATTATGAAGTAATAAATTAACTTGAAATTACTATTGAAACCAAGAGATGGTGTTCATAATTACTTTAGTTAAATATGTTTATGTTTCCTTGTAAAGATATAAACATAAAGTCTTTTAATTGTTACAAGACTTATAATAAAGTAAGACGTTATCTTGTTATGTTTTTTAATTAAGACATATACATGAAGTTATTAAATTGTTAAATGACTTATAACGTATAGTGGGATTACAACAGTTTATATTTTTTTGTAAAGACATGAACATGAAGTGACTTTGTCAAAAGTACTTGTGTTATAAAGCATGTAATTGATTTGAAAATACTATTATATCATTAAAATGATTTAGTTGGTAAATAGACAAGTTAAAAGAAATATGATTATCTTAAATATTGTTAGATTGTCTTACAATATTAATACTAATGAAATACCAAATGTTTATGGTATGTTCAGTTAGGAAAATCAAACTCTAGTTATATTGTTTGATTAAAGATAACTATGATTTCTTTTCTTCCAAAAGTTATCAAGGTTAGAATATCGAGTATGGCTTGGACATATTTAATAAAACTCCAATCTAGAAGATTAATAAGACATCATCATATGATGGAATGTGATAAATTACATTAAGTCTTAAATTGAAGTTCTAAATTTATTTAACTGCTTATGAAGAGGTTACTAACAAAGTAAAGTCAGGAACTGTCAATATGTATTTGTAATATCCCAAAAGAGAACATTGTATTGTTGCTTTATTTGCTAAGTATTTAAAGATAGTCTTTAAATTACTAAAAACAAGTGGGAGTTTTGATCTTTAAAAGATAAAATTACAATATAGATAATCTTCTAAAATACACTAGTAAATATCATGATGAAGTTTGACATTTGAATGTTAAATCTCAAGATGATAATAAAGTTTGACATTTAAATGTTAAATCTCAAGATGATGGAATTATCATTCATACAATAGCAATATATTTCAGATATTTGATTAATATGCTGAGGGCTATGATTTACAGGATTATTGTAAACCTGATAATCATTATGATACATTACCAAATATGAAGTTGGGTAAAGTATACATGATATGAATGATTAAGATGTTGTCCATAAAGATAATCAATTTAAGAAACTTGGTTTATCTTAATAGTTAGACTAGAAAATGAAGATGAGTTTCTTTAAAGATAAGGTAACCCTTGTGGTTTAAATCTTTGTATAGAAATCATATGGATAATATTGTACACGTATTTAATGCAAGTTTTATGACAAGATTATTAATCACACTTAAGCGATTAACTGTGATTGAATATTCTTTTCTAAATACATTAAATATATAAAGATTATGGTTGCCATATTTATGAAATTGACAATGGAATATCAAAACTCTTTCTTGAGTGATTACTTGAGCGAGGACGATAAGTAATCAAAAGGAGTTTATGAATTCAAATAAATCTTTGAAAGTGTACAAGGTGCAATAATCCATGGATGGATATACGCATGCATCTAGAAGATTACTCTTATGTTTAATTATTAAATTCAAGTTTTGATTTATAATTGAAATAAGATAATTTCTAAGTATTCCTAAAAGCTAGTGGGAGTATTATGTTTAATTTCTTAAATCATATATGTTGTGGAACATATAAAAGTAACATTCCATATAAAAAAGTTAACTCTAAGTTTGGAATGAAACTTTATTTGAAAGATTTAGGAAATAAGACATACAACCTTAAATGAATGTTTATTGTTGAAACATGTGCGGTAAATGAATCTGATATAACATGATATATCATTTAGAAAGTCTAAATGGATATGTATAACATGGATAAAATCTAAGTATAACTCAAAGATTTTTCATGAACATCATGTTTTGTTGTATCATACTTGATTGCAAGATGATTTGGCAATATTAATATCTAATTAAAAGGTTATTAGATAATTTGTGTAATATTCTAAAAGAATATGTTTGATTATAGAATCACATCCTCAATCTGGAATAGCTTCCAAATTCTATAGATGAACATTTTTTCAATTGTTGTGAAAATTGTCATAGCTAACAAACTTGAAAGTTTGAAGGGCATCAAATATTACACAATAGATATTAAGGTTTACGGGAAGTTTTTAAAAGCATATTATTGTTGTTTGCATACAATAATGCTAATGAAATTGAGATGACAATCAATACTAGTTATGGAAAGGATTTCATCCTTGGCTATATGTACTAGTTGTGCTTAAAAAGAGCATAGTTGCATTATACATTAAGAGAATAAGAATACTTCAAACTTTAAAATGTTTGGAAGTTTGATTATCATAAATTGGTGGTTAAAGATGTCACACATTATATGAAATATGACATTATCAAAATAGTTGAGTATGCACATATAAGAATTTCAATAGTTGAATTCTTGAAATAAGTATTCTTAAAATTCCGATAGATCAAAGTTGGATGATTTATGTCTTGTCAACAAGTATGAATGTCATTACTCGAGACATAATTCATCAACAAGAGTTATCATGCATTGATCTATTTAGTATTTGGATAAGGGATGTGATTCGTGTGAAAACCAATTATATAATATTTATAGTATAATATCGAAGTGATCTGCGTAAAATACAGATCACCCGAGTCGTTTCCCAACGAAGGCGAATGGAATCGAGAATATCGATTCGTGAAATTGTGAATTGAAAAGTGAGAAAGTGAAAATAGCAATCAAATAGTTCACGTAATCACAAACAAGTATGAAATATGCAAAGATTACAAGCTAATTATGCACCGAAATGAAAAACGTAAAAACGGAAACGCAACCCGTAAAATTTAAAACGTAACGTATATCGAAAAATGATCCTACGAACTTGGAAATAATTTCTAAAAATCTTAACTAAATAAAAAGAATTTTAAGAAAAAGAAAAATATTTTTTTGACTTTTTATTTATTTTCTAGAATTAATTCTCTATTTTTGGAATTAAAAATAAGGAAAAATAGAAAAATAACTTGGAAAAATGAAAATTAAATTCTAAAAATTCTAAAATATTATAAAAGAATTTCTAAAAATATTTTTGTATTTTTCAGAGCTTTTTCTATTTTTTTATTGATTTTTGGTATTTAAAAATGATTAAATAATGAATAAAATCAAAAGAAATTAAGAAAAAATAGTAAAAATGCTAGGAAAAATTCCAGATTATCTAAAATAATAAAAAGAATTCAGATAAAAATTTTGAGTTGAAAAAGTAAAGTAAAACTGCTTATTTAGAGAAAACTGCTTATCTCAAGTGCTTATTATTAAGCACTTGAGATCCAATCCTTATGAAACTATTAACACAGACTAAGAATGAAGCTATGAACTCAGTGGTGACAGAAAATGATCAAGGAATAGCCCAAATATCCACAGATACTCAAACTAAAGCAATAAGCTCAATCAGAATAAGCAAAAGCAGAATCTGAAACAAAGATGTGAAGCACAATTCTAATACTATTGCATTACTACTCAGATCATCAATCAATAAGCAATATCAATCTCAAACAAAAATTATGTAAGCCTAAGTACAACAGCAGTCAACAGGCTCACTAAAGCAACTTCAAAGAATCAATACGCTGAAAAGATAAGCTCAAATCACATAAGCAGAAATAGCACTGCTGAAACAGAAGCAAATTGTCTACCCACAATTCTAAATCCAACTAATAAGAAGCTTAAAAATAACTATACAAGCTCAGATGTAAGCACAGATTATCAAATGCAGTCTAATATATCTTAACGGTAAACAGATCTCACACTATGACTAATCAGACCAAACAATGTGCACCTAATAAACTATCAAATGAAATAAGACAGAGACAAAAGCTACTCTACTCAACTGAGATCATCCAATAACTAAGTCCCTACTTGGATTCAACCATGTGGACTCTTAAAGAAACAAGATCAGCAGCCTATGCACATGAAAACTAATCTTACTAAACCAACTGAATGCAAGCTGTTTCAACTAAAATTTACCTAAACTTAGAAAATATGTTGTGCCAAACACTCCTATTACTACTCAATTACGCTATGCAACAATTAAGATCTCAGTTATATGAGAGATGATTAATCACAAATTATGCAACAAGCTTTACAAATTAAGAAATCAAGTAGTGCACAGATCTCAACTAAGACACACTTCAGCAATAATACTACAATGAAACAGTTACTCAATGCAATTACTAGACTAAATTCAGGTCTACTAAGCTATCTAACAACAATCATCAATCAACAAAGATCCATACTAATGACAGATGCTCAAATTACACTAGATCTAAGATTAAACTGCAAATATCAATATCACTCAATCACAATACTTAGTCTAGTAACTATTCTACACTATATTTTAATGAAACAGAACTCAACTAATGTCTAAACTATACTAGCATAAACTAAAATCAGTTACTCAATTCAACTCAGTTTCACGAATCCACTTATATGACAGATATGTAAAACAACCAGCAAAGCAGATCCAACTAATCAAATTACACTAAAAACTCCAACAATACAAGTAATCTCAATCAAATAGTGATCTATGCTCAGTTAAGCAAACAACTCTAAAATACTAAGAAGTATCAAATTCAATTCTACTGATGCAATAAACTAAACTACAAACCAAATAACTATAAAATCAGATTTAAAATGAGATTTACCAAGATATTTCCCCTCAGCTAGAACAGAGGGGATTCACAGAGGCCTATCTCTAAGATAGGCTGAGTTCGTATCATTCTGTCTCAGCATATCAACACCTCCAAAACAACTGCCTCAATCATCATCTGATCTTTGATTACTAACTCAGACTCAACCACTTCACTTATAGCTAATAAGCTAAAGTGAAATGTGTAAAAAGAAAAATAAGCTCTATGATGAGCTTTAGTAATTTCTATGTTACTATTTTGTTTTCTAATTTTTATTATTTTCTTTATGTTTATGCAAATGTCTTTTTTAAAAGATAAGATGTAAATAAGAAAGAGATTAGGCTGAATAAAACTAAAATAAGCAGATTATATAAGAATTGAAAACAGAATAAGCTATAATAAGATAAAGAATAAGCTGGTATTAAAGGAAATGAAACTTTTATTAAAATTCAAAAGGAAAATTACAACTACTAAACTAAATTACATAAGCTGAATTCATTTTGACAGAGTAATGTTGTCACACCCCCAAAATTGGGTCCAGCGGAAGCATACATGTAGCTGGGGTGTAACTCAATTGATATCACGACACAAGTACAAAAATGGTTTTCACTTCAATTATATAGAATAAAATAGTTAAGTCATAAATGTTGAATTTACATTTTAAAAGTAGTGCGGAAGTAGGCCCTTAAAAATGGTTTAAAACGGTCTCCATATAAATAATCAGAGTCTTCTATGACCATGCCATACCCTGCCAAAACCTCCTGTAGCGTGCCATAAGCTAAAAACCTGAAAATACATGCTAAAGTGTCAACACGAGGTTGGTGAGTTCATAGAGTTTGTTTAACAACGAAATGCCTATAAAGAAAAGATCGCCCAGCAAAGGCATCGTAAATCCACTCAGTTACAGGTCCCGCCATAAGAGACTTGTAACCTGTGTGTTTACAACCCACTGCCAAAAGTAATATGTTTACGTGAACAAAAGTAATACTTGTATTTAAATTCCCAGATAAATATAGCAAAACGGCTATATAAATAATTCAGTCAATGAGGCCATATGGTAAATCAGTCAAGCGGGAAAACCCGTAATAAGGTTAATGAAAAGGCATCGCAATTCAGTCAAGAAATGAAACAGTAATATTACGTTTGACATCACAGCCAAGTGGGGAATACCACAATACGTTTGACATCACAGCCAAGTGGGGAATACCACAATATTACAATAGACATATAGGTCAATCAAGTAGGGAAACAGCAATACTACGTTTGACATCACAGCCAAGTGGGGAATACCACAATACTACGTTTGACATCACAGCCAAGTGGGGAATACCACAATACGTTTGACATCACAGCCAAGTGGGGAATACCACAGTATTACGTTTGACATCACAGCCAAGTGGGGAATACCACAGTATTACAATGAGCATATAAGAACAATTGGGGACTATGAGGTCATATAAACAAAGCTGACAATGTCGCCAGGTAAAATAATACTGACAATGTCGCCAGAGATCTAATACTGACAATGTCGCCAGAGATCTAATACTGACAATGTCGCCAGAGATCTAATAAGTACTAAAGTTTAAGAGACAAGTCACATGAAAAACAAGTAATCAAGCATACCAATGAAATGTAGGAAATCAACCATATATATATAGATAAAGCTGGAAATATTTGAGTAATCAACCAGGTAAAACAAGTAATGCGTTTTAAGTAAAACGAGCATGTATTCTCCCCCAAAGAGTTTACCAAAACAATTGAAAAAGTAGGGGCTATGACTCACCTGGAGCGATAGCAATGATGACAAGAATGGATACACTGAAAGGAGGCACGATCTCTAACCGCAACCTAATATGAGTAATAACGATCTACCTTAGATCACGACATAATGAAATGAATGCACATGCACATGATGCCTATACCACTCGTAACTTGGAAACACTAGTTATTGTCAAAGTAAAATAGTTTCCATACTTAGGAAAAATAAGTCCAATATGGCCTCGTAAAACTAGTCGCGAAATATTGTACGTTAAGTGTTAATGGTCAAGCTCGGCGTTTTTGAAAACCTTGTAACACTATTTAGAAGTCGCGTCATTTAACCTTTGGCGATACGGGTCTCGATCGATGAGAAAATCGACTCTTATTGTTGTTACTTGAAAGTATTATGTTCAACACTTAGAAAATTTCATTATAGTAAAAGCTGTCAAAATATATCTAGTTTATCGGGTATATAGACGAGGTCGTAGTTTATTCGTTATAAGTCTATTCGACGAACGGCCAATTGATTTGAAAAGCTTGTTGGAAGATCTTGATTTCATAAAACTACGGCTCGGACTCAAACTGATCCGATCATAAAGAAAAACAGCCGAGAAAATGGTGTTTCGCCAAGACAGTTTTGTGGCAAAAGTTGTAGTAGAAAAGCTGATGGAAATATATATATATCGTCTAAGTTCAAACGCTTGTATCTTTTTCGTTATAAGCTCGTTTTCTACGTTCTTTATATCCCCGGAATCGTGGGATGGCATACTAATATATTTTTGATAAATCGGTACGGCTAAATCAAGTTTTAGGCCTCGAAACAGTCCATGAAAATCGTGGGACAGCAAGGTATTTTTCAGAAAATAGTTTTCGTCGTTAAAATTGAAAATAGTATATCTTTTTCGTCGTAACTCGGATTTTAGTGGTTCAAGCGGCCACGGTTTCATTTTTGAAAGTATTTTCTGAATATCTAACCCAATGTTACCCGGAAACCCCTGAGTTTTCTGAAATTGGCGATTTGGGACAGAACCTATATTTGAAAGTATTTTTCGTTCTTAATATTCGGAAAATCATATCTCCTTCGTTATTAACTCGTTTTTATCCCCGTTTTCGGCCATAGTTTCGTCTCGGAATGTATTTTCTAAATCTTTGGTCAAATATTACCCACAACCTACTGAGTTGGCCACGTTTTCAAAATAGTAACAGTAGGTATATGTATATTTTCCAAAATCATTTTCCTAGTTTCAAACTTCATCCAAACCACTTTCAATCACCACAAAACTAGTCTAATCCTACCATACACCTTCTTAGGGTGTCATGGGGTCCTAAACATCACCATCCTTGGTGGGTTTCATGGGAATAACTATAGGATAATTATAAACTCATAATATGAAAAAAAAAATACTTGAAAAGTGGTATGACAACTTATGTATATGAGCATGTTTTGTTACTAGATTATGAAAATACATCAAGTAAATGATTAAAAGAGTAGGAAAATCATAGGTAACTTACTTGTGATGATTATTGAAAGATGATGATGAAAACCTAATTAATCTTTGAGGTTTTTATTTCAAAACCTAAGCTAGATCACTACTAGGACTTGTTTAAGCACTTGAGCTTGAAAAATTGATGGGTTCTTCTTGGTCTCTTTGTTTGGTCGATCCATGGAGGTGAGGAGAGAAAGAGATGAGTTTTCTTGAAGTCTTCCAATGAAAGAATGAAATGAGGTCTTAGATATTAGTAAAAAGTCTTGGTCTTTTTATTATTTTAAGTATCATATGGATTAGTCTAGGGGGGGGGGGGCCGGTTTCATGGTAGAAAAAGGAAGAGTTTGGTGTGAATTTAATGATCTTGTCCCCAAAAGTGTATGTGTTAGTTAGTTTAGATTGTACATTGGGTGTTATCGGGTACCGAGTTAACTAAAAATAAATGTTAACGATTAGAAATAAAATACGACGAAGTTGTAAAAGTTGTAAAATATTATTCCTGGTGAGAATCGGGTGTTAAAATAATTATCGGGTTGAAATATCGCAAACCGACTGAGTAATAAGCTCCGACCGTGAAATATAGTAATCGATCTCAAAACACCGGGTAAATCAATAATATAATTTTTATATTATAAGAATGAGTATAAAAATATATTGGGATCATAGTCGGGAGTGTCGGACGTGTTATTCTCGTTTATAGTTCGCGTATTAGTGTTTATTTAAAATAAACATACGTAATTCGTTAATTATATTAAAAATATAATTTGAATACCCTACGAGTGGAATAGTATGCAAGTGCCATAATGATGGTACGCAGACTATTTCTAGTCCGTATGAAATGTCTCAATGATAATGCATGAATTCGCTCCTGAACCAATACGGTTACGCGAATTTTGAATACCCGTAAACTAAGTTTACGATGCCATGAGTAATGCACGTGAATAGTGGTTTTCTCTCGGAAATGAATAGTGTCAAGTGAATAGTAAAATTTCCGAATGTTTCTCGAAATGTCAAATTGACCTCAAAAACGATGAATAGTGATCGATGAATAGTAAATGGTGAATAGTAACTTGTGAATAGTAAATTGTCGAGGTTTGGAAAATGACCGGAAATTACGAGTTGTGACAGTCTTCCCTTCTAACAGGAACTTCGTCCCGAAGTTCAGTTTTGGTTGGTCTCTGAAGTATATTGGGTTCAACTTTCCCAGTTTTCTGAATGATATCATGCCTTTCCTAGGCAGAACTTTCAACATGATCTGGCTACCAACTTGCAGTTTTAATGGTTTACAACTTATAGAATTTGTAATTGCTTCTTGACTTGTAGGAAATTTCTGGTTATTTCATGAATGCCTACTAGACTAGTGAGTTAGGATTTTCCAATTTCAATTCGTCAATGGATAGGGGCACTTCGACCATAGAGTGCTTTAAATGGTATAGTCTCTAGGCTCGTGTGGTAACTATGGTTATAAAGGAATATGATTTATGGAAAATGGTTAGTCCAACCATTTCTAGAGTCAATCACACCCGATTTGGGCATATCTCCCTATGTTTAAATCAATCTCAAATTCTGACCATTGGTCTACAAATGATAGGTGGTGTGGTTCCAAAGAGATCTTAATGAAATCGCTAGGAGTTGAGGTGAATTGAATTCCTTTATTAGGAATAATTGAAATGGGTATCATGAATCTTGTTTTGAAAGACTTACAGGGTTAAATCCGTAAAAGGGTGTTGTTGAAAATAATAGATTAGGATAAGGTTGTGATCCTCCGCAGGATGTCAGGAATTGAGTCTTTCTCCACCTACGGTGCTTAGTCTCCATTACTAAGATTTTCCCCAAGTTATAGGTCATCAAATTACAAACTCCTAAAGGTATAAGTGATGTATTATAGTGATTGATTTTCAAAGTTTGTTTTGAGATTGTGTGTTTTGTTCATAAACCTTCCTTGAATAACGAATTTACAAATTTAAGCAAACGGCTTTCCAAGTAACATTTTACTTGATGTTTCAAAGTTTAATAGTTATGCAAGATAGGACAATTTTTAACATAAGGTGGATAATATGGTTTACCAAAGATCGATGTTTAAAATTTCTTAGCATCTAGTAGTTTTGTAAAAGATTAACTAAAAGAAATTAGCTTGTCAAAATAAGTGCCTTAGAAAAGTATTTCTTACAAGATATATGTTTTGCATAACTATAGTTTGAAGAAAAATCCATTTAAAAGTGAAAATATTAAGAGGATAAAATAGTCAGGTATGTATGTCTGCACAAAGGCATAGGTGTCTAACACGTTCGAATAAAGTCTATTGGTGAGGACATGTTCAATTTATAGTCTCGGTTAAAAGGTTGGATTTATCTCCATGGCGTTGCTTAGTGAGCACTCGTATCGAAACTAATCCTTATAATTTAGTTAAGCCAAATACTTTCCAGATGATGGAATTTTTGGTGATTAGGCCAGTGATAGTGGTTCGAATGGTTTTGTGATATCTTGGGATTTCTGTTGAGTTTTGAATGGTCTTACTGTACCGAGGGATCCTCCTCATAGATGGTATGGAAAGTCTTTCCTAGGGAGGTCATTGATAATATCCACTTATCAATATTGATAGTAGTGAGTGATGGTGAGAAGGGAAGAGACTATGACAACTGCAGCATAATGAGATCGTGATATAAGAAAATACTGTGATGCAAGTGTATTGTGCATAAATATGAAAGTTCATGAAATAAAATGACTAGTTGACAAGCTTCCAATCGGTGGTTCACGAAGTGATGAAAAGTAGGAATGTTATGACAACGAGAGTATACACACACGTAAATGAAGCATTTGGAAAATGAGTTGAGAATTCAATCCAGACATAATCTTATTATAACCATTCTCAGTGTTGCAAAATTCATCTCTGAGTCAGACATAGGTGGTCAGCCTATATCTCACTATCCCGGGTTGAATATAGATGACCAGTCTATATTCCACCGAGGTTCCATGAATTTTGAAATACTCAGTTCAGTTATACTAATACCATGTCCTTCCCAATACCAAGACGTTCAGAAAGACTAAGGCAGGTGACCAAACTCGAGGTCGAATGATGAAACTATGCAGGGAGAAACATAACAGGGTGACATATATGATACGTGAACATGCTTATATGAAAGACAATGATAGAAATCAACTAGAATAAGTGAGTATAATATACCAGATAATGAGACACAAATCTCATCACCTAAGTCAGCAACAAACCACAAGTGAGGCATCATCTTGGCAGGCAGGCACGTGACGGTCATAGGGTTAAGTTTTTCGTAAAAGTAGCTATAGTCTAGGTTTTAAAAACACTTAGTTCGCTATAGCCAAAGCTCTGATACCAATCTGTCACACCCCCAAAATTGGGTCCAGCGGAAGCATACATGTAGCTGGGGTGTAACTCAATTGATATCACGACACAAGTACAAAAATGGTTTTCACTTCAATTATATAGAATAAAATAGTTAAGTCATAAATGTTGAATTTACATTTTAAAAGTAGTGCGGAAGTAGGCCCTTAAAAATGGTTTAAAACGGTCCCCATATAAATAATCAGAGTCTTCTATGACCATGCCATACCCTGCCAAAACCTCCTGTAGCGTGCCATAAGCTAAAAACCTGAAAATACATGCTAAAGTGTCAACACGAGGTTGGTGAGTTCATAGAGTTTGTTTAACAACGAAATGCCTATAAAGAAAAGATCGCCCAGCAAAGGCATCGTAAATCCACTCAGTTACAGGTCCCGCCATAAGAGACTTGTAACCTGTGTGTTTACAACCCACTGCCAAAAGTAATATGTTTACGTGAACAAAAGTAATACTTGTATTTAAATTCCCAGATAAATATAGCAAAACGGCTATATAAATAATTCAGTCAATGAGGCCATATGGTAAATCAGTCAAGCGGGAAAACCCGTAATAAGGTTAATGAAAAGGCATCGCAATTCAGTCAAGAAATGAAACAGTAATATTACGTTTGACATCACAGCCAAGTGGGGAATACCACAATACGTTTGACATCACAGCCAAGTGGGGAATACCACAATATTACAATAGACATATAGGTCAATCAAGTAGGGAAACAGCAATACTACGTTTGACATCACAGCCAAGTGGGGAATACCACAATACTACGTTTGACATCACAGCCAAGTGGGGAATACCACAATACGTTTGACATCACAGCCAAGTGGGGAATACCACAGTATTACGTTTGACATCACAGCCAAGTGGGGAATACCACAGTATTACAATGAGCATATAAGAACAATTGGGGACTATGAGGTCATATAAACAAAGCTGACAATGTCGCCAGGTAAAATAATACTGACAATGTCGCCAGAGATCTAATACTGACAATGTCGCCAGAGATCTAATACTGACAATGTCGCCAGAGATCTAATAAGTACTAAAGTTTAAGAGACAAGTCACATGAAAAACAAGTAATCAAGCATACCAATGAAATGTAGGAAATCAACCATATATATATAGATAAAGCTGGAAATATTTGAGTAATCAACCAGGTAAAACAAGTAATGCGATTTAAGTAAAACGAGCATGTATTCTCCCCCAAAGAGTTTACCAAAACAATTGAAAAAGTAGGGGCTATGACTCACCTGGAGCGATAGCAATGATGACAAGAATGGATACACTGAAAGGAGGCACGATCTCTAACCGCAACCTAATATGAGTAATAACGATCTACCTTAGATCACGACATAATGAAATGAATGCACATGCACATGATGCCTATACCACTCGTAACTTGGAAACACTAGTTATTGTCAAAGTAAAATAGTTTCCATACTTAGGAAAAATAAGTCCAATATGGCCTCGTAAAACTAGTCGCGAAATATTGTACGTTAAGTGTTAATGGTCAAGCTCGGCGTTTTTGAAAACCTTGTAACACTATTTAGAAGTCGCGTCATTTAACCTTTGGCGATACGGGTCTCGATCGATGAGAAAATCGACTCTTATTGTTGTTACTTGAAAGTATTATGTTCAACACTTAGAAAATTTCATTATAGTAAAAGCTGTCAAAATATATCTAGTTTATCGGGTATATAGACGAGGTCGTAGTTTATTCGTTATAAGTCTATTCGACGAACGGCCAATTGATTTGAAAAGCTTGTTGGAAGATCTTGATTTCATAAAACTACGGCTCGGACTCAAACTGATCCGATCATAAAGAAAAACAGCCGAGAAAATGGTGTTTCGCCAAGACAGTTTTGTGGCAAAAGTTGTAGTAGAAAAGCTGATGGAAATATATATATATCGTCTAAGTTCAAACGCTTGTATCTTTTTCGTTATAAGCTCGTTTTCTACGTTCTTTATATCCCCGGAATCGTGGGATGGCATACTAATATATTTTTGATAAATCGGTACGGCTAAATCAAGTTTTAGGCCTCGAAACAGTCCATGAAAATCGTGGGACAGCAAGGTATTTTTCAGAAAATAGTTTTCGTCGTTAAAATTGAAAATAGTATATCTTTTTCGTCGTAACTCGGATTTTAGTGGTTCAAGCGGCCACGGTTTCATTTTTGAAAGTATTTTCTGAATATCTAACCCAATGTTACCCGGAAACCCCTGAGTTTTCTGAAATTGGCGATTTGGGACAGAACCTATATTTGAAAGTATTTTTCGTTCTTAATATTCGGAAAATCATATCTCCTTCGTTATTAACTCGTTTTTATCCCCGTTTTCGGCCATAGTTTCGTCTCGGAATGTATTTTCTAAATCTTTGGTCAAATATTACCCACAACCTACTGAGTTGGCCACGTTTTCAAAATAGTAACAGTAGGTATATGTATATTTTCCAAAATCATTTTCCTAGTTTCAAACTTCATCCAAACCACTTTCAATCACCACAAAACTAGTCTAATCCTACCATACACCTTCTTAGGGTGTCATGGGGTCCTAAACATCACCATCCTTGGTGGGTTTCATGGGAATAACTATAGGATAATTATAAACTCATAATATGAAAAAAAAATACTTGAAAAGTGGTATGACAACTTATGTATATGAGCATGTTTTGTTACTAGATTATGAAAATACATCAAGTAAATGATTAAAAGAGTAGGAAAATCATAGGTAACTTACTTGTGATGATTATTGAAAGATGATGATGAAAACCTAATTAATCTTTGAGGTTTTTATTTCAAAACCTAAGCTAGATCACTACTAGGACTTGTTTAAGCACTTGAGCTTGAAAAATTGATGGGTTCTTCTTGGTCTCTTTGTTTGGTCGATCCATGGAGGTGAGGAGAGAAAGAGATGAGTTTTCTTGAAGTCTTCCAATGAAAGAATGAAATGAGGTCTTAGATATTAGTAAAAAGTCTTGGTCTTTTTATTATTTTAAGTATCATATGGATTAGTCTAGGGGGGGGGGGCCGGTTTCATGGTAGAAAAAGGAAGAGTTTGGTGTGAATTTAATGATCTTGTCCCCAAAAGTGTATGTGTTAGTTAGTTTAGATTGTACATTGGGTGTTATCGGGTACCGAGTTAACTAAAAATAAATGTTAACGATTAGAAATAAAATACGACGAAGTTGTAAAAGTTGTAAAATATTATTCCTGGTGAGAATCGGGTGTTAAAATAATTATCGGGTTGAAATATCGCAAACCGACTGAGTAATAAGCTCCGACCGTGAAATATAGTAATCGATCTCAAAACACCGGGTAAATCAATAATATAATTTTTATATTATAAGAATGAGTATAAAAATATATTGGGATCATAGTCGGGAGTGTCGGACGTGTTATTCTCGTTTATAGTTCGCGTATTAGTGTTTATTTAAAATAAACATACGTAATTCGTTAATTATATTAAAAATATAATTTGAATACCCTACGAGTGGAATAGTATGCAAGTGCCATAATGATGGTACGCAGACTATTTCTAGTCCGTATGAAATGTCTCAATGATAATGCATGAATTCGCTCCTGAACCAATACGGTTACGCGAATTTTGAATACCCGTAAACTAAGTTTACGATGCCATGAGTAATGCACGTGAATAGTGGTTTTCTCTCGGAAATGAATAGTGTCAAGTGAATAGTAAAATTTCCGAATGTTTCTCGAAATGTCAAATTGACCTCAAAAACGATGAATAGTGATCGATGAATAGTAAATGGTGAATAGTAACTTGTGAATAGTAAATTGTCGAGGTTTGGAAAATGACCGGAAATTACGAGTTGTGACAAATGTTACACTAAAACTACTACTAATAATAAGCTAAAATGGACCCTATTTATAGATAAAAGTGAGAGAAGGGGTCTCGGATTGCCATGTTGGCAATCCATGTGACCTGTGCTTGTTGAAGTCCATCCAGAGCCCTTTGATCACGTATCAATAATTCCCAATCATTATCCACCCTTAGATTGCATCTGATGACGCGCTCTACCCAATAAAATGCAGCCACGTAGCTTGATTGTGCTTCTTAGATACTCTGACAAACTCTGAGCACCCCTGACCTTCTAGAAACGTACATGATTTTACATCCGTACACTTAATTGTGGTAATTCATTACCGGAACAGTAACTAGGGTTCATGTACCCTGGGTAACTTTGATTTGGGGGAAAAATAAGAGCGGGGTGGGTTTTTGGGGTTTTTATTATTTTTTCTGTTGACCGGGTATGGATTGGAGGTTGACCGGGTATATAGAGGTGGTGGGCTCGGGTTGTGGGTAAAATGAAATTGGGCTCAGGTTAATATTGGGTGGATTTGGGCTTTGTATTTATTAGTGGACTTGGACTCTCATAAAATATGGATTGGACCAGGCTTTGTAATTTCAGATTTAGTAATGAGAATTACAAGGACCAATTGTGTTAACTTTCAAACTCCAAGGGCTAAATGTGACTTTCTTCAAAAATATAATTCAAGGACTAATCTTGCCAAATCTGAATAGATGAAGGACTGTAGATGACTTTTGGATCCCCGGCATTGACTTTTTGACCAACTTCAACTCTTGTGCCCGTTTTCATTGTTTTCCCGTGATTTTTCGTCTTTTTATGATAAATCCGTTCCTGCACATTCACAACATACAAACACATGTTTTCTTGGCATTTGTTAGCTCAAATAGTCGTTTTGGGTTTGTATTTGGTCAAATAATAGTGAGTGAATAAGCACTCACCAAAATCCCCCCGACTAAGGTATTGTCGTGTCCTCACGCAATGTGATCAATTCACGCTCTTGGGATAAATAATTTCGATACTCTTTCTACTAACTTTGTAAAGTAGCAAGGATGTTCGAAAGAAGTAATGAAATCATTTATTCCCGAAAAACGCTCCGTTTTCCAAAATTTTCCTTTTATTCCTTTATTTCACTTACACTTCCTATTTTTGTACTTTTCTCACTTCATACTTGTGACGGTTTGTTGAACTTTCATTATTTTTGCAATAATTTTTAGGGTCAACGAGTAGAAACACTTCTATTTAAGAAGTGACCATACGGATAAAAATCGTCATCCTTGATTTTTCACGAGTCCCCAAACTAAGCGTACAAACGAGATCACAACTTATCTACAAATTAGATGCTAACACTACTCATAACAGTTACTTGTGGAAACTTCTTACTCCCATTTCCTAGGTTTTGTATCTCAATATTTTATTTTGTTGAGAAATGAATTGCTTCATATTTTCTCGTTTCGATAATTTTTAAGTCCGATAGTGATACCTAAGTTAAAACGATAAGTAGTTATTCATTTTCTCTTAAGAACCACTGCAATAGAAATTCGGTCCACATCAAGGAATTTGGGATACATACAATGTCAAAGATATAAGTTGCGGAGTACGATCACGTGCACCTCATGTGACTGATTACTAATCACTTATCACATGCACCTCACGCGCCAACAACTTATTTACATACATAAGCTCTTATTCGATACAACTTTCAACTTTCACTTTTTTCACTTTTTTCATACTTTCTCATATTTTTCTTTCTTGACTTTTTTCTCAACATCAATGGAAGCTTATCGGGTAGCTCCAAAACCACATAGATAATCAACTTTTGACTTTTGATTTTTTCACTTTTTGCTCTTATTTTTGGTGTTCCTTGATATGTACCCAACTTCTAAAGCAAAAATTCTCTTAAGAAAACAAAGTACTAAATATTATTCAAACCGAAATACCACTAATTAACCTAGAACATCTATTATATATTGGTGACGTTTCTGATGGGAGTAAAAAGCCACAAGTACCTCTTATGAGCTCTAAAGAGAACCACTACTCCACGTTTAGCATCTAACTTCTAAATAAACTCTATCATTTCTCGCTCTTCGCAATTTAAGATCTCAAATAATGAAACCAGCGAATACTTAGCCGATAATCAGCCACGCATATATAAAGTCAGATACGGAAACTTGCAAATTCTAGAAGAAGAATTCGCGTTTTCTAGCTCCTTATGTAAAAGACTAGCGAAAGCTTTTAAGCTGCGCATGTATAAAGTCAAGTACGGGAACTTGCAGATTCTTAAGAAAGAATTCGCATTTTATAGCTCCTTGTGTACAAAACTAGCACAAGCTTATGTGATCATCATTGGTTAAGGGAACAAGCTAGGGCTCAACACGCCCGGTCAAGTCAAAATATTTATTCCTACTCTCGCCAGCAAGAAAGTCAACAAGGTGTCAAAACACTTATTCAAACTTTATTATATTTTTGCACAACTTTTTCAACTTTTTCTCATCTTTTTGTGCTTTTTCATTGCTTTTTCTTCAAAAATTTTGAATTTTTTCTCATTTTTCAATTTTTTATTTTTGGTGTAAAAACGGAGTTGCAAGAGTGCACGACTTTTGTGAAAAATGCAAGGTCAAAATCGAATCGAAGATTCACCCTCCCCCCGACTAGAACGAAACATTGTCCTCAATGTTTTATGGGTTAAGGTAATCCTAACAAAATTCTAGGCCGTTTATTAATTATGCCAAAGAAAACGTTAGTCGATAAGATTTAACGGATATAGGATTTCCAAATAGCACCGATGAATGAGACTCCAAGTGAAGAGATAACGAGCACGAGAGTCATCATAAATCATGGACAATCCTAACAAACATCACAAACAACCACGGAACACAAGATTAGAAAAGGCACCCCCTCCTTACGTTATTTGTTAGAAAATAGAAAATAAGAAGATGAAATTGGATAAGCAAGGGTTGCCACCCACGAAGCGCTTGTTTTTGTTCACCGAGTCACATGAGCTTGACTCGATCCCCGAATTCAATTGTCCTTGGGGAAAGTTTGGAGATCCGGGACTACCATAGTCGGTACATCCCCTCCAAAGTAGTGTTTCAATCGGTGACCATTCACTTTAAAATTGGGACCATCTTGTTGAGCTAACTCAATGGTTCCATAAGGGAAAACTTGGGTTATTGTGAATGGTCCAGACCAACGGGTTTTAAGCTTACCCGAGAATATCTTTAACCGAGAATTAAAAAGTAGCACTTGATCACCAACGTTAAAAACATGGTCTTTGATCTTGGCATCATGAATTCTTTTTGTTTTCTCTTTATAAATCAAAGAATTCTCGTAAGCTTGATCACGGAGTTCTACTAACTCATTCAATTGAATTTTTCTGTGATCACCCGCGGTTTTCAAGTCAAAATTGGCATGTTTTAAGGCCCAGTAGGCCTTGTGCTCTAATTCAATGGGCAAATGACAAGCTTTCCCGTAAACCAGCTTATATGGTGTACACCCAATGGGAGTTTTGTAAGCGGTCCGGAAAGCCCATAATGCATCTTCTAATTTATCGGCCCAAGAGGCACGGTGTTCTCCTACTGTCCTTTCAAGTATACATTTTAAACCACGATTGGAGACCTCAACTTGACCACTCGTTTGTGGATGATAAGCCGTGGAAAGACGATGTGTGACACCATATTTTAGCATAACTTTCGCAAATTGATCATTGCAAAAATGGGTCCCACGATCGCTTATGATGGCTCGAGGTGCACCAAATCGGGCAAAGAGACTCTTCAAAAACTTAACAACCACTCGGGCGTCATTGGTGGGGAGCGCCTTCGCTTCAACCCATTTTGATAAGTAATCGACGGCCACGAGAATGTATTTGTTACCCCTAGACGACGGGAATGGCCCCATGAAATCGATGCCCCAAACGTCGAAAATCTCACAAACTTGAATCGCATTTTGCGGCATTTCATCCTTTTGAGAGATTTTCCCTTGACGTTGGCAAGAATCACATGTTTTCACCAATTCATGGGCATCCTGATATATCGTCGGCCAATAAAAGCCGGAATCGAAAACCTTCTTAGCGGTGAAATTGGCACCATGATGTCCCCCCGTGGGTCCACTATGACATGCCTTAAGTATTTCAACGGCATCCGTACCGTGAACACACCGCCGGATCACTTGATCCGCACAGACTTTGAACAAGTAGGGGTCGTCCCAAAAATAATGTTGGACATCTTTAAAGAATTTCTTCTTTTGCTGGGATGACATCCCTTTCCTAATGAAATTCCCCGCATGGTAATTCGCAAAATCGGCGAACCATGGGGTACTTTGGTCAATTTTGGTCACACTCCCAAGTGTCTCGAGAGGAAAAGCATCATTAATTTCCTTATTCTCGAGAACACTTTGATGGGGGTTCTCAAGTCGTGAAAGGTGATCGGCAGTAAGATTCTCAGCTCCTTTCTTGTCTCGTATTTCAACATTAAATTCTTGGAGCAAAAGAACCCACTGATGAGTGCTCAAACACTCATCATTTTTGTCGTATTTAAACTGCCAAAACATCCGAAAACGCTCAGAAATGCATCAAAATACTTAAAATATCCCAGGGATTGTATTTTATACGTTTCTAATGCAAAATGAGCAAAAACAATAAAAAACGAGCAAAGTTTACACAATTGGCAGTTTTAGTCCCCCGACTTTCAAAAATTTACAAAACTGGTCCCTACGCATTTGTTTTGAAAGAAAAGTCAACCTAAGGCATTTAGAAATCAAAATTTATCAAAAATTGTCCTTAGGCAAAAACTTTGGAAAATTTACACTTTTGGTCCCTGCAGTTTGAGAAACTGACGAAATAAGTCCCTGGGAATTTTTAAAAGTGAGAAATGTCTTTTGTGGCCCTTGTTTTATTGAAATATGGCAAAATCAGTCCCTTGGAATACTATGGATGGATGGCAATTCTGGTCCCTTAAATTCAGCATATGTGCAAAATTAGTCCTTGTGACTAATACTAAACAAAACAAACAGACCCTTTGTATTTTCTAATCCAAGAATAAACCCAATCCTAAATCCACTACACCCTTAACCCATCTTATTACCCAATCCATCCTAGGCCCAAGTCCACCACAGCCCATCCCCATCTTTTTAATAAAAACCAAAACCTACGGGTCAATCTTGGTCAACCCTCAACCCCCATCTCCTTTTTGCCCGCCATAACCAAACACACAGCCCTCCATAACCTGCTACTCCAACACACTTGTCCCCCCCTCTTCTCCTACCCAACCAACCTACATCCCACTCACCTCCCAAGTCAACCCCCAACAATATTATTACCCCCCCTCCTCCCACCTTATATTATTCCTAGGTCTGCCAATAGAAGAAAGGTCAAATCAAGCTAGGGGATGTCTTCCAGGGAACAAAAGCAACAAAAGCCTATCAGACAAAGAAGAAGACAAAAGAGAAAAGGAAAAAGACAGCCTGGTTCATTGTTTTTTTCACTTTTTATTGTATTTCTTTAGTATAAGTAGTTAATCTTGTAAGCCTGAAAAGGTAAGTAGAAAAGTTAGTTAAGTTAGAAAAATTAGTCAAGTAGTCTGAGTAGTTGTTTTATGAAATTTGTAATTCAGTAAGCCTTGTAAACTTTTTTTATATCAATTCTAGTATTCAGTTCTTTGAAATTCCAAGTTAATCTTTTACAGCTTCATAAGTTCTTTTACATTCTCTTGAAAATTAGTTAAATTGTTGTTGTTGTTTTAAGACTTTGGTACACTCACTGAGCATCTCAGTAATTAAAAAAGAAAACACAAAAAGAAATTATTCAATAAAAAAAAAAAGAGATGAGAAGAAAAGAAATGGAATTGCCAGAAGGATGAGATGGTGAAAGAAGGAGCAAGGATTGGAGTGGTTTAGAGCCTTGGGGGCATATAGGTTGTGTTCCATTCATCTTGGTTCTAGTTCTTTGTGGTCTGAGGCTTTGATCAATTTGTAAGACTTCCTTATATTTTTTATATATCTTGGATCATTAGTTTAAGTAGTGTATTGTAGTTTGTTTCTGCATGTTTTTAGCCTAGTTTAAATCTGTGCTTCAGCTTATTTGATTGGAACTTTGGTTTGCTTTGTACAATTCTAGTTAGTTTGCTGATAAGGGGTGTTTGGATTAGTTTGTTTCACCTAGGTATAGTAGTTAATTTTAGTTGAATCTCACTCAAATAAGTTACCTAGGCCCAAGTTAGCTTAGAGAAACATGTGGTTTGTTAAATTTCAAAGCAAAAGTCAAAACTCATCTTCATTCCTCATTTCTTGTAACTGTTGTGATTTCTCAATTGAATGACCATTGCATTAGGCTTAGTAAGAGGTTGTATGGCTTAAATCAGTTCCATCATCACTAAATACAACAACATTAGTCATCTAGGATTATTGAAATCTCATGAAAGTCAACTAAGATCTAAATTGGGAAAGTCAAAATTGACACTTGATGTAGAAACCCAAATGTTCAAGCATTTTTCATGATTTTTGTGTTTGATGTTATGATCTGAAACTTTTTGAGGTAACTCTTTGTCAGCTCAACTCTTGAAATCAGCACTTGGTTCAATTTAAATATTTTTTTTTGTAGCTTATTAAACAACTTAAAAAGACTTGCAGGGAGAGTATCTCCCCTGCTTTGTTTGTCTGTTTCACCAGTCCTATTTCCCTGGTCCTTACAGGTTTCATTAGTGGGCCCCCTTATGTGTTTCTTGGTTCTATAGGAAGCCTAACTAGCTGGCTTTTTGGTTCAATAGCTTATTCTGGCTTCTTGAGCTTATTTGACCAGTTTAGATAAGCCTGCAAAACCCCCATTTTGGACCCCATAACTGCTGATACATCAGCAGATAGCTGAGCTTGATTTTGTTCTTGTTAATTTTTCTTGTTGTTGTTCAATTTAGTTGTTATACCTAGTTGCTTTTGTTGTTATTTATTTGCCTGCATAAGCTGTTGTGAGCTTGTAGCTTGTTTTGAGCTTGTTGTGCTTATTGTCACTGCTGCTACATGCTCTTGTTAATTTTCTGCTTGTTAGTTTTTATTTTGCTAGATTCAGTTGTCAAATTGATTGTTTTAGTTTGTTAAAGTATTTCATTGTGGTGTTGTTTGGATGTTTTAACTCTTGGTGTGGCTTATTTGACCCTTTAATTGTGACCTGTGCCCTGCTTAAGCTTGTTGCATACCAGACTTTGACCCAATCTTCCAAAGGTTGCACAGGGCTGTAAACTAAGCCATAAGCTTGCCTTATTGGCTTTATTTGAAGCTTGCCAGGTCTACTAGTGAGAGCAAGTCTTACTTTACCCTCTCATTCACCCTGGTGGGCTCCACACAGGCTGATAGTTGGCCATTTGGCCTGGTTTATGCTCAAATTTGAGCTTCAGTGCTTATCACCTCATCCAAGCTTATTCATGTGCTTATTTTAAGTGTAGTTGCTTGTTTCACAATAGTCTCAATCTGTTTTATCTTAGTTGTCCACATTGTAGTTTACTTTTAGCTTTTCCAAACAAAAACAAATCCAAATAAGCCAAAAAGCTTGGCTGTTGTGCTTATTGAAGTACACAGTCCTTATTTTCCATTTCCATAACAAGTCCCTTTACAAAAGTTGTGTAATTTTAGTAGTAAATTAGTTGTGTGAAAGAAAAATTTGAAAAAGACAAAAAAATTAGAAGTGATAGCTTCTATTTAAGCTATCTTAGCTTATTTTCTGCTTATTCATAAGCAAAAGCTATTTTTAAATTTTTCTTAGGTTGCTGTTATCATATTAGATTTTTAGGAATTTTTTCAGAATTTTCTGTAATCATTTAGTATTTTTTATAATTTAGTTTAATTTAAATTAATTAATTAAATAGTTTTTAATTAGTAATAATTAATTAAAAGTTAGGAAAAATAGTTTTTCTGTTTCAAAATTAATTTTATATTATTTTAGATTTTTCTAAATTTTATTTTCATTTTTCTAGTTAATTTTCATAATTATTAGTAATTTAGGGTAATTTAGTTAATTAAAAAGTAAATAATAATTAGTAATTAATTAATAGTAATTAATTAAATAGTGTAAAAATTATTTTTCTTTTTCTAAAAATTTTCTTAAGTCATTAGGATTGTAAAAATATAAATTTCACGTTCGTAGGACTTTGTTTACTCCCGTTTCACTTTTTTATTTGCGCGCTCGCGTTTATTTGTAATTAAAACGCGCGTTTTTAGGTTAAATTGCGTTTTAAAATCATCTGATCATCAGTAATTATTAGTTAAGTGTTTCTAAATCATTTTCCATCATTATCTCGTAGTGTAACCATAATAATCAAATTCCTGACCTTTCTGATCAATCACCCGATCCTTTAAAACGTTCACAAATACAATTGCACGCCTCGTCGGGACTTAACGACCCGGGGATTCCCTAAACTCCTTGGTTAGTTGGTTTTTGACATTTGACTTGGTTGACCATTACCTGGTGAACTTAGTTGACTGTTTAGAGCCAATCAAAATTTGGCGCCGCTGCCGGGGAGGCTGCTGCGTATCTGCACACGTTCTTTAAGATTAGTGATTTCTCACACATCAGTGTACAAATACCACCAACTTTTTGTAAATCTTAATCATAAAACAAAAACGTCATTAACACTTTTCCTAAAGTGTTAACAACACCAAAAAAATAAAAAAAAACAACAAAACATATCGTTACGTTTTCTATATCGGGTTTCTTTTAAGGTGATTCTTAAAGAAATAGGATTTTGGTAAACGAAACGATACCAAAAATATTGTCCAAAAGTTTTTTTCACCCATTCACAAAAACCCAAAAACATTCGTCTTTTCTTGTGAATAATTCTACATAAAAATAAACCGTCGCAAACCAAGACAGAACACCTACTAACTGGGGGTATGAACATAATAAGTTCCCAAACGAAAGATTAAAACTTGCCTTTGTATCCATGTAGGTGGTGTACCTTTCTTAAAGAAGCCACTTA
This sequence comes from Artemisia argyi, assembly GCA_030686995.1. Taxonomy (NCBI): domain Eukaryota; kingdom Viridiplantae; phylum Streptophyta; class Magnoliopsida; order Asterales; family Asteraceae; genus Artemisia; species Artemisia argyi. Next base: position 87,950,103 of record CM060680.1, on the reverse strand, counting down.
CTTGCGATTATTGGTTTAAGTTCACTGTGGTTTTGCCTCGACTTTGTCTTGATTGATTTTTGGTTACTAGTGCATGCGCACCCGCTCTTCTAGGTCTACTAGCCCATTACGTGAGCTTGTACGAAAACCTAGAAGACCTCGTAGACGTTCCGCACCAACAGTCGGATCTGAGATCCGTACTGTTTCCACTCCAGTTGTCACCATGGTGGAAGACCGCCCTATGTGTGAGCTTCTCCAAGCACCCATCGAGGGTTACGGAGATGCTATTGTTATCCCAGCCATCGTGGCTGATAGTTTTGAGCTCAAAACCGGGTTACTTAATCTTGTAACCTCAAGTCAGTTTTACGGTTTTGAGAGGGACGATCCTCATGCTCATATTCGATGGTTCAATAAAATCACATCAACCATCAAGTACAAAAATGTCCCGTGTGAAGCAATTAAGCTTCTTCTCTTCCCATTCTCCCTCGAGGGTCAAGCCCGGATTTGGCTTGAGAAACAACCCCCTAGATCTATTGAGACATGGGAGGATCTGGTAAAAAAGTTTGTGAATGAATTCTTCCCACCTTCTAAGACCACGAGTCTTAAAAACGAGATCACCAAGTTCACTCAGAAGTATGATGAATCATTTGGTGAAGCGTGGGACCGTTTTAAAGAATTACTTCGCAAGTGTCCACATCATGGTTTCTCCGAGTTGATGCAACTCGATACTTTCTACAATGGCGTGAGCCAAGTTGATCAGGATTCTCTCAATGCCTCCGCGGGAGGTAACTTTTTGAGTAGAAGCACCAAAGAAGCCTTAGCAATCATCGAGAACAAGTCTAAGGTCCGCTCTACACGAAGCAAGCCGGTTGTTTCACAAATTAGTGCGGGTCCTTCCACTTCATCTCCTTCGAGTCAGTCTAGCACCGATGCTAAGATTGACAAGCTTACTGAGGCTATTCAAGCTTTGGTTCTCGCCCAGACTAAGAAAGTCTCTTTTCCACAACATCCTCCACCTGCTGAGGTTAAGAAAGTGGAAGTTTGTGTAACTTGTGGTGGGCCGCATGCCTACTACAATTGCACAGCTACTGATGGTTCTCCGTTTGAAGCTCATGCTGTAGTCGGGTCATCTAATCAAGGAGGCAATCAATACCGCCCTCCTATGGACCCGAACTACTGTCCTAATCATTATCCTGGACCTCCTGGTTTTCATCAAAACCAAAATGTCCAAAACCGTGGCCAGAATCAAAACAGAGGAAACCAAAGTTTTCAAAACCAAGGTAACTTCAATCAAGGTCATGGTTTTCAGAATCAAAACCAAGGTTTCCATAATCAGGGTTTCCAACAACAAAATCAAGGAAACTTTAATCGAAACCAAGGTCAGGGTAATTTCAATCCCGGGTATTTTCATGGAAACAACAACCCTAATCAGGGTAATTTTCAAAATCAAGGCCCCAATCAGAACAATCGTGCTCAAAATTTTAACAACCAAAATCAAGCCATTGTTCCTACTGGGCCTTCATCCGACGAGTTGTTAAAACAATTCATGAAGTCCCAAGAAGAAATGAACAAGTTGTTGGTCAGCCAGATTTCTGAAATTAAGAAGTCTTTAAATGAACGACCCTCGGGCTCAGGAACACTTCCGAGCAACACGATCGCTAACCCGAGGGGCGATGCTAAGGCGATCACAACTAGAAGTGGTGCTTCTTATGATGAACCCGCGATTCCTACTACCTCTTCTTCCTCTCCTCCAAAGGTAGTGAATCGTGAACCTGAGGTGACCACGGACAAGGTGCAAACTCCAAGCTCACGAAGTACCACACACGTCCAACCTCAGGTTATTCCAGAAACCAGACGTAAACCTGGAGTTGTCTTTGAACCACCTGAGACTCTAGTGGACAACCCTAAATCCAAAACTTCTATCCCTTACCCATCACGTCTCAATGAACAGAAGCTCCGCGAAAAAGCTAGTCACCAAATGGATAAATTTTTCCAAATCTTTCAGGATTTGCATTTTAACATTAGCTTCGCGGATGCTATTCTCTTGATGCCCAAGTTTGCATCAACAATCAAAAATCTGTTAAGTAATAAGGAAAAACTCTTTGAGATGGCAAGAACTCCATTGAATGAGCACTGCTCAGCAGTGCTCTTGAAAAAGCTTCCTGAAAAGCTTGGAGACCCCGGAAAGTTTCTTATTCCTTGTATTTTTCCGGGTATGGTTGAATGCTTCGCCTTGGCCGATCTTGGTGCTAGCATTAACCTGATGCCATATTCTGTGTGGAAGAAATTATCTCTTCCCGAACTTACTCCCACGTGCATGACATTAGAGCTTGCCGATCGATCGATTTCTCGTCCACTTGGCATAGCCGAGGACGTATTTGTTAGAGTGGGAAAGTTCCATTTTCCAGCGGATTTTATGATTGTTGACTTTGATGCCGATTCAAGGGTCCCTCTCATTCTTGGAAGGGGATTCCTTAGAACTGGACGTGCTCTTATCGATGTATTTGAGCAAGAGATCACATTGCGTGTTGGAACTGAAGCAATCACCTTTAACCTTGATCAAACATCGAGGTACTCCTCCAATTATGACTCTGAATCGGTAAACCGAATTGATGTCATCGATGTTGCGGCTGAGGAGTACGCTCAAGAGGTTTTAGGTTTCGTTGATGATTCTACGAGTGAAAATTTCACTCCGTCTTCTTACCCCATCATTGCTAATTCTGATCCTTCCCTCACTCCGTTTGAGGGAAGTGACTTCATCTTAGAAGAGATTGAGTCCTTTCTTAAAAGTGATTCGATTCCCGATGGAATCGATAACCAAGAGATTGACCCAGAGAGGGATATTCTTCTCCTTGAGAAATTGTTAAATGAGGATCCCTCTCCTCTTCCTATTCTACCACAACAACTTCATAATCAGGAAATCAAATATGTTGAGGAAACTGATGATTTTCCTGAGGTCGAGCTTAAGGACTTGCCGCCTCATCTTGAATACGCATTTCTGGAGGGTGATGATAAATTGCCCGTCATAATTGCTAAGGATTTAAGTGATGAGGAAAAGGCTGCTCTAATAAAGGTTTTGAAGTCACATAAACAAGCAATTGCTTGGCGTCTCTCCGACATAAAGGGCATTGACCCTGAATTTTGTACACATAAGATTTTAATGGAGGACGACTTCAAACCGGCCGTCCAACAACAAAGAAGGGTAAATCCAAAAATTCATGAGGTGATCAAACAAGAAGTTTTAAAACTCCTTGATGCCGGATTGATTTACCCTATCTCGGACAGTCCTTGGGTGAGCCCAATTCACTGCGTTCCAAAAAAGGGTGGCATTACTGTTGTCACAAATGAGGAAAATGAGTTGATTCCAACTCGTTTGGTTACGGGGTGGCGTGTCTGTATTGATTATCGCAAGTTAAATGACGCCACCCGTAAGGATCATTTTCCTCTACCCTTTATGGATCAGATGCTCGAGAGATTAGCGGGGAATGAGTACTATTGCTTCCTCGATGGTTTCTCGGGTTACTTTCAGATTCCCATTGATCCGCAAGATCAAGAAAAGACCACGTTCACGTGCCCCTATGGAACTTTTGCATATAAACGTATGCCATTTGGCTTATGTAATGCTCCGGGCACGTTTCAACGATGTATGATGGCCATATTTTCCGACATGATCGGGAAAACTATGGAGGTCTTCATGGACGATTTTTCGGTCATTGGGGATTCGTTTCAAACATGTCTCTCCCATTTAGACAACATGCTTAAACGTTGTGAAGACACAAGGTTATGTCTAAATTGGGAGAAAAGTCACTTTATGGTCAAAGAGGGCATTGTCCTCGGCCATAAAATTTCAAAGAGTGGGATTGAGGTCGACAAAGCCAAAGTTGATGTCATAGCAAAATTACCTCATCCCACTACGGTCAAAGGTGTTAGGAGCTTTTTGGGTCATGCCGGTTTTTACCGTAGGTTCATTCAAGATTTTTCTAAAATCGCCCGGCCTATGACCCATCTCCTCGAGAAGGATGCTCCTTTTTATCTTCTCTCCCGAGTGCATCGAAGCCTTTGAAACATTAAAGAAAAGACTTACCGAGGCACCGATTCTTGTTGCCCCCGATTGGGACTTGCCTTTTGAGCTCATGTGTGATGCGAGTGATTATGCTATTGGGGCAGTCTTGGGGCAACGTAAAACAAAACACTTTCAGCCTATACACTATGCGAGCAAAACGATGACCGAAGCTCAAAGTCATTACACCACCACTGAAAAAGAATTATTAGCTGTGGTGTATGCCTTTGAGAAATTTCGGCCATACTTGATATTGACCAAAAGCATAGTGTATACGGATCACTCGGCTTTGAAGTACCTCTTTGCAAAACAAGATGCAAAGTCGAGACTACTCCGTTGGGTTCTCCTCCTTCAGGAATTTGATATCATAATTCGTGATAAAAAAGGAGCTGAGAACCTAGCTGCTGATCATCTCTCCCGATTGGAGAACCCCCATCAAGATGTCTTCGAGAAGAAGGAAATTAATGAAACCTTCCCTCTCGAGACACTCAATGCGGTTGCCTTTCGTGGAGATTCTATTACCCCATGGTTTGCCGATTTCGCAAACTACCATGCGGGTAATTTTGTGGTGAAAGGGATGTCGCCCCAACAGAAGAATAAATTCTTCAAGGATGTCAAACATTATTTCTGGGACGACCCCTACTTGTTTAAAATCTGTGCGGATCAAGTCATCCGGCGGTGTGTTTATGGCCAAGAAGCCTCTGAAATTCTAAAGGCTTGCCATGCTGGTCCCACGGGGGGACACCATAATCCAAATTACACCGCCAAAAAGGTGTTTGATTCCGGGTTCTACTGGCCCACAATTTACAAGGATGCCCAAGAATTAGTCAAATCCTGTGACGCGTGTCAACGTCACGGGAATATTTCACAAAAGAATGAAATGCCTCAAAATGCAATCCAAGTTTGTGAAATCTTTGACGTATGGGGCATCGACTTTATGGGGCCATTTCCATCATCTCATGGAAATAAGTACATACTCGTGGCTGTTGACTATTTGTCAAAATGGGTTGAAGCCAAAGCTTTACCCACCAATGATGCCCGAGTAGTTGTGAAATTTTTGAAAGCTCTTTTTGCTCGATTTGGAACTCCACGTGCTATAATTAGCGATCGTGGTACGCATTTTTGCAATGACAAATTCGACAAAGTCATGCAAAAGTATGGTGTTATTCACCGTCTTTCTACTGCGTACCACCCTCAAACAAGTGGACAAGTAGAAGTTTCCAATCTGGGCATTAAGAGAATATTGGAAAGAACTGTAGGTGAGAATCGTGCATCGTGGTCGGATAAGTTAGATGATGCACTTTGGGCTTTCCGTATGGCGTATAAAACACCCATTGGGTGTACGCCATATAAGCTTGTGTACGGGAAAGCGTGCCATCTACCGATCGAGCTTGAGCATAAAGCCTATTGGGCCCTCAAGCATGCCAATTTTGACCTAAAAACGGCGGGTGATCACAGAAAAGTTCAACTGAATGAATTAAATGAACTTCGTGATCAAGCTTACGAGAACTCTTTGATCTATAAGGAAAAGACAAAGAAGATTCATGACTCAAAAATCAAGAACCGCGTTTTCAACGTTGGTGATCGAGTCCTTCTTTTTAATTCTAGACTCAAGATCTTCTCGGGAAAGCTTAAAACCCGATGGACTGGTCCATTCACTATCGTAAAAGTTTACCCTTATGAAACTGTCGAATTATCTCAAAATGACGGTCCTAATTTCAAAGTGAATGGACATCGGTTGAAACACTACTTTGGAGAGGACATACCATCCATGGTTGTCCCGGATCTCCAAACGTTCCCCAAGGACAATTAAATTCGGGGATCGAGTCAAGCTAGCGACTCGGTAAACAAAAATTAGCAACATATATGGGTTTTCACCCGTATCTCTGATTTTCTTTCTACTTTCTACCACCCTAGTGTGGGGGAATGGCCAACCCCCCGCTATTTGAAAAATGTATATATGTATATAAGGTTTCATCAAAAAAAAAAAAAAAAAAATGTGTGTGATTGTATGTACAGATTAATAAAGTGAAAAATACAAAACGATTTCCCACAGTTAGTTTTTAATATTATCTTTTTACGTTCAAGGATTCGGCATAATAACCGGGACTTTGAATATTTAGGACAATATTCAATTCTAAGTGTGGGGGAGGGAAAATTCTAGCGAATTTTATCACATTATATCCTAGAATCCCCGTTTTTGGCCTAAAATTTTAAAAATTTTTCACTTTATTTCAAAATTTTTGTGGTAATCAGTCCGCCGTGTCTAAACGACAAAAGGGATTGGCTAGTCCAGGAGCAAACGGCTCTTGGTAAAGACATCTCAAATCCGTTGACGGCTTGCAATTTGCCCAAAATTGTATGGTTCCTCAACTCCCCGAAAACAAATGAGTTGGCTAGCCCGCAAGATTATGGCTTGTGGTAAAGGCCGTGGAAAAACCATAATTGGTAATCAGCTCACCAAGATGTTGACTATTCCATCAAGAGCTGGCTAGTCCAGGAGCAAACGGCTCCTGGTAAAGACAAATCAAATCCGTTGAAAGCTGGTGGTTTGCTCAAAATCACACGGTTATCAGGTGTGCCACAGTTCTTACACCTGGCTACTCCAGAAGTGATGGCTTTTGGTAAAGAGTTTAAAATCCATCAAGTTTTCCAAAAATATTGCTAGGGACTAGCAATAGTTTAGTGTGGGGGATTGATGAGTGCTCAAACACTCATCATTTTTGTCGTATTTAAACTGCCAAAACATCCGAAAACGCTCAGAAATGCATCAAAATACTTAAAATATCCCAGGGATTGTATTTTATACGTTTCTAATGCAAAATGAGCAAAAACAATAAAAAACGAGCAAAGTTTACACAATTGGCAGTTTTAGTCCCCCGACTTTCAAAAATTTACAAAACTAGTCCCTACGCATTTGTTTTGAAAGAAAAGTCAACCTAAGGCATTTAGAAATCAAAATTTATCAAAAATTGTCCTTAGGCAAAAACTTTGGAAAATTTACACTTTTGGTCCCTGCAGTTTGAGAAACTGACGAAATCAGTCCCTGGGAATTTTTAAAAGTGAGAAATGTCTTTTGTGGCCCTTGTTTTATTGAAATATGGCAAAATCAGTCCCTTGGAATACTATGGATGGATGGCAATTCTGGTCCCTTAAATTCAGCATATGTGCAAAATTAGTCCTTGTGACAAATACTAAACAACACAAACGGACCCTTTGTATTTTCTAATCCAAGAATAAACCCAATCCTAAATCCACTACACCCTTAACCCATCTTATTACCCAATCCATCCTAGGCCCAAGTCCACCACAGCCCATCCCCATCTTTTTAATAAAAACCAAAACCTACGGGTCAATCTTGGTCAACCCTCAACCCCCATCTCCTTTTTGCCCGCCATAACCAAACACACAGCCCTCCATAACCTGCTACTCCAACACACTTGTCCCCCCCTCTTCTCCTACCCAGCCAACCTACATCCCACTCACCTCCCAAGTCAACCCCCAACAATATTATTACCCCCCCTCCTCCCACCTTATATTATTCCTAGGTCTGCCAATAGAAGAAAGGTCAAATCAAGCTAGGGGATGTCTTCCAGGGAACAAAAGCAACAAAAGCCTATCAGACAAAGAAGAAGACAAAAGAGAAAAGGAAAAAGACAGCCTGGTTCATTGTTTTTTTCACTTTTTATTGTATTTCTTTAGTATAAGTAGTTAATCTTGTAAGCCTGAAAAGGTAAGTAGAAAAGTTAGTTAAGTTAGAAAAATTAGTCAAGTAGTCTGAGTAGTTGTTTTATGAAATTTGTAATTCAGTAAGCCTTGTAAACTTTTTTTATATCAATTCAAGTATTCAGTTCTTTGAAATTCCAAGTTAATCTTTTACAGCTTCATAAGTTCTTTTACATTCTCTTGAAAATTAGTTAAATTGTTGTTGTTGTTTTAAGACTTTGGTACACTCACTGAGCATCTCAGTAATTAAAAAAGAAAACACAAAAAGAAATTATTCAATAAAAAAAAATAGATGAGAAGAAAAGAAATGGAATTGCCAGAAGGATGAGATGGTGAAAGAAGGAGCAAGGATTGGAGTGGTTTAGAGCCTTGGGGGCATATAGGTTGTGTTCCATTCATCTTGGTTCTAGTTCTTTGTGGTCTGAGGCTTTGATCAATTTGTAAGACTTCCTTATATTTTTTATATATCTTGGATCATTAGTTTAAGTAGTGTATTGTAGTTTGTTTCTGCATGTTTTTAGCCTAGTTTAAATCTGTGCTTCAGCTTATTTGATTGGAACTTTGGTTTGCTTTGTACAATTCTAGTTAGTTTGCTGATAAGGGGTGTTTGGATTAGTTTGTTTCACCTAGGTATAGTAGTTAATTTTAGTTGAATCTCACTCAAATAAGTTACCTAGGCCCAAGTTAGCTTAGAGAAACCTGTGGTTTGTTAAATTTCAAAGCAAAAGTCAAAACTCATCTTCATTCCTCATTTCTTGTAACTGTTGTGATTTCTCAATTGAATGACCATTGCATTAGGCTTAGTAAGAGATTGTATGGCTTAAATCAGTTCCATCATCACTAAATACAACAACATTAGTCATCTAGGATTATTGAAATCTCATGAAAGTCAACTAAGATCTAAATTGGGAAAGTCAAAATTGACACTTGATGTCGAAACCCAAATGTTCAAGCATTTTTCATGATTTTTGTGTTTGATGTTATGATCTGAAACTTTTTGAGGTAACTCTTTGTCAGCTCAACTCTTGAAATCTGCACTTGGTTCAATTTAAATATTTTTTTTGTAGCTTATTAAACAACTTAAAAAGACTTGCAGGGAGAGTATCTCCCCTGCTTTGTTTGTCTGTTTCATCAGTCCTATTTCCCTGGTCCTTACAGGTTTCATTAGTGGGCCCCCTTGTGTGTTTCTTGGTTCTATAGGAAGCCTAACTAGCTGGCTTTTTGGTTCAATAGCTTATTCTGGCTTCTTGAGCTTATTTGACCAGTTTAGATAAGCCTGCAAAACCCCCATTTTGGACCCCATAACTGCTGATACATCAGCAGATAGCTGAGCTTGATTTTGTTCTTGTTAATTTTTCTTGTTGTTGTTCAATTTAGTTGTTATACCTAGTTGCTTTTGTTGTTATTTATTTGCCTGCATAAGCTGTTGTGAGCTTGTAGCTTGTTTTGAGCTTGTTGTGCTTATTGTCACTGCTGCTACATGCTCTTGTTAATTTTCTGCTTGTTAGTTTTTATTTTGCTAGATTCAGTTGTCAAATTGATTGTTTTAGTTTGTTAAAGTATTTCATTGTGGTGTTGTTTGGATGTTTTAACTCTTGGTGTGGCTTATTTGACCCTTTAATTGTGACCTGTGCCCTGCTTAAGCTTGTTGCATACCAGACTTTGACCCAATCTTCCAAAGGTTGCACAGGGTTGTAAACTAAGCCATAAGCTTGCCTTATTGGCTTTATTTGAAGCTTGCCAGGTCTACTAGTGAGAGCAAGTCTTACTTTACCCTCTCATTCACCCTGGTGGGCTCCACACAGGCTCATAGTTGGCCATTTGGCCTGGTTTATGCTCAAATTTGAGCTTCAGTGCTTATCACCTCATCCAAGCTTATTCATGTGCTTATTTTAAGTGTAGTTGCTTGTTTCACAATAGTCTCAATCTGTTTTATCTTAGTTGTCCACATTGTAGTTTACTTTTAGCTTTTCCAAACAAAAACAAATCCAAATAAGCCAAAAAGCTTGGCTGTTGTGCTTATTGAAGTACACAGTCCTTATTTTCCATTTCCATAACAAGTCCCTTTACAAAAGTTGTGTAATTTTAGTAGTAAATTAGTTGTGTGAAAGAAAAATTTGAAAAAGACAAAAAAATTAGAAGTGATAGCTTCTATTTAAGCTATCTTAGCTTATTTTCTGCTTATTCATAAGCAAAAGCTATTTTTAAATTTTTCTTAGGTTTCTGTTATCATATTAGATTTTTAGGAATTTTTTCAGAATTTTCTGTAATCATTTAGTATTTTTTATAATTTAGTTTAATTTAAATTAATTAATTAAATAGTTTTTAATTAGTAATAATTAATTAAAAGTTAGGAAAAATAGTTTTTCTGTTTCAAAATTAATTTTATATTATTTTAGATTTTTCTAAATTTTATTTTCATTTTTCTAGTTAATTTTCATAATTATTAGTAATTTAGGGTAATTTAGTTAATTAAAAAGTAAATAATAATTAGTAATTAATTAATAGTAATTAATTAAATAGTGTAAAAATTATTTTTTTTTTCTAAAAATTTTCTTAAGTCATTAGGATTGTAAAAATATAAATTTCACGTTCGTAGGACTTTGTTTACTCCCGTTTCACTTTTTTATTTGCGCGCTCGCGTTTATTTGTAATTAAAACGCGCGTTTTTAGGTTAAATTGCGTTTTAAAATCATCTGATCATCAGTAATTATTAGTTAAGTGTTTCTAAATCATTTTCCATCATTATCTCGTAGTGTAACCATAATAATCAAATTCCTGACCTTTCTGATCAATCACCCGATCCTTTAAAACGTTCACAAATACAATTGCACGCCTCGTCGGGACTTAACGACCTGGGGATTCCCTAAACTCCTTGGTTAGTTGGTTTTTGACATTTGACTTGGTTGACCATTACCTGGTGAACTTAGTTGACCGTTTAGAGCCAATCACCCACCGCGTTAAACGTGGCTTCGCATCTTGTTTAGCCATTAAGTACTTTAGGGCTGAGTGGTCCGTATACACTATGCATTTTTTAAGTAGCAAATAAGACCTAAATTTCTCAAAAGCATAGACAACCGCTAACATTTCCTTTTCGGTAGTTGTGTAGTGATGTTGGGCGTCATTCATGGTCTTGCTTGCATAGTGTATAGGCTGAAAATACTTGTTTTTACATTGCCCCAGAACTGCACCAATGGCATAATCGCTAGCATCACACATTAGCTCAAATGGTAAGTCCCAATCGGGGGAAACTAAGATTGGAGCCTCCGTTAACTTCTTCTTTAAAACATTAAATGCATCGACGCATTCATTCGTGAAGTTAAACGGAGCGTCTTTTTCTAAAAGGTGGGTCAGAGGCCGGGCTATTTTGGAGAAATCTTGAATAAAACATCGGTAAAAGCCGGCATGACCAAGGAAACTTCTAATTCCTTTGATGGTAGTCGGGTGTGGTAATTTAGCAATAACATCGACTTTTGCCCGATCCACCTCAATCCCAGATTTGGATATTTTATGGCCGAGGACTATTCCCTCTTTAACCATGAAGTGGCACTTTTCCCAATTTAGAACTAAATTAGTGTTTTCACACCGAATTAGCATATTTTCCAAATGGGAAAGGCAAGAGTCAAAAGTATTTCCATAGACGGAGAAATCGTCCATGAACACTTCCATGGTTTTTTCAATAATATCGGAGAAAATGGCCATCATACACCATTGAAACGTGCCTGGAGCGTTACATAAGCCAAAGGGCATTCTACGATAGGCAAACGTTCCATACGGGCAAGTAAAAGTGGTCTTTTCTTGATCCTGGGGATCAATGGGAATTTGAAAGTACCCAGAAAAGCCATCCAGAAAACAATAGAACTCATTTCCCGCTAAACGTTCAAGCATTTGGTCCATAAAAGGGAGCGGGAAATGGTCTTTACGTGTCGCATCATTCAATTTTCGATAGTCGATACAAACTCTTCATCCGGTCACAAGTCGAGTAGGTATAAGCTCATTATCGTCATTCTTCACAACAGTGATTCCGCCCTTCTTTGGCACACAATGAACCGGGCTAACCCATGAACTATCCGAGATTGGATAAATCATTCTAGCGTCAAGGAGTTTAATAACTTCCTTTTTGATCACTTCATGGATTTGTGGATTAACCCGTCGTTGTTGCTGGACGGAAGCTTTGTGATTATCCTCAAGAAGAATCTTGTAACAATTCACAATTTCAGGTTAATTACTATTCCCGGAAAATTCACTATTCACTTTTACTATTCATGTTACTATTCATTTTTACTATTTATTTCTTTCCGAAATTTTCCCGAAAGTTGATTTTTATTTGATATTCTCGAATAATAAATCATTTCCATGGCAAATTAAATGTTTGACATTCGTCAGATCATTTTCGTGAAAGTTATTAAGGAATTACACGGAATTACACGCTTTAGGGTAAAACGTCATTCAAAAATTCTACGCACAACGAAATTCGATCCCGTCAAGTGACCCCGCATCAGAAAAATGTTTGACACACTCATGATTTATTTGAGAATTAATCATGACTGAGAAAAACATGACCAAAGACTTCCCAGCAGGTCACCCATGTCGGTACTACTCTCACATGAGCACGCTTAACCGAATGGGCGATTAACCGTTAGACCACGAAACGAGTTTCTAAGACGATTTGAGTTTTCAAATTATTAGAAAAAGTCAACATATTTTTCCCTCCTCCATTGACCAAAAATCATCCCTTGATGTTATAAGTCATTTCGTGATTTTTAGGCTTACGGTTTGATGTCTAAAAGACATTTAATACCAACCGACACTAGACTGAGCCCAGTCTAGACATTATAAGTCATTTTAAATCATTTTTATCACATTAGAAAAGTAACATTTTACTTTTCTCAATTTTACGCAATATTCGTACGTTTTACGTATTACGCGTTTTAGACCCGTGTTTCCAGTTTTTAGCAGGGTTTACCACCCAAATGGAACCTACCACTCATTTTATATTTTATTATGGGATATATGGACATGTCTAACAATACTTTAAAGTTTCATAATTTTACGACACCCGGTTTTACGTTTTGAGGCGTAACAACTTACGGTTTGCATTTCCCGGAGTCAAGTTTCATCCAATATCTAGGATAATACCAAGCAAAAGCCAAAGCTTGCTCTCCAAGCTCATGAAACCGGCCTAGGAGGGGGGAGTCACACCCATGTGGCTTCATCTCATGAATCTACCCCTAAATCATCATTTTATTACAACTTGGTCACCAAGTTTTAGTAATTTCCTAGCACTTTCCTAACCTCCTCATTTTGGACTATAAATAGCCCCTCTCCCCCCCTTGTTATGCCGTGCACCTCCACCACCATAACCATCCATCCTTAGCTTTATTTCCTTCTAATTTCTAGCAAGGTTCAAGTGATTCTTCAAGGTAGAAACCCTAGTTAGAATATCATTCACCAAAACTCTTCCAATCCCTAATATACTTGGTGATTTCTCTTGAGTTTAAATCCACTCAATTCACCTCAACCTTCATCATCCATCTTTCAAGATTACAAGAGTAGAAAGATTGCATGAAGAAGTGGGTTGAAGCAAGTCTATCAATGTCCTATCCTTACATGTTAACTTCTTTTCATCTTTGAAAGCCAAAAGTTGTAAGCCAAACCCTAACATGATTCTTGTTAAATAATCATGTTCATGTTATTTACATGTTATTCTTGCTATATTATGTCTTGTAGTTATGTCCATGATGTATAAAAGTGAACAAAACAAGTTATTGTTATGGATTGTTGAAACAAGTTACTAAAACAAGCAAACTAATGAATTTCTTGGTAAGACCTGATCAAAATGGTAAAAATATGATATTTGATTATTACATATTGTGGTAGAGGACCTAACAAGGAAACCATAGCAATTTGAACCACCCAAAACGAGTATACGAGTCAAAAGTTACGCCCATTTGAAGTTACCAAAACTTTTCGGCAAACTGCCAAACACCATTCTGATCAAATTTGGGTTTTGAAAGTCCCACTTCTGGTCCGATTCATCAAAAAGTTAAAACACGAAAGTTGTCCGGAACGACGTTTTCGTTCAGGAATAAAGAAGCTCGAGCCCTGAAAACGCTTTTTGAGTGATAAATTCTTCAAAATCTTAACAGCCCATTTTTACACCAAAGTCATTCCATATAAGTTATGGTTTATGAAGACCAAAGGGGTCTTATGACCTAGAATCAAGACACAACCATGGCTAGAGCCAAGGTTGAGTCTCAAGACCATGGAACAATGACCAAAGGTCATGGCTAGGCCATGACGAAATGACCATACCAACTTACATAGGCGTAAACATGAAACAAAGAGTTGACGAGAACTTGAACAAGCAATTTGAATCTACTTCACTTAAAAAGGAACCATGAGATATTACAAAGAGAAAATGGTCATACAAGACTTATGAAACTACCCCTAATAACAATCTTCATGTACAAATAAACTTTCCTAAGTTTATTCAAGTATCGGACATGTAACTTTTCGGATCAAAACTTATATCTATATATTTCATCAACTACTACAATAGTAGGGAGCCTCATGTGAGGAGTTCATTATGTAAGCCGTCGAGTTGAGTTGTGGATTTACGAGTTAAAGTGTCCTGGCTCCTCGAACGCTTACTAACATGACTTCTGAATTATGTCGGCCCGAACGGTAGTAAACGATATACCAAAACATACATGTTTCATGAATCTTTCTTTCAAAGACTTATACTATACATCATACCACATCATGGACTAAATGCAAGATATATATATATATAGGCACTACTTCATATTCTTTACTCCGAACCTAAGTCGCAACATTCTATTATAGGTTGCTCGTAGAAACCTACACGATCCAACCATCACCTTCATTACTTGCTATTCTACTTAAGGTGAGTTCGAAGCCCCACTTTCTATTGTTTAACTATTTTACAAACCCATGGGGGGAATACATGCTATTATTTTTCTACTCGAACACGATGCTTTCTACTGTATGCTACCCGACGATGTTTTATTATCACTAAGTAACGATTGCCATGTTCGAAGTCCCTATATCATGAACCATTAGTCACTACCTTTAGTGAGCGCGAATATTGTGAATAGATCTATTGGGATTGACGGATCCCATTTGTGTTGAACAACGATGAGTTCACACAAATGCACTATATTTGAGATTTAGCGGTATAATGGCAAAAGTACCTTGATAGGGCTTCTATAATGCCAATTTTGTTGGTTCGATGTTAACGCTTTGGTTGTATGAGCTTAGTGAAATAAATAACGATTTTGTTTTCTAACTATGAGTGTGAGTCTATAGCTCACACTACGATTATTGTGTTCAAACGATTTAACCAAACTCTACGAATTCCACTCAACCTTTGTGTTGACCTCTCAAGCATGTATTTCAGGTTCATGACGATCAAGGATGGAACGGAAGGACACGGATACTCAAGAGGGCTATAAATTTTATTATCATTCAAAACTCATTTAATTTGTAAACATGGAACCATCTGGGACCTCATTTTGTAATCTCTGATATTTATACAATTTGAATGATAAATCTTTTAAAACGACTCAATTAGAGTTCGTTTTCTATTATTGTGACTATTGTGCCGTCAAGTAACACCCAGTTCGAATTCCGCTGCAACCATGAATTGGGGGTTTTACAGATTGGTACCAGAGCCATGGTTATAGAGAAACGGGTCTAATTGAGACCTAAACTATAACTACAACTACAAGCAAAACCATTTTATAGCCTTCCGCTCTCCGTGTCTTCCATCCTCCAGACGATTATGGACTTTGTAAGCATGTTATGCTACACAAACATATAAGTATATTTATATATACATTCGAGTTATTTTCAATCATTTTATCTAAACATATCTACACATGCCTATTCTATGGCATTTCGACACAACCACATTCTCCCAACCATGTTCCTACTCCAACATTTTATATCCAAGATATTGTAACGAATTACGATGGTCTTTTCTATTTCCCGAACATTGTATGACACAATGGTCTTAATCATTTCTCAAATGTTTTGAGTCACACAATGGTCTAATCTACTTCCGAGACATTGTGATTTGTGCAATGGTCTCTCGAATTATTCCACCACCTCATCAATATCATTTCATATGATATCAAAAACCCATCACAATCTATCGATTTCCAAACAAGAAATATGAGATTTCTAAAAGACAAACTAATCCATCATCGACAAAAGTTGAACTTTCTCTACATCCATCAAAGTTTTCTTCTGAAACCTTCATTGTTAAAAGTTTGTAATTCTAGCCCAGTATAGACTGTTTTAGAATTACTTCAACTTCCTTTCCACACATATCTACCCGTACTATCTTCTATGCAATGGAATGTGAAAACATACGTTACAAGTCTCTTATGGCGGGACTTGCAACTGAATGGTTTGACATCGCCTTTGTTTAGTGGACAGTTTCCCGAAAGCAACGGACGTATCACAAGTATACCTAATTTAGGTATTTGAAAATTTTATCGAACCTTGGCTAAATATAGACTAGTCACCTATATTTAACCTAGGGACAGTGGAATATAGTCTGACTAACTATATTCGACTTAAAATTTTCAAATACTGAGAGTAGTTGTACTAGGGTTATGTTTAGGTTGATTTCCTACTTGAACTCGATAAACCACCAGAATTCTTTAAAACGATCTAGAGACACGATAGTGCCTTACCACTCAGCGAAATCTTAACACCTTATTTGTACTACCTAATTTCATTCTTGAAAGTTTTCATTTATGAGATAATCCGAACTACTATCTTGGGATAGTTATCAATTCTTCTCTTCATCCTGTAGAAGTACTATCCTGTTTAGGTCCTAAGGATACCATTCCATCATAAACCTTTAAAATCTTTTAAGATTTTTAAAGCAAACTCAACATCTATACCTAAGAGTATTAATGTTAAGCATACACTACACACTTCTGTTCATCAACATATCACATCACTATCTTCACAACCATTACAACCACAAGCTCATTAACAGATCTTGATGCACTTTTAAAGCTCAAATCATCCTTAGTTACACCACAAGTAAGCCTCATCCTACACCATACACTGAAACGACAAATCAAACTACATCACCGGTAATCCCAGACTCTAGTCCTCATAAGTAACCACACCTGTTCATCGACACCACTCCAACATATAACACACACAGAACTTCGGGACGAAGTTCCCCGTAAGGGGTAGAGACTGTAACAATTCACAATTTCAGGTTAATTACTATTCCCGGAAAATTCACTATTCACTTTTACTATTCATGTTACTATTCATTTTTACTATTCATTTCTTTCCGAAATTTTCCCGAAAGTTGATTTTTATTTGATATTCTCGAATAATAAATCATTTCCATGGCAAATTAAATGTTTGACATTCGTCAGATCATTTTCGTGAAAGTTATTAAGGAATTACACGCTTTAGGGTAAAACGTCATTCAAAAATTCTACGCACAACGAAATTCGATCCCGTCAAGTGACCCCGCATCAGAAAAATGTTTGACACACTCATGATTTATTTGAGAATTAATCATGACTGAGAAAAACATGACCAAAGACTTCCCAGCAGGTCACCCATGTCGGTACTACTCTCACATAAGCACGCTTAACCGAATGGGCGATTAACCGTTAGACCATAAAACGAGTTTCTAAGACGATTTGAGTTTTCAAATTATTAGAAAAAGTCAACATATTTTTCCCTCCTCCATTGACCAAAAATCATCCCTTGATGTTATAAGTCATTTCGTGATTTTTAGGCTTACGGTTTGATGTCTAAAAGACATTTAATACCAACCGACACTAGACTGAGCCAGTCTAGACATTATAAGTCATTTTAAATCATTTTTATCACATTAGAAAAGTAACATTTTACTTTTCTCAATTTTACGCAATATTCGTACGTTTTACGTATTACGCGTTTTAGACCCGTGTTTCCAGTTTTTAGCAGGGTTTACCACCCAAATGGAACCTACCACTCATTTTATATTTTATTATGGGACATATGGACATGTCTAACAATACTTTAAAGTTTCATAATTTTACGACACCCGGTTTTACGTTTTGAGGCGTAACAACTTACGGTTTGCATTTCCCGGAGTCAAGTTTCATCCAATATCTAGGATAATACCAAGCAAAAGCCAAAGCTTGCTCTCCAAGCTCATGAAACCGGCCTAGGAGGGGGGAGTCACACCCATGTGGCTTCATCTCATGAATCTACCCCTAAATCATCATTTTATTACAACTTGGTCACCAAGTTTTAGTAATTTCCTAGCACTTTCCTAACCTCCTCATTTTGGACTATAAATAGCCCCTCTCCCCCCTTGTTATGCCGTGCACCTCCACCACCATAACCATCCATCCTTAGCTTTATTTCCTTCTAATTTCTAGCAAGGTTCAAGTGATTCTTCAAGGTAGAAACCCTAGTTAGAATATCATTCACCAAAACTCTTCCAATCCCTAATATACTTGGTGATTTCTCTTGAGTTTAAATCCACTCAATTCACCTCAACCTTCATCATCCATCTTTCAAGATTACAAGAGTAGAAAGATTGCATGAAGAAGTGGGTTGAAGCAAGTCCATCAATGTCCTATCCTTACATGTTAACTTCCTTTCATCTTTGAAAGCCAAAAGTTGTAAGCCAAACCCTAACATGATTCTTGTTAAATAATCATGTTCATGTTATTTACATGTTATTCTTGCTATATTATGTCTTGTAGTTATGTCCATGATGTATAAAAGTGAACAAAACAAGTTATTGTTATGGATTGTTGAAACAAGTTACTAAAACAAGCAAACTAATGAATTTCTTGGTAAGACCTGATCAAAATGGTAAAAATATGATATTTGATTATTACATATTGTGGTAGAGGACCTAACAAGGAAACCATAGCAATTTGAACCACCCAAAACGAGTATACGAGTCAAAAGTTACGCCCATTTGAAGTTACCAAAACTTTTCGGCAAACTGCCAAATACCATTCTGATCAAATTTGGGTTTTGAAAGTCCCACTTCTGGTCCGATTCATCAAAAAGTTAAAGCACGTAAGTTGTCCGGAACGACATTTTCGTTCAGGAATAAAGAAGCTCGAGCCCTGAAAACGCTTTTTGAGTGATAAATTCTTCAAAATCTTAACAGCCCATTTTTAAACCAAAGTCATTCCATATAAGTTATGGTTTATGAAGACCAAAGGGGTCTTATGACCTAGAATCAAGACACAACCATGGCTAGAGCCAAGGTTGAGTCTCAAGACCATGGAACAATGACCAAAGGTCATGGCTAGGCCATGACGAAATGACCATACCAACTTACATAGGCGTAAACATGAAACAAAGAGTTGACGAGAACTTGAACAAGCAATTTGAATCTACTTCACTTAAAAAGGAACCATGAGATATTACAAAGAGAAAATGGTCATACAAGACTTATGAAACTACCCCTAATAACAATCTTCATGTACAAATAAACTTTCCTAAGTTTATTCAAGTATCGGACATGTAACTTTTCGGATCAAAACTTATATCTATATATTTCATCAACTACTACAATAGTAGGGAGCCTCATGTGAGGAGTTCATTATGTAAGCCGTTGAGTTGAGTTGTGGATTTACGAGTTAAAGTGTCCTGGCTCCTCAAACGCTTACTAACATGACTTCTGAATTATGTCGGCCCGAACGGTAGTAAACGATATACCAAAACATACATGTTTCATGAATCTTTCTTTCAAAGACTTATACTATACATCATACCACATCATGGACTAAATGCAAGATATATATATATATATATATATATATATATATATATATATATATATATATATATATATATATATATATATATATATAGGCACTACTTCATATTCTTTACTCCGAACCTAAGTCGCAACATTCTATTATAGGTTGCTCGTAGAAACCTACACGATCCAACCATCACCTTCATTACTTGCTATTCTACTTAAGGTGAGTTCGTAGCCCCATTTTCTATTGTTTAACTATTTTACAAACCCATGGGGGGAATACATGCTATTATTTTTCTACTCGAACACGATGCTTTCTACTGTATGCTACCCGACGATGTTTTATTATCACTAAGTAACGATTGCCATGTTCGAAGTCCCTATATCATGAACCATTAGTCACTACCTTTAGTGAGCGCGAATATTGTGAATAGATCTATTGGGATTGACGGATCCCATTTGTGTTGAACAACGATGAGTTCACACAAATGCACTATATTTGAGATTTAGCGGTATAATGGCAAAAGTACCTTGATAGGGCTTCTATAATGCCAATTTTGTTGGTTCGATGTTAACGCTTTGGTTGTATGAGCTTAGTGAAATAAATAACGATTTTGTTTTCTAACTATGAGTGTGAGTCTATAGCTCACACTACGATTATTGTGTTCAAACGATTTAACCAAACTCTACGAATTCCACTCAACCTTTGTGTTGACCTCTCAAGCATGTATTTCAGGTTCATGACGATCAAGGATGGAACGGAAGGACACGGATACTCAAGAGGGCTATAAATTTTATTATCATTCAAAACTCATTTAATTTGTAAACATGGAACCATCTGGGACCTCATTTTGTAATCTCTGATATTTATACAATTTGAATGATAAATCTTTTAAAACGACTCAATTGGAGTTCGTTTTCTATTATTGTGACTATTGTGCCGTCAAGTAACACCCAGTTCGAATTCCGCTGCAACCATGAATTGGGGGTGTTACAAATCTTATGAGTACAAAATCGAGGGTCGATTCCCTTAATGTCGGATATTTGCCAAGCAATCGCACTTTTATGCTTGCGAAGCACATCTAAGAGTCGTGTCTTCTCCTCATCTTTAAGGCCTTTTGATATTATAACCGGTAATTTTTCATTTTTTTCCAAGTATGCATATTCGAGATGAGGAGGCAAATCCTTGAGCTCGAGCTCCGGAGGATTCTCAATAGACGGCTTAACTTCTTTTACATCTGCCATTTTTAAATCAACCGGAGGGGAAGAAACAATCGGTTTTTCATTTAACAAATTTTCAATTAATAAAATGTCACCCTCCGGATCAAAGTTGTTATTATCAATTTCTGGTGAAAATGATTCATTTGCAAGACAAGCATTGATTTCTTCCCAAACGAGATCACTTCCCTCAAACGGAGTGAGGGAAGGGGAAGAATCGGAGACGATTGGTTCAAAAGAAGGAGTGGGATTGCCACTCGAAGCATTATCGGTGAAACCAAGAAATTCTTGAGCATACTCCTCCGTAAGTTCATCAATAACATCAATTCGGTTGACGGAAGAAACATCGTAATCGGAGGAGTATCTCGCGATTTGATCAAGGTTAAAAGTGACGGCTTCGTTTCCAACACGTAAAGTAATCTCCTCGTCATAAACATCAATTAAGGCACGACCGGTCCTTAGGAAACCTCTCCTGAGAATGAGAGGAACCCGTGGATCGGCATCGAAATCAACAACCACAAAATCCGCAGGGAAATGAAATTTCCCAACATTGACAAAAATATCCTCAGCTATGCCAATTGGACGAGACGTAGATCGGTCGGCAAGCTCGAGGGTCATAAGCGTCGGTGTCAAGTTAGGAAGAGACAACTTTTTCCAAATCGACATCGGCATAAGGTTAATGCTAGCACCAAGATCGGCCAAGGCGAAGCATTGAACCATACCCGGAAAATTGCACGGTATAAGAAACTTGCCAGGGTCTTCAAGCTTTTCGGGTAGCTTTTTAAGAAGAACCGCTGAGCAATTCTCATTCATTTGTGTCCTTGACATTTCAAAAAGCTTTTCCTTATTATTCAAAAGACCTTTTAGCATCGAAGCAAATTTAGGCATCAAAAGTATAGCATCCGCGAGACTTATATCAAAGTGTAACTCTTGAAAAATCTGATAAAACTTCTCCATTTGGTTTTTATCCTTCTCGCGGTGCTTTTGTTCATTTAAGCGTGATGGATATGGCAACTTTGTTTTGACGGGTGTTTCATTTTCATTATCATTAACAACCTTTTCCTTTCCTTTAGACGTCGAGACCACCAGAGGTCGGATGTCTTCGGTCCTTCCATTATTAATAGGAATTTCCATATCCGTTGTCACCTCGGGTTCACGGGCGACTACCTTGGGAGGTAGAGAAGAAGAGGTAGTCGGAGCCGTCGGTCCATCATAAGTAACACCACTCCTTGTTATGATCGCTTTTGCATCGCCCCTCGGGTTAGCGATCGTGTTGCTAGGAAAAGTTCCAGAGCCCGAGGGTCGATCATTTAAACGCTTGTTTAGATCATTGATTTGATTAGCTAACAACCTTGTTGTTTCCTCTTGTTTTGTCATAAAAGCTTGTTGGTTTTGAAGCAATTGCTTAATCAAATCTTCCGTGGGCGACGGATTTGGAACAGCAGCTTGATTTTGATTATTAAAACTTTGCCCACGGTTTTGAAAATTGCCATTGTTTTGAAAATTATTCCCTTAAGGCGGGCCCTGTTGAAAATTTCCCCGATTTTGATTTTGTTGAAAATTCTGATTTTGTCCTTGAAAACCATTATTTCCATGGTTGTGATTTTGATTGTTATTGAATTAATGATTACGGTTTTGCACATTGTTATTCTGATTCACTTGATTAGGTTGATTAAACCCGGGTGGTCCATGATGTTGGCTCGGACGGTAGCTGAGGATATTACGGTCTCCTTGAAGAGGTGGGTAACCGTTGCCACCCATATTCGCAGCATACACGTTCTCTTGAGCAAAAGAGCCAGTCGTCGGACATTCATAATACGGGTGTGGACCACCACAAGTAGTACAACCTTGATTAACGACATTGACTTGATGACTTGATTTTTCCATAGACATTGCATCGACTTTCTTTGTTAAAGCCAATATCATACTTTTCACTTCATCATTATTTTTCTCATTATTGGGCATTTGAAGCTTATTTCTTGACATTCTAACACGAGCCTTATTTTCAATTATCGTGAAGGCATCATTTGTGTTCCTAGCCAACAAGTTCCCACCCGCAGCAGAGTTGAGTGAATCTTGATCAATATAAAACAACCCATTATAGAAAGTGTCAATCTGCTGAAGGTCGGTGAACCCATGGTTAGGACATTTTTCCAACAAATCTTTGAAACGATCCCAAGCTTCACTAAACGATTCATCAAAAGCTTGTTGGAATCGAAAGATTTGGGAACGGAGATTAGAAGTTTTAGAGGGAGGATAGAAATGATTCACAAACTTGGAAGCAAGGTCATTCCAAGTGTGAATTGAGTTAGGCGGTTCCTTTTCCAGCCAAGTCCGGGCTGCTCCTTTTAAGGAGAAAGGAAACAACTTCAATTTCACCACATCGTGAGGAACTTGGTTCATTCTAATCGTCTCAGCGATGTCGGTGAAATTTCGGATGTGAGCATAAGGGTCTTCGTTATCGAACCCGTGAAAGGATATACCCGTGATCAAATTGAGTAATCCGTGATTGATCTCGAAGTTGGCATTGATGTCCGGAATCACAATAGCTCTCCTCACACCATTGAATGGTGATTGGAGTTGTTCTTCCATCGGACGTGGATCAAATGCCGGTTGTGGTCCCACCGAAAGGATCACATTGTGCTGCGGACCACCCATCGGCGGGGGTCCGTTGTGTTCGTTATGGTTCATCTCCTCGTCGTCAAGGAAATGAACCCGAATCGTATGTCGTAAAACCCGCTCGGGGTTAGAGAACGGAGACGTAAGACTCTCAAACGAAGATCGGGTGTGCATACACCACAAGCAAAATCAAAAAGAAAATGAAAAAGAAAAGAGAAAAGAAAATCTTTTTGTTTTTTTATATTTTTTTTACAAAAACTTATTTATTTCTTTTGTTTTTCTTTTCTTAAAACGTAACGTTAATTGAAAACTGTTTCTTTCAAAAACCACGCACGACGGAACGGGAGAGAAGAATGGATCTCTCTTCAGCTAGCAATTTAATGTCTTAGCTATCCGTATTTCCCGCTTATTCGGTTGTAGTAATTGAAATAATCCGATAAAAATGAATTAATTCTCTATTTTTGGAATTAAAAATGAATTAAAAATAAGGAAAAATAGAAAAATAACTTGGAAAAATGAAAATTAAATTCTAAAAATTCTAAAATATTATAAAAGAATTTCTAAAAATATTATTCAGAGCTTTTTCTATTTTTTTTTATTGATTTTTGGTATTTAAAAATGATTAAATAATGAATAAAATCAAAAGAAATTAAGAAAAAATAGTAAAAATGCTAGGAAAAATCTGGAAAAATTCCAGATTATCTAAAATAATAAAAAGAATTCAGATAAAAATTTTGAGTTGAAAAAGTAAAGTAAAACTGCTTATTTAGAGAAAACTGCTTATCTCAAGTGCTTATTATTAAGCACTTGAGATCCAATCCTTATGAAACTATTAACACAGACTAAGAATGAAGCTATGAACTCAGTGGTGACAGAAAATGATCAAGGAATAGCCCAAATATCCACAGATACTCAAACTAAAGCAATAAGCTCAATCAGAATAAGCAAAAGCAGAATCTGAAACAAAGATGTGAAGCACAATTCTATTACTATTGCATTACTACTCAGATCATCAATCAATAAGCAATATCAATCTCAAACAAAAATTCTGTAAGCCTAAGTACAACAGCAGTCAACAGGCTCACTAAAGCAACTTCAAAGAATCAATACGCTGAAAAGATAAGATCAAATCACATAAGCAGAAATAGCACTGCTGAAACAGAAGCAAATTGTCTACCCACAATTCTAAATCCAACTAATAAGAAGCTTAAAAATAACTATACAAGCTCAGATGTAAGCACAGATTATCAAATGCAGTCTAATATATCTTAACGGTAAACAGATCTCACACTATGACTAATCAGACCAAACAATGTGCACCTAATAAACTATCAAATGAAATAAGACAGAGACAAAAGCTACTCTACTCAACTGAGATCATCCAATAACTAAGTCCCTACTTGGATTCAACCATGTGGACTCTTAAAGAAACAAGATCAGCAGCCTATGCACATGAAAACTAATCTTACTAAACCAACTGAATGCAAGCTGTTTCAACTAAAATTTACCTAAACTTAGAAAATATGTTGTGCCAAACACTCCTATTACTACTCAATTACGCTATGCAACAATTAAGATCTCAGTTATATGAGAGATGATTAATCACAAATTATGCAACAAGCTTTACAAATTAAGAAATCAAGTAGTGCACAGATCTCAACTAAGACACACTTCAGCAATAATACTACAATGAAACAGTTACTCAATGCAATTACTAGACTAAATTCAGGTCTACTAAGCTATCTAACAACAATCATCAATCAACAAAGATCCATACTAATGACAGATGCTCAAATTACACTAGATCTAAAATTAAACTGCAAATATCAATATCACTCAATCACAATACTCAGTCTAGTAACTATTCTACACTATATTTTAATGAAACAGAACTCAACTAATGTCTAAACTATACTAGCATAAACTAAAATCAGTTACTCAATTCAACTCAGTTTCACGAATCCACTTATATGACAGATATGTAAAACAACCAGCAAAGCAGATCCAACTAATCAAATTACACTAAAAACTCCAACAATACAAGTAATCTCAATCAAACAGTGATCTATGCTCAGTTAAGCAAACAACTCTAAAATACTAAGAAGTATCAAATTCAATTCTACTTATGCAATAAACTAAACTACAAACCAAATAACTATAAAATCAGATTTAAAATGAGATTTACCAAGATATTTCCCCTCAGCTAGAACAGAGGGGATTCACAGAGGCCTATCTCTAAGATAGGCTGAGTTCGTATCTTTCTGTCTCAGCATATCAACACCTCCAAAACAACTGCCTCAATCATCATCTGATCTTTGATTACTAACTCAGACTCAACCACTTCACTTATAGCTAATAAGCTAAAGTGAAATGTGTAAAAAGAAAAATAAGCTCTATGATGAGCTTTAGTAATTTCTATGTTACTATTTTTTTTTTCTAATTTTTATTATTTTCTTTATGTTTATGCAAATGTCTTTTTTAAAAGATAAGATGTAAATAAGAAAGAGATTAGGCTGAATAAAACTAAAATAAGCAGATTATGTAAGAATTGAAAACAGAATAAGCTATAATAAGATAAAGAATAAGCTGATATTAAAGGAAATGAAACTTTTATTAAAATTCAAAAGGAAAATTACAACTACTAAACTAAATTACATAAGCTGAATTCATTTTGACAGAGTAATGTTACACTAAAACTACTACTAACAATAAGCTAAGATGGACCCTATTTATAGATAAAAGTGATAGAAGGGGTCTCGGATTGCCATGTTGGCAATCCGTGTGACCTGTGCTTGTTGAAGTCCATCCAGAGCCCTTTGATCACGTATCAATAATTCCCAATCATTATCCACCCTTAGATTGCATCTGATGACGCGCTCTACCCAATAAAATGCAGCCACGTAGCTTGATTGTGCTTCTTAGATACTCTGACAAACTCTGAGCACCCTTGACCTGCTAGAAACGTACATGATTTTACATCCGTACCCTTAATTGTGGTAATTCATTACCGGAACAGTAACTAGGGTTCATGTACCCTGGATAACTTTGATTTGGGGGAAAAATAAGAGAGGGGTGGGTTTTTGGGGTTTTTATTATTTTTTCCGTTGACCGGGTATGGATTGGAGGTTGACCGGGTATATAGAGGTGGTGGGCTCGGGTTGTGGGTAAAATGAAATTGGGCTCAGGTTAATATTGGGTGGATTTGGGCTTTGTATTTATTAGTGGACTTGGACTCTCATAAAATATGGATTGGACCAGGCTTTGTAATTTCAGATTTAGTAATGAGAATTACAAGGACCAATTGTGTTAACTTTCAAACTCCATGGGCAAAATGTGACTTTCTTCAAAAATATAATTCAAGGACTAATCTTGCCAAATCTGAATAGATGAAGGACTGTAGATGACTTTTGGATCCCCAGCATTGACTTTTTGACCAACTTCAACTCTCGTGCCCGATTTCATTGTTTTCTCGTGATTTTTCGTCTTTTTATGATAAATCCGTTCCTGCACATTCACAACATACAAACACATGTTTTCTTGGCATTTGTTAGCTCAAATAGTCGTTTTGGGTTGGTATTTGGTCAAATAATAGTGAGTGAATAAGCACTCACCAGGATATTAAACAATTATTATAATAAATTTAAATACATGGTATGTTTAATTTATAATATATTGTATCCTGTTTTTGCATGTTTAATCCATGAATAAATGTTATTCTAAATTGTCCGTTGTCAATTAATAATATGGGAATATTATTAAATCAAGATAAATCTGAAGGTTGGTATAATATCCTTAAAGTATATTGATGCGTAGTCATGCCATTTCAGATGATATTCAATGATACCGAATATAGGACTTATCCCAACGACATGATGTTACTTTATGGATTTTGTCATTAAGTAACTCATGAGAAGTTATCCTCAGACTTGAGATGCAAGATAAGTGTCATGAATGTAGTACATTTTTGTGGAACAACTTAATGCTATACGTAACTGGTAGTCATAAGGGTTGTTTTCGAAAGTGTTACAAAGTTTGTGGGTTTTGCTTGTAGTCAAGATAGAATTTGTTCCTTCAAATTTATTTTTGGAGTTTAATACTGCTGGGCCCCTCGTAGGGTTGGTAAGATGTATGTGTGGCCACACCCAAGATCTCCCCTGAATATGTTCAGAAGATTTGGTAATTTTGATCAATCACTAACAACGAGAAACAGAATGGTTAATTAAGGAATGACTTTAATCCATATCCTTATTAACATGGTATTAGAAACAAAAGGATAATAATAATCAGAAATCATTAAAAGGTTTGTCCAGGAACCTTACTCGAGATCGTACTAGAGGCATCGGCGTGTTGCAAGACGCTAACCGATGTGATTACACTATTAAAATATGTCCAAGTGGGAGCTGTTAGATTATGGACATTATTTTAGTAGTCGTATGTTAGGATCGAACTCGAGATCGTGGGATTGCACACTTTACGTATGAAGAGTAAAAGAATAATTATTTATAAATGTTATATATAATTATTAATAAACACAAAACTAGTAACGACCGTTAGTATTTAATGGAGAATGACTAACGACCATTAGACGAAGATTAGGAAAGTAATACTTGTGAATAATTGCAAGGTCAAGAAAGTTCTAGAAGGAGTTCCACCTCCTTTGTGCCTTGAGCTCCAAGTTTCATCAAGTATATATAAACACCTCATGGGATATTGTTTTCTCATAACTTGTACACACATTATAGGTGTTTTCTTTTTCTCTTCTTGTCCTCAAAATCGATCCATCTTTAATCCCTATAAGGGTTTCGATTTTTATAAAGCTAAAAGGTTTTGTGTTTAATTTACTTGCATAAACTTTTACTTGAATTAGTACGTGTGTACAAGAACACGATTCAAACACACTATTGTTTGATTCTTGGATTGAATTACAAAAGAGGTAAGTGGTAATTCTTATAATCCACATAAACCCTAATTAGGGTTCTTGAATTGAAGATTGCATTTGATTCTTGTTCGGGCTAGAATCACAAAGGTATGTTTACTATTTATTATTGATTAATTAATTACATGTTATATGATCTTGTTATAACGCTTCCGCTATGCTCTCTTGATGTGTTTAGGTTTATTTTATATGATTGTCATGATATCATAATTCCAACACTATCTCACATGTTTCCAACGAGACTTGAACCCACAACCTATAGGTTGTTGGCTGCTCGCATACCGCTGGGCCAAAAGGCCTTTGGTACTATGCGAGAGTTATTATGCACAACATGTTAACTTGATCTGAATACGATCAAAGTACAAGATCAAAAGTAAAAGAAAATATAACATACACCTTTAGATATGTACTTGTGTACAAATCACCCATCACTAATCGTTAATGACAAAGAACTACTAGCTGCGATAAACAAAAGCGAACGTATGTCTAACGTGATCTTTTTAATCTATTTAACTGAAAACTAGGTGGTAAATACGCAAATAAATTTGTGTTGAAAGTGATAATTGATTGATAATGAGTTTACCTAAAATAGATAGGGTACCTTGTTATTTATTTCTCATAATTGAACTTGATAAAGCAATGAAGAACTAACGAAGAGGGCAACTTCTAAGGTTACATCGACGTCCTACAAAAAGTTGTGATCACTTTCATTGTCCGGTGATATTTATTTGGTTTCGTACGTTGTGTTTAGTTTTTAAAACGTGGAACAAATTAGAGCCAATGTTTAGGTCCTGGACTGTAACATTAAACCAAAAATCGATCTAACAGGATTCATGTAAGCAGAAGTTGTTGTTAGATTATGGACATTATTTTAGTAGTCGTATGTTATGATTTAACTTGAGATCACGGGGTTGCACACAATACGTATGAAGAAAAAAAGAAATATTTATTTATAAATGTTATACGTAATTATTAATAAACAC
Source organism: Artemisia argyi (assembly GCA_030686995.1). NCBI lineage: Eukaryota > Viridiplantae > Streptophyta > Magnoliopsida > Asterales > Asteraceae > Artemisia > Artemisia argyi. The sequence continues at coordinate 87,920,797 of CM060680.1, read as the reverse complement.
GAAACTAGTAATGGAAATTAGTATTTAATGAAAAATGACTAATGACCTATTGACGAAGATTAGGAAAGTAATACTAATGAATATTTGGAAACAAGGGAAAATTCCGGAATCCCTTTGGGATTAACAATACCAATCGGCCAAGGGGGTTCTCCACCTCCTTTGTGCCTTGAGCTCCAAGTTTCAATTAGTATATATACAAACCCAAGATGTATTGTTTTCTCATAACTTGTACACACACATCTTAGTGTTTTTCTCTCCTTTTCTTTGTCTTAAATCGATCTATCCAAAACAATCCCTTAGGGATTCGATTTTCATAAGATCAAATAAGTTTTGTGTTTAATTTACTTGTATAAACTTTTTCTTGAATTAGTACGTGTGTACAAGAACGTGATTCAAACACACCATTGTTTGATTCTTGGATTGAATTACAAAAGAGGTAAGGGGTAATTCTTATAATCCACATAAACCCTAATTAGGGTTCTTGATTTGAAGATTGCAATTTGATTCTTGTTCGGGCTAGAATCACAAAGGTATGTTTACTATTTAATATTGATTAATTAATTACATGTTATATGATCTTGTTATAATTGCTTCCGCTATGCTCACTTGATGTGTTTGGTTTATTTTATATGAATGTCATGATATCATAATTCCAACAGTGGCATCTAGAGCCGTTATAATGTGTAATTAATTATCGAAACGCATAAAAATTGGATTTTGATTCGTTTAGTTACATGTTTTTAGGGTTTTTTAGATTCCTAACCCTAATTTTTTTTTATGGGTCGATTTAGACCTTAAAGGGTTTTAGGGTTTTGGTTTTTGATTTTTTTTAATATGATTAGAAACCCTATGATGTCATGTAATTTGTTATGCGTTTTAGTAAACGATCTTGGTGTAATATGTTAATTGTTAACCTTAATCCATGAAAAAAATGCATATTTGCATGGATTTTATTGTGTGACAATTTAAATGGTTTAAATTGGATATATAAATATAATTAATTGTTAAGTTATATCAAAATATGTAAATTTATTAATAGATGTCGAATTGGGAAAGACTCCAATATTAAGTAATCAATTATGTGCTATGTGGTATTTGTTTAGTTTTGGCTTACGCAATCGATTTATCGATGTATGTGTTTTTTTCCTAGAAGAAGAAAGCCTTAATTGAATAAATACGTTATACACCTAGATTTGATTATTAATAAGACTATTGAATAATATTTGCATGTGGCTGCATGTTTTATACATATTTAATTGTTATGTTATGTATATGTTTATTTAGTTGTTTTATTTTTATTTTATATTACTTGTTTTTGTTTATTATTATGTTAGACATGCTTATAAACGAAAAGGGTAATTTTTTAATAGAAAAATAATACGGACTAAATAAATGGCGAAATTGTTTTGGTTTTTAAGAGTTTAAATTTCAAAGGATTTGTTGATTGATGTTTTTGTACATAGTGTGCGAAAGGCGGACCGAAGGTTGCCATCCAATGTACTTGTAGAGAGGGGTTTTTAAAGCTCATGCACCTACCGGTTCTCTACAACTGCTTGGTTGCCGACTCTAGACTTACCTATATCACTATATTACGTACATTGTCATCTTAAGGGTGAATTCACCACAATTCCACAATGATTATCCGAAACACTAAGCCTTAGGGCTTATGCAAAAGTACGATATAGTGGACGATAATTGTTGGTAATTCTTTAATTGGTGAACCCGATACCTCAATCAAAACTTTGTTATTTTACTCTTAGCAAATTGGTAATAAAAATGATTTGTAAAGCCAATGTTATGAAGTTGTATGCATGCTTCTTCATACATTATTTTGATCACGTCAAAATTTAAATACCCTTATAAAATTAAGTCGAATGCCATCTAATTAAGAACACTTGAAGTTGTAATTTACGTCATGTGAGAACTTGGCGAGATTGCAATGGAGAGGTATATTTCATAAATTCATTGCTAGCAGATCAACTGATGTGATGGATTTATGAGTTTGCAGTTTTTAAGTTAGACAACTTAAATTGAGTAGGAAGTGAGATCTTGGACTCAAGGCATTAAGATGGGGATTAAACATGCCTACATTACAAAGTTTTGTGAATGTAAATCCCATAATGATCTAGGAATTGCAATATGAAATTGGCAATTATTGTTCGACAATTACCTTGTTGAATACTATCATTACTAGCAGATCAACTGATGTAATGGTACTATGTCAATTAGGATCCTAGCTTTAAGAAATTACTATGGTTTATATGAATATTTACCAATGAGTATTTTATTTTCTTAAAGATCTAATTATCGAAAATACTGAAATTGAATTTTGTAATTCGTTTTAATGTATTAATGCAACGTTCAAACCGTAAGCGCACTTTGGGCTTTGGTAAATTGATCTAGTTCTGTTTTCAAACAAATGTTTGATTAAGAATAATTTACTTTAAAGACAAATGAAGTCTCCTTTCTATGAAAGAAGAGTGAGACACAATCCTATTACTTTTCATGAATGAAAAAGGATAATAGGAATATTGGATATGTCTAAGTTCTAATATACAACTCATAGCAAATTTTTAATAGTTAAGAAAATTGCGCATATTTTCCATCGGGATTTCATCATCCTCATTTGGTGATTAAATTCTTAGTAACAAATATGATATTTGGTTAACAGAAAATTATGTATGACATTTTATGAGTTATTAGAATTAGAAGCTAGACTAATTACGACAAAATTTTTAAAGACAAATTAGTTGTTTTGTTTTTTTAAAGGTGCTACATATATTGTAGGATGGTAGACCTGTTAAGGAAGAAATTGCATGCCCAATTTTTCAAGTTAATAGCATTTGGTGGATAGTCCATCATTTACGTAGTAGAACACACTTTTAGTACATAAGTAATTGTTACATATGGACATTCAAAGGTGTAGGAAAGTTAAAAGCACACTATTTTCTTTCACTAGATAGGAAACATTTACAATGTTGTCAAATTCAGTGGGAGTATTGTGTACTTATCACTGAATAAGGAATTATTGTAATGATCTTTAATTCAGTGGGAGTTACAAGCTTTAACATCTTGGTAGCTAAAGATAATTACTTTTCAAGTGTAGACACTCATACTTTTAAGAATAGTCTTGTACGTTTCCTTACTAGACATTGTTGTTCTACATCTACTTGTTATGCTAAAATCTATGACACAATCATATTGAACATATAAACAAATGCATGGCGTGTTGTTTATCAACTATATGAGGTTGTTCCATGCACAAGTGGGAGAAATATTATCTTTATTGTGTGCAAGGAACAACTCATAAAGATATGATTTAATGGATTCTCTTAACTACAAGGTAAGAGAATAACATTCTAATATGAATTATACTAATCTAATTCAAGAAACACTTGGTATTACAATTTATGTTATGTGAGAGCTTAACTAGATTGCAACAACAAGGTGAATCTCATATTTTCATTACTAGCAGATCAACTGATGTAATTGAACTATGATAATTTGCAGTTTCTAAATTAGATACCTATTAGAACATGTGTCAATATGATATCAACACTACTTTAATTTGTATATTTATGAATTCATGAAATGACATAAATTAATAAAGTAATCTAATGCTGCTTCAATCTGAATATTTATGTGTTCTTGGAATGACATAAATAAATGAATAAATAATGTTGTTCACATTATTGTGAAGTAATATATTAACTTGAAATTACTATTGAAACCAAAAGATGGTGTTCATAATTACTTTAGTTAAACATGTTTATGTTTCATTGTAAAGATATAAACATGAAGTCTTTTAATTGTTACAAGACTTATAATAAAGTAAGACGTTATCTTGTTGTGTTTTTTAATTAAGACATATACATGAAGTTATTAAATTGTTAAATGACTTATAACGTTGTAACACCCCCAAAATCATCACGTCAGCGGAAGACTTAAAATGTCAGCGGAAGACTTTTTGGGTGTTACTTAGAGGATCTTTATCACAATCATAGAAAACGACACAAAGTGACGCTTTAAGGTTTAATTCATTCAAAATACCAAATATTCGAGACATCAAGATGTTTCATAATTTAAACAACATGTTTATTTGAAATGTGTCAAAACGTTTATTTAAGCCCATGCCGGGTTACAAGCCCACTCCGTGCCTTCAAGTTTCTTCTTGTTTAGCTACCTGAGAATAACACATGCTAAAAGTGTCAACACAAAGGTTGGTGAGTTCATAGAGTTTATAGTTTCAAATATTGATTTCTAAAATTAAAGAGTTTATGATTTCACAGTAGATATAATAACAGTTAATTATCAAATTAAAGTATGAGTAAATCCATAATGTTCATAGCTTAGATCAAAATTAGAAAATGAGTAAATTCGAAAATAGTCCGTTGATTTGCCTTTCACCGGGTCAAAACCCAAAATAGTAGTTGGTTTATAAATCCATTGATCACAAGTTTCGAGATTTGGGCCACGTTGTTGTACCCATAACACAATCCAGTGGGCCACGTTGTTGCACCCATAACATAACCAGTGGGCCAGTTGTTAGCACCCATAACATAACCATTCTGAAACCGTATTTAAACAGTTGAAACTGTATTCGCACAGTTTGTAGAGAATTGTATTCAAACAGTTGAAACTGTATCCAAACAGTTTGTGGAGAACCGTATTCAAACAGTTGAAACCGTATTTAAACAGTTTGTTCCATAATTCCATATATCAATAGTAAAATCGTTAGAAAAGTTGTTACACATGTATTTCTCCAAAGAGTTTATAAAACTGTTAAACGATAGAAAGTGGGGCTATGAACTTATAGTAATAGGTAAATAATTAACGAGTACTTGCAAAAGTATAAAACAGTAGTTAAGCATGTATCTCCCCAAAAAACATGTATAAATCATTGTAAAACAATTACGAGTAGGGCTATGACTCTCATTCACATCAGATAAGCACATAAAACCTTCAATAATCAAATCAGTTGTTAAAATTAATCAATCGGTTTTTAAACAAGCAATTCACAATTTCAATATAAATACTCAATAAGTTTAGTTAAAACGAGCATGTATTCTCCCCCAAAAATAGTTATAAAAACAGTTTAAAAGTAGGGGCCATGAACTCACCTTAGTAGCACAGTAGTAGTGGTAGTAATATAATCTCATCGATGCAAGGCAACGGCTTCACACACAACCTAAAAGATATGGTATGTTTTAGTTGATAGTCTAAATCTCATTTTATCGCGAATATCAGTCATTCAGTTTGTTATTAAAACTCGTGTTCGTTTAAATGTTTGAAGTTCAAGAACAAAGTTATATATACATATAACTTGTGAGTGTAATGATCGATGTTCGATGTGCGATGGAAAATCATCAAGAATAAGTCGAAGTGTGTAGACGATGTTTTATGATGTTAGTTTTTAAAAGAAAAGAAATAAACGTATCGTTATATATATATATATATATATATATATATATATATATATATATATATATATATATATATATATATATATATATATATATATATATCGTTAAAATTTATTATAGTTACGCGAATATTTATATCGCATATATTTATAGGAGTTTTATACTAAACATGTGTATTTATATATAAAATATTAATATTATTTTATAAAATAATATTTACAGAAAATCCTTTACGTTTTACCAAAGTTACACTTTTAATCCCTAACGAATATAATTTTACACCGTTAATCCGTAGTTAACAATCGTTTTCATTTTAAGTCCAAATAATATCAATATTTACATTTTTCAACTCCAATTATCATTATTTACAGTTTTAAACTCAGAAAATCAGAAATTACAGTTTTGACCCAAAGTTTGCAAAGTTTACACTTTTAGTCCCCGGTTATGAAAATTTTGCAAAGTTAGTCCAAATTTTGCCAAAGTCAAAGTTTATCATTTTTATTATTTCAATAAGTTCAGAATGTTCAAAAGAGCTTATTAGAACAGCTTATTCCCTTAAAAAGCTTATTTTTCACTATATGGGCTTAACGAGCTCCTTTAAAGGCCCGTTAACGTTTTGTGATCCAAAGGACTTACGAGAGGTTTGGGCTTGGTCTCGGGCTTGTTTTTATGTTACAAAAACATTACAAATAGGCTTATACGATCAGCTTATGCAATAAGCTTAAAAACTGCTTATTGGACTTATAAGGCCCAATCTTACCTTATTTTTATTTGAAAATCCAGTCTAAAGCTCGATCACTTTGGCTTTTGAAATCGACTCATATGAGATTATTAGATTAATTCTTTTACGTGTCCTGTTTGCTAGCCATGTTGACAATGAGATCAAGTTTTAAAATCGATATGTTATGTGTCGCGATTTGGAATTAACGAGGCTAAGTAAGTGACTAAAATCGATTCTGAAAACAGTTTTTAAGTCAAAATATTCCAAGTGTTTTACAATATTCGAATAGGACATGGTCACATTCAAACGTGTCTAGTTTAATAATAAAACATCATATTTATGGTTAAAACTTGTTGGTACTCGATAGTTAGCATAACAAACATCTAGGATGTCGATTAAAATGAGTTTGTCATGTTTAATATTAACGAGATAAAGTGACAAAGTAATGTGCAAAAACTAAAAATAATAAAAGTGTATATATAGAAAAGAGTTTAAACGTGTGTCACCTTGTCACAAAGGGGGTATGAAATTCGAATGTGAGGATCGAGCAGGAACAAGAGAAGTGTGTGGATCGATTCTTGACCCACCAAGGATCTAGGATGAGCTAGACTTGGACCTTGGACGTGGTTCTAATCCCTTGCGAACTAGGCAAACCGATTGTCCCATTTACTAGAATAACTTGATGAAAAATGGAAATTTGTTACGTTTTGAAGTATGGCTTGCAACTGAGATTACAAGGCAGTTAAGTAGTGAGTTTTTGGAGGTTGGGGATAAGTACAAGGGGTCAGAAAGTTATGTGTTGGCTTGAAACTATATGTGGCACCACTTTCTTGTCCAATCAAACGAAAACAACAAGTGCAATGTGTAAGTGAGACCTACTGTGCACTCTGACACCTCTGGATAGCTGATATAACATTCTAAGAGTGTTGGGGAATGATTGGGAGTCAGTATTGGTCGAATAGAAAGCATACATCAAATTTTACAATTTCGAATCAAGTGATTTTGAAGGTTTACTTTGGACAAAAAAGAGGTAGTAAACGAGCATGATATTTAGTGAGGTTTGTCACTCTCAATTCCTTGCCAAGTGGTCAATGAGTAGGTGTAAAAATATAATTGGTTTGTGAGTCGAAAATCGAAAGGAAATAGGGCATGTTGGTGGCTGGTCGCGACTGGGAGAAAAAAGAAAACAAAGAAATAAAAGGAAAACAAACACCCCTCGCTGGGCCTTGAGTCTGGTGGGCTGATGGTGTGGATCAGGCCCAACACAAAGAAAGAAAGAATATAAGTAATCCGTTTGGTTTGCTGTTGGTTTAATTCAGGCCCAAAGGGCGTGTTTCGGGTATCGTGTCGGGGTTCAAAAATATTAGTGAGCAATCTCGGGGATTTTCGTAGGCTTCGGAAATATATAAATATGGTACGGTAAATAAACGAAACGTATAATTTTAATTATAAATGTTTTAGATATATAAATATTGTATGGTAAATATACGAAACGTATATTTATAAAAATATAAACGTTTTAAGTTTATTATATTTTTCGAGATATTTATAGATTATCGAGGTTGTGTGTAAGCATCGTTCCTAGGCAATTGATCAATCATAAATGTCGTAGTGGTTCATATAATATGTCATGCATAAAAAAAAATTTGTTCCTCGTAAAAATGGTATTTAAATAACGTAACATTTTTTTATTCAAATATTGATATTTACTAATCGTATGGGAAAATTACGGGAGGTTATATTACCTACCCGTTAAACTGAATCCCGTCCCGGGATTCCAAGATAAGGTAGCTGTAAAGGTGAGTGGGAAGGGTGAACAAATAACGTATTTATTATTAGCTTCCTAATTGTACTTTCCAGCATAACGTATCTACTACTACATTAGCTTTTTACTTGATGATAACCAATCTTAGTATGATTTTGAAAGAAAAACTTGGGGAAACTTTAGTCCAAAATTATAGTTGTTACTTGGCAGTATTATTTAAGGTGTAAACAGTATTTTACCACAGTGGTGTACAGTACCCAACTCTTATTCTCTTTAAATAACCCACTATTACACTCCTTTTTACCTAACTTTTCTTTCACTTTATCATTTTCGGTCGACATGCCTCACTTCATCACCAATCTTGCAATCATGTATGCCATTGTTACTGCTATCTATCTAGTGTATGTTCCGAACGAAGATCGTGCTATGTTGGTTGGGATCTTAATGTTTCTTGCACCATTCGTGGTTCTATCGATCATCATTGACAAGTTTTGGAAATAGTGTCGTAGTGTAGTGGTTGGAATGTTGAAATAAGGTTCGTTGTGTTTCCATGTAATTTCGAACGTATGAATGAAAATTTTTATTTCGCTTTATGCTGTCTTAGTTTATGTTAATTTCTCGCTTGTTTTTACTGCTTATGAATCGTTATATTTGTATTTAGAAGGTCATTATGTATCAAAAACATTGGTTGGTTTGATTGTAGTTAAGTTTTCAAAGGTGGGTTTTTAATGAATTATAACCAAAACTATATATGGAAGTTTGTTTGGTTTCGAATACTTAGATAAATATGATTTTTGGTTATAGTTGAGTGAAGCAATTGGGTTGTGTTTTGATGAAAATTTGACCATCGAAGGATCGATTAATTGGAAAAGATTCATTACACTTGTTTCTTAGGTTCATGATAAATTGAGATGCACAAAATATTGATGGGGGTGTGTAGAAATGTCACGGAAAAATGGTTCGAAACTATAGGTATGAGTCGGTTAGGAGTAGTATTTAGATTTTGGGCTTGAGCAATGTCGGGCTTAAGTTGGTGATCAAGTTCAATGGTGTGTTGGGTTACTGAAATCTCGAGGCCCAAATGTGTGTCGGCGCATAGAAGCAGTGGGTTAAGGCCCAAGTTAAGAGAGTGTTTTTGATTTAGTTTTTGCGAGTATGTTTTATTATTCTAAGATATCTGAGGTTACGTGTTGGTCAGAGATCATTGAAATTTTATATAATGTTTGAGAGTTTGGAAAAATTATGGAGGAGTTCACAATTTCTTAGAGATTGAGGGGTTAAATCATGTGAGAGTGTATTACTTATACGTGGCGTGTTCATGATTTAAGTTATAGTGTTATGTGTTTAATGTGATCTGTTTCTTGCCACTTGTGTTGAAATGCGAAAGACAAGGTAGAATTTTCACCACGTATCCTAAAAAGTTTGTTGCTAGTTTTGTTAGACACATGTTTTAAAAGTTTTACCGTTTGAATACAAACGGTCATATTTAATACAATAATTGAGAATTATTTTTCCAATTCTTTATAAATACCATTGGTACGTGTTGGGTTATCCACATACACACACACAAAACAATCAATGGCTTGCAAGCTACCACATACCGCTGAACAAATTCAACAATATATCAAAGCAGAAGCCGAAAATAGTGATGTGGATCGCAAAAATGCTATTTTGAGGGTCATCCTGGAGTTTGAGGTGGCGAAACAATTGAAACAACGGCTTAGAGAACGCTATGTAAAGTGCACAGATATATCGGATGATCGGAAACATGTGATCGATACTTTCTTGTATGACGGATATCGTAAGGATGCGGCTATTATTGAATCATTATGGGTTTGTGTTCATCAGATAGAGGACCAGAGTTCCAACAAGATCCGTTGGAGTTTTAAAGAGAATGTTGAAGCTGCTAGGATTGAACAACAACAGCAACAACAACAACAACAACAACATCAACAACAACAACAACAACCAAATCCACTACCACCACCACAACAACCACAACAGCAATCACTTCAACAAGGTGCATCAAGTTCTTCTGCACCAAGAGTGGTTGTGCAACAACAACAATTGCCTCATCTGGATCAATTCCAGCCAAGTTTTGAGGAAGATGTGGCGGTCGATGATGGTGGTTGGACTTCTGACATGGAACGGGAGCTGAGTAGGTTGGAGGCTCAAATAGAAGAAGAGAGGTTGGCAAGCTTCGACCCTTATGATGATGGATATGATTCTAACAATTCTCAGACTTGGGATCACCCAGACTACCGCTGAAGTGTGATGTTTAATTTAGCGTTGTTTGTAATGTTTTTATGTATTTCCGTTCAGTCTGCTTTTTAATAATATGGTGTTTGAATAAAATTCCTTGTGATCATACTTTGGGTGAGAATTTATTCTGTTACGTTTAGATAAATTAATAGTTACAAAAATCTGTTCGGGTAACCTACCCGTTAAACAAAAGAGTTTTGTTGATATAGGTTTTTACAAAGGAAGAGGGTAGAGAAATTTCTTGAATTATCAGCTTTTGTGGATAGAAATTTAGTTTGGGGAAAAGTAAGTGCACATGGTATTTTCATCGGCTGGGAGGATCAATCGTTCAGTGACGTCAAGGTTTACCTAATGATCTTCGTAACATTAGTATTACCGATGCTAGTCATATCGTTGTGTATCAATATTCGTGGTTTCTAGTGAGATTTAGGGGTTTGTGCCTGTTAACTCAGAAATAATTAAATCTATTTATCTATATTTCGTTATTTACATAGAGAAGCGTCCCAAACTATGTAACTAAGGAAATATAAACTTATGGTTCAATGATTTATAATTTCTTAATTTGAATAAAAGGGCGTCCCAATCCATTCAAATTAAGACGTTGTAAATCATTTTAAGATTCTGACTTAACTATTTGACAAAATAATTTATGCGCGTATTTTCCGAGAGTACGAAAAGAGTATGTCGTAAGCATCTATAAAGATGAAAGCGAGACAATTAAAGAGGATTTGCATAGTTCTCAAAATAGTTGGAGCATATAAATATATTAATATACTAAAGTGTAGTTGTACCATAAACTATTTAAAAGTCACATAATAGTCTAGCGGATGGAAATATGAAGACACGGTATTTGTAATAATCCCGATTAGTAAATGTAAGTCATTAGCATAATCATAAAATGTTAACATATATAAGAAATCATGTAAAAGTAATGTCTCTACCAGATGTTGGAAACGCGTAGGCACGGAGGGCATAAGGTGGTATTTTGTAAAAGTGGTCCGTTTTAAAAGTGTAGTTATAGTCCAATGTTCAAAACACTTGGTTCTCTATAACTGTAGCTCTGATGCCAATCTGTAACACCCCCAAAATCATCACGTCAGCGGAAGACTTAAAATGTCAGCGGAAGACTTTTTGGGTGTTACTTAGAGGATCTTTATCACAATCATAGAAAACGACACAAAAGTGACGCTTTAAGGTTTAATTCATTCAAAATACCAAATATTCGAGACATCAAGATGTTTCATAATTTAAACAACATGTTTATTTGAAATGTGTCAAAACGTTTATTTAAGCCCATGCCGGGTTACAAGCCCACTCCGTGCCTTCAAGTTTCTTCTTGTTTAGCTACCTGAGAATAACACATGCTAAAAGTGTCAACACAAAGGTTGGTGAGTTCATAGAGTTTATAGTTTCAAATATTGATTTCTAAAATTAAAGAGTTTATGATTTCACAGTAGATATAATAACAGTTAATTATCAAATTAAAGTATGAGTAAATCCATAATGTTCATAGCTTAGATCAAAATTAGAAAATGAGTAAATTCGAAAATAGTCCGTTGATTTGCCTTTCACCGGGTCAAAACCCAAAATAGTAGTTGGTTTATAAATCCATTGATCACAAGTTTCGAGATTTGGGCCACGTTGTTGTACCCATAACACAATCCAGTGGGCCACGTTGTTGCACCCATAACATAACCAGTGGGCCAGTTGTTAGCACCCATAACATAACCATTCTGAAACCGTATTTAAACAGTTGAAACTGTATTCAAACAGTTTGTAGAGAATCATATTCAAACAGTTGAAACTGTATCCAAACAGTTTGTGGAGAACCGTATTCAAACAGTTGAAACCGTATTTAAACAGTTTGTTCCATAATTCCATATATCAATAGTAAAATCGTTAGAAAAGTTGTTACACATGTATTTCTCCAAAGAGTTTATAAAACTGTTAAACGATAGAAAGTGGGGCTATGAACTTATAGTAATAGGTAAATAATTAACGAGTACTTGCAAAAGTATAAAACAGTAGTTAAGCATGTATCTCCCCAAAAAACGTGTATAAATCATTGTAAAACAATTACGAGTAGGGCTATGACTCTCATTCACATCAGATAAGCACATAAAACCTTCAATAATCAAATCAGTTGTTAAAATTAATCAATCGGTTTTTAAACAAGCAATTCACAATTTCAATATAAATACTCAATAAGTTTAGTTAAAACGAGCATGTATTCTCCCCCAAAAATAGTTATAAAAACAGTTTAAAAGTAGGGGCCATGAACTCACCTTAGTAGCACAGTAGTAGTGGTAGTAATATAATCTCATCGATGCAAGGCAACGGCTTCACAAACAACCTAAAAGATATGGTATGTTTTAGTTGATAGTCTAAATCTCGTTTTATCGCGAATATTAGTCATTCAGTTTGTTATTAAAACTCGTGTTCGTTTAAATGTTTGAAGTTCAAGAACAAAGTTATATATACATATAACTTGTGAGTGTAATGATCGATGTTCGATGTGCGATGGAAAATCATCAAGAATAAGTCGAAGTGTGTAGACGATGTTTTATGATGTTAGTTTTTAAAAGAAAAGAAATAAACGTATCGTTATATATATATATCGTTAAAATTTATTATAGTTACGCGAATATTTATATCGCATATATTTATAGGAGTTTTATACTAAACATGTGTATTTATATATAAAATATTAATATTATTTTATAAAATAATATTTACCGAAAATCCTTTACGTTTTACCAAAGTTACACTTTTAATCCCTAACGAATATAATTTTACATCGTTAATCCGTAGTTAACAATCGTTTTCATTTTAAGTCCAAATAATATCAATATTTACATTTTTCAACTCCAATTATCATTATTTACAGTTTTAAACTCAGAAAATCAGAAATTACAGTTTTGACCCAAAGTTTGCAAAGTTTACACTTTTAGTCCCCGGTTATGAAAATTTTGCAAAGTTAGTCCAAATTTTGCCAAAGTCAAAGTTTATCATTTTTATTATTTCAATAAGTTCAGAATGTTCAAAAGAGCTTATTATAACAGCTTATTCCCTTAAAAAGCTTATTTTTCACTATATGGGCTTAACGAGCTCCTTTAAAGGCCCGTTAACGTTTTGTGATCCAAAGGACTTACGAGAGGTTTGGGCTTGGTCTCGGGCTTGTTTTTATGTTACAAAAACATTACAAATAGGCTTATACGATCAGCTTATGCAATAAGCTTAAAAACTGCTTATTGGACTTATAAGGCCCAATCTTACCTTATTTTTATTTGAAAATCCAGTCTAAAGCTCGATCACTTTGGCTTTTGAAATCGACTCATATGAGATTATTAGATTAATTCTTTTACGTGTCCTGTTTGCTAGCCATGTTGACAATGAGATCAAGTTTTAAAATCGATATGTTATGTGTCGCGATTTGGAATTAACGAGGCTAAGTAAGTGACTAAAATCGATTCTGAAAACAGTTTTTAAGTCAAAATATTCCAAGTGTTTTACAATATTCGAATAGGACATGGTCACATTCAAACGTGTCTAGTTTAATAATAAAACATCATATTTATGGTTAAAACTTGTTGGTACTCGATAGTTAGCATAACAAACATCTAGGATGTCGATTAAAATGAGTTTGTCATGTTTAATATTAACGAGATAAAGTGACAAAGTAATGTGCAAAAACTAAAAATAATAAAAGTGTATATATAGAAAAGAGTTTAAACGTGTGTCACCTTGTCACAAAGGGGGTATGAAATTCGAATGTGAGGATCGAGCAGGAACAAGAGAAGTGTGTGGATCGATTCTTGACCCACCAAGGATCTAGGATGAGCTAGACTTGGACCTTGGACGTGGTTCTAATCCCTTGCGAACTAGGCAAACCGATTGTCCCATTTATTAGAATAACTTGATGAAAAATGGAAATTTGTTACGTTTTGAAGTATGACTTGCAACTGAGTTTACAAGGCAGTTAAGTAGTGAGTTTTTGGAGGTTGGGGATAAGTACAAGGGGTCAGAAAGTTATTTGTTGGCTTGAAACTATATGTGGCACCACTTTCTTGTCCAATCAAACGAAAACAACAAGTGCAATGTGTAAGTGAGACCTACTGTGCACTCTGACACCTCTGGATAGCTGATATAACATTCTAAGAGTGTTGGGGAATGATTGGGAGTCAGTATTGGTCGAATAGAAAGCATACATCAAATTTTACAATTTCGAATCAAGTGATTTTGAAGGTTTACTTTGGACAGAAAAGAGGTAGTAAACGAGCATGATATTTAGTGAGGTTTGTCACTCTCAATTCCTTGCCAAGTGGTCAATGAGTAGGTGTAAAAATATAATTGGTTTGTAAGAAAGGAAATAGGGCATGTTGGTGGCTGGTCGCGACTGGGAGAAAAAAGAAAACAAAGAAATAAAAGGAAAACAAACACCCCTCGCTGGGCCTTGAGTCTGGTGGGCTGATGGTGTGGATCAGGCCCAACGCAAAGAAAGAAAGAATATAAGTAATCCGTTTGGTTTGCTGTTGGTTTAATTCAGGCCCAAAGGGCGTGTTTCGGGTATCGTGTCGGGGTTCAAAAATATTAGTGAGCAATCTCGGGGATTTTCATAGGCTTCGGAAATATATAAATATGGTACGGTAAATAAACGAAACGTATAATTTTAATTATAAATGTTTTAGATATATAAATATTGTATGGTAAATATACGAAACGTATATTTATAAAAATATAAACGTTTTAAGTTTATTATATTATTCGTGATATTTATAGATTATCGAGGTTGTGTGTAAGCATCATTCCTAGGCAATTGATCAATCATAAATGTCGTAGTGGTTCATATAATATGTCATGCATAAAAAAAAATTTGTTCCTCGTAAAAATGGTATTTAAATAACGTAACATTCTTTTATTCAAATATTGATATTTACTAATCGTATGGGAAAATTACGGGAGGTTACAAACGTATAGTGGGATTATAACAGTTTATGTTTTCTTGTAAAGACATGGACATGAAGTGACTTTGTAAATAGTACTTGTGTTATAAAGCATGTAATTCGCTTGAATATTACTATACCATTAAAATGAATTAGTTGGTAAATAGACAAGTCAAAAGGAATATGGTTATCTTTAATATTGTTAGATTGTCTTACAATATTAATACTAATGAAATATCAAATGTTTATGGTATGTTCAGTTAGGAAAATCAAACTCTTGTTATATTGTTTGATTAAAGATAACTATGACTTCTTTTCTTCCAAAACTTATCAAGGTTAGAATGTTGAGTATGACTTGGACATATTTAATAAAACTCCAACCTAGAAGATTAATAAGACATCATCACATGATCGAGTGTGATGAATGTGATGAATTACATTAAGTCTTAAATTGAAGTTCTAAATTTGTTTAACTGCTTATGAAGAGGTTATTAACAAAGTAAAGCTAGGAACTATCAATAAGTATTTGTAATATCCCGAAAGAGAATATTGTATTGTTTCTTTATTTGCTAAGTATTTAAAGATAGTCTTTAAATTGCTAAAAGCAAGTGGGAGTTTTGATCTTCAAAATATAAAATTACAAGATACATAATCTTCTAAAATACACTAGTAAATATCATGATGAAGTTTGACATTTGAATGTTAAATCTCAAGATGATAATAAAGTTTGACATTTAAATGTTAAATCTCAAGATGATGGAATTATCATTCATAGAATAGCAAAATATCTCTGATGTTTGATTAATATGCTGAGGGCTATGATTTACAGGATTATTGTAAACCTGATAATCATTATGATACATTACCAAATATGAAATTGGGTAAAGTATACATGATATGAATGATTAATATGTTGTCCATAAAGATAATCAATTTTAGAAACTTGATTTATCTTAATAGTTAGACTAGAAAATGAAGATGAGTTTCTTCAAAGATTAGGTAACTCTTGTGGTTTAAATCTTTGTATAGAAATCATATGGACAATATTGTGCACGTATTTAATGCATGTCTTATGACAAGATTATTAATCACACTTAAGCAATTAACTGTGATTGAATATTCTATTATAAACATATTAAATATATAAAGATTATGATTGTCATATTTAGTTTCATTTATATGAAATTGACAATGGAATATCAAAACTCTTTCTTGTATGATTACTTGAGCGAGGACGATAAGTAATTAAAAGGAGTTTATGAATTCAAATAAATCTTTGGAAGTGTACAACGTGCAATAATCCATGGATGGATAAATGCATGCATCTAGAAGATTACTCTTATGTTTATTTATTAAATTCATGTTTTGATTTATAATTGAAATAAGATAATTTCTAAGTATTCCTAAAAGCTAGTGGGAGTATTATGTTTAATTTCTTAAATCATATATGTTGTAGAACATATGAAAAGTAATATTCCATATAAGTAAATGTTAAGTCTTAGAATGAAATGAAATTTTACTTGTAAGATTTAGGAAATAAGACATATAACCTTGGAATGAATGTTTATTGTTGAAACATGTGCGGTAAATGAATCTAACATGATATATCATTTAGAAAGTCTAAATGGATATGAATGACATGAATAAAATCTAAGTATGACTCAAAGATCTTTCATAAACATCATGTTTTGTTTTATCATGCTTGATTACAAGATGATTTGGCAATATTAATATCTAATTAAAAAGTTATTAGATAACTTGTGTAATATTCTAAATGAATATGTTTGATTATAGAATCGCATCCTAAATCTGGAACAGCTTCCAAATTCTATAGATGAACAATTTTCAATTGTTGTGAAAATTGTCATAGCCAACAAACTTGAAAGTTTGAAGGGCATCAAACATTACATAATAGATATTAAGGTTTACGGGAAGTTTTAATAACATATTGTTGTTGCATACAATGATGTTATTGAAATTGAGATGACACTCAATACTAGTTATGGTAAGGATTTCGTTCTTTGCTATATGTACTAGTTGTGCTTACTAAAAGCATAAGTTGCATTATACATTAAGAGAATAAGAATACTTTAAACTTTAAAATGTTTGGAAGTTTAATAAATTGGTGGTTAAGGATGTCTCACATTTTTATGAAATATGGCATTATCAAATTAGTTGAATTCTTGAAATAAGTATTCTTAAAATTTTGATAGATCAAAGTTGGATGATTTATGTCTTGTCAACAAATATGAATGTCATTGCTTGAGACATAATTCATCAACAAGAGTTATCATGCATTTGATCTATTTAGTATTTGGATAAGGGATGTTAAACAATTATTATAATAAATTTAAATACATGGTATATTTAATTTATAATAAATTGTATCCTATATTTGTATGTTTAATCCATGAATAAATGTTATTCTAAATTGTCCGTTGTCAGTTAATAATATGGGGATATTATTAAATCAAGACAAATGTGAAAGTTGGTATAATATACTTAAAGTATATTGATGCGTAGACATGCCATTTCAGATGATATTCAATGATACCGAATATAGGACTTATCCCAACTACATGATGTTACTTTATGGATTTTGTTATTAAGTAAATCATGAGAAGTTATCCTCAGACTTGAGATGCAAGATAAGTGTCATGAATGTAGTACATTTTTGTGGAACAACTTAACGCTATACGTAACTGGTAGTCATAAGGGTTGTTTTCGAAAGTGTTACAAAATTTGTGGGTTTTGCTTGTAGTCAAGATAGAATTTGTTCCTTCAAATTTAGTTTTGGAGTTTAATACTGCTGGGCCCCTCGTAGGGTTGTCAAGATGTTTGCATGGCCGTTCCCAAGATCTTCCCTGAATATGTTCAGATGATTTGGTAATCTTGATCAATCACTAACAACGAGAAACAGAATGGTTAATTAAGGAATGAATTTAATCCATATCCTTATTAACATAGTATTAGAAACAAAAGGATAATAATAATGAGAAATCATTAAAAGGTTTTTCCAGGAGCCTTACTCGAAATCGTACTAGAGGCATCGGCGTGTTGCAAGACGCTAACCGATGTGATTACACTATTAAAATATGTCCAAGTGGGAGCTGTTAGATTATAGACATTATTTTAGTAGTCGTATGTTAGGATCGAACTCGAGATCACGGGATTGCACATAATACGTATGAAGAGAAAAATAAATAATTATTTATAAATGTTATACATAATTATTAATAAACACAAAACTAGTAATGGAAATTAGTATTTAATGAAAAATGACTAATGACCTATTGATGAAGATTAGGAAAGTAATACTAATGAATATTTGGAAACAAGGGAAGGTTCTGGAATCCCTTTGGGATTACCAATACCAATCGGCCAAGGGGGTTCTCCACCTCCTTTGTGCCTTGAGCTCCAAGTTTCAATTAGTATATATACAAACCCAAGATGTATTGTTTTCTCATAACTTGTACACGCACATCTTGGTGTTTTTCTCTCCTTCTCTTTGTCTTAAATCGATCCATCCAAAACAATCCCTTAGGGATTCGATTTTCATAAGATCAAATAAGTTTTGTGTTTAATTTACTTGCATAAACTTTTTCTTGAATTAGTACATGTGTACAAGAACGTGATTCAAACACACTATTGTTTGATTCTTGGATTGAATTACAAAAGAGGTAAGGGGTAATTCTTATAATCCACATAAACCCTAATTAGGGTTCTTGATTTGAAGATTGCAATTTGATTCTTGTTCGGGCTAGAATCACAAAGGTATGTTTACTATTTAATATTGATTAATTAATTACATGTTATATGATCTTGTTATAATTGCTTCCGCTATGCTCACCTGATGTGTTTGGTTTATTTTATATGAATGTCATGATATCATAATTCCAACAGTTGTAAGGTTTTGGTTCTATCCAAAGTAGACATTTTTTTTAAACATTATAGTTACTTTATTAAATATCAACTATGTTTGCACTACCAAAGAGCGCGTAGAAAAGGAACAAGATTTCTGCCAATCGAGAACTCAGTTAACTATTTGGATACATCAATGAGAGGGTGTTTTGGATTGTGCTTTGGAAAAAATACATATGTTTATTGCATTTGCGTAACACATAGCAAAAAAAGTTGGGAAAATTCCAATTTTAAGCCTAAAATCGAAGTTTACATCACAATTGAGTCACTTTTCATACAAGTTCCAATTTTGGTCATGTGCGACTTGTGCTACTGTGCGACTCCAAACATTGTGCGACACGTAGCATTACCCCACTATCATATCAACTATTTCCTGACCCCACTGCTATTTTGTTTTATTCAAATAAGGTGTGCGACTGACGGCTGTGCTACTTGTACTAGTGTGCGACTGGCGGCACAATATCTTTCTTAGATTGCATGGGGAAGGAACGATAGTGTTTAATAATAATATTTTTACTATTCTAAGTTTTTTAATAATTTGACGTCTCGGTTATCGCGCTAATACTATTCCAACTATTCAAAACAAGATCTAAAAAAACACACACAAAAACACACACATTGTTAAGCTCGGCCGATCTATACCAATTGGTGTTATGATTTTATGATTTTTACATGGAGAAGAAGAGACGTCAAACCGTAAGTTAACATTTTATGATTTTTACCCCGTTGTTGTTACGATTTTTGTGGTTATATTTTAATATAATTTTGTGCATTTACTTGATTTAGGCGAATCCTGAAGAACAAGAAGAAGAACAAGAGACGTGGAGACGGCAAAGCGTACGTTTCTATGATTCTTAATTTTGGTGGTTTTAATTTAAAAATGCATTTTTAATGTTAATTGGTTTATAAAATTCGTAATTATTTTTTTTTTAGTGTTTGAAATTATTTTTTAGGTTAATCGTTTCTATGATTCTTAATTTTGGTGTTTTTTAGTTTAAAAATGCATTTTTAATGTTAATTGGTTTATAAAATTCATAATTATTTTTTTTTTGTTAGTGTTGAAATTATTTTTTAGGTTAATCGTTCCTCTGATTCTTAATTTTGGTGTTTTTTTAATGTTAATTGGTTTATAAAATTCGTAAATTGTTGTTTGTAATTGTTAAAATTAATTTTTAATGTTAATTGGTTTTTAATTTTGTTTTTTTTTTGTTTATGTAGGTTTATAATGCGAAAGTTACTGTCCGATCTAGGTTGTACTTAATTTCAACCATTAAGGGTAAGTTGGCATATAATGATGATCGATATGCCATGTTTAGAAACACTGTTTTCGGCCCATGGTTGGATTTAAGATCAGAAGACCATGATAACCATGTTCTGAATTTTATGCTTCAACATCAAAAACATATTGATAACCCTAGTTTCGAAATCCCCATGTATTTTGAGATAGATAAACATAGACTAGAGTTTGGTAGGAGAGAGTTTTGTTTAATGACTGGTTTAAGATTCGGCAAAATCTGTTTAAAACATTTGGAGGAATCAGTGTCTGGTTTTTGTGAGCGTGTTTTTCCGGGTATTGAAAGAATAAAGGGTTATGATCTTATCAGGGTTCTGCAAAGTGAAAGTTTTAATAAAATGTCAAATGAGGATGTCGTGCGTCTATGTCTGTTGTTAGCACTAGTTTATGTATTGATGGGTCAAGAGCTTAGGCATGTAATGTCAAACGAGATACTTTGCCTAGTTGATGATTTTTATGCGTGGGATGCGTTTCCTTGGGGGGAATATATGTGGAGGGAATTTCACGACAGGGTTTACAATGTTGTTTCAAAGAAAAGAATTTGGAAGAATACATGAAAGTGGGTCCCTCATACACCGCTACATATTCGCTGTATGGATTTGTGTTTGCTTTGAAGGTTAGTATATATACTATTTAAGTGACATGCAAATGTTTTGATCCTTTCAATTGTACCTAAAGTTTGCATAATATAGTTACATAGTTTAGATCTGTGTATTGAGGTTGACTGCTATTCAATTTAGGTTGTATTAGCCTTTTACCTAGTTTAGCGATAATGTACTTGTATTCAAAAACTTTAAACCAAATCAGTGTTGGGTAGATTAAAACGCCAAATTCTCAAGTTAAGGGGGCGTTTGGTATAAGAATAATAGTTTAGATTAAATCACCATTTTGGTTTTTATGTTTTTAGATTAGTGTAGTTTAGGTTTTTTTTTAAAAAAACTATGAACCAAATAATGGTCTATCAATGAATTTTTTTACCCAATTTGGCCAAATGTTGATACTGTCCATACCTTGTATAACAGCATAAATAAGTTGTGTGTGCCTATCGTGAGCTTTTGGTGCAAAATTGGTTGATAGTGCTTATTATTAAGCTGTTATTCAAACTGCTCATTTTCAAATCTGCTTATCAGGGTCTACTTTTTAGGGTGTATTAATGTATTTTTTACTCAATTTGGCCAAATGCTGATACTGTCCCTACATAGCATAACAGCAATTTATATTTTCATTTTAATTTATTTGTTTTAAGTTTAAATTTTGTATAGTTTTTATTTGCTTTTTAATAATTGTCTTTCACTTGTTTTAATCACCTCTAACCTAGATCCTCAACCAGTTTAAGGTGTTGTATTGTATCATTCCGTTAATATTTTACTTTTAGACTTTTGTAGCTAGTATATAAACTGTGCTTATGGCTTATAATTTTCAGCTCACAAATATTAACTCCTTTGTTGTTATGTTTGCAGATTTTTGTATTGGAAAGCTTTCCTAACTCAAGGTTATGGTGGAAAAAAGAAGATAATGTTATTCCCCGCAGTGTGGCTTGGAGTGATAATGCAAAGTTTACCAAATCTGACTACAACCGTTTATTTTATTCAACCAAACCCCTTAACAAATTCATGCCGACATCTATCGAAAACCAATCACTTTGGTGGCGATCCAGTATTGAGTTTTTCCAACAACTGGAGACATCAAACATCCAAACTCCAAAACCATTGGCACACAAAAAATTTGCCCCAAGGATTTGCCATACACTTGTTACCAAACGTGTTAAACATGAAGTTATCAAAGAGGTTAAGCATGAAGTGCATGCCAGAACTTGTAAACCTGTTGAGGAAGATACTGAGGAGGAAGAAGAGGTGAATGCGGAGGTTGTTGATCAAGGGTTGAATGGTATGAGAAAATCAGAACTTGTAAAGAAGTTGGCAGATATGGAACGCGAATTGACGAACTACAAAGCTATCAGTACTCGATTGACTGCAATCGAAGAACTACTGAAACCTCAGTCCTACAGTGGTTCAGAAAGCTGAAAGCATAGGGCTTAAGATTGGTGAAGCTGTAACTGGTGGTCAAAATTCGGTAATTGCTAGTAATGGTGTCAAGAGTTGTGAAACCGGATGTAACAATTTGGTTGACGTACCTGTGGGTGCTGAGTATTTTGTAAACAAACATAATGGTGGGGGGTTAGGAAAAAGTCGGATGCATCGGTGGATTTATCAGATTCTGTGAACAACCATAACTTGGTTGATGTTTCTGTTAGTGTTAGAAATACTTTTAAAGATGCTTATGAGAGTCTTGAAAAACACAAGTATGATTTGGTCGACGAGAGTCTTAGCAAACACAAGCATGATTTGGTCGACGAGAGTCTTAACAAACACAAGCCTGATTTGGTCGACGAATGTAATGCAGGGAGAGTATTCGAAACTGGTACGAATGGGGTGAACAATTGTGTGATCAACCAAGTTGATGGTGATAATGGTTTGGAAAGCAAGACGGTATGTGTTGATAAGTTTGTAACAAATGTTACTACCGATGGTGTTTCCGGACTTCATGCTTCACAGGTGTGACACTAACTAACTTAATTGTTTTTACTTACTATGATATAATATCTTTTCGTATTATTTAATTAATGATTATTTTTTGTATTGATGTCAAGGATAATAATGCTGATGAAATGATGCATGTGGATGAAGAAGTTCAACATATATGTCCATCGCCTAGTGAAGGGTTGGTAGCAGTAGATGCTTTGATGGACTTGATTAGTTTCACCCCTCCTCCGGTAATTATACGTTAAATAGTTTTAGGTTATCGATAATTTAGTCCTTTTTATACCAACTGTCTTGTTAAAATTCTTTACTATATCTCCTTTGCATTGGTATACTTTGTTTTCAGGAAACTAGTCAGGGGGTAGCTGATATGGAAAGGGATAATCAGGTGGAGATGTTGAAAGTTGACGATGACATGCCGGTTGTCGAAATTGCTAACGCTGTTAAAGAGCATGAGAAGGTTAAAACTGTTTAGGTTCCATTTGGTCGTGAAAGGAAGAAGAGTGTGTACCTACAACATCCTTTTACCGAACCACCACCAACTACACCCAGAGTCTGAAGGAAGCGCAAGCAAAAGGTGTATAAAAACACATTGAAGACTTTGCTTGGCGCTGACGGAAAGGAGATTGAACTACAACCATGGAACGAGGTACAAACATTGTGATTGCATTCAAGATTCAAATTTTTTTTCCATAATTGTTATTCCATAATAGTTTATACAAAAACTTTCAGGATCTGACTCGTCCTAAAGGCTCACCACCAAACCGAGTGAACGCTTTTAGAGATATAAACTTGGTGTTGCGTACACAGAAGGACCTTTTCTACTCATTCCCTTGGTCAGATAATGTGGTGGACTGGACGTTTTGGGCAGCTTTGTTGTGCAAAGACGGAAATAGAAAAGGTTGGCTGTCGGATGCGGTATGTCATTTTGATATTCAATTTATAGTTTGTAAATGCTTGAAATATGTACAACTCTTGTAAATTAATTTTTCAATTTTGTATTTTCTAGCACATAGAACTGTGGGTCTTGTATATCATGCACTTCAGACCTCACGATGCCGATTGGGTTGCCGTTAGCCTATTTTTCAGCACCATCATCCTGAATCGTGAAATGCCTTTGTATTATGCTGACGGGGTTACTTACGGTGTACCTTGGTTTGCGGAATCTGTGCAGAAGGTAACAATTCCTATTCCACTCTATTTGGTGTATCATGCTAGATGCATAGGCCGCGTTCAGTTTGAATTCGTTTGTGCCTAGCTTATATTAGGCCGCAATCACTGTGCGGTTCAGTAGGCTTTACTGTGTTCTAGGATACGATTTGTTAGGATAGGATTTCATGTTATTTTAAATGTACATGCTGTTGGAAAATGACTTTTACTTTTGTTTCCTATAATTGTAGGTTTATTTCCTGGTGAACGAAACAGAAGTTCATTGGGTTTTAGCAGAACTTGATATTCGTTCCGGTGTGATAACCTTATATGACAGCCTTGGTGGACCAGAAAATCCCGATGAAGAAGCACGACCGTGGTGGGAGAACTGGATGAATGTTCTTGCTGAGCATCTCCCATTGTACCTGTATGAAAGTGAGGTCCTAGAGAGGAAGAACATTGACCACTCGACCTATTGTATAACCTTTAGGTGGGCGCAGAATCTGCCGACACAAGGTCATACCTACGGTGACTGCGGCGTGTGGCTTTACATATTCCTATACAGGTTAACACATCAATTATCGCTGGCTGCAAGTGATCCCGTTGAAGTAGCTTTAGCGTATCGTGAACAACTCACATCTTTCTATTGGAAGTACAAGATGATCGTGCCTAATTAGGGCTGGCATAACAGGTCACACGAACCTGTTAAGACACGAACCTGTTAAGACACGAACCTGTTAAGGTTAAACACGAACACGACCTGTTAACTAATCGTGTCATTTTTCTCAAACACGAACACGACACGAAAATTAACAGGTCACCTGTTAACAAACCTGTTAACATGCATATTAGGATTTTAGGGTTTCTTTCTTTATTTATTTATTTATTTTTTTTTGCGAACCTGTTAACAAACCTGTTAACATGCATAACAGGTCACCCGAAAAACAAAATAAATTGATATTTAATTATTGATATGGATCTGAACAACAACAAATCCATCAAAAACAAGCAACAACAACAACAGAAACATCAAGAACATCAGTACATCACCAACATCCAAACATCAAAAAAAATCCAAACAACAGCAAAAAAAAATCCAAACATCAACAAAAAAAAATCCATCTAACCTATTCTAATATTTCTTTTACAAAAAAAAAAGAACATCAGTACATCACCATTCACCAACAAGCAACAACTAACCTATTCTAATATTTCTTTTACAAATCCACCATCAAAAAAAATCCAAACAGCAGCAGTTGTACATAAAAAAAAATCCAAACGACCTGTTAACAAATCCACGTACATCACGACCCTAATCGATTCTTTCTTTTACGAATCCACCATCACGGACCCTAATCGATTCTTTCTTTTACGAATCCACCATCACGGCCCCTAATCGATTCTTTCTTTTACGAGGATGATGGCGCGTACATCACGAGGATGATGGTGCGTAACAGCAGCAGCTGATGGCGCGTAACAGCAGCAGCTGATGGGAGAGTGTGTGAGCGCGTGTGGTAGATATTCGTATAGAGGGGAGCAAGAGGATGATGGTGGTGGTCGCGGTGTGGTAAATATTCGTGTGGTAGATATTCGTATAGAGGGTGGCGGCTGGAAAAGTGAGGAGAGGCAGGAAGAGGAACCCTAGGAGAGGGATGAGAACAAATGAAATATTTGTGTGAGGATTAATATATATATAGTATAATATTAACAGGTCACTAACAGGTCTTAACAGGTCTGACCTGTTAAGACACGAATATTAACAGGTCTTAACAGGTCTGACCTGTTAAGACACGAAACCTGTTAAGGTCAAACACGAAACCTGTTAAGAACAGGTCGTGTCGTGTCATGTTAACAGGTTTCGTGTCAAAATTGCCAGCCCTATGCCTAATCCTTATCTCAAGTAACTGTGAATGTTAGAGTTGAATTACAAAAAAAAATCCCTTTCTGTTTCCAGGATTTTATGTCATTTACTTTGAAACCATGTGTGTAGGTGTAAAACCCAGATTTCTTGAATACGTTAAATACCTAAAATACCCTCTAATTTTAAACTTTTGAAAAGACGATTAATAATTCGTGACATCACATTATATTTTGACCTAAGTATCTAAAACATAATAATTAAACATTTCGCGACATATCAAACCTATAACTTATGAAGAAGTAAAAGTCGACACAACTTCCCCTTAAACTAAAGTAAATCACACGTTTATATGCATCTTTTGGGCCGAATCCTTGTCTCAACACAAGTACTTAACCTTGGGCCTTTACCATTTGAAAGATAACAAAAATGAGGCCCATAACTCATTCCAGGAAGATAGCTACAAACAAGGTCAAATGAAATCCCATATTTTCGGCAACTAATCTCCCTAATTACTCTTGGTACGCTCCTTCCCCCATTCTACATCCTCATAATACACGGCTTCTTCCAAAGTTAACAAAATAAAACAAAACCCTAAAAACTCTAAACAAAAATACTCTTGGCTGCCATTCTTTTCTGGTTGTGTTCCTGGTCGATTCAAGGTGTACAAGAAGGTGCAATTGTGGTCCTAGTTTATGTACTAGGAGGGTACGAAAGTAGTATAGATGGTGGTCCTAGTTTGGAGAGTACCAAGGCTGTCATGAGATGATGAAATTCTGTCATAAGTGGTCCTGGTAGGCAATGGCTTGATTCGTGAGACTTGTTCTTGCTTTCCTTGCCTCGTTAAAAACTGTCATAAGGTATTCTTGATATCTTTTGTTTTTCAGCCATTCAACACCTGTATTCTATGTATAATCTGATGTAATTACAAGTGATACAAACCATAATAACCATGCTAATATGTCATGTGAAGGTCTCATTAGATCTGTATAAGAATGACACACCTTAACGTCACATAAAATCATGAATTAGAAACCTAGTTGTGTCGACATGCTTTCTGTTTGGGGCTGTTTCGCATCAGTTGGTTATACGCTTTATGCCTGGTCTTTTAACCTCAATAAGCTCTTCAATAAATGGTAATAAAAGATGGAAAAACCCTAGCATTAATTAAGGGTGATTAGGGCTTAAAGGGGTTAAGATTGTATTGTTTCTGTCACACTAGTAGACTGCGCAGAATTTGGGTCGGGTTGTAAGGTGAATAAATAAATGATCCCAAAGTGTTTTTCTGAGATTTTTGAGTCTAAACATAAGTACTATCTTTATACTTTCTGGAAATATAAGATTCGTGGTCATTAGAGGTCGGGATGATGGCCTTTTGATTTTTGAAATGTTAAGTGTCAAAACTGTGAACTAGTAATCCGAATTTCAATCTTGGTATATGATTTTTAATTTGAAATCATTAAGTATTTAATAAACCAAATTGGACAGGCTTTAAATATAGGTTATGTGTGATATTCATGAATATTTGTAGAATTTTTGGAGTAGTCTAAACAGGTGTATAAATTGCTTACTTTTCGTGTGTACAAGCTGATCAGAAATCTGAACTAGTTGAACAAATGAATTTTTCTTCGATAGATTCACTTTGAAATAAATTCTGTAAAAATTACACAAGGTACTTAAGACATATAGGAACCTGGGATAATTTTGTGGAAGCTCCAGAAAATACTCGAATATGATAAGAAAATCCGGGAATGTGCAACCTGTTTATGTGTTAAAAGCTGAAATTGACTTAAGGAGTGAAATATGTGTTTTAAACCTAATTGTCCTCAATATCCTTTAACCTAACTATATTAAATCATTCTTATGACATTTAAAGATTTAATTAAGATACTGAAATGATTTTCATAACCTAAATTGATATATGACATGATTAGTAAGTAAACCAAGTTATAATCGTTTAGAAACCCTAATTGTGATGAAAGTAACCCCTAAAATACATTTAAACATTTATTATGATATAATTGGTCACATGTTAACAAAATTCCATTAACGAACCCTAATCACATTAATGAATAACGATAAGTAATCAAGAATCTGTTGTGTCATTGATTGAACTAATAAGTAACATAAAACCTTAACTCGTGTAGATTCGTTGAAGAAGGCGTGACGTTGCTTCCTTGTGTTCATGTTCTAGTTCACTTTCATTTCTTTTGGCTAAGGTACAGATATTCCGTACTCTTTCAGCAAGAGTGCACACCTTCTCTCTCTTGACTTTGTCTTTGATTTGCTATCGTGTTATGATTCCGTTTGGTTTGGTTATGATCCTTTGTACTTGGCTCTTTGATTGATGTGTTCATCAGTATTTGTGATCCTATCGTTATTCGTTTGAACTCTTATGGTATGATCCGTTCGATAACCTTTTGTGACCTCAACCTTTGAACCCTTGTAAGACCTTGGACATTCTTTTGGGGATATTGTAACGGGAGATGGAACCTTTGTGAGACTTTGAACGTTCTTTTGGGATATTATAATGGGAGGTGAAATTCTTTTCCTAATTATGACATGGAAACATTTAAAGGAGAAACTATTTTATAACGTCACGTTAATATGATTGAAGACCACTTTTGCATAGATCTTATAAATTCATAAAGACCACTTTCAAAGAATATCTTATGAAAACCTTTAATAAAGACCTCTTCTATAAATGATACCGTTTTGAAGATCTTTTCTGAATGAACCTTTTTGTTATAAACCTTTTAAATGGGATCGCACTACGAACCTTTTTAACCAAGTGATGGGAACCTGCTGAAGTGAACTTTGTTTTAAACTCTTATTATGACCTTTGATCATGAACTTTGGGACTTTGGAACTTGGAATAGTGAACCTCGTAGATTGGAACCTTGACTTTGATCTTTCCATTTGACCCATTGACATTCATCCATTTGAATTGAACCTTTGCTATGAACCTTTGATTTGAACTCTGATTATGAACCATGCCATTTGTAAACCTTTGATCTGAACCTTTGCTATGCACCTTGGATTATGATACTTTGATTTGACTTAGACTTTGCTATTTGATTTGCCTTTGACCATTCAGTATTATACCCGAGCATTTTCCTAGTCATGAAGGTAACATGACCGTGGCATTGATGCACCAATGTCATGACTCCAGTGTGGTCGAGTGATGTTCCACACCGTCCCTTTGTTTGATCTGCATTTGGTTTGGGTAGGGGCGTATGGATGCATCCTAGATTTGCTTTGATTTGATTTGCTACTACATTTGGTTTGGTGTCTGGTACTGTGTGCAATACATGCCTTTCACATATATTTGGGAGCTAGCTACTCCGTGGTTACTTGAGGACTCCCCTCCTACTACATTTGGTATTCTGAGGTCTCCCCTTTGATTACATGGTTACTTTGCTGAAGACTTTGTTTTGTTTGGCTCGTGGTAGAATGCTGATATAACCTAACCTTTAACTTATTCTTATCATCCTTATTATACCTTTTGTTTTCCCCAATGCACCCTATGATATTCTTTGTTCCTTATCTTTTGCTTCGTTTATATATATATATATATATATATATATATATATATATATATATATATATATATATATATATATATATATATATCTGTTCACTGGGCTTTTTAAGCTCAGCCGCATTTCTTTTCCTGCGGCAGGTTTAGTAGGAAGCTGGGTTTGTGGATGAGAGATCTTATTTTCGACTTAGAAGACTCTACCCTGATTAGCTACTGGCTGGACTTAGAGATGATTAGAAGCAATTGATGTTGGGCCTAGTTCATCGTTGTTACTCTTTTGTATTTTGTTTAGTTCTCCTTGTAACCTTTGTATACTTTGTATTAGAAATGTATCTCCGTTCGCTTGTGTTCTGATTTGACTCCATAATGTTACACTTTAGCCCTTCTCGGGTTGGGGTGTTACAGTAGGTTTATGTTATTAACTATGAAACATGAAAACTCAGTGTGTTTGTATTCCATTTTCAGTATTTAATGTTATTGACTTTGAAACTAAGTGTGTTTGAACTTGAATTTCATCGGTTCGTTGTTATTGTGTATTCGTGGGTATTTATTTAGACATGCTTAACTTTAACATTGGTAATATACCAATACCAACCACCTGAAGCAAACAAGATGTGACTAATTCATTACACCATTAGGTAGTCAAAATGAGTACATTAGAAATCAACCAAACATTAGTACATTAGAAAGCTTAAACATAACTTGAATACTTCTACCAAGAGACACTTATGCCTAATTCAAAACAAAATACATAATAAAGAAGAACCAAGAAAAATACAAAAGAACTTTCATTCTTTGTGCATTGCTAGCATTCTGCATTGAAGTTTCTTGAAGGTTATTTATCCTTCTCAACAACCCGGGTATGATAACAACGGATCGGGCGCACATTGGCAGGTCGTACCAACGGCTAAAAACACAGTTAGGACATAGCCGAAAACGACGACCTGTATTATGATCTGTCCATGACGTGATAATCGTTGTCGCAGCTCCGCAATGGTGGCAAGCATTATTCATAATGAACAAAGAAATTTTTTTTGTGTGTGTGAGTTTTTAGTTGATGTTCAAGTCATACACTATTTACACACTATTTATAGTGTAGAAAAAGGTAAATACTGTTGAAGGTGGTAGGTGGTAACCAATGTGCGACTATTTATAAGTGTGCTACCGTGCTACTGTGCTACCGTGCTACTGGAAAATGGGGAAAATGCAACAACCTTTTTTATTTCATGAACTTAATTTAATACAAACTAGTCAGTTTCATATTCAGAATCCGATTCGAATACCTGATATGGATAGCAACCAAATTCCAAAAAAAAAAACTCATTTTGTTCATCTTGTTCTTTCTTTATATTTGCCAGCCATTCCCGTTCATTCCTTGCTTTTTCTGCTAAAATTGATGCTGCAGCTTCTTTGTCTAGTCGTGTTTGATGTTCTTCGTCCTCTACCTTTTTCCTAAAGCTTTCTTCCCATTCCCTTTGTATTTTATTATTTTCTTCGAAGGCTTGCCTTAACCGTTCCTCTTCTAATCTCCATAAAATGTCCTCTTCTAGAGTAAGTCCCCCAGGGTCATTACTAGTTGTCGTGTCAACGTTTGTCGGTGAACTCATAGTCAATTTTGGATATTATGTTGTTTATAATTAGTAAAAAGACTACATATATACATATATATACACGATTCCACTAGTGTACGACTGTGCTACTAGTTTATAAACATTAAATAGTTGTATGCATTAAATTTTGGTTGTTGGTGAACTAATTGACATGATTGACATAAGACATGACTTTAATGTTATATATTTCCTAGATTTGCACACCTATTACCAATTAACAATTGAAGTGTGCGACATGGAATGTGCGACTGTGCTACTTGAAGTGAGTGTAGACATTTAATGAGGGTTAATGCATGTTAGGTTGATTGACGTGACTAGACTTCAATTTTGGCAGGTTAAACTTAAATTGTAACATTATTACTCTAGTGTTCGACTGTGCGACTTCACTAATGTGCGACTTATAAAAAAAATTTCCTACATATATTGTTTTACATAATATAACGAAAATACTAAAAAACACACTGATGGCTAGTACATCTCAGCCCAAGATTAGTTTTTTGCTAGTTATGTTAGAGGAAGAATTAACATATGGTGTGGCACTTTCTTAAAATACAACCTACCAAAACCTATTATCTACTGTGAAACGAAAACTCAACATCAGTCGTGAATTCGATGTTCTGCTAACGTATAATATTCAGAAAAAGTATGTCCACATAGTTGATGATGATGACGTGGATTTTTTCTTTCACGAGATATGCAAGAATCAGTCTGTTTTGCAATCTTTTTTTGTCACAAAGATTCTCAAACCACCAAAGGTAACTCCTTCTTTGACAACGCCGTTAGATTTTGATCTAAATTTATATCCTGAAGTTTACCATGGTGTTGCCAATGATTTTGAAAACACACCCAAAAAACCAAAAAAAGAATATTTTCCAAATAACATTCACCATATTCCGAATGACTATTCCGAGCCAAAATGGAAACGTAATACGTTTACATATATGCCGACACCACCTGATCCACCAAAACTTGAAGTCAAACCACCCAAAACCATCACTGAGAACAACTCATTTGGTTTAATTCCCGGGAGAAAATTTAATTCTAAAGAAGAGTGCATGCATGAAATAGGTGAACAATCACTAGTACATGGATTTGAATATAAGCCTAGAAAATCTTATAAGTATAGGTATGATGTGAAGTGTGTACATGAAGGATGTGATTGGGTAATAATTACGTCTAAAGTTGATGGGAGTTCCGAATGGGAAATACGAACGGTTAGAGAGAATCACACATGTTCAAGAACGAAATTAATTCCAAATCATCGTAATGCAACATCAAAATTGTTGGGGCATTTGCTTGTACCGAAAATACGTGATAGTAATCGGGTGTAAAAGACAAAGGACAATGTGCAAGACATGAAAGTTGATTACAATTGCGATATTACTTACAAGAAGGCTTGGAGAGGAAGAAATATAGCGTTTGAGACTCTGAATGGCTGCCCGAAAAATTCTTTTGCACAATTACCCTATTTTTGTCACAATTTACATTTGACAAACGAGGGGTGGGCAACAAATCTTCTGACTGACGCTGAAGACCGATTTGAAATGTTTTTTATGGGCATTGGTGTTTCGGTAATCATATTTTGTTGACACGTACATTTAATTTGATATCTTATAATTACATATACATACTAAACTTTATTTTTCTTTATAGATACGAAGTTTGTTGCAAGAGCATATCCGCCCATTGATTATCATAGACGCAACTCATCTTAAAGGTCGTTATCTTGGAACAAATTTGCTGACTGTTGGAATGGATGGGAATAACCAAATTATCCCTCTTGCAACCGGGGTGTCCCAAGGTGAGACAGGTAGGTCGTGGACATGGTTTTTGGAAAATTTGTGCGAATGCATCGGTGACGTCCCGGGTTTGGCAATAATTTCAGATAGACACCAGGCCATACAGTTAGCATGTCGTACTATTTTCCCAAACACATTTCATGGTTGTTGCTGTAGGCATTTGATGATGAATTGCAACTTAAAAGGGAAAAAAGTTAGGAAGCTGTATTGGAAGTTATGTGTGACATTTCTAAAAATTTCATATCAAATATTTTAATGGTTTATTATGTAAATAATCTATTTTAATTTATTTACTTAGTCGGAAGATATCCGCGTACGTTTAAATAAATTCTATCGCGACTAGACTATGCTCACTCTACGTTTTCTATGCACCATTGTTTTATTTCAATCCTATTTTAAAGTCACAATCCATTTTATTTCATTTTTACTTCCACTTTTCATTTTTACTCATTTTATTTTTTTATCGCGCGGTTTAAACTCGTATTTCACGTTTTAACCTCAAATAAATACTCCGATAATCTCATCACTCATTTATATTTCAAAAATTCATCATGAAAAACTAGTTTTAATAATTTAAAAATTAAAATATTAATTTACCCGGTATTTTGGAAATTTATTTATTTCGTATCGTACGTCTAATTTAATTTCGACGGTTTTCATAAAAGTTAAACGACGATTAACCAAACACTCAATAATTTTACCCAACCTATTTTTATAATTTTTATAACTTTATTTTATCCCGGTTAACTCCGTTAAAATTTATTTTTAGTTAAATCGGTACCCGATATACCCTAAAACTAATACTATCTACACTAACTATCTTACACACTCTTACACTCATCCCCCTTTTTCTTACACCATCATGCTGCCCCCCCCTATCCCATACCAATCAACTTACAATTCTTGAATTTTATACTAACTCCACTTAATAATTGTACTAGTTCTACAAGTTGATACATAAGTCCTACCAAAAATATCTACATTCATTTTCACCTCATTTACACTAGCTCAAGAAAAGTGTATTCTCTCCTTTGCTCTCTCCCTAACCCACGGCACAAACACAACAATAAGGAGGAATAGATCAAGTTTTTATCAAGAATATTAAACCTAGTATACTTCTTTTTCTAGTTTTGAAATAAAAACTAGGAAGTATTAGGAACCTTGTTACCATAAACCTCATCATTTCACTTGTAAGCTTCAAGTTATATTTTTCATATTTTCATACTTTCATTTATTCACTATCTTGATGTATTTGAACATTATATAAGTTATAATGCTTAGTTAAGCTTGGTACTTAAGTTAGAAAACTTTAAAACCAAAGAAAAGCTAAACTTGAAACTGTATTTTTTTTAGATCCGTGTATAAAAGTATTTAACTGTACTAATCTATAGACAATGGACATAAACTAAAAATATGTAGTTGTAGCCCTATGTCTTGTGGTCATTTTGACGGGTATTTCGTCGAATAACTCCTTACGATGATTAAACTAAAAATGTTTTGGTGAAACATGTACTAATCTGAGTAACAGTTTTGAAACGTGAAAAAGTCATTTTTTTTGTATTGAACCCTCTGTTACTCAAAGAATAAAAGTTGTAGAGGACATCTTAACTTAAACGTGGCCGAAAACGGGGAATAAATCGGGTTAGTAAAACTCTAGATATCGCACTTTTCGTGAGACCATTGAAAATTTGAAAGCTGAATGGATTGATAGTTTGGGTAAATGGACTGTTTTACTAAGGTTATGTAATTTTTAGCTAAGTGGGACCAATAAATCTCGTTAGTACAGAAATAGACCTTTCCGGGGATATAAAGAACGAGACTTGAGGACTTACGGTTTGCAAATGGCGATTTTTCTAAACATAGACAAGTTATAAAAATTCCATCAGCACTAGTTATAAAAAGTATATAAGTGTTATACACTTTAAGGATTGGACTTTTTAAAACAATTTTGAACCACCTAGTATATTTTGAACCCTTAGGTCTAAGGTGAACCTTTTTGACCAAAAACTTGACCCATGGACTAAATTGAACCTTAGAGTTAATTTGAACCTTTACATCAAAATTTAACCTAGGGTAAATGTAAGTTTTATACTTATATAAATGCAAGGATATACTTTTGGATAATTTGTAAGTAAGTAACTAAAACCTTTTTATGTATCTAGGAGTATTGTACCAAGCTTAAGTAAGATCATAATTTGTATAATCAAAAGTACATCGATATCTATTTTCGTAAACTAAGACAACGTATATTAATTAGGTTCATCGTAGAGCTTTTGCGACTATTTCCTTCGTTCGCTTGTTCATTGCTATTTTCCTTGCTTTAAGGTGAGTTCATAGCCTCGCCTTTACTCTTATTTAAATGTTTTATAAACCTCGCGAGGGGGATACATGCTAGTTTTATAAACTGAATACAGGTATAAATTTTTGGTATGCTTGACCCGATTACAAGATTATAGACATTGAGTATTTCTTGCCAATTAAGTCCCCATCATGAACCGTTAATTTCGTTGGAAACGCTAGTATTATGAATATGCATATTGGGCATTGACCAGCCTGGCCGAGTGAGTAGCGCTCACCTTTTAACGGTCACATAATATTGAGAGGTTGAGGTAAATGGCAAATATTACCCTACCGGGGCAACTGTTAAAACTAGGTTAAGGTTCGGTTTCATGAGCTCTATACTATAATCTGATTATCCGACATGTATTTGTTATATGTCTATTGATAAATAATACTTGTATTCAACTGCTTACTTATTAAACTCTATGAATTCACTCAACTTTATGTTGACTTTTTAGCATGTATTTTCTCAGGTATTATTTGCTAGCTGAGTATTGGGAGCAATCGGAGTCGCGTGGATATCAAATATTGAAGGACTTATTTTCTACACATTCGATAACTTTTTATCTTTAAAATACATATATGTCTCATGTTTTAATTCTTGTAACTTAAGTTTTAAAAAGAAATTGTTGGGACCTCTATACTCTAATTTATCAAATCGAATGTGACATTTTATTAAACGTCTCTTTTGAGGTCGTTTTATGTAACTTGTTTTTATGAACTATGAAGTGACACCCAAATTGGTATTTCGCTGCGTTGTAAAATTTTTGGGGTGTCATAGAATGGTACCAGAGCATTAGTTATAGAGAAATAGGTCGTTTTCAAAACCTAAACTATAACTGATTTTCAAATTTTTTTTAAGTCTTTCACCATTGTTCGATATCCGCGCACGCTTGTTCCCAGGTAACTTATATGCTCTATTTTGCATCAATACTTCTATTATATGACTAATGAATATATCCCCTAGTCATGATTTTGCTCTCTCATGCCTACTCTTACATTCTTGTGATCTATGAAATTTTTTTTAAGACATTGTGGGTTACACAATGGTCTTATTTACTTCATTAACATTGTGAGTTGCACAATGGTTTCTTTTATTTGTCAGACATTGTAGGTGATTACAATGGTCTATAAACTCTTTCATAACCTTATATACTATCATTACATCTGATGGCGAAACTCGTTAAAATTTATCAATTCCTCTTGATTTCTTTACTCCCCGTAAACTTAAGTTTCCTGAGCATTTCTGCAATTTTTTTTTTCAAATTGATACAAATTATATAGAAGACTATCTATATACACTTGATTTTCTCTTGACTATTTATACCTATTTACAAGAGCGTTACTTTTTATTTGTAT
The DNA here is from genome assembly GCA_030686995.1 of Artemisia argyi. Taxonomy (NCBI): domain Eukaryota; kingdom Viridiplantae; phylum Streptophyta; class Magnoliopsida; order Asterales; family Asteraceae; genus Artemisia; species Artemisia argyi. The sequence continues at coordinate 87,884,272 of CM060680.1, read as the reverse complement.
AAGGATAGTTATTATAAACATTTTATCCGTCTCTTTACACTCAGTCTCTATAGCACCATGTCAATAAATTACCCCACTACTACCTTACAAACTAATAACATGATGCACCACTATTTTAGCTCTGACTAGTTCGGAATTGACTATTTTGTCACCCCTTTACAAATTATTTGGTAAATTACCTTGTAAAACTAGTTTACTACCATCTTTTAAACCATTTTCGCTAAAATTTTAATACAATACTTTCCACTCTCTTACAAACTACTTTACCATCATCTATAAACTAAATTACTCGTTTGCTTTAACTTCTTATGAACGATGTGGTGATCTCTGAAACATTTTCGCTACTTTACTTTATTTCCTTTTGATGATATTAACATTCGGTGTACTTTGTCAATTCCACTAGCTATTTTATTGTTCAACTCCGAGTGTGAACATTCTTCTTATGCCTTTGAATCACGTATGTTGTTTTCGTTATCTATTGTTTTGAAATCTTCCAATTGATGGGAGTACGACCTTAACTTGTCATCTCAAATCGTGTCATCCTTTGGCACTTACCTTTGCGAATGCGATTGACTAATGTCATATTATTATTCTCGTTACTTCTTCTTATGATTTTGATGAATCACATCGTTAATTTGACATCCTTTTATTTATTTTAGTACTTGATCTTGTTGTGTATTTTTTGTGATGGACATACTTAAGTAGGATGATTTATAATCGTCTTATTGAAATGAATTGGGACGCTTCTTCATTTGAATAAGGAAATTATAAACCGCCGAACCATAAATTCATAAATCTTCACTTACATGGATCGGGACGCCTCTTTATGTAAGTGACGAGTTATGAATGAGTGGGCTTATGTGTATCTACCATAGCGTGTGTACGAATCATTCTTTGGGTTATGAACTCCTCTCGACTCGTAATTTGTTACGTTGATTTTTCCGATTTTGTATCAACCGCCGCGAGCTTTATAAGCTAACAGTAATGACTATTATCCGCTTCCACGAATTGACGACTTGATAAATTCCTTGTCTCATATTGTCTTATCGCCTACACTTTTATTCTATCCGTTCCTTTAAGGACCCTCATGACATTCTATTCGTTCCCTCATACCATTGCTTACACATTAGGTGATTTCTATCACTTATTCTATCTTCGTTGCTATCTTGTTACCTTGTCAAAATCCCGAGCACAAAATGCATTAAGAACCTCCATGGACTTCTATAAAATTTTATGTATCTTTATGAAAATTTTACAAATACTTCACAAGTGTTTAAATTACCAACATGACCTTCTTAAGTTAAAGAGTCGGTTCTAACCAACCCTCTTTTGTAAAAACCATAACTAAATTTTTAATGACACCATGCCTTATCTTTCAAATTCATATTTTATACATCACATTTTAATCACGTCTTAAGGATATGACCGATTTAAACCTCGTTTCAACTAATGATTCCTAGAGATTTGAAAATAGACATTCTACAATCACAACCATAAACCCGAGTTTCAACATGGTTTTTATACATGCTTCCATACCAAAAATCTTTAAAACGACCAAAAATAATTAAGAAGAATTGAGCGCCGGGACGTCGCTCTCTTAAGGGGTACGTGCTGTGACATTTCTAAAAATTTCATATCAAATATTTTAATGGTTTATTATGTAAATAATCTATTTTAATTTATTTACTTAGTCGGAAGATATCCGCGTACGTTTAAATAAATTCTATCGCGACTAGACTATGCTCACTCTACGTTTTCTATGCACCATTGTTTTATTTCAATCCTATTTTAAAGTCACAATCCATTTTATTTCATTTTTACTTCCACTTTTCATTTTTACTCATTTTATTTTTTTATCGCGCGGTTTAAACTCGTATTTCACGTTTTAACCTCAAATAAATACTCCGATAATCTCATCACTCATTTATATTTCAAAAATTCATCATGAAAAACTAGTTTTAATAATTTAAAAATTAAAATATTAATTTACCCGGTATTTTGGAAATTTATTTATTTCGTATCGTACGTCTAATTTAATTTCGACGGTTTTCATAAAAGTTAAACGACGATTAACCAAACACTCAATAATTTTACCCAACCTATTTTTATAATTTTTATAACTTTATTTTATCCCGGTTAACTCCGTTAAAATTTATTTTTAGTTAAATCGGTACCCGATATACCCTAAAACTAATACTATCTACACTAACTATCTTACACACTCTTACACTCATCCCCCTTTTTCTTACACCATCATGCTGCCCCCCCCTATCCCATACCAATCAACTTACAATTCTTGAATTTTATACTAACTCCACTTAATAATTGTACTAGTTCTACAAGTTGATACATAAGTCCTACCAAAAATATCTACATTCATTTTCACCTCATTTACACTAGCTCAAGAAAAGTGTATTCTCTCCTTTGCTCTCTCCCTAACCCACGGCACAAACACAACAATAAGGAGGAATAGATCAAGTTTTTATCAAGAATATTAAACCTAGTATACTTCTTTTTCTAGTTTTGAAATAAAAACTAGGAAGTATTAGGAACCTTGTTACCATAAACCTCATCATTTCACTTGTAAGCTTCAAGTTATATTTTTCATATTTTCATACTTTCATTTATTCACTATCTTGATGTATTTGAACATTATATAAGTTATAATGCTTAGTTAAGCTTGGTACTTAAGTTAGAAAACTTTAAAACCAAAGAAAAGCTAAACTTGAAACTGTATTTTTTTTAGATCCGTGTATAAAAGTATTTAACTGTACTAATCTATAGACAATGGACATAAACTAAAAATATGTAGTTGTAGCCCTATGTCTTGTGGTCATTTTGACGGGTATTTCGTCGAATAACTCCTTACGATGATTAAACTAAAAATGTTTTGGTGAAACATGTACTAATCTGAGTAACAGTTTTGAAACGTGAAAAAGTCATTTTTTTTGTATTGAACCCTCTGTTACTCAAAGAATAAAAGTTGTAGAGGACATCTTAACTTAAACGTGGCCGAAAACGGGGAATAAATCGGGTTAGTAAAACTCTAGATATCGCACTTTTCGTGAGACCATTGAAAATTTGAAAGCTGAATGGATTGATAGTTTGGGTAAATGGACTGTTTTACTAAGGTTATGTAATTTTTAGCTAAGTGGGACCAATAAATCTCGTTAGTACAGAAATAGACCTTTCCGGGGATATAAAGAACGAGACTTGAGGACTTACGGTTTGCAAATGGCGATTTTTCTAAACATAGACAAGTTATAAAAATTCCATCAGCACTAGTTATAAAAAGTATATAAGTGTTATACACTTTAAGGATTGGACTTTTTAAAACAATTTTGAACCACCTAGTATATTTTGAACCCTTAGGTCTAAGGTGAACCTTTTTGACCAAAAACTTGACCCATGGACTAAATTGAACCTTAGAGTTAATTTGAACCTTTACATCAAAATTTAACCTAGGGTAAATGTAAGTTTTATACTTATATAAATGCAAGGATATACTTTTGGATAATTTGTAAGTAAGTAACTAAAACCTTTTTATGTATCTAGGAGTATTGTACCAAGCTTAAGTAAGATCATAATTTGTATAATCAAAAGTACATCGATATCTATTTTCGTAAACTAAGACAACGTATATTAATTAGGTTCATCGTAGAGCTTTTGCGACTATTTCCTTCGTTCGCTTGTTCATTGCTATTTTCCTTGCTTTAAGGTGAGTTCATAGCCTCGCCTTTACTCTTATTTAAATGTTTTATAAACCTCGCGAGGGGGATACATGCTAGTTTTATAAACTGAATACAGGTATAAATTTTTGGTATGCTTGACCCGATTACAAGATTATAGACATTGAGTATTTCTTGCCAATTAAGTCCCCATCATGAACCGTTAATTTCGTTGGAAACGCTAGTATTATGAATATGCATATTGGGCATTGACCAGCCTGGCCGAGTGAGTAGCGCTCACCTTTTAACGGTCACATAATATTGAGAGGTTGAGGTAAATGGCAAATATTACCCTACCGGGGCAACTGTTAAAACTAGGTTAAGGTTCGGTTTCATGAGCTCTATACTATAATCTGATTATCCGACATGTATTTGTTATATGTCTATTGATAAATAATACTTGTATTCAACTGCTTACTTATTAAACTCTATGAATTCACTCAACTTTATGTTGACTTTTTAGCATGTATTTTCTCAGGTATTATTTGCTAGCTGAGTATTGGGAGCAATCGGAGTCGCGTGGATATCAAATATTGAAGGACTTATTTTCTACACATTCGATAACTTTTTATCTTTAAAATACATATATGTCTCATGTTTTAATTCTTGTAACTTAAGTTTTAAAAAGAAATTGTTGGGACCTCTATACTCTAATTTATCAAATCGAATGTGACATTTTATTAAACGTCTCTTTTGAGGTCGTTTTATGTAACTTGTTTTTATGAACTATGAAGTGACACCCAAATTGGTATTTCGCTGCGTTGTAAAATTTTTGGGGTGTCATATTATGTAAAGTTTACACGACTCAAGAGTTTCATAGAGAGTTGAACAATCTAGCCGGTTTTAGGATTGAAGCTTACAACAAGCTAATCGAAGCTGGTGTTAGCAACTGGTCTAGGGCATATTGTCCTGGAAATCGATATAATTACATGACTACCAATAGTGCTGAGTCAATAAATGCCCTCACGAGACTGGTTCGAAGAGTCCCAATTACGATGCTAATGGAATGGTATCGAGCGCTTATACAAAACTGGTATTTCGAACGACGTCAACTTTATGAAGGTTAATTTTTTATATATATTTTATTATAAATTAAGCACATATTTTAATTAGTGAATTTTAATAATTTACTATTGTTTTTGTATTTTTTTGGTAGATGATGTTCAAGGGGAACTCAGTGACTGGGCTGCTGCAAAAGTTCAGGACAGGATGTTGAAGAGTGTGAGCTGGGTTGTCAATGGCATTGAGCATGGAGAAGTATACCAAGTTTATGATCGAGTAAGAACTCACATAGTCCGGATAACGGAACGTACTTGCAGTTGTCGCAAATGGCAACTTTCAAGTTTGCCATGTGGCCATGCTATAGCTGCAGGTAGGGTACTTGGTTTAACTAATTCTAGTCAATTGGCAAGAAACTGGTTTATGAAAACAACTTTAAAGGCTACATACGAACCTTTGATATTTCCGACTGGTGACGTTTCTACATGGGAAACAACAGACAACATTCAGGTAGTAGAACCACCAATTATGGATAAGAGACCTGCCGGAAGACCTAAAGACAAAGACAGAATCAGGTCCCGAGGAGAGGAGCCAAGGCAAATTTCGTGTGGGAGGTGTGGTGTAGTTGGCCACAACCGAGCGACGTGCAAACAACCGTTGATGCGAAAAAAGGTAATTTGTTATTTATTTATAGTAATGTATTGCTAAAATAGCAATAAGTAATGTGCTTAATCAAATGTTACTTGTGCAGAAGAGGGGTGGCAAGTCATCAAGCGGAGGTACACAAAGAAGTAGTGGGAGCTCATAAACTCAAAATGGAAGGACCCAAAACCGACGTCTTAGCTCACAGGGGTCACAACGATCAATGCCGTTTGACAATGACCCGGTTAATTTGGCAGACCCTTAGGTTAAGAATGTCCTAAGATAATGTCCAAGTTGTATTATGTTGTTGGTTTTAACATAATATGTTATGAAAGAACTGTTGATCTTAATGTTTTCATAATACAATGTTTCGGTTTTCCAGTATAAACTTTCAACAACTTAAATAATAGGGAATGTAACCACATCATACATTAAGTAACAAAATGATTGGAGTAAAACCAATCTTTAGTCATGGTTACATTAGATACCAACACATAACGTTTAAAGTACCATCGTTACTAAAACACAAGCACATATAAAGGGAACTTAAACAACAATGTCATGGCATTACAACTTAGTGGACACATTCAATTTCGGAGATCTTGTGCTTGAAGTAGAAACGAATCAACGCCTCTCTGTATGCCAGTGCTGTTTGAAGAGAGTCATTCATAACCAGAGGGATCCCGTAAGCCAACCTGTATAGTAATAACCAACCAGTTACATTTGACATTAAAGAATAGTCATACCAATAAGTGTGATACATGGTAGAAAAAAATGTTAATTACCTGTATAGGAAAATGCATAGAAAGATGCCACAGTCACCGAAAACACCACCCTACTTGGGGATGTGAGTTACGTGGCGAAAATTTATACGGTAGCTAGTTGGGTCTATTCCTTTCTTTGCAAATACACCTGTCTCCTTAAGTATAAAAGGAATCTTTTCCCTTAGACACCTCCTCATCTTGAAATACCACTCACGATATTCAACTTCATATGTTTCACCACTGTCATAAAATACTACCTCCCCGGTTTGTATGTAAAACACAGCAAGTGACCAATGGGTGAAAGGTTCATTTATAGGGATGAACACCTGAATATTTTATTAAGAAACATGAATATAACGAGTAGCATACTGCTTTAAATGTTTAAAGGTTCAATCCATACACGTACCCGCTCAACATTAGACCATGCACAGTCGTATACTTCGTTAGTCGCATAAAACAGTGGCATCGAACCTTGAAGGAGAATTGTCAAGAAGTAACAACTAACCATGCACCAATCGGCATTATTAGGTCTAAAGTGCCACATATACATCACCCAAATATCAATGTGTTGCATGTCGTTATAAAGAAAGTCAAACAATATGTATCAGGTTATGTTATGTATCAGGTTATGTTCTGAGTGGTTAGACCCAGGTTCGAATCTTGGGTTTTGCAAATTTAAAATGCGAGTTTACCTCGTCACGTAACCAACCAGATCGTTTCTCGTCAACACAAGCTAGACTTTCCCAGAAAAGACGATCGACAACAATATCACTACACCAAGGAAACTTGCAACGAGGCAACCAAGAATTATTTAAAAAGTCCTGAAATTCACGATCAACTATAACAGTGTCGATACTATTGTGACTCCTTTTAAGTTCCTGCAAATATCAAGAATAATATCTACATTAAGTTATCATAGTTTATTGTGGAACTGAATAAAACATAATATACTAACATAATGTATAAGGCGTTAGGTGGTACCTCTGTCCAAGGTTTGACATCTCTACACAGTTCACGCATAAAAGGATCACGAATAGTCTTTTGACTTTTAAGTGTTTCCAAAGTAGGAATAACATGTTTCGGAAGCTCTTCCGTGAAAGGCGGCCTCAAAACAAATTTGTACTCCCTCTTCTTTGGTCCAGGACGGTTTAAAAAAAGTTTCATGTGAGGCAGTTTCATGACCCCATCATCAAAATATCTTTTAGCCTCTTCCTGTCTAAGTCGTACAGTTTCATCTCTAACCGAAGCCAACCTACGTAACTCAGCCTCATGCTTATCAACTTTCTCACAATCATCCAAAATTACCCATTCATCCTTCAACAATTCACAACATAAAACACAATACAAGTTATAAATGGCCCCACGATGCTAAAGTATACAATGCACTACATTATTGTTGCGAATGTAAAAACAAACCTGTTCAACATCTCCGTCAGATAGCTCCTCAACTTTTACATCCTGAAACATTTAACATGTGTTTTAACTTATAAGAAAAACCGTTATGTCACAAGTATAGTTTGTTACAAGTTCAGGGTGTATAAACCTGTAAACCGGTGCCAAATGCTTTCTGCCATGCCTCATGATGGTCACGCTCATCATATTTCTGTGTTTGTTGAATCGGCCCGTCAAACAACTCCAGAAAGTCGTCATTTAAGTTTGTGCAATACTCGTTAGCAAGATCAATCTCAACATTACTTCCAAATTCCAGTCTACCCTATAAGGTATGCAAGTACAAGATAAGGAACACAAAGTAAGCGTATAAATCTTTTACCAAGAACGAAATCAGAATTAAAAAAAAAATGGGAACTTACTTTTTTGATGTCCTGCGCAAAATTAAGCTCGACCTTGTTCAAATCATGAACCGTATCTCCAGCCCTTCTTTTCCGAGTCATAATCTACAAAAGAAATAATTTGGTCATCAATAATTTTTTTATATAAACAACCTGAATCTTAACATAATGTTATATTACAAATTATACATGAATGACAGATTCAAGTTTGTGGACACGTCCTTTCAGACTCTGAACCTCAGCCGGTAGCTTCATCAAACTTCCGCACATTTCTTGTATAATCTCAACACGTTCCATGATAGAAACAGTACGAAGATTTGTACGGTTTTCCATAGCTTCCTCAGCATCTTCAGCTAGCATTTTTTTCCGTGCTTCACTTTTTTTACGAAAATACTCATCAACAAGCCCAACTTCAGCAACAGGCGGTGGTCTAGGCACATACCAATTAAAAAACTTAACACTACGCCTAAACGATTCAGACACTCCCTCGGTCCTTGATGGATACAATTCACAGTTACTTTTTTCACCCTAACAAACCAATAAAAGCGTAAATGAGGGCTATGCACAAACAAAAGCTTAATAAGTTTGACGTCAATACTTCATTGAATACTAAAAACAGTAACACGTCGTTGACAATTATCGAATAAAAATACCAGAATATTACGTATACAACATACCTCTGGAAAAAGGTCCCCCAAATTCACATTTGCTTCAAAAGGAACCTTCTTAGTCAATGCTACAGCTCTAGGTAAAATGTCAGGCGCTGATTGGCTTTGAACGGTCAACTTAAATTGACCAAAGGAATGGTCAACCAAGTTAAACAGTTTAGAGTCAATGCTCCGTGGAATATAGTGTTTCCCCGGGTCGTTATGTCCCGACGAGGTGTGATGGTATTCAAACGGGTTTGTGATCGGGTGAATTTGAATGGAAAAGGGTTTGAGATTGATTACTGATGCGTGGGAATCGCAACAGGCTTTACCTCTCGAGGGATCTCGAGAAGCTTACAACCCCCACCAAGCAGTGTACCTGATCGTTGTAGTATAGTATAATGACAAGTACCGGGGGATTGATCGTTCAGCTTAGGAATAGTGTCGCTAGGATTAGAAAACCTAAATACTAGTTCTAAAGGTGAGGGATGATTATTTTTGTGTTTTTATATTTTATGGAAAGCAAATTAAAATCTCGGGTTTGAAGGATTTGGGCGGAATTAGTTGCTATTCAACTAACCCAATACTAAGATGCAATCAAAATAAAATACTAGAAATGAAAATAAACTAATTTATACTAAGGTTGTGAGCAGTAATTGGAGAAAATGTGTTTACTTAGATTTCACTACTCCCTAGATATCTTTTACACGTTAATTACTTGTTATAATTGCATGGATGACGGATCGTATTCCTTAATACCATTCATGGGGTGGCACACATAACTCCCCAATTCTATGAGCTCTTATCTCCTCCTACACCATGCCCAACACAACTATAGGGATTGTAAACAGTGGCTCATGCATTAAATACAACCAATAAAGACCTAGTGCGCGTTGGTTCATGTTTCTTAAGACGTTCAAGCATGTTACCAATTGGAGATCCGCTAGTTTTCTTAAGCCTAACATATAAATCATTCATCCAAGACAAGAATAAACAAGTAATCAACACATAATCAATATCTAGGTTTCATTAGATCTAAGCAAACACAAGATAGATCTAGCCTAGCATGATAGAATTAAGACAAGAACATGATATAGACAACCAACACATAGACATATTGATTGAATTAGAAGAACACTTATCTTGATTAATCATGCAAGGTATCAAGGGGTTGGAACCCTTGAAAAACCTGTAAAGTTACACCAAAATCGTACTTAGGGTCTCTCCCAAAACTTCTCTCTTTTAATGTGAAAAACTAGAAAACTATATATAGAAAAAGGGGTCTGACGGCGTCAAGACCAATTAGGTGACGCCGTCACCTCGCCGCCAAAACAATCCTCGGACTGCCTAGATCTACATCTGATGCCGTCAAGTACAAAACATTTCCAGGCCGTCATGACTTTTACTCTTGGAGCCCTACTTTCATGACGCCGTCAAAACTCTTCTGGGTCGTCATGGAATTTTACTCTTGACGCCGTCAGGGAACTCCTCTTGACGCCGTCCGAATTGCTTCCTTTTCCAGATTTCACTCCCAAAGTACCTAAAATCACAAAAGGAACGATTTAGGGCAATATTTGATCAAATAAATTCGGATTCGGGCTTAAATGACCCCCTAAAAACGGATCATTTTTCGCCTCATCATATACCCTTACACTTGAGATTTGCTTGTCCTCAAGCAAATGCACTTTTATTCTAGTCAAAATACAAGTTAGGGGTCATTTAACACTAATATAAAAGTAATTACAACAAATAATTGTTCCACTAAAGACCAATAGAAAAGCACGGAGGTCATACACAAGCACCTCACAAATAGTGTATAGATACTCACATCTCTCGGGTGTAATAAAGTGTAAATTACAATATGGAAACGGAAGATATCTCTCACTACCTGTCATAGCAAAATAGATTACCATAGGCTTGGGAAAGGATCAAACCTCCACCACATGGCGTAAGCACCTAGGATAAACTATCAAAGAGGTCTTTTAAAGGGTTGTAACGTTAGGTGTAGGGATATGAAATACACGGTTTTGTTGGATAAAGGAAGTTTTACTGGTGGCGAGTTAACAATCTTGGTTAATTACATGTACAATATGGCGTTGCTAAGCCAAGACTAGACTCGACTTAAGCTAATAAATGAAAAATAACAAAAACATAAAATAAACATAGAATGAAACGGGATGGTAGTCCGTATGTTTTTTTCTCTTTTTCCTTTTTTCTATTTTTTTTTTCTTTTTCTTGATTTTTTCGATTTTTTTTTTTTTTTTTTTTTTTTTTTTTTTTTTTTTTTTTTACATACACTCTTACCCTACCATCCAAAATAATACATCATAGGGGTTGAACATTCCCCTTACACTTGAATCTTTACATACTTTACATTAAACTAATCTAATGACTCGAATTAAGAAAATCAAAACACTTGGAGCACTTTTAAGATTAACGTACATATGGGGGTAATAAGTGATGTTCTTCCCCATTACTCCATAAAATAAGTACTTACCCATGAGTCCGAATCGTCCCAAAACAATATGTACAAGGATATGACTCGACTTAGCAACCATGTAATCAATTAGAAAGTTAACTTAGGGTTTAACAAATAATAATAATGCACTAAAAATGAGCGCATACACGGAAGGCTAAGGCGATTTGGTTGTACATTTAAGTGGGGTGTAACAAATTCTTCCTTTAAGTAAAATGCTTAAAGTTAGAAACGAAAAGATAGGCTCGGAGGGGTGTACTAGGGGTTTCGTGTACTAAAAATGAGTACAACGCTAAGGTGTGGGAAAAATTAGTTGACTTAACTAGTCAAGTAATATGACATAAATGGTCAAGTAATTATGATACGGGTTTAACACAAGGGTGATCCTAATGCCTCTTATCATGTAGTAAATCCTACCACACGAATGTAGTCTCACTAGCGGTCTCGGGATGCATCACTAACGCAAGTTCTAGAATCTAAATGCTACCGGTACACTCATAAGCACTAATAGTAAATGCTTTTCCTATCAAATCTAAAGGCGAACCTCACATATTTGGGTGGAAATTTTTTTTGAATATACTGTTATGTGCTAGTCATACAATCTCCTATCCATGAGACGCTTGCTATGGCTAAAGTTTCACTCCTAAATGTTGTAAAAATTTTTAAATTTGGCACTAAAATTGCACTAACAAGTATTTCTCATAGTTTTATTACACATCTACCATTAAACAAAACAAACTCAAGCGAAAGTGCATATGTAAGGTATCATCTTTTTACTCTCCCCTTACACTTAAGATGAACATTGTCCCCAATGTTCAAGTAAAGAATGTAAAAGTGAACAAGTAAAGAGAATGAAATCAAATACTCCCCTGATTCACTCGGTATGGATAATAGGATGGCCAGGTTAAATCTTCCTCCAAGAAAATGAACAATCAAAGCTTCCCTTCCAGGATATAAATCATCTTCTTGTCATACGTAACCTGTAAAACCTGACAAAATAGACAAGACAACCTCGCATAAAATCGGCGGCATCCTATATAAGTTTCTAAATCCTAGAAAACAAGATAAGATATAATGCTTGTGGAATGAAGTTTGCAGATCTCCTGGAGATTATAAAACTTAATAATTCACAAAAACCATAAGACTCCGTTAGAAAAACAAAACCGGTAAGATTTCCAGATTTTTAACTCCTGACGCCGTCAAGAGTAAACCCCTGACGCCGTCAGAATTGACCTGCAGAAATTCTTATGTTAAGTTTTCGGAATATTTCTGGAAAAACTTGGTCCTACTTCCTGGAAAATCCTGCAAAACTTCATTATGATTCAATACAAGCATTTGACTCTAACAAATACGAATATACATGTTCATTTAATATTGTAGAGAATCATGATCGGTTTGTTTCTTAAAAACATATTTGGGGTTTCCCCTTACACTTATCTTTTGAAAAAAATACCTTTAGGTGGAGTTAAGACTAGGCCAAAACAACAAAGTAAAGTATTTCCACATTTTAGTTTAGAAACATGATCTACCAACAATACAAATTAAGCTTGCATACGGAAGCAAATAACAAACAAACAAATAAAATCACACAAAACATAGGTTGCCTCCCAAGAAGCGCTTTTCTTTATTTACGAGTCTTGTAGCTAGACTCAAGGTCATGGGTTACTACGTGACTTCATCATTGGTTCCACTCTCTGATTGTAGGTATTCTTTGTAGAAATCAATCACCTTTTTCTCAACCGCCCCCATAATCATTTGGGTAAATTCTTCATCGACTTTATACCTTGGTCCAAGTGCCAAGCAATCTTTGTAATAAAGACTCCTTTTTTCCCATACATAATCCATGCCCTTTTTCTTATCCTTCTCATTAATATCCTCAAAAGCATGAACGTTGTCCTTATCAAAACGAGATATAAAGCGAAATTCATTCATCCTATTAGGCATCCTATAAGTGATACTATCGGTGCTACTTGTAAATCGGATCGTACCTTCTACCTCATCATATTCCAACTTAGACTCTTCAACAAATGGTTTGCCAAACACAACATTGGATAATCGACAATCAATAACATTAGCAAGATCCTCCACAATCAAAAAGTCGGTGACAAAAGTGAAATTACCAACAAAGACATGTAAACCTTTAACTCTCCCGACAAAGTTACAAACTCCACCGGGGTACTTGGGATCCCTTCTAGGTTCAAGTCTTGTTTTCACTATATCATTATAAACAGTTGAGGACATAATGTTGATTGGAGATTAAAAGTCAATGTAAGCATTGCTAATGTGCCTATATCCAATCATACATGGTATCTTAGCATTCTTAGGATCGCCTCTCTTGATCTTAGGTTCAATTATGGTGAAAGGAGATCGCGGTTTATCAATAAGATTATTATAATATGCAATCTCCTCCTTAGTGGGGTATAGATTAAAGTAGTCATTAAGCTTCGGATCTATTTCCTCCTCTTCTAGTCCCACAACAACATTCACAAAGTCATTAGGTCCTAGGTCTTTATTTGAATACAAGGCGGTCGCTAGGTCACTAAATGCATGTTCGAGTTCAACCTTAATCAACCTATTAAGCTCTCTAAGCTCCCTAATCTCACTCTCAATTTGTTCACGTAACACAGCCACTTCTCTAGGGGAAAGGGGTGGATTCGCGTTTTCCATAATGGTCAACGGAATAGTCAATGAGTTTAATTTACTAACAAAGGCACAAAGAAAGAGATAGACTAAAGAAGACCTAAAAATAAAAATAAAATCTTACTAGAAAGGAATCTAGCAAGTAGACCTAATAAAAAGAAATTCTAACCTAGACAATAACTATTCCCCGGGCTGCGGCGCCAAAAACTTGATGCGTGGAAATCGCAACAGGCTTTACCTCTCGAGGGATCTCGAGAAGCTTACAACCCCCACCAGGCAGTGTACCTGATCGTTGTAGTATAGTATAGTGACAAGTACCGGGGGATTGATCGTTCAGCTTAGGAATAGTGTCGCTAGGATTAGAAAACCTAAATACTAGTTCTAAAGGTGAGGGATGATTATTTTTGTGTTTTTATATTTTATGGAAAGCAAATTAAAATCTCAGGTTTGAAGGATTTGGGCGGAATTAGTTGCTATTCAACTAACCCAATACTAAGATGCAATCAAAATAAAATACTAGAAATGAAAATAAACTAATTTATACTAAGGTTGTGAGCAGTAATTGGAGAAAATGTGTTTACTTAGATTTCACTACTCCTTAGATATCTTTTACACGTTAATTACTTGTTATAATTGCATGGATGACGGATCGTATTCCTTAATACCATTCATGGGGTGGCACACATAACTCCCCAATTCTATGAGCTCTTATCTCCTCCTACACCATGCCCAGCACAACTATAGGGATTGTAAACAGTGGCTCATGCATTAAATACAACCAATAAAGACCTAGTACGCCTCGGTTCATGTTTCTTAAGACGTTCAAGCATGTTACCATTTGGAGATCTGCCAGTTTTCTTAAGCCTAACATATAAATCATTCATCCAAGACAAGAATAAACAAGTAATCAACACATAATCAATATCTAGGTTTCATTAGATCTAAGCAAACACAAGATAGATCTAGCCTAGCATGATAGAATTAAGACAAGAACATGATATAGACAACCAACACATAGACATATTGATTGAATTAGAAGAACACTTATCTTGATTAATCATGCAAGGTATCAAGGGGTTGGAACCCTTGAAAAACCTGTAAAGTTACACCAAAATCGTACTTAGGGTCTCTCCCAAAACTTCTCTCTTTTAATGTGAAAAACTAGAAAACTATATATAGAAAAAGGGGTCTGACGGCGTCAAGACCAATTAGGTGACGCCGTCACCTCGCCGCCAAAACAATCCTCGGACTGCCTAGATCTACATCTGACGCCGTCAAGTACAAAACATTTCCAGGCCGTCATGACTTTTACTCTTGACGCCCTACCTTCATGACGCCGTCAAAACTCTTCTGGGTCGTCATGGAATTTTACTCTTGACGCCGTCAGGGAACTCCTCTTGACGCCGTCATGCACTGTTCCCAGCATGGAAAATTAAGACTTTGGCGTTTTCTTCACTTTTATGCTCCAAAAACGTCTGAATTGCTTCCTTTTCCAGATTTCACTCCCAAAGTACCTAAAATCACAAAAGGAACGATTTAGGGCAATATTTGATCAAATAAATTCGGATTCGGGCTTAAATGACCCCCTAAAAACGGATCATTTTTCGCCTCATCATATACCCTTACACTTGAGATTTGCTTGTCCTCAAGCAAATGCGCTTTTATTCTAGTCAAAATACAAGTTAGGGGTCATTTAACACTAATATAAAAGTAATTACAATAAATAATCGTTCCACTAAAGACCAATAGAAAAGCACGGAGGTCATACACAAGCACCTCACAAATAGTGTTTAGATACTCACATCTCTCGGGTGTAATAAAGTGTAAATTACAATATAGAAACGGAAGATATCTCTCACTACCTGTCATAGCAAAATAAATTACCATAGGCTTGGGAAAGGATCAAACCTCCACCACATGGCGTAAGCACCTAGGATAAACTATCAAAGAGGTCTTTTAAAGGGTTGTAACGTTAGGTGTAGGGATATGAAATACACGGTTTTGTTGGATAAAGGAAGTTTTACTGGTGGCGAGTTAACAATCTTGGTTAATTACATGTACAATATGACGTTGCTAAGCCAAGACTAGACTCGACTTAAGCTAATAAATGAAAAATAACAAAAACATAAAATAAACGTAGAATAAACGGGATGGTAGTCCGTATGTTTTTTTCTCTTTTTCCTTTTTTCTATTTTTTTTTTCTTTTTCTTGATTTTTTCGATTTTTTTTTTTTTTTTTACATACACTCTTACCCTACCATCCAAAATAATACATCATAGGGGTTGAACATTCCCCTTACACTTGAATCTTTACATACTTTACATTAAACTAATCTAATGACTCGAATTAAGAAAATCAAAACACTTTGAGCACTTTTAAGATTAACGTACATATGGGGTAATAAGTGATGTTCTTCCCCATTACTCCATAAAATAAGTACTTACCCATGAGTCCCAATCATCCCAAAACAATATGTACAAGGATATGACTCGACTTAGCAACCATGTAATCAATTAGAAAGTTAACTTAGGGTTTAACAATAACAATAATGCACTAAAAATGAGCGCATACACGGAAGGCTAAGGCGATTTGGTTGTACATTTAAGTGAGGTGTAACAAATTCTTCCTTTAAGTAAAATGCTTAAAGTTAGAAACGAAAAGATAGGCTCGGAGGGGTGTACTAGGGGTTTCGTGTACTAAAAATGAGTACAACGCTAAGGTGTGGGAAAATTTAGTTGACTTAACTAGTCAAGTAATATGACATAAATGGTCAAGTAATTATGATACGGGTTTAACACAAGGGTGATCCTAATGCCTCTTATCATGTAGTAAATCCTACCACACGAATGTAGTCTCACTAGCGGTCTCGGAATGCATCACTAACGCAAGTTCTAGAATCTAAATGCTACCGGTACACTCATAAGCACTAATAGTAAATGCTTTTCCTATCAAATCTAAAGGCGAACCTCACATATTTGGGTGGAAATTTTTTTTGAATATACGGTTATGTGCTAGTCATACAATCTCCTATCCATGAGACGCTTGCTATGGCTAAAGTTTCACTCCTAAATGTTGTAAAAAAAATTAAATTTGGCACTAAAATTGCACTAACAAGTATTTCTCATAGTTTTATTACACATCTACCATTAAACAAAACAAACTCAAGCGAAAGTGCATATGTAAGGTATCATCTTTTTACCCTCCCCTTACACTTAAGATGAACATTGTCCCCAATGTTCAAGTAAAGAATGTAAAAGTGAACAAGTAAAGAGAATGAAATCAAATACTCCCCTGATTCGCTCGGTATGGATAATAGGATGGCCAGGTTAAATCTTCCTCCAAGAAAATGAACAATCAAAGCTTCCCTTCCAGGATATAAATCATCTTCTTGTCATACGTAACCTGTAAAACCTGACAAAATAGACAAGACAACCTCGCGTAAAATCGGCGGCATCCTATATAAGTTTCTAAATCCTAGAAAACAAGATAAGATATAATGCTTGTGGAATGAAGTTTGCAGATCTCCTGGAGATTATAAAACCTAAATACTAGTTCTAAAGGTGAGGGATGATTATTTTTGTGTTTTTATATTTTATGGAAAGCAAATTAAAATCTCGGGTTTGAAGGATTTGGGCGGAATTAGTTGCTATTCAACTAACCCAATACTAAGATGCAATCAAAATAAAATACTAGAAATGAAAATAAACTAATTTATACTAAGGTTGTGAGCAGTAATTGGAGAAAATGTGTTTACTTAGATTTCACTACTCCCTAGATATCTTTTACACATTAATTACTTGTTATAATTGCATGGATGACGGATCGTATTCCTTAATACCATTCATGGTGTGGCACACATAACTCCCCAATTCTATGAGCTCTTATCTCCTCCTACACCATGCCCAGCACAACTATAGGGATTGTAAACAGTGGCTTATGCATTAAATACAACCAATAAAGACCTAGTGCGCGTTGGTTCATGTTTCTTAAGACGTTCAAGCATGTTACCAATTGGAGATCTGCCAGTTTTCTTAAGCCTAACATATAAATCATTCATCCAAGACAAGAATAAACAAGTAATCAACACATAATCAATATCTAGGTTTCATTAGATCTAAGCAAACACAAGATAGATCTAGCCTAGCATGATAGAATTAAGACAAGAACATGATATAGACAACCAACACATAGACATATTGATTGAATTAGAAGAACACTTATCTTGATTAATCATGCAAGGTATCAAGGGGTTGGAACCCTTGAAAAACCTGTAAAGTTACACCAAAATCGTACTTAGGGTCTCTCCCAAAACTTCTCTCTTTTAATGTGAAAAACTAGAAAACTATATATAGAAAAAGGGGTCTGACGGCGTCAAGACCAATTAGGTGACGCTGTCACCTCGCCGCCAAAACAATCCTCGGACTGCCTAGATCTACATCTGACGCCGTCAAGTACAAAACATTTCCAGGCCGTCATGACTTTTACTCTTGACGCCCTACCTTCATGACGCTGTCAAAACTCTTCTGGGTCGTCATGGAATTTTACTCTTGACGCCGTCAGGGAACTCCTCTTGACGCCGTCATGCACTGTTCCCAGCATGGAAAATTAAGACTTTGGCGTTTTCTTCACTTTTATGCTCCAAAAACGTCTGAATTGCTTCCTTTTCCAGATTTCACTCCCAAAGTACCTAAAATCACAAAAGGAACGATTTAGGGCAATATTTGATCAAATAAATTCGGATTCGGGCTTAAATGACCCCCTAAAAACGGATCATTTTTCGCCTCATCATATACCCTTACACTTGAGATTTGCTTGTCCTCAAGCAAATGCGCTTTTATTCTAGTCAAAATACAAGTTAGGGGTCATTTAACACTAATATAAAAGTAATTACAACAAATAATCGTTCCACTAAAGACCAATAGAAAAGCACGGAGGTCATACACAAGCACCTCACAAATAGTGTTTAGATACTCACATCTCTCGGGTGTAATAAAGTGTAAATTACAATATAGAAACGGAAGATATCTCTCACTACCTGTCATAGCAAAATAAATTACCATAGGCTTGGGAAAGGATCAAACCTCCACCACATGGCGTAAGCACCTAGGATAAACTATCAAAGAGGTCTTTTAAAGGGTTGTAACGTTAGGTGTAGGGATATGAAATACACGGTTTTGTTGGATAAAGGAAGTTTTACTGGTGGCGAGTTAACAATCTTGGTTAATTACATGTACAATATGACGTTGCTAAGCCAAGACTAGACTCGACTTAAGCTAATAAATGAAAAATAACAAAAACATATAATAAACGTAGAATAAACGGGATGGTAGTCCGCATGTTTTTTTCTCTTTTTCCTTTTTTCTATTTTTTTTTTTCTTTTTCTTGATTTTTTCGATTTTTTTTTTTTTTTTTACATACACTCTTACCCTACCATCCAAAATAATACATCATAGGGGTTGAACATTCCCCTTACACTTGAATCTTTACATACTTTACATTAAACTAATCTAATGACTCGAATTAAGAAAATCAAAACACTTGGAGCACTTTTAAGATTAACGTACATATGGGGGTAATAAGTGATGTTCTTCCCCATTACTCCATAAAATAAGTACTTACCCATGAGTCCCAATCATCCCAAAACAATATGTACAAGGATATGACTCGACTTAGCAACCATGTAATCAATTAGAAAGTTAACTTAGGGTTTAACAATAACAATAATGCACTAAAAATGAGCGCATACACGGAAGGCTAAGGCGATTTGGTTGTACATTTAAGTGGGGTGTAACAAATTCTTCCTTTAAGTAAAATGCTTAAAGTTAGAAACGAAAAGATAGGCTCGGAGGGGTGTACTAGGGGTTTCGTGTACTAAAAATGAGTACAACGCTAAGGTGTGGGAAAATTTAGTTGACTTAACTAGTCAAGTAATATGACATAAATGGTCAAGTAATTATGATACGGGTTTAACACAAGGGTGATCCTAATGCCTCTTATCATGTAGTAAATCCTACCACACGAATGTAGTCTCACTAGCGGTCTCGGGATGCATCACTAACGCAAGTTCTAGAATCTAAATGCTACCGGTACTCATAAGCACTAATAGTAAATGCTTTTCCTATCAAATCTAAAGGCGAACCTCACATATTTGGGTGGAAATTTTTTTTGAATATACGGTTATGTGCTAGTCATACAATCTCCTATGCATGAGACGCTTGCTATGGCTAAAGTTTCACTCCTAAATGTTGTAAAAAAAATTAAATTTGGCACTAAAATTGCACTAACAAGTATTTCTCATAGTTTTATTACACATCTACCATTAAACAAAACAAACTCAAGCGAAAGTGCATATGTAAGGTATCATCTTTTTACCCTCCCCTTACACTTAAGATGAACATTGTCCCCAATGTTCAAGTAAAGAATGTAAAAGTGAACAAGTAAAGAGAATGAAATCAAATACTCCCCTGATTCGCTCGGTATGGATAATAGGATGGCCAGGTTAAATCTTCCTCCAAGAAAATGAACAATCAAAGCTTCCCTTCCAGGATATAAATCATCTTCTTGTCATACGTAACCTGTAAAACCTGACAAAATAGACAAGACAACCTCGCGTAAAATCGGCGGCATCCTATATAAGTTTCTAAATCCTAGAAAACAAGATAAGATATAATGCTTGTGGAATGAAGTTTGCAGATCTCCTGGAGATTATAAAACCTAAATACTAGTTCTAAAGGTGAGGGATGATTATTTTTGTGTTTTTATATTTTATGGAAAGCAAATTAAAATCTCGGGTTTGAAGGATTTGGGCGGAATTAGTTGCTATTCAACTAACCCAATACTAAGATGCAATCAAAATAAAATACTAGAAATGAAAATAAACTAATTTATACTAAGGTTGTGAGCAGTAATTGGAGAAAATGTGTTTACTTAGATTTCACTACTCCCTAGATATCTTTTACACATTAATTACTTGTTATAATTGCATAGATGACGGATCGTATTCCTTAATACCATTCATGGTGTGGCACACATAACTCCCCAATTCTATGAGCTCTTATCTCCTCCTACACCATGCCCAGCACAACTATAGGGATTGTAAATAGTGGCTTAAGCATTAAATACAACCAATAAAGACCTAGTGCGCGTTGGTTCATGTTTCTTAAGACGTTCAAGCATGTTACCAATTGGAGATCTGCCAGTTTTCTTAAGCCTAACATATAAATCATTCATCCAAGACAAGAATAAACAAGTAATCAACACATAATCAATATCTAGGTTTCATTAGATCTAAGCAAACACAAGATAGATCTAGCCTAGCATGATAGAATTAAGACAAGAACATGATATAGACAACCAACACATAGACATATTGATTGAATTAGAAGAACACTTATCTTGATTAATCATGCAAGGTATCAAGGGGTTGGAACCCTTGAAAAACCTGTAAAGTTACACCAAAATCGTACTTAGGGTCTCTCCGAAAACTTCTCTCTTTTAATGTGAAAAACTAGAAAACTATATATAGAAAAAGGGGTTTGACGGCGTCAAGACCAATTAGGTGACGCCATCACCTCGCCGCCAAAACAATCCTCGGACTGCCTAGATCTACATCTGACGCCGTCAAGTACAAAACATTTCCAGGCCGTCATGACTTTTGTAACACCCCCAATTCATGATTGCAGCGGAATTCAAACTGGGTGTTACTCGACAGCACAATAGTCACAATAATAGAAAACGAACTCCAATTGAGTCGTTTTAAAAGATGTATCATTCAAATTATATAAATATCACAGATTACAAAATGAGGTCCCAGATGGTTCCATGTTTACAAATTACATTAAATGAGTTTTTGAATGATAATAAAATTTATAGCCCTCTTGAACATCCGTGTCCTTCCGTGCCATCCTTGATCGTCATGAACCTGAAATACATGCTTGAGAGGTCAACACAAAGGTTGAGTGGAATTCGTAGAGTTTAGTTAAATCGTTTGAACACAATAATCGTAGTGTGAGCTATAGACTCACACTCATAGTTAGAAAACAAAATCGTTATTTATTTCACTAAGCTCATGCAACCAAAACATTAACATCGAACCAACAAAATTGGCATTATAGAAGCCCTATCAAGATACTTTTGCCATTATACCGCTAAATCTCAAATATAGTGCATTTGTGTGAACTCATCGTTGTTCAACACAAATGGGATCCGTCAATCCCAATAGATCTATTCACAATATTCGCGCTCACTATAGGTAGTGACTAATGGTTCATGATATAGGGACTTCGAACATGGCAATCGTTACTTAGTGACAATAAAACATAGTCGGGTAGCATACAGTAGAAAGCATTGTGTTCGAGTAGAAAAATAATAGCATGTATTCCCCCCATAAGTTTGTAAAATAGTTAAACAATAGAAAGTGGGGCTACGAACTCACCTTAAGTAAGATAGCAAGTAATGAAGGTAGTGGTTGGATTGTGAAAGTTTCTACGAGCAACCTATAATTGAATGTCGCGACTTAGGATCGGAGTAAAGAATATGAGGATGTGCCTATATATATATCTTGCAATTAAGTCCATGATGTGGTATGATGTATAGTGTAAGTCTTTGAAAGAAAAGTTTTATGAAACATGTATGTTTTATATATCGTTTACTACCGTTCGGGCCGACATAATTCAGAAGTCATGTTAGTAAGCGTTCGAGGAGCCAGGACACTTTAATTCGTAAATCCACAACTCATCTCGACGGCTTACATAATGAACTCCTCACATGAGGCTCCCTACTATTGTAGTAGTTGATAAAATATATAGATATAAGTTTTGATCCGAAAAGTTACATGTCCGATATTTGAATAAACTTAGGAAAGTTTATTTTTACATGAAGATTGTTATTAGGGGTAGTTTCATAAGTCTTGTATGACCATTTTTCTTTGTATTATCTCATGGTTCCTTTTAAGTGAAGTAGATCCAAATTGCTTGTTCAAATTATCGCCAATTCCTTGTTTCATGTTTTCGCCTAAGTAAACTTACATGGTCATTTCGTCATGGCCTAGCCATGACCTTTGGTCCTTGTTCCAAGGTCATGGTCATTACGTAGTATTGTGTTTCTTAAAAGTTTTAGATGGTATACACTTTTGTAAAGCTGATGAGGTTGCTTGTGGTGTAACTAAGGATGATTTAAGCTTTAAAAGTGCATCAAGATCAGAAAGTGAGCTTGTGGATTTAAGGGTTGTGAAGATGATGATGGTGAGAAGGTTAAGGAGCTTTGTGTTCTTCATGTTGGTATGTTGAGATTTAGTGGTTTGTGATGAAAGTTGGAAATGAAGGCATGATATTGATTTATAGGGTGGTATCAACGAAGTGATTTTTCTAAGATGGTGGTAGAATATCTTGGAGTAAAATGATGTGAAACAATAAAGTGATAACAAAATAGCTTGAAGTAAAATTTGTTGAATGGTTTATAAGATATCTGGGTAAATCTTATAGAATGGTAATAGTCCGCTAAACAATCAAATTGGTTTGGAGATAGAAAGTACAATAGATGAGAATTATCACAAAGAGTTGTTTATTGAACAGTAAATATTCTTAAGTCATAAAACTCCCATTACTAGGGATGACATACACGTAGTACAATAGAGTGCATAAATAAATATGACTGCTAAGTTCTAAACTTCATTGTTCTGCAGTGTTATTGAGATTCTGATAAGATCCTTCTCCTCTTATCATATATGCTCACCCTTGGTTGTCTTCAACTTGTTGACCTTGGTTTTGGGGACATCGGTTCTTGTAATGTCCACTTTCTCCACACCCGAAGCATATAACTATCGGTTGTGTGTTGTTACCGGTAGCTACAGCCTTGACTCTACAATCTCTGGCAAGGTGTCCAGTGTTTTGACAGTTGCGAAACTTAGCTGGGCAAGGACCAGAGTGATGGAAGTTACACTTATTGCATAGTGGAGCATTCCCGGTATACCCTGCGCCTCTAGTTGGTGCAGCCACACAAGCCTTTGCGGTCTCTTGTTTTTTGTTTTGCTGGTTATGATGGCTGTTGTTTTGAGTTTGGTTGTTGTTGTTGTTGTTGTTGTTGTTGTTGTTGTTACTTCCATGGTTACCATCCCATGGTCGCTTGTTGTTGTTGTTCCTATTGTTATTGTTGTTACTGTAGTTGGAGTTGTTGGTGTTGTTGGTGTTGTTTTGTCTTCGGGTTTCTGCCGTACGCACCACTTGATCCATAAGGCTGCGAGACATCCGTATAGCTTCATCAAGTTCCTTGGGATTTGTTGAGGTTACATTCCCTTGTATACTTGGTGGAAGTCCCCAGATATACCGTTCCAACAATTTTTCTTTTGTTGAAACCATTGTTGGACACAGTATCCTCAATTCTTGGAATCGACGGTTGTAAGTTATGATGTCATTTCCCTTAACAGCATGATCCCAAAATTCTACCTCTAACTTCTGTATTTCACTGCGGGGGCAGTACTCTTTGATCATCATCTTCTTCAAGTTATCCCAAGATATCTTATAAGCATTTTCAATGCCTATTGGTTGAGATATTGAATTCCACCATGATAATGCTTCATCTAGCAGTGTACTAGTGGCATACTGAACTTTATCACTCTCGATACATTTGCTGACCCAAAATACTGATTCCGCTTTTTCAAACCAGCGGGTCAAACCTACAGCTCCTTCAGTACCCTTAAATTTTATGGGTTCGCATTTCAAATAGGAAATGAATGAGCAACCCTTTGGTACTGAAGCAACATTTGTCACCGGAGGGATAGTTGGGTTTGGTCCTCCAATGTTAAGGCTGGCAATTCGGGCAGCTTCTGCAGCTATAGCAGCTTCCGCAGCAGTGGCTGCTTCAGCGGCTGCTGCAGCATCAGCGGCTGCTGCAGCATCAGCGGCTGCTGCAGCATCAGCAGCTGTAGCATCTGCAGCACCAGCAGCTGTGGCGGCTTCGGCAGCTGCTGCAGCTACGGCTGCTCGTTCCGTTGTGAGTGCTGCATTGACACTGTCCTTAACTAGTTTGCGAATAGCAGCTTGAGTCATTGCTGGTGGTGTCTTCTTCTTTGGCGCCATGATTCTATTGTTCAAAAGATACATCGTAAGTAGAGAGTTGTGAAATAAGCATGATTTTTTATAGGAAATGATAGAATAATTATGTTGAAGATTTAAAGGCATAACACATGATAGTATAAAACAAGAGTTTTATTCGTACAACGTTAGTTGATTTACAAAATCGAAACCTATTACAAGCTTCTTCAAAATTTACTAACTGATACTTTCAGTTTAGTAATTACAACGTTTTTACTATCGCTAGTTATTACATAGATTTCGTAACATTTACTAACTGAGTCTAATCAGTTTAGTAGTACATAAGTTAACTAGTATCATCACACTAGTCTATTGTGGGTTAGAAGGTCCAAGCAGCTCTGATTGATCGGCAACTTCTTGGTTTAGTGTGTCATAGAGGTAAGAGTCGATGAAGTTTGAGAAGCTGTAGTTTTCATGTTGACTTTCTTTTTGGATCAATGGTGGTCGAGGCACGATCCATAATGAGTGATCCAAATCATCACATGTAGGGATATCAAAGGGAAGTGATAGTGGTGGTGGTAATGGCTCTAGTACATATTCATACTCATTATCCTCCTCGGAGTCTGCCTCAACCCAATTTTGTTCAAAATAATTAGAAATATTGATCGCAAAATTAGTCGGCATTGGTTCATCCTCTTCTTCGTCGGTTGAATCTTCGAAAGGTTCTTCTTCGTCATCAGAAGCGAAGGCATTTACGAAGTCAAATCCGAACTCGGGTGAGGGTGGTAAGACTTGGAAGTTATTAGGTAGAGTGGGCACATAATCAGAAGAAGTGGGTACGCACATGATTTCTATAAAAAGAATTACAATGTTAATATAATTCTATCGTTTATGGGGAGTGTTCAAAATATGGCAAGCATATATATAGCAATATACTAATATGTTTATGTAGCATAACCTGCATAATAAGTCCATAATCGTCTGGAGGATGGAAGGCACGAAGAGCGGAAGGCTATAAAAATGTTTTTGCTTGTAGTGTGGTTATAGTTTAGGTCTCAATTAGACCCGTTTCTCTATAACCATGGCTCTGGTACCAATCTGTAACACCCCCAATTCATGATTGCAGCGGAATTCAAACTGGGTGTTACTCGACAGCACAATAGTCACAATAATAGAAAACGAACTCCAATTGAGTCATTTTAAAAGATGTATCATTCAAATTATATAAATATCAGAGATTACAAAATGAGGTCCCAGATGGTTCCATGTTTACAAATTACATTGAATGAGTTTTTGAATGATAATAAAATTTATAGCCCTCTTGAACATCTGTGTCCTTCCGTGCCATCCTTGATCGTCATGAACCTGAAATACATGCTTGAGAGGTCAACACAAAGGTTGAGTGGAATTCGTAGAGTTTAGTTAAATCGTTTGAACACAATAATCGTAGTGTGAGCCATAGACTCACACTCATAGTTAGAAAACAAAATCGTTATTTATTTCACTAAGCTCATGCAACCAAAACATTAACATCGAACCAACAAAATTGGCATTATAGAAGCCCTATCAAGGTACTTTTGCCATTATACCGCTAAATCTCAAATATAGTGCATTTGTGTGAACTCATCATTGTTCAACACAAATGGGATCCGTCAATCCCAATAGATCTATTCACAATATTCGCGCTCACTATAGGTAGTGACTAATGGTTCATGATATAGGGACTTCGAACATGGCAATCGTTACTTAGTGACAATAAAACATAGTCGGGTAGCATACAGTAGAAAGCATTGTGTTCGAGTAGAAAAATAATAGCATGTATTCCCCCCATGGGTTTGTAAAATAGTTAAACAATAGAAAGTGGGGCTACGAACTCACCTTAAGTAAGATAGCAAGTAATGAAGGTAGTGGTTGGATTGTGAAAGTTTCTACGAGCAACCTATAATAGAATGTCGCGACTTAGGATCGGAGTAAAGAATATGAAGATGTGCCTATATATATATATATATATATATATATATATATATATATATATATATATATATATATATATATATATATATATATATATATATCTTGCAATTAAGTCCATGATGTGGTATGATGTATAGTGTAAGTCTTTGAAAGAAAAGTTTTATGAAACATGTATGTTTTATATATCGTTTACTACCGTTCCGGCCGACATAATTCAGAAGTCATGTTAGTAAGCGTTCGAGGAGCCAGGACACTTTAATTCGTAAATCCACAACTCATCTCGACGGCTTACATAATGAACTCCTCACATGAGGCTCCCTACTATTGTAGTAGTTGATAAAATATATAGATATAAGTTTTGATCCGAAAAGTTACATGTCCAATATTTGAATAAACTTAGGAAAGTTTATTTTTACATGAAGATTGTTATTAGGGGTAGTTTCATAAGTCTTGTATGACCATTTTTCTTTGTATTATCTCATGGTTCCTTTTAAGTGAAGTAGATCCAAATTGCTTGTTCAAATTATCACCAATTCCTTGTTTCATGTTTTCGCCTAAGTAAACTTACATGGTCATTTCGTCATGGCCTAGCCATGACCTTTGGTCCTTGTTCCAAGGTCATGAGACTCAACCTTGGCTCTAGCCATGGTTGTGGTCTTGATTATAGGTCATAAGACCTCTTGTTCCTTTTAAACCATAACCTATATATAATGACTTTGGCCTAAAAAAATGGGCTGTTTAGAATTTGAAGAATTTATCACTCGGAAAGCGTTTTCAGGGTTCGAGCTTCTTTATGCCTGAACGAAAACGGCGTTCCGGACAACTTTTATGTTTTAACTTTTTGATGAATTGGAACAGAAGGGTGACTTTCAAAAAGTCAGAATGCAAAACAGTATGGTTTAGGCAGTTTTGCCGCAAATCTTTGGTAACTTCAAATGGGCGTAACTTTTGACTCGTATACTCGTTTTAGGTGGTTCAAATTGCTACGGTTTCCTTGTTAGGTCCTCTACTGCAATATGTAATAATCCAATATCATATTTTTACCATTTTGATCAGGTTATACCAAGAAAGTCACTAGTTTACTTGTTTTATTAACTTGTCTTATCAATCATGTACAATAACATGTTTTACTCATTTTTATACATCATGGACATGAATACAAGACATAATATAGCAAGAATAATATGTAAATAACATGAACATGATTATTTAACAAGAAGCAAGTTAGGTTTTGGCTTACAATTTTTGGCTTTCAAAGATGAAAGGAAGTTAACATGTAAGGATAGGACTTTGATAGACTTGCTTCAACCCACTTCACTTCATGCAATCTTTCTACTCTTGTAATCTTGAAAGATGGATGATGAAGGTTGAGGTGACTTGAGTGGATTCAAACTCAAGAGAAATCACCAAGTATATGAGGTTATGGAAGTGTTTTGATAATCTAAAACCAAACTAAGGTTTCTATCTTTGAACTTGCTCTTGATACTTGCTTGAAACTAGATGAAATTAACTAAGTGTGAGGAGTTTGGTGTGAGATGATGGACGAAATAGGAGGGGGAAGGGGGTATTTATATGCTCATGAGGAGGTTACTTACTAGGACTAGTCAAAGGCTTGTTTAGGAAGCTTGTATACGTGTCATTCATCCAAGATTACTTAGCTTAGGATCAAGCCACACCAAGGGATGACTCCCCCCCCCCCTATTGGCGGTTCCATAAGGTCTAGGGGGTGAGGTGTGCATTGCTTGATATTATCCAAGATATTGGATGAGTTTTAACTCCGGGAAATGCCAACCGTAAATGATTAGGCCTCAAAACATAAAACCGGGTGTCGTAAAATTATGGAACTTGAAAGTATTGATAAACATGTCCATATGTTCCATAATAAAATATAAAATGAGTGGTAGGTTCCATTTGGGTGGTAAAACCCTGCTAAAACTGGAAACACGGGTCTAAAACGCGTAATACGTAAAATGTACGAATATTGCGTAAAATTGAGAAATGTAAAATGTTACTTTTCTAATAGGATAATATTGATTTAAAATGACTTATAATGTCTAGACTGGGCTCAGTCTAGTGTCGGTTGGTATTAAGTGTCTTTTAAACATCAAACCGTAAGCCTAAAAATCAAGGAATGACTTATAAAATCAAGGGATGATTTTTGGTCAATGGAGGAGGGAAAAATATGTTGACTTTTTCTAATAAGTTGAAAACTTAAATCGTCTTAGAAATGCGGTGCAGGTATAGGCTAAGGTTACGGCTGAGTAAAAACGCTTAAAACTGAAAATTCCAGTTTTTCACGGCCGAGGTTTATTTTTGGTCATGTTTTTCACAGTCATGATTTATTCTCAAATAAATCATGAGTGTGTCAAACATTTTTCCGATGCGGGGTCACTTAACGCGGTCGAGTTTCGTTGTGCGTAGAATTTCTGAATGACGTTTTACCCTAAAACGTGTAATTCCTTAATAACTTTCGCAAAAATGAGCTTATGAATGTCAAACTTTTAATTTGTAATGGAAATGATTTATCACTCGAGGCCAAGAAACAAAAATCAAGTTTCGGGAGAATTTCGGAAAAAAAATGAATAGTAAAAATGAATAGTGAATTTTCCGGGAATAGTAATTATCCTGAAAATGCGAATTGTTACAACTATTACTCTTGACGCCCTACCTTCATGACGCCGTCAAAACTCTTCTGGGTCGTCATGGAATTTTACTCTTGACGCCGTCAGGGAACTCCTCTTGACGCCGTCATGCACTGTTCCCAGCATGGAAAATTAAGACTTTGGCGTTTTCTTCACTTTTGTGCTCAAAAAATGTCCGAATTGCTTCCTTTTCCAGATTTCACTCCCAAAGTACCTAAAATCACAAAAGGAACGATTTAGGGCAATATTTGATCAAATAAATTCGGATTCGGGCTTAAATGACCCCCTAAAAACGGATCATTTTTCGCCTAATCAATTACACTACTGATTTATACAAGGAAATAGCTTAAATAAGCTATATAAACATGATTGTAAAATTAGAAAAACCAGAAACGTTTAAAACCTAAAAACGAGTACGTTCAATTTAAATTTACGCGAACGTACAAAATAAAAAGTGAAAAGTGAAATCTGAAAACCCACAGGGGGTGAAAATGACTTTTTTACAAACTAAAGGATAAAAGAATATTTTTAGAAAAAGAAAATAAAATTTTACATTAATTAATTATTTATTATTAATTAAATACTAATTATTAATATTTAAATAACTTAAATACAATATAATATTAACTTAATACTAAAAAAAATGAAAATTAAATTTCTAAAATTATAAAATAACTAAAAACAAAATTTAAAATAAAAAATATGTATTTTTGTCTTTTTGTGATTTTTCTATTAATTAATTACTAATTAAATATTAATTACCTAATTAAACTAATTAAGATTATTAAAAATACTAAAAAGACTTAGATAATTATAAATTTTTTTATAAATCTAATTAACCATTACAGGAATCCTAAAAAATTATAAAAAGTTTGTTTTGTAAGTTTTTACACTATTTTACTAGTTATTATATTAAATATTAATTAATTACTAATTAAACTATTTAAATTATAAAACTATAAGATTAACAGTAGAAATTACAAGAAAATTCCTAAAATTATTTTATGACTTATAAAAGCTAGAAAAATATAAAAACTAAGGTTTATTTTATAAAAACTAATTATGCTATTTAAAACTAAATTATTAATTAATTATTAATTAAACTAATATTAAATCTAATAAATACTAAATGACAAAATAAAAATCTGAGAAAATTATTAAAATTACTTTAATATAAAAGAAATTTAAGAAAAATATAAAAATACAAAGTGCTTAATAAAAATCTAAAAAGATAAATTAAAAAGATAAATCAAATTAAATAGAAACTATCACTTATAATTAAAATTGGTTTTTCTGGCTTTTTCTTTTTGAAAACTATTTGATACCTAAAAACATGAAACTTTTATAAAAACAACTATTTTGGGATTCAACAATAAGCACTTTGGAAAGCTTAAGCCATGACAGTTGACTTTGGTCAACTGTCAAGGCTAAAAGCTTGGAAATAAGCTCTAAGCTGAGACAAGGGGTGGATTATGGTGAGAATAAGCTAAAGGGACTTGTGTGAGGGTAAAACAACAAAAGTTGGTCCCTGAATAAGCTGATAAGCACAAATAAGCAATCCAAATGACTTAAACAACAAGCAGCCCTGCAGTTAACTTCACAGGCACTTTCAGCTTATGAAATAAGCTGAAAAGCTCAATGTGGGAACTGAGGTAGCAAGCTGGAGTGGTAGACTTTCCAAAAAGCCCAAACTTACCCTGTAGGTCCCACTTATGAGTCCTGGGGAGGGCTTGGAAATTGGGTGTGTGAACCTGAGTGGTGGTGCAAGGGAGGTGAATCCCCCTGCAGGTCACTTTGGGGGACTGTGGAATGCTCAGAAAAAATTGTAAAAATAAAGTGAAGGTGGGGATGCACAGATTAGCTGGGGGGCTTGAACATGTGAAAGTTTCATGGCCTGAATCCCTTCCCAAAATTCTAGAAAATTCCTACTAAATTTGGAAAATCTGAGGAAGGATGAATTTGACTTTTCACTTAAACCACATATTTGACTTTTTTGAACTTCAAATGACCCACATTGATTATAGATCTCATAATAAGCTAATATGTAGGTGAAAGAACTTTTGCTAAGTACTTATGCAACTGAATGATGCCTAATGTGGACTAAAAACTTGAACAATGAATGAAGTTGAGGTAAAAATTAGATTTTGACCTTTTTAGCTAAATGACCTATGTTTTATTATCTAACTGAGGTATGACAACCTAAAGTAGCATGAATGAATCTAAAACAAGCCCCAATTCCCACTGTAACCCAGTGGGAACCCTTAAACCAAACACTCGTATTGAAACTGATTTGAAGATTTGAAGAAGCTAAACTACAATCTAAACAATGAAAATGAAAACTTAATCCATATTAACATCATATAATCTCAGAACACTGAATAGCAATAGAGGAAAGTAATAAACAACTATGCTACAGTAGAAATAAGAGAAACTTGAGAATTTGCTTACAATGGATCAAGTGAGCTCAGAACAAAAAAACATCTATCCAATCTTATCCTGTTGTCCCCCCTGAGACACTAAACTAGGTTTCAAAGCTTTCTTTCTTCTTATTCCTTCTTCCCTTCTTTTTAGTTTCCACTACTTTTGAGTATTTTTGAGACTTTCATCTACACTTTAGCTTAACTGATTTTTATGCTCACAGAAGTTTACAAATAGCTTTATATGAACTTAATTCACCTTACTGAATCATAAATCAACAACTTTGATAGCAACACAGTTAAAATGCAATTCCACTAAAATAAGCAAAGTTTGAATTTTAACAAAATACTGGGAAATTAAGATTAAGAAACTTGAAAATACACTAGAAATGTCAAATACAATTTAATTAAATTGGAGATTCTAACTAGAATTGAGCTGAAATTAACATTCTACTATACTAATTAAAACTACCATTATCTACTACACTGATTAACCCTTTCTTCTCTCTTTCTTCTTTCTTTTATAAGCTTCCAGGGGTCTTTGGTATCTTTCCCACCGCTTTCTTGGATCGTTGGATGCTTGAAATTTGATCTAGACCACTCATTCATTTTGGCGGGAAAATTATGTTAAGCTTTTTGGCAGTGGTCTTTTGGCAGGGAGGTGGGATTTGGAGTTTAGTGTTGGGAATTCTGTGTAGAAAGAATTCTGCTGCTGTTTCTGCTGAAAGGATCCTGCTGAAGAGTTAGTTTCTGCTGAAGTAGTGTATCTGCTGAAGACATAGTTCAGCTTTATTAGTTTCTGCGGATATAGTATTTCCGTGTTTTATGTAATGTAGTTTGGATATGCATGAGTTTATTTAGGAAGTGATAATGCATATCTTTTAGAAGTTTTAGAAGATACGTTTTTTGAGAAATGGTTTAGGGTTCCTTGAGTATAAAAGGAACACACGGTTTATGTATTGAACAACTTTTAGAAAATTCTTATTATAATAAAAAGATCCATAGAGGATCAAGAGATCTTAGTATCAAGCTTGTGTTTTGTTTCCGCTTTATAAATACAAGTTGCAGGGATTGTCTATTAGTGTGTTATTGATTACAGTGACATTACTAACGATTCTAGAGTGCTCAAGAAGATCTATCAAGGTCTATAGTTCAACAAGTGGTATCAGAGCCTCGAGAGAGTCTCTGCTATACTAAGAATCACAAATCTTACACTTTTACAATCCAAACAAATCAACAAACATGCCTGGATCAGATGATGATGCAGATACAACCCAGAACATTAACACCACTACCCTTCAACAACTCAATCTCTCCAACAGTAATGCTAAGTTTCCATACTTGAAGAATGCAGAAGATTACCATCTGTGGTCCATGAAGATGCAGAACTGGATCACAAACATTGATTGGAATCTATGGGAGGTTGTTAAGAAAGGGAATAGTCTGAAGAAGCATGTTACAGATGCTGATGGAGTTGTTACTATTGTAGGACCTAAAACTGCTGAAGAGATTCTGGCTGTGCAGAGGGAGAGTAAAGTCAGAACTATTTTGCTCCAAGCTATACCAGATGACCATATGGGTGACTTCCATTTTATGGAGGATGCCAAGGATATTTGGATGGCTATAAAAGCAAGATTTGGTGGGAATGAGGAATCAAGAAGGTTGCAGAAGTCTTTGCTGAAGCAAAAATTCCAAGAATTTCAGATATCTGAAGAAGAAGGTATTCATAAGGGTTATGACAGGTTTCATCGAATATTGAGTCAACTCAATCAGTTGAAAGCTAGACCCGACAATGAAGACTGCAATTCTAAATTTCTGAGATCTCTACCGCCATCGTGGTTACAAGTTTGTATTGCTCTCAAGACCAAAGGTGGGTTGGACATGATGTCTTTTGATGACCTCTACAATAGGCTTAAATCACTTGAGCCTGATGTTAGAAGTCCCATTCGTCCATCCACTCATTCTGCATTTGTTGGTGCTTCTACTAAACCCGTGCATCAAGCCTCAAGTTTATATTCATCAGGAGCATCTTCTCAAACTTATAATCAAACTGCTCCTAAATCAAAATCAAGTGGGGTGTTGGAGGATCTTATTCATTCATTTGTGGCTGAATATGAACCTCAGCAGTTTATTGCTTATGAGGACTTTGAACAGGTAGATCCATTGGAAATGGAGGAGATGCACTTGAAATGGGAGCTTGCAATGATCTCAATGAACATCAGAAGGTTTGAAGCCAAGTCTGGAAGAAAGTTTGGTTTTAATGGCAAAGAAGCAGCAAGGTTTGATAGAAGGAAGGTTAAATGTTACACTTGTGGTCAAGTGGGACATTTTTCAAGGGAATGCAAAGATAGAAAGGCTGGAGATGAAGTTAGATATGGTTCTTATCCATTGGAAGCAGGGAATAACAAGACTGTACCTTCAAAGGCAATGGTGACTCTGGATCACCAAATTGATTGGGCTGATCATGAACCTGCTGGAGAGGAAGCTGCTACTTCTTCACAATTGAATCTGCTGGCATTCACACCTTCAGAAGACAAGAAGGAGCAAGTCTCCTTGATGGGAATCTCTCAGGTAAACAACTGTGTGTTTGGATGTAGTGTAAGATACAATGTGCTTAAACAAGAGTTTGATGAATTGAAACCAAAGTACAATGAGTGTTATATAGAGGTAGAGTCTTATAAAATGGCTTTAAAAACTGTAGAAAAACAAAAAGTATGGTTTCAAAAGAATCAAGTTAAATATGATGAAAAAAATAAGAGTTCTAGAAAGTGATTTAGAGATTGCTAAGATAGACTTAAAACGTACTGAAAAAGAGAAGTCTGAGTTAGAAAAAGAAAACCAAGAGTTACAAGCTAAATTAGACAAAGAGATAGCTAGAAATAAAAAATGGTTAATATCAGGTGATAATCTAGCTAGGGAACTTTATGGTAGTCAGGCTGTGAACTCTAAAATAGGTTTGGGATTTCAAAAATATGTTGGTTTAGAGGCTAAGAATGACCTAGGTAAATCCACACCTGCAGGTTTAGCTAACTTTGTCAAAGAAGGTAACTTACATGCTGTCCTTGGACCTATAAGAGGGGAACATATGCCTATTGACCTATCCATACCTAGTGACTTTGATGGATCACACCATCTTTATGGCAAAAAGTCAACTTTCAAGACCCTATTGTGAAATCTAATGACTTTGTCTCTTGTTGTAACAGTGACAAGTCTTCTGATGAAGGGTCTACCTCATTTGCTAGCTGTGATTCAAGTGAGAAGTCGAACCTGCCCAAGACCATGCCCAAGACCACACCAAAGACATCACCCAAGACTCCCCACAAGCCTTCTAGAGTTGCTGCTGATAACAAGACAGTTTCTACTGAAGACTTGTTTTTCAATTCTTTGCATAATAATACTTTTGGCTTTGTTAAAAACAATTCTGTTTGTCATGGTGATTTGAATACTTTTTCATGTTATGGAAATTCTTTTGGTTTGAATAAATCTTCTAAAAAGAAGAAGTGTTTTGTGTGTGGAAGTAAATATCACTTGATTAAGGATTGTACATATCATGAGCAAAGAATGGGTGCAGGTGTTAGTCAAAGAAAAACTAGGCAAATGTGGAAGAATGTTAGTGAAATACCATCTTTTGTTCCACATCAGCAGAAACCTAATTCTGCTGAAACTCATTTTTCTTGGAGAAAAACCAGTACTAGACCATATGTCAGACCCACTAGTTCTTTCTTTTATAATGACTATTGGCCTAATCACTTTGACTCAATGTGTAATGGTGGTGGGAAATGGAATACTGCTGTGAAGCCCTCAGCAGGTTGTTCTTGGACAAACAAGGGACCTAATATGCATTACAGGCCCAAGAACAATGGTGGATCTAAATCTACTTGGCCTATTACTACTGATCCACAAGGCAGGCTCAAGTCAGCAATGACTTGAGTCTCCAATGTGTACTAATTTTGTATATTTTGTTGTTGTTGTAGGAACATCCTTTGAAAAGTACTGAAGTTGGCATTTTTGATAGTGGTTGTTCTAGAAGTATGTCAGGGAACAAGGATAAGATGCATGACTTTGAGCCCATTGAAGGAGGTGGCACTGTAACCTTTGGTGGTGGAGATGGCAAAATAACAGGGAAAGGAACCATAAAGACACCCTTGTTAGACTTTGAAAATGTTTACTATGTGGAGGAACTGGGGAATTTTAATCTTATCTCAGTATCACAAATTTGTGACACTAAGCATAAGGTTTTCTTCTCTGAAGATGAGTGTCTTGTACTTTCCAAGGACTTCAAACTCCTAGAAGACACAACTGTATTGCTGAGAGTTCCTAGAACCTTCAACTTATACACATTCAATCTGAATGATGTTCAGCCTGAAGGTGATCTAACATGTTTGGTTGCCAAAGCTTCCCTGGATGAATCTAATAAATGGCATAGAAGAATGGCACATGTGAATTACAAGACCATCAACAAGTTATCAAAACTTGGTCTTGTTCAGGGCCTTCCTTCTAAACTCTTCACCAATGAACACAACTGTATTGCTTGCAACAAGGGAAAGCAACACAGAGCCTCCTACAAAACAGTCCAAGCAGTGAGCTCCATTTCAGAACCTCTTCAGTTGCTGCACATGGATCTTTTTGGTCCAACCCCCATTAGAAGTATTGATCACAAGTACTTCTGCCTGGTTATTACAGATGATTATAGTAGGTTTTGCTGGGTGTTCTTTCTCAAAACTAAGGATGAAACAACTCCTATTCTGAAAGAATTCATTATCTTAGTTGAGAACCAGCTGAATAAAAAGGTTAAGGGAATTAGGTGTGACAATGGTACAAAATTCAAAAATGTTGTATTTATAGAATTCTGTAAGTCTAAAGGGATTAGAAGGGACTATAGTACTCCAAGAACTCCACAACAAAATGAGGTTGCTGAAAGGAAAAATAGAACCCTCATTGAGGCAGCAAGATCAATGCTTGCAGACTCCAAACTACCCACCATGTTTTGGACTGAAGCAGTCAGTACTGCATGTCATGTCTTGAACAGGGTATCCATCACTAGACTTCATGTCAAGACACCTTATGAACTTCTCACTGGGAAAGTTCCACACATCCGTTACCTTAAGCCTTTTGGATGCAAGGTGACTATTCTGAATACTGCTGATATACTGGGTAAATTTGATGGGAAAGCTGATGAAGGTTATATAGTTGGGTATTCAGCTCATAGCAAGGCCTATAGGGTTTATAATCTGAATGGTAAAAAGATTGAAGAGACCCTTAATCTGAGATTTCTTGAAGATCAGCCTAATATTCAGGGTCAAGGCCATTCTTGGTATTTTGACCTAGACTATTTGACTGATTATTTGGGTTATACTAGGCATGCTTCTAATCCTGATGCAGGTACCAAAGATTCAAGCTCTAACCCTGCAGGTTCCATGGATGATGACTCAGAATGTGAGTCTGAGCCAGAAGAGAATACTTTTGTTGTACCATCTTTTCCACCTAACCATTTTATAGGTAATCACTCTGCTGCTGAACAAGATGATGAGTCACATTATGCAGAAGATCTTGCAAGATTGCAGAAGCAGGATCATGCTGCTACTAAGGAAGCTCAGAAACTCAATGATAAGGTTACACAAGAGACTGAGGCTATCCTACATCAGTCAGCACAAGCAGTCAGTGGAAACAAGGATACTGCTGAAGGCACACCTCTTCCCACTGACAATGTCAAAGATGCTGATTCTGCTGATTCTACTGAAGTCTCTACAGATTTTGATAAGCCCTTTACCAGATTTCCTAGTCCTTCTGACCTTGGAAATTATCAACCAAAGCCTGGCTTGTTTAACTCAGCCTCTTATGACACTGAGTTTGAGCCTACACTCACCAACATTGATGCCAACATTGATGTTCCACCTACAGCTACCAAAAGGATTCACAATGCTCATCCCCTATCCAAGATTATTGGTGATCCTAAAGACCCTGTTCGAACTAGAAGCACTGTCAAGAATACAAAATATGGAGAAGTTGCTTTTATCTCTTATGTCTACAATCAAAAGAGGAACAATCACACAGACTACAAACATTGTCTGTTTGCATGTTTTCTTTCTCAGATTGAACCAACTAGTGTTCCTCAAGCACTGGCTAATTCAAGTTAGCTTGAAGCAATGCAAGAGGAGATGCTGCAATTTAAGAATCAGCAGGTTTGGATTTTAGTTCCTCTTCCTGATGGAAAATATGCCATTGGGACAAAATGGATTTTGAAGAATAAAAGAGATGCCAGGGGTATTGTGGTGAAGAACAAAGCAAGACTAGTGGCTCAAGGTTTTAGACAAGAGGAAGGCATTGACTATGATGAGGTCTTTGCACCAGTGGCCAGAGTTGAAGCAATAAGGATATTTTTGGCCTATGCCTCTTATATGAGCTTTATGGTTTATCAGATGGATGTAAAAGGTGCTTTCTTGTATGGAGAGATTGAAGAGGAGGTTTATGTGACTCAACCCAAAGGATTTGAAGACCCTGATCATCCTGAGTATGTCTACAAAGTTGTCAAAGCTCTCTATGGACTGCATCAAGCTCC
Organism: Artemisia argyi; assembly: GCA_030686995.1. Classification (NCBI taxonomy): domain Eukaryota; kingdom Viridiplantae; phylum Streptophyta; class Magnoliopsida; order Asterales; family Asteraceae; genus Artemisia; species Artemisia argyi. The sequence goes on along the minus strand of CM060680.1, from coordinate 87,845,964 downwards.
CAGAGCTTGGTATGCTAGACTCTCCACATTTCTGCTGAAGAATGGCTACAGAAGAGGTGCCATTGACAAGACTTTATTTCTCAAGAAAGATTCTAGGGATATTATTCTTGTGCAGGTGTATGTGGATGATATTATCTTTGGTTCTACCAAAGAAGCCTGGTGTAGAGAGTTTGAGGATTTGATGAAGGGAGAATTTCAGATGAGTGCCATGGGAGAACTCACTTTCTTTCTGGGTTTGCAAGTTCAGCAGAAACCTGATGGTATATTTATACATCAGGAAAAATATGTAAAAGATATGTTGTCCAAGTTTGCTATGGAAAATGTCAGGACTGCCACAACTCCATATGAGGCTCCCAAACCAAAGAACAATCTTAATCCTGATCTTCCTGTGAATGTTCATTTATACAGGTCTATGATTGGTTCTTTGATGTACTTGACTGCCTCAAGACCTGATATCACATTTGCTGTGAGTGCATGTTCAAGACACCAAGTCACTCCACTTACATCTCGTATGAATGCTGTCAAGAAGATTTTTAAGTATCTTAAAGGCCAACCACAATTAGGTCTTTGGTATCCCAAAGAGTCTCTTTTTCAGCTAGCAGTTTATAGTGATAGTGACTATGCTGGTGCCAATTTGGATAGAAGATCCACAACTGGAGGTTGCCAATTTCTTGGAAGAAGACTAATTTCTTGGCAATGCAAGAAACAGACCATTGTTGCTACCTCTACTACTGAAGCAGAGTATGTTGCTGCTGCCAATTGTTGTGGTCAGGTTCTATGGATTCAGAATCAATTACTGGATTATGGGTATAACTTCATGAATACTACCATTTTCATTGACAATCAAAGTACCATTTGCATTGTTAAAAATCCAGTTTTTCATAATAGAACCAAACATATTGAAATTAGACATCATTTTATAAGGGATGCCTATGAGAAACATTTGGTTAAAGTGGTCAAAATTCACACAGATGAAAATGTGGCAGATTTATTAACCAAGGCATTTGATGGACCAAGGTTTCAATATTTGGTGGTCCATATTGGCATGTTAAACCCTTAACTGCAAAGTTTAAGGGGAGGCATAAGCCTCAGGGGAGGATGATGACTGTAAACTTTGGATTATTTGTATATGGTGTATAATTTCTGAGTTTTTAACAAGTTTTTAACACTAACCCACTAACAGTTGTGCAAGTTGTTTGGTGTATTTTCTTGTTTGATGGTTGTTTTGCAGATGTTCTGAGAATGAAAGTTCCATGATTAATGTCACCAAGAGCTAATGTCAAAGGAATGTGGTCAATATGCTGAACATGGTTTCTACTGATCCATAGAACCTGGTTGAAGGTCTTACACATTGGATAAATTCAAATAAGAACTTTTCATTCATTCATAGAAACAAGTTACAGCTTACATTCAATGTTGCAATTGAGATACAATGACCATTCCTAAACTTTTGGCTAATCCAGTACTACTAGCTTCTATCACTTATTACAAAATACTTGAGGCTATGACAAGTACAATGAAGAAGCTGAAGATGAAAATGGAAAAAGAAGAGAAGGAAGAATGAGAAGATGTTCATGAATCAAGGTCAAGAAAATACTCAAGAACCTTGTTCCATGGTTACATTCCTCAATCACCTACTTCTGCTTCTCCTTTCCCTTACGTATGATCTCGGACCTCTTGCTCTGTCCAATATGTTCTTGATGTGGAAGACCAGGTTCTGGAGCAGGAAGATCCAACACCACATTTTGTGATGTTGGAAGAGATGGATCCCTAGTACTTGATCTTGGTTGGGATCTCTCTGGTGTGGAAGGAGGAAGAAAGGGTGGATCTTCAGGTTCTTCCTCTGAAGAGTCTTCATCAGAGGTATAGATGAAGGGAGAGACAAGCTCTCTTTCAGCAGGATTGGGTGCATTGCTTGGTTCACCCTTCAAGTGAGCATTCCATTGTCTTTCTTGTGCAGCACATCGATTCTCCAATGCTCTTGCAAAGTCAGAACCTTCAAGTTCCCAAGGATATGGTGGTATATCCTCTTCTGATGATGAAAAAGAGGAATTTGAATCTGAGGTTTCTGGGTGTGAAGACATGTTTTGAATGGTGAATTGGGTTTAATAGAAATTAGGGTTTGAAAGATTATTTGGGAAAGTTGATGAATGAGATGTGTGATTTGGGGTGATTAAATAAGCTAATTTCAGGAGTTACGATATTAAATGCGAGTTGGGTGGCACAGTAAAATCAAGATATTGACCGAAGATATTTTTATCTTTGGTTGATTCTGCTGATAGTTGACTGTGCTTCAGCAGGTTTGACTTTCATTACTGCTGAAGGGTTAATTTTAAAATTAGAAGTTTTGTCAGACTTGGTCAATAAGTTGTTCCGATAATTTTGACCACGATTGGGGAACTTCCAAATTTAACTCACTCTGCATATCTTTTCGAATCAAAATTATTCGCTTATCACTTCAAATAAACCCATTATTCTTTGGAGAAATTCATAACATTCTCACACACATTCAGTCAAATGGCTCAACTTGATTGGAAGGGAGATCATAACAAATATGCTATTCTAACAACAAAGAAGGGACATGAAGAATTCGATTTGATGGTGGAATTTCTGCAAAGGTACCGAAGATTCATTATGCTTTAACCTATTGTCCCAATTTGGTGTGTGAATCCTTGGCGAAGCAATTTTGGGCATCTGCTACTAAGAGATCTGCTACAGAGATTGTAGCTGAAATTGATGGTGTAGAATATGTGGTGACAGAAGGGTTGATAAGGACAAAGCTTCAGTTGGATGATGAAAATGGTGTGTATCATTCCAACACTGCAGAGATTCTTGCTGGGTTAAGAGAAGCTGGATATCAAAGTACTGATACATCAAAGTGGCACAAGAATCAATTTTGTCCAAAGTGGAGGTATTTGGTGCATCTGCTGCTTCAATGTATGAGCAACAAGTGTGGTGGATGGAACCAGTTCTCTCTGCAATTGGGTTGTGGTATTGTTTGTCTTTCTAAGGGTGAAACTTATAATTTTTCTAAGTTTATTTTTGAAAATATGTTAGAAAATATAGATAAGGAACAGCATAAGTTTTTAATGTACCCTAGATTCTTACAGATTATCTTAGACATAACCACTGAAGATGTGACCCATATACCCATTAAAAGTCTAGGTTCTAAGTTGTTTGCCTCAATAAAAACTAATTATACTGGGGAACATTACCCTATGTTGAATGCAATGTTGCCACAAGGCAATGCTAATGTAGTTGAGGGTGATGATGCTGGTAATGTGCCTGCTTCTAATGCTGCTGATGATGGTAATCCATCATCTTCTGGTGTTGTTGCTGATGGTATTCCTTCAGTGGTAATGGAGGAAGCACCAGCTACAACTGCTGAACCTTTACATGATTCTACTGACTTACCACCACCTACCCCTGTACACATGTCACCTAGCCCTACCATCTCACCAGTTCAGGATGCTCCATCTGAGCAATTTCATGAGTTTGAAGATGATTTACAGACTTTTGAACCTGAACTTAATAGAATACCTTCACCTAGTTCTTTGGGAGAGCAAATTAATGTAGGTTCTCCTAATGTTGTACATGAGTCTGTTTCTCCTGCAGGGTTCAATGAAGCTCCTCATACCACTGAGCAATCTAGTGGTAGAGCAGAGGACCCTATTACTCTCACTTTTGTATATGAATCTCTTAACAGGTATATGAAAATGACTGAAGATCTTCAGAAAGAACTTGCTGAGACCAAGACTACTCTTGGTAATGAAATTCAAGTTCTGAAAAGCAAAGTCAAAGATTTGGAGACACAGCTGAGTCAGCAGAAGCAAAGCAAAGATGGATTGGACTCTACTGAAGTGGCAAAGGAGGCAAATTTAGATTCTCTTGAGATTCTAGCTGAGGTTGCTAGACAGTCTCATGTTCTTCCTCCTAAAGCTGCTGCAGCATCTCAATCTAAACCAATCATACTAGTTCAAAGAAGAAGTACAAGACAGTATTTGGCAAGACAAGCTGCTAAAGCTTCAAAAGTATCTGGTAATGATAATGATGTGCTGATGACTGAAGCTGTGGATATACTTCAGGAGAAACAATCATTCAGAAGGGTTACTGCTGATCAATCTGCTGACAAAGGAAATGCATCAGGGGAAACATTTTTTGTAGCTGGGAAAGAATACTTGAATTCTCCTGTTCATCATTCATCTGAGAACATACAAATTTCTACTGATAAAGAGTTTCAGGATGTGCATGATGAACCTATGGCAGATGTGCATGTGTCTTATGATGATGTTGCTACAGCTAATGTTCCTCATGATGGTTTGGATGAGCTTGTAACTGATGAAGATAGAGCTGGTCAAGGTAAATTATTACAAGAATGGGAAAATTATATGAAGAGTGCAAATCTTGCTAAGGAAGTACAAGCTAAGTTTGATGCAGAATTAGATTCAGAGACTCAAAGATATGTTTCTACCTTACCCATTGCAAGACAAAGGGAATTGGATGCAGCAGTTCTAGAGTTTGATGAGTCAGACTGGCAGACTATTGGAAAACAGATGCTTGCTAATCCTACTGTAACTGCTGATCTTTTTGGAAAGAGAGTAGAGGAACAAGATTATGAATCTGAGATTGTGAAAATGTTAAAGATGAGGAAGAAGGCAGCTGATGAATTAAAAGCTAAAGCAAAAAGGGAAAAACCTATGACTCAAGCACAACAAACAGAGTATATGAGAACATATGTGAAAAATCAGAGCAACTCAGTATATAATTCTGCTTGGTCTAAGAAATATGTATGGGGACTTCCTTTTGACAAATTAGTTGAGATTTATAATAGAATCAAAACTAGGAATGCTAAAGCTGGAATGGATGCTTCAAAGAATATTCCACTTCTAAATATGGATGATGATTCATCTGAGAATATTCATGTTGCTGCTGCACAAGTATCTTTACCTGCTACTTCTACTGGTGTTGATGTTTCTATGGATAAAGGTAAAGCCAAAGTAACAACATCAGATGCTCCAACTAGGAAGAGAACTAGGAGACAATTGGAGCTGGAAAGATTAGGTGAGGAAACTGCTAGAAAGTTGACTGAAGATCAAGAAGCTGAACAAAGGGCTGAGCTTGCTAGATTTCATGACCTCAAGACAAGAGAAATTGAAATTCAAGCTGCTAGAAACAAACAAATCAGGAAGGCTATGGATGAACAATATGCCTCTGCTGCACTTGAATCTTCTGAAGATTCTGCTGATGACCAAATGGATACTCCATCAGTGGATACTGAAGCTGCAGAAGGTGATTCTGCTGAAGCAGCAGTTCATGATGCTATTTATGTTCCTGGAAGAAGAGGAAAGAGAATGGCTCGAGTAGGATCATTACAAAGTCTAATTAATGTAAATGATTCTGATGCTACATTTATAAGGGAAGGATCATCTGATGATTGGCCAGAAGGATCTAGAGTGGTTCTGGTGAGTTGGGAGTTAAGTCAAGATGGTCAACTCAATATCATTCATAGATTGGATAAGACATACATATCTTTTGCTTTTCTTCAGCAGATTCTTCATCTTGTAAATTATCAAGATTTGGTCACTCTACATGAGTTGGTTACTAAGTATTATGCCACTCATACTCCTGAAGGTTCTGGATTGTATTTGTTGGGTGATCTTCAAGTGTTGTTTGATTCTTCTACTCCTACTGGTGCAAGTTATGATATATGGAAGAATAATCAGAAATGGAAAGTTCAGAGTTGGAAGTTCTATCCTATGTCTTATGTATATGTGCTGGAAACTACCACTGGTCTGAGGATTATCATGGATATTATTCACAAATATCCTCTGAAGGTATCTTTGATGGAGAAAATGTTACAACAGAAGTTGGAAATTCCTCCTGATCCAGCTGGTAATACAAGATTGTTTGCTGAATCTTTGGTGAAGGTTTTCAAACAAAGGATTTAGACTTCCAGAGCAGCAGTTGAGTAGGGATATTATGTTGTATATGTATTTTATTATTAGTAAAAAAAAAAAAAAAAAAAAAAAAAAAAAAAAAAAAAAAAAAAAAAAAAAACATATTGTTGTATAGTATTTGTCTGCAGGTTTGGTTATCAACTTACCTGACGTTGACTATTCCATCATAAAGTTGGCTAATCCAAAGGGTACAGCTTTGGTAAAGACACATCAAATCTGTTGATAGCTGTAATGGTTTGCTCAAAACCATAGGGTTTTCAACTCACCAATGCTTTGTTGCTGAGTAGTTGAAATGGTTGTCAATTGACCATGGATTTTTCCTTTATGGATTCTGAATAATTGGCTAGCCCACATGTATATGGCTTGTGGTAAAGGCAGTGGAAAACCATATTTGGTAATCAGTTAACCAAGATGATTTTCATCAAGATAATTGGCTAGTCCTGAGCAAACGGCTACAGGTAAAGACATCTCAAATCCGTTTATAGCTGATGATTTGCTAAAAATCATGTGGTTATCAGTGTACCTTTGAACACTTGGCTACTCCAGTAGTGATGGCTATTGGTAAAGAGACATCAAATCCATTATTTTCAATGATTCACCTCTCACAGGAGTTAACACACCTGGAAGTGATGAGAATAGTATGAAAATAATTTGTTTTGATGTACATTAAGTCATTTGTTGCTGCAAAGAATGGAGCTTTTAAGTATATACTGATCATAGAGATTCTGCTGATGATAATTCTTTGCTGGTGCTCTGTTCCAATCCTCTTGGTATGTTACTTTAAAGATCTATCAAGAATCTTAAACTTAACTTGGTCAAATTCAAGATTAGGGGAGGATTGTTGGGAATTCTGTGTAGAAAGAATTCTGCTGCTGTTTCTGCTGAAAGGATCCTGCTGAAGAGTTGGTTTCTGCTGAAGCAGTGTATCTGCTGAAGACATAGTTCAGCTTTATTAGTTTCTGCAGATATAGTATTTCCGTGTTTTATGTAATGTAGTTTGGATATGCATGAGTTTATTTAGGAAGTGATAATGCATATCTTTTAGAAGTTTTAGAAGAAACGTTTCTTAGAAATGGTTTAGGGTTCCTTGAGTATAAAAGGAACACACGGTTTATGTTTTGAACAACTTTTATAAAATTCTTATTATAATAAAAAGATCCATAGAGGATCAAGAGTTCTTAGTATCAAGCTTGTGTTTTGTTTCCGCTTTATAAATACAAGTTGCAGGGATTGTCTATTAGTGTGTTATTGATTACAGTGACATTACTAACGATTCTAGAGTGCTCAAGAAGATCTATCAAGGTCTATAGTTCAACATTTAGTGTTTGGAAGAGGTTTAGGGGTTGAGTGTGGAGTAGAGGTGATAATGGTGTTGGTGTGGCAGGGTTTTTTGATGATGGAGGAGCAGAGGTCACGGGGGAGAAAGGGTAGGAGGTGAGGTGGAAGGTTGACCGGGGTTTGACCTGGTGGGAGTTATTAAAAGGTTGAGTTGGGCTGTGAAGGTTTGGGCCTGGGTAAGGATTGGATCAAAGAAAAGGGTGGGTTGGTTGTGTTTATTCATTGGATTTGGTTTGGTTATTTTGGTTTGTAAGTATTTTAGCCCAAGGACTGATTTTGTCAAAGCTGAAAATTTCAAGGATCAAAATTGCCCAAGTGTGAAAATGTAATCCAAGGGTCTTTCATGCCACTTTTAAATTCCCAAAGGACTTTTGAAGTTGATTTTCCAATTTGAACACCCGAGGACCAAAATTGCCAATTTGCAAAGTTAAAGGACCATTATTGTATTTTTCTGAAATTTGAAGGGTTAAACATGAAAACTTTTCCAAAGATAACAAAAGGGTCTATTTTGCCATAAATGAATAGTACAAGGGTATTATTTGTTAAATTCCATTTTTTAAATACCCAGGGACTAAAATTGCCATTTTCAAAACTTGAAGGACCTGTTTTGCCATTTGATAAAAAGTTTCATTCAAGGACTAATTTTGACAACTTTGAATAGTACAGGGACCTTGAATGATAATTTTCCATATTTTAAATACCAGGGACTAGTTTTGTCAATTTATGAAACTTGAGGGACTGAAACTGCCAATTATGCAAACTTTGTTCGTTTTTCATTTCTTTTTAAACATTTTGCATCTGAAACATATAAAACACAATTTCTGGAATAATTTCTGTATTTTGATGCATTTCTGAGTGTTTTTGGATGTTTTGACAGTTCAGATACGATAAAAATGATAAGTATTTACACACTGATCAGGCGCCTTTGTCCACCACCGGCTACTCTGGAGAGATGCTTCTAAAATCCAAATCTGAAATAATAGCAAATTTATGTCATTGTAAGTTGTTACTTGTGAAAAATAATGTAAGTACGAAAATGGTACGGGAAATTACTAACCTTGAATGGCAAAATAAACCCTCCCAATGAATAAGAAGGTTGAAACTTACGGTTCATATTAACTGCCTTATGAAACGCATCCCTTTTAAATGAGTTGACATTCAAAATCACATCATACAACATACGCCAAATGTGTTCCCCCCAAGGAAAATTGTTCCATGTTTGTAAACTATCAACCATTCTAATTAAAGGATCAGCCACTACAGATATCAATTCACGACCCATAAAAATCACCTCCAAGGCTAACAACAGGCACGCACGAATTGCGTCTTCATCAGATATTTTGGAAAAAGCCTCGTCATCCTCAATTAACGAAAGTAGATCAATGTTTTTTAAATGCTCGCCAATCTTGTCCGGAAAAACACGATCACGGAAATTCAAATGACCTGTCCTAAACCCACGTAAAGTAGGAGTTCCAAATTTGAAACCAGTTATAAGCTGGAACTCGCGACGGCCAAAATGCAAAAGATGTCCGTTGACATGATAAACAAGTGAGAGATCATAGTGCTTATCATCGGAATTCAGTTGCTTTTCCAACATGTGATGAACAATCATCTCGTCGTTATCAACATAAGTTATATCTAACCATGGTCCAAAACATGTAGACCTGAATAAAGTACATCTAACCTTGCCTTGATTAACGGAAAGTATCGAACTTTGCTTCTGACATGGACCTTCGAATTATGTAGGTATCCCTACATTAATAAACAAACACAGCCGGTAAGTAAAAGAAAAACAAAATGCTGACAAAGAAAAAAGATATACAAATTGCCAAAAAGCACAATTTATGTTAGTATCCCTAAATTATTAAACAAACACATTGTTTAATTAAACTGAAAGAAATGGCAACAAATGAAAGTAACCATTCACCAAGAAAAAATCGTGCAGGATGCGCGGACCAAAGATATACACAAACACAACCGTGAGGGGAATTCACTAATATAGTAATAGGGAATCAAGAATGGGTCAGTAAGGACACTAAAATCTAAAAGCTATACTAAGGCATAAAAAGGGATATTAAAATGTATAACAAGCTACTGAAATGGGTGGGTCCTAAATAAGCTAGTTGGACAGAGATAAGCAATTCAGTAAACCTAAGAAGCACTAACAATCTGAAAACTAACCTAAGGCTGCAACTTAGAACAACCACAACGCAACTCTAAACTTTGAATATGGCTAATGGGGTAAATAGAAGCAAAGACAACTTTGAACAACCACACGCAACATCTAAATTCTAAACACCATTCCACAAGCTCAAAATCAAGCAGAAGTAAGGATCAAATAACCTCATTCCTTACTGAGTTATAACAATTTCATAACCTTTTTCCTTTGTATTGGCATAAATAATCAGAAGCCAAATATTGCAGGTTGGCAACCATAGTATTTAAAGTTTCATATACATCACAATCTCCATATTTGCTAAACAATGAACAACATTATTAGACAACACAATTTATCGCAACGTATCACATTTAATTATGAATATATCATCATTTAAGTGTACAAAGACCAACAAAAAAGAAACAGTTTGACATCAACAAAACACAACAATATATAGATAATACTGGATTTCCATTAATAACTTATATTTACATAAAAACTTAACGCGTACATAAGAAAATCGCGTAAAGTAACCATACATAAACGCCAAAGTTAAACCAACATCCCCAAAAGTACTAAGCTATGCAACATACGCCTAACAACACCTAACTACCAAACATTCATAGCCTAGACCTACCCACCAACACCTATAGACGCAACACACTGCCAATAAACTCCAAGAGTAGATCGGCATTGTATCGGGCCTCATCTGCTGCACGTGTGTACAAGAGTATTCTTGACACATCCTGATAGCGAGCAAGCCTGAGCATACGACGGTCATGGGCAGCCACATTCGAGCCAAATACCTGGCCGAGCTCGAACAAATAGAGATCTATCTCTATTATTCTTTGTCGGGCCTCCTCCACATAGGCTCGCAGCTCTTCCTCTTCCGCGAGGTTGGCTGTACGGAGCCTCTCAAAGTACACAAATAATTGTCGAGCCCTGCTCAAAGAGCGAGCTTCAACTGCTAGGCGGTCATGAAAGGGGAAATTTGTGGAAGGCATTAACAGATTTAGTTAGAGAGATACTATGAAAGGAATTGATGATCGGAAAAGTAGTAGGTGATGATCGAAAAAGTAGTGATAAGATTGTGTTAGGTTGTGGAACTATTTATAATGGGAAATCAAGGTATCTTAATACCTAAGAGGATTAATACATCTAGAACATAAATGCCTATCAAATCATAGTAATAATCAACTAAAACAAGCACATATTCACATATAAACAGTAAAACATACCTTATTATCAATCATTATTAATGTTAATTATGACTATCAAATGAACAGTATTACTGAAAATGGGAGCATCACACACACACTTCTTGTTCAGGAAGAAGAAGTGAAAAAAAAAAAAAAAAAAAAAAAAAAAAAAAGTGGGCTTGCGTTCCTTCCCCATGCAATCTAAGAAAGAGATTTTGTCGTCAGTCGCACACTAATACAAGTAGCACAGCCGTCAGTCGCACACCTTATTCGAATAAAACAAAATAGCAGTGGGGTCAGGAAATAGTTGATATGATAGTAGGGTAATGCCACATGTCGCACAATGTATGGAGTCGCACAGTAGCACAAAATTGAAACTTGGATGAAAAGTGACTCAATTGTGATGTAAAATTCGATTTTAGGCTTAAAATTGGAATTTTTCCAAAAAAGTTCCATAAACCGTGTTCTCTGTATATATGCAACAACACTCATTCCTGTCTTTTGTGGTGTTTGGTTTAATACTCGTCTTTTTACAAGTACAGATTCAGTTGTTGTAGGTGACAACCTACCTAGAACAATGGTGCATGAAGTTATACGCCAAATTGCAATCAAAACGAACTGGAACCGAGATATGGAATCATTCCTGCACTCCTGCTTCAGTTTTAAAATTGTGTTGTCAAAACTAAAAGCTGAACCGACGAAGGAGACCTGTTCTTTCTTTTTATTTTCATAATAAAAATTACAAAATGACATCATCTTATGTTCGACTAATGCTTCTTAGAAATAGATTGGCTGAAACTAGTTCCAGACTAGAACAAGACACGGTTTTGTAAACTCTACAACCATCCAAACATAACCAGGTCTATTCTTTTTAAAACAAAACCAGGTCTTTTCTCTCGATAACATTGCCAACCTCACGATTAATTACACCTACCTAAGATCAACCTATATTGCCAACCTCATAAATTGCCTGAAATGTCAGCTTCAGTAAAGTTGATGCCTTTTCTCTCGATAACATGAGGGCCAGACCTTTTTCCCCAAGTCTTAAGTATACCTTCTAATAATGCACAATGTACAGATACTTTGACTGGACCTCACTTCAAGATTTTTCTAACCTGTATTTGGCTCGAGTAACACTAACTCTTCCCATAAGGATGCCATCGTTAGTACATGATACAACTTTTGATGCAGAGGATACAAAACATGGTTAATGCAAGTTGACTCTTTTTAAAGTCAATGCAATGCTCAAGAACAAATACTGCACAATAAATCAAAATTTTTTGATTCAAGAAATCAGTCAATGGTGATTATATAACGTACTCAGTTGCTAAAAACAAGAGTTTAAATAATAGCAACAAACTTTACCTACTACACTAAATCTAAAGCAAACTGTGCAAAATTTAATAAAATCCGAAAACCAGAAGCAGCAAACCATACCGATTTGTGCAGGAACAAACATCATTCACATTTGTTCCTGAGAAATCTTTTTTTCATATTATACATCTGAAGCTGTGTGCAATTGACTGGCGCTGTTGACCCCAAAATTTTGGTTAAATGTAGACAGGTTTGACATCATTGGCACCAAAACTTGCAGCACAAAGAGGGCACTTACGATGCCGACTTTCAACAACCTTCTGGACACACGTATTGCAAAAAAGATGATAACATTTTGTGATGACCACCTGGCAAAAGCAAATCTCGTTAAAAACAGGTTCACTAGGCTTTTTACAATCTTCAATTTAGGGATATTGCCCATATTACAATTGCTTTTTGTCAAAATGTTATAGATTTGTGTATATACCATAAAAGCCAATAATTTTGCAGGAAATTTAGGACACTTCAAGTCAAATTTAGGACACTTCAAGTCCGCGAAAAATTTCAACAACCTTCATATTTTGTTGACTAAATAATTTTTATATACTTTAGGGTTATTTCAAGTATTTTTGAAGGGATATAAGGTCCCAAAAAAAACAGATAAATGAATGCAATGTAATTGATAGCTAGATTGACATAAACACAAGTTTTTTTTTTTTTTTTTTTTTTTTTTTTTTTTTGCTATAAAATAGCATTGGGAGGATGTCGATTGTAATGAATTTCCCTTTTGTCCATATGCAAATAAAGAATTATATCATTTTAATACCTCTTTTGGCCTATCAAGGCATACACTGCATTTGAGTATTTCCTTGTATTCTTTAAGCTCCTGCTGAAGCTTTTCAACAACAGATGACCCATCTAATTCTGATGTTAGCTGTGAATGCTTTCTCCTCGCTGCTTCTAACTCCTCTTCTACTCTCTTTTTGTCAAACCTACACAATTGATGTTATTGATACTTTTTCAATGACTACTGATGAGTAGAAAATTATATTTTTAACTGGAACCTTACCCTAGCAAGAAACTATATGAGTCATTAAAGGTGGCAAAAAGGGCGGGTAACATGCCAATTCGAAACACTTTTTGCCAAAAATATAAACTTTATGTAGATAATTGTGTCAAATAAATTAACAAGGACGGAATTCCTTTAATTGGATCATTGTCCTTTACATAGAATGATATACGAGGTTAATTCTATTAAAAACACCTTATGTTACTCGTTGAAGATAAAACATAACCAAAAAGACCCAATTATATGTAAATTGGTCGAAATGGCAACCTTTAACAGTTAATTTGAACCAGATAAGCTGTTGTATATACTTGGGATGGATGAATGGAGTGAAAGAATAAAAGGACAAGGTGTTATGTGTACCTCTCCTTTTCTAATTCAATCTGCAAATCCGCAAGATTAATTCGACTTCTATCAACCTTACTTTGTAACTCCTCCAATGAATCCATTATTTGCTGGGTTGTTCTTCTAATATCTTGCAGTCTCCTTTGAGTATTTTCTAAGGCAGATGTCTTTTGAACCCTAGTTTCAGAGAGCTTCTGAACTTGATCCGAACATGATTTCATCTACAAATCACAAATCTTGACTCAGTATCTACCAACTTATAGAAAAAAATTTGAACAAATAATAAACATTTAACTAATTGAAAATGAACACTACTTTTTTGCCAAATTGAAAAGGCATTTTGACTAGAATAATGATTAGTTTGAAGCACCAAGCCATGTATCCTGGTTCAAAAAGGTAGATCACTTTTGACAGTACCTGATCCTCTATTCTTTCAGCTTTTGTTTCGCAAAAATTAATCAATGCATTTTCCTGTTGAATCTTCCTTTCCATCATTTGTTTATCCAGGAGAAGAGAATCCTGCAGCTGTCTTGCACACACTCCCTCCAAAACAAGCTGAAACAAGATGGTAGTTGCCAAAGGATGAGTACTTATAGGGGAAAAAAAAAATCAATTATGCATATAACAATCCTACACCAAGCTTAGATCTCAAAGAAATCTATTTACAACAAAAGCCCAATCAATTTTGTAAGAGGCGGTAGATGAATATAGCACGACCACCCAATGGTGGCCAAGTAGGTAAAAGCATGCAACTATCATCACTAAAATGTGAGAGGTCTCGAGTTCAAATCTGTTGGTGCAAACTGCAAACAACCCTGAGGTGATCACGCCAACCTCCCTGAAAGGGGCTCAAACCCTGTGGATTAGTCACCCAAAAGGTCGGAAATCATGGTTACCCAAAAAAATGTGGCAGAAGAAGCAGAGTGTAGTTTATAAGATCTATACATAAATATATAATGTAATCTCATAGTTGATTGAAAGTAGAGGGCAAATTTAACTCATTTTACTTATGAATGGCTAGCTTCGGATAATGTTCTATCTCAAATAGCCCGTATAACCCACCAATACAAACGCTTATAATTAAAAAGAGCTTACCTTAATGTTATAATCGTCTCTCTCAGTAACTTGCTGCAAAAGCTGTTGATTTTGAGCTTGGACGTCATCGTATGCCTGGCCAATAGTCTGCACAAAAGAAAATCAACATCAATGAAAAGTATTTTCATTATCTTGGAAATACAAAATACTATTATGCATTCATCAACAAACCTCAATCTCAGAAAGATAGGCCTCATTTTCCTCATGCTTGGATTTCAAGACATCAGAGAGCCTGACTTTTTCCCTGCAAGCAGAGCAAAAGAACGTAAATCATCAGCTAATAAAGATGCATTTTACTAGCCCAATACAGATGAATCGTGAAATAATTGAAACTACCTTTTAGATCTTTCTATGTTCTGCCTCAGATCAGCTATCTTAGCTTCTGCAGCAGCTAACATTTGCTGAGATGCTGCTTCCGCTTCAATTGCTGTCTTGACTCGTGTTTCCAAGTTATGCTCGTCAAGAGAATAATTTAGGCTCTGAACATGAGCCCAAGCCTTGTACTCGGAGTTCCTAGCCTCCAAAAAGTCCCTATCATTTTTACCAAATCCCTCGTCAAATTAGTAGATAATCTTTTTAGTACATATTTAAAAATGGAGAAACAACAGTAAAAGTCATTAAAACTGGTATAACACCCCCACGCTCAAATATATTAGAAGGGGCTCAGAATCATAAATTGGGTTTTGATCTCTTTGAGTTGTTCAACCTTGAATAAATTGTTTCCCTCATGTGCACGTCCAAAATGACCTTCAATTCCGAATCACCCTCCTCCAAGTCACGTATCTATATAAAAGTTCAACTGCAATTTAGTTTATGCAGGAAAATTGTATCCATGAAACTCAAAATTAGTTCTAGAATATTATGCAAATTTCCAACTGTTTAGCTATTTTAACACTGAGGGCCCCCTCAATCAACCCAATGCTCTCTTACAGTTACACTCAGTTGAACTAACAGTTTCTATTTAAATATGTTTTTAAATACTTCAAATCAGGGGTACAATAGTTTATTCAAAGTCCCAAGTTTTATTTAGACATCAGTATACCTTGCTATTAATATTTAACTAGGAACACATCACCCACACAGCCCCTCCCTCATCTTTTGTCATTAGTTTTTACTCAGTTTAGTTTTCTTTTTTCTAATTCAGATGTTTTGGATAACGCATAATGTTATAAGGATACGGAAAGCTTAATTATTATTGTGAATTATTTGGTTACCACTACAGTTATGGTACTACGTATGCTAATAGTAGCTTCATCTAACGCAAAAGAAACATCGTGTTATAGCAACTATTGGAAACAAACACCGACATTGGCACAAATACAAGTCGCAAACATTTCAAAAGGCAATAAAAACATACCGCTGATTGCAGTTTCTGTATTTCAGAAGTTTGGGCAGCTGATCTACCAGACAATGCTTCCAACTCTTTTGTCTGTGATAAGAAAAATATGTTTAAAAAATTGTTGCTTAATCTGTATCAGAACATAAGAATCCACATCGTCAGGCTCTGACCTTTCTATCCAGAATAGTGGAGAGAGATTGAACATCAGCACGTAATGAGTGAACATCTGCAGAAGCCTCTTTATGTTTTCTTAACTGAGCTTGCATATTTCCCATGTCCTCCGGGAACGAAGACACAAACGTTCTAAACTTTGCAATGATTTCTTTCCTACCTGAAACAACAATAGACAAAGCTGCAGCATCTTGTGTGACTATATAAACAAATTTGAAATTTATATACTAAGCTCTTTACCAGGTTCTCTAGATGCTTCTTCCAATTTAGCTTCAATCAGCTTTCTTCCATCAACCTGTTTTTGTATCTCCATTTTCAGATCGCTAATTCTAGTCTCAGAAACAGAAGAAGCTCGACGCATAACATCCCCGATATCATTCTTCATGTTGACTTCTTTCTCCCGCCACCCAAGGTTATCTTTCTCAACCTAAACATATATTTAGATTAGCATGGTTTAGAGGAGATGGATACAAAACATTAACAAAACTACCAGCAGCTTACAACCTGCAGTTTCTCGAATAAAGCTTGATACTGGGCTATATCTCCTCTTGCCTTAGCAATCTGATCTTTCACCAAGACAAAAGCTTCAGAAGAGAGAATGCCCTTCACATTCTTTAGGGTATTCTGTTACATACATTTATCAATAATTAAGAACCCAAGTGTGATAATGTTCCAGGATTGTAATACGTTAAAAATGTAACAATGGCCAACCTGAAAACTGGATAAATTTTTTAATATTTCCAGTCTTTCTTCATGTAACCGCTTAAGTTCTAGTTGTCTAGAGGAAGCTTGATCCTGTTCAAAAAGTCAAACCACTTCATGTTAATTTTACTGTGCAACTAAATCAAAGGGGGGGGGGGGGGGGGGGGGGGGGGGGGGGGGGGGGGGAGATATACAGGCAAACTACCTGTAATTCTTTCAATAAGGACTCCATATCATGTAGATCCTTTTCTTTATCCCTCGTCCTATCATTAGCAACACGTTTATTTCCAAGAATTACAGGAAAAATGCCTCCTTTCGCAGCATCTGTCTCTGCCTTCAGGACAGCCAGCTTCTTATTGCTTTCTTCCAATTCCGCAATGGTACTCTCCAGCTCCCCTTCAAAAACAGAAAACATCTGATCAGCATCTTCTATATTGATGTAAAGGTCAATGTGAATCACATTTTTACTCAAATACATGTTAATAAACTAGATGCACGAAAAATACATTGATATTGACCTAAGATGCCAACTGTTAATAACAGCGCAGTAAATTGACTCAAGAAGAATATAATTATCAGAATTCACCTTGGTATTGCAGAAAAGTGATAATATAATCTTCTTCGGAAAAGAATATCAAAATATTCAAAATGCCATCTAAGGTCAACAGTTAAAATTGCACAAAATATCATCTTCTTTGGCATACATGTTGAAAAGCAGAATATGCAACATAGATATACAGTTCTGTAACATGATGAATACAATAGACCACAGATATGGCATTATATTGACTCTCAATTAGCTAAAAAAACAGACCATACCTTTATAGAAAAGAACTTATATTAACAGCATTCATCATTAGAAGAAAAAATTGTGCTCCGAACATAAAAAATGGTTAGTTACCCTTTAATTGTCTGAGCTCGGATTTATTCTTAGCATCAGTATCACGATGGAGCTGCATCTCCCTTGCCAATGATCTGTGCTTCAAATGCATATCAGCTATTGCTAATCTCATATTCTTCACTTCCCTCTCTAACTCAATAGAAGAGTTTGGCGTGCATGACCCTGCATAAACAACAATAATTTGAATAACAGCTAGGCAGACCACATATACATTGGCGGAATTAGTCTTCCCACCTTCTGGAAGTTGCTTTATAGATTCAGCATACAGTCCATCCTTCATACCCCATGCACCATCAATAGCATGGACAATGTTGCGGAAAGTATTCTGAACTTTATCACCAACAGAATCTCGACATTCTTGCATCTGACATGGAATGCTGCCATTCGCAGAACTACTCTCAGTTGCACCTTTTTCTGAAAGCCGGTGCAGAAAAACATCCTCTGGAGGTAGGGACCCATTATCTGGCAACATATATATACACAAAACAATTACCACATTTCAGTTTAAGTTAAAGCATTCAAAGAACAAAAACAAATAGCCAGCATAACATACTAATACTCATAGACAAAGTACTCAGCAATAAAGCAAATTAACAAAAAGTATTTAGGATTCAGGAGAAAGCATCAGATATTCTATCACCAAGAATAGATAAAGCATAAACAAGATGTGACATGAATACACAGAAATTTTTGTAGCAATTACTCTAAAAAGACAGAGGTGGCATATCATATTAGAAATTGGAAGCACAAAGAGATTACATTCATACAAAAGTAAAACTGATATCTGAAAGTTACTTCTGTAAGGGAAAAGTTCTAAGGAGAACAAAATAAACACCATTAAAAAGGTCTTCGACACAAGAACATTGAGGAACTTCTCCCCAAAAAGGGTGTATTTTTCAGCATATAAAAAAAACTCTGTATTTTTAAACAGGTTACACACTTCCGTATTGAATATGTAACTGTTTTTGGTTGTCCTCATTATGCTATATGACAGTTCCAGATACTCGAGATTAAAAAGTATCACCCAAAAATACAAAAGGACATGTACAATTTCAATGTTATGCTAGTAAAGAGCAGGAAACAGTACAAGAGAAGTCCAAAAATAAAGTAAAGAAAACCCCAAAGTATTACTGCTTCATTCAACCACATTAAATTCAGATTCATTCATGTTTTTATTTGTTCCAATCATATGGTTGAAATATAAATGCATATGTTACCTTTTAATGTTACATGTTTTAACCCTTTGAAATGAAAAGGAAAAAAAAAATATCTAGAGCCATACCAAAGCATTGAGGTTGGAAAGACTCCTTTATCACCAATAATTGCAAAAATAACTTGCTTTTAGCTTATAAGATTTTAATGTGCATAACAACAAACACCATTAAATCAACTGCATTGCCCTGCAATCTTGTGAAGGGCTGCAAAAAAATATAGGAAGAAAGTAGCCTTAATATATCCATTAACAATTACAAATCCCCAACTGTTTCATAGGAATATATGTATCTACAGCCTATCTTGAGTTCCCAAAAACAAAATACTATTTGTACATAGATAAACGCACTTGCTTATCCCTTTGACTTGGCACTGGAGTTATAGAAAGCTTATATGGGCAGAAGCTAATGCCAAAATTTCACATGTATGCAGCACAAATTGATTAAGTCATCTATTCAAGGCAAAACAAGAAACAAGATAGTCTAATATTTAACAAGAAAGCGTTGGCCGATCCTTACCTCCTACGTTTGGATGATGTTTATTATCACGACCATGACTTGTCA
Organism: Artemisia argyi; assembly: GCA_030686995.1. Lineage (NCBI taxonomy): Eukaryota > Viridiplantae > Streptophyta > Magnoliopsida > Asterales > Asteraceae > Artemisia > Artemisia argyi. The sequence continues at coordinate 87,826,604 of CM060680.1, read as the reverse complement.
AACCCTTCGTGCGGAGAGAGCATGACTCTACTTTATCAACAAGCTATTAAGAAGCCAATAAAATTTTCGTCAACCAACCTGATGCATAGATCTGACTGAAATATAACAAGAATTCAGTTTAAATAACTACCTCATCCCAAGACTTATCTACTACCGCTAAAGTTTTGCTGTATGGCAGATGTTTCTCTCTCAGTTGACTGAATTTGTTCTCTAGAGCGATAAATTCAACCTTTTGCGATTCTAACTTCTGAACAAGCTTTTGATTTTGGAATTTGAGTACCACAGTGTCAAGCTGGATGACAAAGAAAAAACAGAATTTAAAAGCGAAGTAGAACAAGATATGCATTCTTAAGGAACCGATGGCAGCAACACATAATTTAGATATTGAAATATCCATCAGATAAACTTGTAAACAGAGGGTGCAAGGTATCAGGTCTGGACTTTATAATCCCCAAGAAAGAACAACTCATCCCATGTTGCTTAACCACCTCTACTGCTAATATTTGCTCCCTCAAGGATGCAATCACTACAGTACTGAACTTATAATGGTTCTAATAAGCCCTTCGTTCACTACATTATTGAACAGAACAAAAGACAAGTAGGTTGCCGAAAATGAGTAAGGTTACCAAAGTAAAACTTAATAATAATTCATCCTCAGTCACATCATAACCAGTGTTGTAAAAATCGGCATAGACAGACACTAGGCGCTAGGCTGGTGGTTTCTGAGGAGTTAGAGTTAACCGACCAAATTAATCGGAAATGATCTCTAGGCGGTCAAATCGGACCTAGGGAGCCCAACTTTGACCTGAGTGTTCAAAAAGTCAACCTTTTCCCCTTTATACATAGGGTTTTTTTTTTTTTTTTTTTTTTTTTTTTTTTTTTTTTTTTTTTTCTTTATTCTTTTTTTTTGTTTGGTCTATACTATTGCTTCCAGAAATGGCAACATGATACACAATCAATACCATAATTGATAAATCACAAAAAAACAGTCAGATCAATCAACTTTAAATCTTAATTAATGTAACAAATATATGTCATACATTTACTTAAAGTTATTACTTCTTAATTTGACCTTTTCCCCTTTATACATAGGGTTTTTTTTTTTTTTTTTTTTGTTTGGTCTATACTATTGCTTCCAGAAATGGCAACATGATACACAATCAATACCATAATTGATAAATCACAAAAAAACAGTCAATCAATCAACTTTAAATCTTAATTAATGTAACAAATATATGTCATACATTTACTTAAAGTTATTACTTCTTAATTTGACCTTTGTAGGTACATACAAACTTATTACAACGTAACTAAGTATTATGTTTATGTCATACATATAATTTCAAATTTATCTGTAAAAAAATCCAATCCTACTAGTCCCTTCCTAGTCCGATTACTAGCCAGAAGGTGGCCGACCGCCCAACTAGCGCCTATCAATTTTTATAACATTGCTCGTAACATGATTCTACTACACTACAAAAAGTCAAACACGTCATATCATGATTCTACATTTCTACTAGCTTGAGGGAAGTACATTCATTCTCATCATATAACTTAGTAAGCTTTCAAGAGCCCTCTTCTGTATTACATGTCCAAACACCACAGAAAATTCAAAAATTAGCAGACAAATGAGTGACTTGATCAATGTTAAAAGCTATAATTGAATACTTTGTGCAGTATTCTTGATGTGAGATCATACTTAAAGAACAGTGAAGAGCATCCAGCTGATCCAGACACGTCACACAATATTAACTATATCAAGCAAGTTTAACTCACCATACTGAACTAACTGACATTATGAGCGCTTAACAAAGTACATTGTGTTTATACCGGAATAACTTCATCTATCAGCCAACATTCATGTCTCTAATAGAGAGTACATCCGATACCTAACCTTGTTAATTTAACAAGTATACATGGGATGACTCATGATGTCTCATTACCGAGAAACATCCATTATAATGGCTTAGTGTTGGGCTCTTACATTTTGCCTCCATAGCACTAATGTCATTTCCTGTGCACCCTAGCTTAATGTCCAAACTTTATTCCAGACTTTTCCGAGCTAATCTCCTACCAGCCAAACTATTAGTACAATTAGCTTGCTATTTTTTAATGTGTATGAGCACCTCATTCCGCTTTTCAGGTTGCACCATGCTTAGCTACTACAAAGTCAAAAGAACCAAAATGGAAATGCTTTTTTTTTTTTTTTTTTTTTTTTTTTTTGCGCCATCTTCCATCTATACCCCCTTCCTAGAGCACATCTTATACAAACAAACAACATGGTCAAGAGTCAGCACCATGACACACAATAGTTACAAAACCAACAAATTGACTTTTCGCTGCTGATAGCCAGAATGTGAGGCTTTATTAGTCATTGATACAAGTTATGACCATCTGGATACTGACCAACCAACATGAATCCCTTTCGTAAGGGTTGGCGTTCAAGGAACTGTAAGGCTCAACAGCCCCTGCCAATACTTCCAGTCCTTAAAGGACCTTCTCCGACCTCTACATTGTTATTTTAGCCTTGGTGTGCCTTTAAACGGCTTTAGAATCACTTCACGAACTCAAATCACCTCCTAGGGGCTAAAGATTTTAATGAGATAGTAGCAGATAGTAATGAACTAGTGAACTAATTCTACGAAAGTAGGGTCTCTACCATTACTAATGGTGCAAAGATGCAACATGATGCATGTCACGCAATTAACTGCAGGGTGGAGACTGGAGAGACACAGATTAATACGTAACACTGATTTTGACAATAAATTTCCCAGATATGCTTCTAAACAAAGAATCAAATCCTGATCACGGATTGCAAAACAATAAAACGTGGTTATTTTGATCACAGTCAACAAAATGAAAAAAACTACACTAAATGTACAGCACGTCCGTGGATCCGACATCGCTGAAAAGAGTTTCTCTATATAAATACGCTCGTCGCGCCATATTTATATAACATGATATATCATGATATTAGGTTAGTTACTAAATCCACACATCTCAAGTGGCCATAATCTCCAAATGATCTCCACTGTTATGTACTTCTACTGGCATCATTTCTAATCATACGCTCAGAACTCGACTACAACATGCCATAATGATAGAACAAGGAAACATAGCTCTTAAAGTTAATTAACAGAACTCGCCACATAATATGCATATTTAAGGACAACTCCAATTTTCAACCCACTGTTTGGTGTCACCGCCATCCATCCAAAACAAAATAAAAGATGCACCACCTCGGATTCAACACATGTGACCACGTAATACTTTGTACACTTTAAGATATCACCTTCTAAATTAAACAAATTCTGAACATGATTACATATCTAGTTAGTTTAGCCACAGTTCCAAAAAAGTGCGCACGCTCTTATACCACACCTCAAAAAGCGCACATCGATATGATATAAGCAATTGTATTCGGAAAAATGGATGTTTAGGATTGTGTTCCCAAAACAAAAATAAATACGCCTCTTTCAAAACCACGTTTTTTTTTTTTTTTTTTTTTTTCCCCAAAATGCTGCACAAATACTGTGTGCGCTCTTTGGAAAAGGTTTTAACACAACATAATACAAATTATGCAACTACGTTACGTTTTCAAAAGGCAGTCCTCTTTCAAAACCGCGAAGCAATATTTTATTTTCACAACACAATACTTTGTAATTATTTACATTCGGCAAACGCGATGATCAAATACAAATACAACAAAACATATCCATCATAAACCCTAAAAAAACACAAATTCTATTAAAAAAAGAAATTATACCTTTTTATCTTCAGAACTATGCACAAAAGGATGCTTCTTAGCCGCAGTGGGCGACGATATCGAACTAAACTGACGTTTACGGTCAGCTTCACCTGTTCCCCCCATCATACCCTAATTCTCATCAAATCACCAAATTAAACCCTAATCAATCCAATTCAACACCAATCACACCTATCTCAAAAAAAGTTCGTTAAAACCGTTGAATTCGTTAATAGCTATACACGAATGTTTAAAAAACCCTAATTTTTTTATAAGATTTGTTGGATGATGAGAAGAGTGTGAATTAAAGGTTTGTTAGATGGATTGTGATTATAAAGATGAAGAAGATGATGGATGATTATAGATACAGAGATGTTGTATGTATAGGTTTTTGTTATTTGATTCTATGGATGATAAAAAGGGGTGTTTGAAGAGGGGGTGGTTTGGGCTTTGTTTGGGGGGGGGGGATGAAATGTATGTATGTAAGTTGCAAGTGGTGCACGTGCCTATGTGTTGTTAAGTGATTGTGATGTCACGTGGATATTTAAGGAAGTAGGAGTTGTTTTGTGGAGAAGTGTTTGTTAGTTTTAGGGGTGATGTTGTGATGCTAAAAGTAAAAAGTTTGAAAAATGATAATTGAAGTATAAAAGTAAAGATTTAAATGAAGTATAAAATTCTATAATGCATAACAAAATTCAAGTGAAAAAAAAAAAAAAAAAAAAAATATATATATATATATATATATATATATATATATATATATATATATATATATATATATATATATATATATATATATATATATTTGTAGCTAACATAGAGAGCTCATAAAGTTCTTTATTTTTTGTAACTTTACGATATTTATCTTGTTTAATTTTTTTTATTCTTATTAGATTTTGATGAAACATTTACTTCGTAGTCTCTTGTTTCGTTGTTGGTTCTGAAACTAACATATGTATACATGTATTTTTTTTTTCTAATAAAAAAACATGTACATTATTATTTTATATTTGAAGATTTGTCATTTAAATAAAAACATTATTGTATTTGTATTGGTTTTTCACATGTTGCTTTTTTTTTCTTTCTTTTTTAGCAACATGTTGCTTCTTTCTAAGAGGTATTTTCTTTAATTATTTGGTATGTTTTATTTGTAAATACATAGTCCACGCTTAACTTGTAAAATGTTTGCATAGTTTTTGTTACTTCGTATAGTATAGGGTGCACTTGTTTTGGTTCGATGTTTCTTTATCACGGACATTTTGCAATTATTGATTATGACGTTAGCCGTTATTACGTGATACAAAACATCAAGAGTAGCATTTTAAAATTCAAAGACCTAAACTACACGAAATGGAGAAGTATTAAATAGTTTATTATAGTATATATGTATTTGTTTTCTTGAGATAGCGTAATCTTAAGATCATCACCATAATGTTTCAGGAAATATATGGCACTATGTGGTAGTATTTTTAGGGAAAAAAAACAAAGTGTTGTTTATGTATTTGGTTGTCGTGGTCCTAAGATCATAGGATCAATGTCAGTTTTAGAAAGTGAATTTGGGTTTACGTAACAGTTAGAATTCTTTGGAGTTTTGTTTGGGCCATTAGGGGCAGTTATGGTGATGTCATTGAAGCAATTTTTCATAATAAGAATGTTTGTTGCAATGTAGTTTCATAAGAAGAATATTGGCTATATTAGACTTACCGTATCATGACACTAATGGAAGGTTAATAAGGGGGTGTTTTTGTATGATTATTTGACATGCTTATTAGCTTTACTAAAATGTGATAAACTTATAAGCATATTGTTATGAGTCTAAGAAGAGTAATTATCTTTGTAATAAGTCATATTCTTGATTCTTCTTTGAGATCCTTTGTCACTTCCATTATTTTCTACCATTTACTTGCATTTGGTTTGTAGAATATGAAATCATATAAAATTGTGTCAAAAGTAACTATATAATGTTTAAATTTTGTAATTTTTTTCTGTTGTTCTGATATTTGTATTGAATTAACTAGTCTTTTTCATTGTCTATTTGTATTTGTTATAATTATAATGTTGTTATATTATGCATGCGGCACACAACAACAACATACCCAATCCCGTGGGAGCAGGGTATGGGGGAGGTGGAATGTAGACAGATCATACCCTTACCTCGGGATAAACCCGAAAATAGGGAGATTGTTTCTATGAAGACTTCTAGCAAGTGTACATGTGCAGGTGAGCTCCGATATAAGTACATGAGTGAGAAGAGTGCAATAACATGGATAGGGAACTTTATAACCATAAAAAGGCGGAAATCAAGCAAGCAAGCATACACAACAATAGACTAAAAAACCAACATAAGAATCTAAAGAGGGAAAAGCGAAAAGGAAATACAAGCAAATACCACAAGAGCACAACAAAAAGAATAAATAAAGTGCAACAAAGACAAAAGGGGACATAAGCAAAAGCATAAAAGCATACTATCAAAACGTAAAGGAAAGGGCCTAAAGGCCTGACTCCTCCCAAACCAACCAGTCAACCGTGTGCAGCTGATAGGCCCACCTGGGAGAAAGTGCAAGTTATTATTGACCGTGGAAATATAGGGAAATCCCCGGGTCGTTAAATCCCAACGAGATTGAAATTGTATTTTGGAACGATTAGGAGAATGAGTGGTACTGAGGACAGTAACAAAAATGATTTGAGGGATGATTATACTACTGATTACTTGGTATTTGGATAATATGAAATGATATAAACAATAACAGAAATACACACAAAAGCACAAATAAGAAAATCAGATAACAGACAGATAAAAGTGGGTTTTATCAAATTACAAACTACAGGGGGTATAATTGAAACATTTTAAAACTTAAAATTAAAAGAAAATTTAAAGTGAAAATGAAATTATAAAATTGATTATTTTAATATTTAAATATTATTTAATTAATTAAAACTATTTAATAAGTAAATTAAACTTAAGTTAATTTAACTAAAAATTATAAATACTACAAATTAAACTAAAAACTTGTAAAAATACTTTCTAAACCTTAAAAAGAACTTGAAGAAAGTTTAAAAAATGAAAATAAATATTTTTGTCTTTTTATGAGTTTTCTATTAATTAAAAACTATTTAACTTAATTAAACTAATTAAACTATTTTAAATTACTATTATTACTAAATGACCTTAGAAAATTATGGAAAAATTTATAAAATTACTTAACCATCACAGGAATCCTACAAAATTATAAAACTACTAAAAATTATATTTAAGGTTATTCCACTAATTAATTACCTATTAATTATCTTAAATCTAATTTAATTAAATTAAATAAGAAAATTGGAAAATGGACAGTGGAAATTATGAAACTATTTTCTAAAAGTCTTAACTACTTAATAAAACTTAGAAAAAATATAAAATTCTACTGTTGTTAATTAAAATTAAAGAAAACTATTTAACTACTAATATTACCTATTTAATTATTTAAACTACTTTTAATTCTAATAAATAGTAAACTGTTTAGGAAAAATCTAAGAAAATTATTTTAACTACTTAAAGGTACTAAGAAATTAAGAAAATTATAAAATTGGACAAGTGCTTATTAATAAGCTGAAATGAAAATTAAATAGATAATTTCTATTAAATAGAAGCTATCACTAATTTTAAAATTGGTTTTTGTTGATTTTTCTTTTTCTAAATTACTTAACTACTGAAAATAGAAGACTTTTGTAAAAACACTTTTTGAATAGCTTAAAAATAAGCTATAAGCACCCCCTTGTTGTTTGACCGTTGAATAATAGCTTATTAGAGCTTGTGATGGTTTGAAAAGGCTTTCAAATGCTCAAATAAGATCAAACAGAAGTGAAGCAACTTGAAATAAGGCAATAAGCACAGATAAGCACAATGGATAAGCAATTATGAGCAAATAAGCACTTATGACTATCCTGTCAACCAAACAGGCCTGTGGAGGGTAATTTGGACCTCTGTGGGGTCCACAGGAGTAAAAGGAGGTTCAAACTAAACCTAGGGGGTCCAAAGATGGGGTGTTAAGCTACAAATTAAGCCAAGAAGCTAAGCTTTTGGCTCACCAATGAGCTCTGTGTGAGCCTTTGAAATTAGGTGTAAAAGCTGAGTGCTCAGTGTAGCTTTTGGAAACAGGCTACAAACTAGGGTCCTAAAAGCTATAATCCAATAAGCTAAACCTCAAATTAAGCCTGAAACTAAATAGCTAAGCTTATAAGCTCTCTAAAAAGCCTAAACTTAAGGAGTGGGGTCCACTAATAAGCACACAAGAGGTCTTGGTATTTTGCTTAAAACCTGTGCACAGGGCAATGTCTTTGCCCTGCAGCCTAGTTTACAAGCTTGTAGAAGCTTAAAGAAAAATCACAAAATTAAGCTTGATACAGATTATTGTAGCTTAAGTGGTAGATTTTAACCTTTGAGAATTTCAAGTCCTAATTCCACTTCCTAAATTCTAGAAAAATCTCACAAGAATTGAGTTACTGCAAGTATGTGATATTTTTGACTTTTCTAAATTGAACCTAAGTTGACTTTTATGAGTTTGATTTGATCCTAGATGGTCACAAGTGATGTTTAAGACTAATTTATAACTATAATAAGCTTGATTAACAGATTTTATAACTAAAATCAAGATTTAGCTATCCTAAATCCTAACAGTTAAGCTGCTAGGTAAATGGGTATGAGATTTTGACTTTTTAATGAACTGACCCTATGTTTTATTGTTGTTCTGAGTTCAAGTGTTCATAAGTGACATATAAGAGTAGAAAACAACAACAATAACAAGCTGATTCTCACAGAATGCTCAAATCCAAACACTAGTTTATGAAACTGTTTATGAATGAAATTAAGAAAACTATGATTACAACTATAATTATGAATAAAAAACTATTAATATAGCTATAAGAAGATAAAATAAACAGGATTAAACCACAATTACACACTAAGAATAGAAACTTGAATAAAAAGGATTTGGCTCACAAATTTTTGCTTTCCTGCTTATAATCAAGAATCAAGGGCCAAGAAACCTTTCCTAACATCCACCAATGGATACTAACCCAGGACCATCCATGATATGCCCTGCTCCAACAATGATCATGCTTGAACCACCAGTTTGACTTTTGTTGACTTTTGTGGTATTTTTGATTTTTTTTACTACTAAACTGCTTTTAGTTATAACTAATAGCTTATATAAGCTATCTAGGAGCTTAAGTGTCCCTGAGAGTCCATTAGATTACACAGCAACAACAATTTAACCAACAAGCTTTTTGGAATTTTAAAGTAAAATTGCATAAGTGGAAACAGTTGAGGAAACTTGAAATTTGTTAATCAAAAAGAGTTACAATACATAAAGAGAGCTTAATACACTGCTTGATAGCTAAATTTTACACTAGAATTTGAGAATTGCCTTATACGACATACATAAATTAAAATTAACTAGATATGCTTCCACATTGCTTCTCTTGATCTTTATAGGTGAGAATGAGCTTCCAGGTGTCCTCAAGGACTTTTCCCACTTCATCTGAGCCTTTGATATTGTCCAATTGATCTCCACCGTTTAAACCAATTTTGGCGCCAAAAGTCATACACGTTAACTTGGGGCCAAAGGTCTGCAATTAAAGAATTTTGGGAACATATGGAGGTGTCAGGGGACAAATGGGAAGGTTTGGAGGCCAAGTTGAGGCTTCATGATGAAAACAGAGGATGTAGAGTGGTTTGGAGGGAAAATGGTGGGAATTGCATTTAATGAGGTGTGGGATAAGGTTGTGAGGTGGAAAGGAGGTGAGGGAAGAGTAGGTAGTGAGCTGGGGTGGACAGGTGGTGGAAAACCACCATGGTTTTGCTGGTTTCAGGTTTGGGAGAGAAGGGTGAACAGTGGGAGTGGTTTGGCGGTATTGGGAGGTCAAACGGGTATTTGACCCGTTCTAAATAATAAAGGGGTGAGTGGGCTGGTTTTATTTTGGGCCAAGAAATGGAAGGGTGGGCTGAGGGTGTTTGGACTAGGCTTAGTTTTGGGTTTGGTTTAATAATAAAAGGGTCCGGTTGGTGTTATTGTTACAAGGACCAAATTTGTAATTTGAGCAAAGTTAAAGGACTGATTTTGCAATTTTCCCAAACTACTTATAAGGACCATTTATGCCTTTTATGAATATTCCAGGACCAAAGATGTAATATTTTTATTTTTAAAAACCAGGGACCTTTTCTGCCAATTTCTCAAACTCCAGGGACCATTTATGTAAATTTGGATTTTTAAGGGAATGAAGATGTAATTTCTCAAATTGTTATCATAAGGACCAATTTTGTCATTTAAGAATAGTTCAGGGTTTATTTTATTAATTTCCCATTTTTAAAACCTTAAGGACTAATTTTGACATTTTTGAAACTTGAGGGACTAAAATTGTCATTTTGCAATTTTTAACTTTAAAGGATTATACTTGACAACTTATGAATCCCTAAGGACCTTTGATGATATTTTTCATGTTTTGATTTACCAGGGACTAGATTTGACAACTTTTGAAACTTGAGGGACTGAAACTGCCAATTATGCAAACTTTGTACATTTTTCATCTGTTTTTGCATATTTTGCATTTGAAACATATAAAACACACTTCTAAGATATTTTAAGTATTATGATGCATATTTGAGTATGTTTGTATGTTTTGGCAGTTCAGATTGGTATAAAATGATGAGTATTTAGACACTAATCAATCCCCCACACTAAACTATTGCTAGTCCCTAGCAATCTTTTGAGAAAAAATTAATGGATTTTTACTCTTTACCAAAAGCCATCACTTCTGGAGTAGCCAGATGTAAGAACTGTGGCACATCTGATAACCGTGTGATTTTGAGCAAACCACCAGCTGTCAACGGATTTGATTTGTCTTTACCAAAAGCCGTTTGCTTCTGGACTAGCCAACTCTTGATGGAATAGTCAACATCTTGGTGAGCTGATTACCAATTATGGTTTTTCCACGGCCTTTACCACAAGCCATAATCTTGCGGGCTAGCTAACTCATTTGCTTTATGGGATATGGGGAGTTGAGGAACTATACAATTTTGGGCAAATTGCAAGCCATCAACGGTTTTAAGATGTCTTTACCAAGAGCCGTTTGCTCCTGGACTAGCCAATCCTTTTGTGGGTTAGACATGGAGGATTGATACCATTATTTGCATTTCTAAGTGTGAAAAAACTGGTAATTTTGATCAAATGGGGGTTCTTGATGGAACATGTGTTTTGAATTCGTGAGAACTCTCCCCCACACTTAGAACTGAATATTGCCCTCAATATTCAAAGTACTTGGTGTCCCACCAAGACTTAGAACGTAAGAAGGTAATACTATTAACCTTTTGTTTTAGTCTATTTACATACAAAGTTAACTATTTTTTTTTTTTTTTTTTTTTTTTTTTTTTTTTTTTTTTTTTTGAAAAAATTTATACATATGTACAACATGTGGTTCATCTCCCCCACACTAGGGTGGTAGAAAGGGGTGAGGAGACAGAAATATGGGTGAAAACCCATATTGCTACTGTTTTTGATTATCGAGTCGCTAGCTTGACTCGACCTCGAATTGAATTGTCCATGAGGAAGCTACTGTTTTTGTTTACCGAGTCGCTAGCTTGACTCGACCCCGAATTAAATTGTCCTTGGGGAAGCTACTGTTTTTGTTTACCGAGTCACTAGCTTGACTCGACCTCGAATTGAATTGTCCATGAGGAAGCTACTGTTTTTGTTTACCGAGTTGCTAGCTTAACTCGACCTCGAATTAAATTGTCCTTGGGGAAGCTACTGTTTTTGTTTACCGAGTCGCTAGCTTGACTCGACCTCGAATTTATTGGTCCATGGGGTAAGTTTGGAGATCCGGGACAACCATTGGTTGTATGTCCCCTCCAAAATAGTGTTTTAACCAATGACCATTTACTTTGAAATTGGGACCGTCGGGTTGCAATAACTCAAGAGTTCCATATGGGTATACTTTTGTTATAGTAAATGGTCCAGACCAACGGGTTTTTAGTTTACCCGAGAAAATTTTTAATCTTGAATTGAAAAGAAGAACTCTGTCACCAACGTTGAAAACGCGGTTCTTAATTTTAGAGTCATGTATCTTCTTAGTCTTTTCTTTATAGATTAAAGAATTTTCATAAGCTTGATCACGTAATTCATTTAGTTCGTTTAGTTGAACTTTACGGTGATCACCCGCTGTCTGAAGGTCGAAATTTGCATGTTTTAAGGCCCAATAGGCCTTATGTTCTAATTCGATCGGAAGATGACATGCTTTCCCGTACACTAGCTTATATGGAGTACACCCGATGGGTGTTTTGTAAGCAGTGCGGAAAGCCCATAATGCATCGTCCAGCTTATCCAACCAAGAGGCACGGTTTTCACCAACCGTCCTCTCCAGAATTCTCTTAATACCCCGATTTGAGACTTCCACCTGCCCACTTGTTTGGGGGTGGTATGCTGTAGAAAGACGGTGAGTTACACCATATTTCAGCATTACTCTTGCAAATTGTTCATTGCAGAAGTGAGTGCCACGATCACTGATAATGGCACGAGGAGTCCCAAATCTGGCAAAGAGAGACTTTAAAAATTTAACGACTACTCGGGCATCATTGGTGGGTAAAACTTTTGCTTCAACCCATTTTGACAGATAGTCGACAGCCATGAGTATGTATTTATTCCCTCATGAAGAAGGGAATGGCCCCATAAAATCAATGCCCCACATATCAAATATTTCACAGACTTGGATGGCGTTTTGCGGCATCTCATTCTTTTTGGAAATATTCCCGTGACGCTAGCAAGCCTCACAAGTTTTGATAAGTTCATGGGCGTCTTTATATATCGTGGGCCAAAAGAATCCTGAATCAAACACCTTTTTGGCGGTGTAGTTTGGGTTATGATGTCCCCCCGTGGGTCCATCATGCAAGCTTTAAGAATTTCCATGGCTTCTTGGCCATGGACACACCGTCGGATGACTTGATTCGCACATATTTTGAACAAGTAGGGGTCGTCCCAGAAGTAATGTTTTACATCTTTAAAGAATTTTCTTTTCTGTTGGGACGACATCCCTTTCACAACGAAATTTCCCGCACGGTAATTTGCAAAATGGGCAAACCATGGGGTAGTAGTATCATCCCGGGTAGAGATTAGATTTAGAGTCTCCAGAGGAAAAGTTTCATTTATTTCTTTTCTCTCGAGAATATCCTGATGAGGATTTTCTAACCGGGACAAGTGATCAGCTGCAAGGTTCTCTGCTCCTTTTTTATCTCTTATGAGAATATCGAATTCCTGAAGGAGCAGGACCCAACGGAGCAGTCTTGGCTTTGCGTCCTGTTTAGTGAACAGGTATTTCAAAGCCAAATGGTCCGTATACACCACGCTTTTGGTTAAGATTAAGTAAGACCGAAATTTTTCAAAGGCATATACCACAGCTAATAATTCTTTTTCTGTGGTGGTATAGTGTGTTTGAGCCTCATTCATGGTCTTACTTGCGTAGTGTATTGGCTGGAAATGTTTGGTTTTGCGTTGCCCCAGAACTGCACCAATAGCGTAATCGCTAGCATCGCACATAAGTTCAAAGGGTAAGTCCCAGTCGGGGGCAACAAGGATTGGTGCTTCGGTAAGTCTTTTCTTTAAAGTAGAAAAAGCTTTGATGCACTCGGGGGAAAAGATGAAAGGAGCATCCTTTTCAAGAAGATGAGTCATGGGCCGGGCTATTTTGGAGAAATCCTGTATGAATCTCCGATAGAACCCGGCATGGCCGACGAAACTCCTTATTCTTTTAACAGTGGTGGGATGAGGCAGTTTAGCAATAACATCAATTTTGGCCTTATCGACCTCAATCCCACTTTTTGAAATTTTATGGCCGAGGACATTGCCCTCCTTAACCATAAAATGGCTCTTCTCCCAGTTTAGACAAAGATTAGTGTTTTCACAACGTTGAAGCATTTTTTCTAAATGGGAGAGGCATGAGTCGAAAGAATTCCCGATGACAGAGAAGTCATCCATGAATACCTCCATGGTTTTTCCGATCATGTCATGGAAAATAGCCATCATGCACCTCTGGAAAGTGCCCGGAGCATTGCATAACCCAAAAGGCATGCGGCGATAGGCAAATGTTCCGTAAGGGCATGTGAAGGTAGTCTTATCTTGATCCTGTGGATCAATGGGAATCTGGAAGTAACCCGAGAAGCCGTCGAGGAAGCAATAATACTCATTCCCCGCTAGTCTTTCGAGCATTTGATCCATAAAGGGCAGAGGAAAATGGTCTTTGCGGGTGGCTTCGTTAAGCTTTCTGTAATCGATACATACTCGCCACCCTGTAACCAAACGAGTTGGTATCAACTCGTTGTCCTCATTTGTGATAACCGTAATGCCAACCTTTTTTGGAACACAATGTATTGTGCTAACCCAAGGACTATCTGATATAGGGTAAATCAATCCCGCATCAAGAAGTTTGATAACTTCTGCTTTTATAACTTCGTGGATTTTTGGATTTACCCTTCTTTGATGCTGCACGACAGGTTTAAAGTCCTCTTCCATTAGGATTTTGTGCATACAAAAATCCGGGTTAATACCCTTTATGTCTGAGAGCTTCCAAGCAATTGCTTGCTTGTGGGACTTTAAAACCTTGAGCAGCGCGGTTTTCTCCTCATCCTTTAAGTCTTTTGCAATAATGACCGGTAACTTATCGTTACCTTCCAAGAATGCGTATTCTAGATGAGGAGGCAGGTCCTTAAGTTCAACCTCGGGGAAATCATCATTTTTCTCAACATATTTGACTTCCGCCTTATGAAGTTGTGGAGGTAGAACAGGAATGGGAGAAGGATCTTTGTTTAATAACTTCTCAAGGAGAAATATATCCCTCTCCGGGTCAATCTCTTGGTTATCAATTCCTTCGGGAACTGAATCACTTTTGAGAAAGGCCTCTAATTCCTCAAGGACGAAATCACTTCCCTCAAACGGAGTGAGGGAAGGAGAAGAATTAGCTATTATGGGATCAGAAGAAGTAGTGGGATTGCCACTCGTAGAATTATCAGCGAATCCAAGGAATTCCTGAGCATACTCCTCGGATGCAATGTCAATGACATCAATTCGGTTGACCGATTCAGCATCATAATTCAAGGAGTATCTCGAGGTTTGATCAAGGTTGAACGTTATCGCTTCATTGCCAACTCGTAACGTGATTTCCTCATCGAAAACATCGATTAATGCACGTCCCGTTCTTAAGAATCCTCTCCCAAGAATGAGAGGAACTCTTGGATCTGCATCGAAATCAACAACGACAAAGTCTGCCGGAAAATGGAACTTTCCCACTCTTACAAATACGTCCTCGGCAATACCAAGGGGACGTGAAATTGAACGGTTTGCAAGCTTGAGGGTCATGCATGTGGGACTAAGTGCCTGAAGAGAGAGCTTTTTCCAAACTGAGTGGGGCATTTAGTTGATGCTTGCACCAAGATCGGCCAAGGCAAAACATTCAACCATCCCAGGGAAAATACATGGTATTAGGAATCTCCCGGGGTCTCCTAGCTTTTCGGGAAGTTGTTTCAACAGAACTGCAGAGCAGTTCTCATTGAGTAGAGTTCGTGCCATCTCAAACAGTTTTTCTTTATTGCTCAACAGGTTTTTGATTGTCGATGCGAATTTGGGCATTAAAAGAAGAGCATCCGCGAAACTAATATCGAAGTGTAGTTCTTGAAAAATCTGAAAGAATTTTTCCATCTGATGATTAGCTTTGTCACGGAGCTTCTGATCTTGCAATCGTGAGGGATATGGAATTGTTGGTTTTGGGTTGGCTTTTAGATTTTCAACAGGACCTTCGGTAGTTTCAAACACGACTCTTTTAGGAGGAGTCGGGACCGGGATAACTGGAGGAGGGATGTCATTGGTACCTCCGTTATTATTAGGAAGTACCGTATCCGTAGTATCCTCAGTTTCACATTCCTCTACAGGGACAGGAGAAGAGGTAGAAGGAGCTGTAGGTCCTTGGTAAGAAACTCCACTTTTTGTGGTGATCGCCTTTACATCGCCCCTCAGATTAGCGATCGTGTTGCTAGGTAAAGTAGTACCTGAGCCCGAGGGTCGATCATTTAAAGACTTCTGCAAATTAGACATTTGACTAATCAGCATTTTGTTCAGTTCTTCTTGGGATTTCATAAACTGTTTTAATAACTCATCATGTGATGGTCCAGTTGGAACAATGGCTTGATTTTGGTTTGGAAAATTTTGAGCCCGATTGTTCTGGAAATTCCCATGTTGCTGATTGTTATTACCCTGGAAGTGGTTTTGTTGTTGAAAATTACCCTGTGGGTAATTGTTCTGACCTTGATTTCGGTTATAATTCCCTTGGTTCTGATTTTGTTGAACCTGGTTTTGACCAGGGTTGAAATTCCCTTGGTTGTTATAACCTTGGTTCATTCGGTTCTGGTTCTTATTCTGGTTAAAGTTCTGGTTTCTGTTTTGACCATTTTGGTTCTGGGACTGATTAAACCCTGGTGGTCCGATGTAGTTATTAGATCGGTAGCTCAAAAGGTTTCGATCTCCTTGCGGTTGGTAAGAATTACCTCCCGTATTATAGGAACCTTGAGCTGCATACACGTTTTCACGAGCCGAGCCACCGGAGGCTGGGCACTCTGTGTAAGGATGTGGACCACCGCAAGTTTCACAACTTGGGTTAACAGCTTTGATCTGATTATGATTTGTCTGATGAATACGCAAAACTGCTGTGGACAAATCATCAAGCTTTTTAGCTAGGATGGATATTTCATTGCTTGCCGGAGGGACAGACTTAAATGAGTCATTCCTCTCAGCAGAGGAGTCCCAAAAATTATGATGGGCAGTCATGTTTTCTATTAAGTCATAGCACTCTTCAGGGGTCCTTTTCATAAAGGTGCCCCCAGCAGCAGCATTGATGGTGTCACGATGACGGAGTGTTAAACCATTATAAAAGGTATCAATAATGGTGACAAGAAGCATGTTATGATTGGGACACTTATCAATAGCAAGTTTGTAGCGTTCCCATGCCTCAAATAAGGACTCTTCGGGAAGCTGTCTGAAGTTGCTGATATCATTCCTCAGCTTTGTGACCATAGATGGTGGAAAGTATTTGGCCAGAAATTTAGTGATCATCTCATCAAAAGTGTGGATTGAATTCTTTGGAAGTCGATCGAACCATGAAGTCGCATGATGAGTGAGTGAATAGGGAAAAAGGTACAAACGTAGGCCGTCGTCGGTGACGCCATTTTGTTTCATGCTTTGGGTGACAGTTAAAAATTTGTCTAGATGTTTGTTAGCATCGTCACCCGGCAATCCGTGGAACTGACACGAATTCTGGATTTGTTGTATCATGTGGTGTTTTAATCCAAAATCCGTGGCTCCAATAGTGAGTGGTGCAATGGGTCCACCCCTCCCTTGCATGGTAGGTTGACACAGTTCCCCCATTGTTCGGGTGTCAGGAACTGGTTCCTCCTTGGGAGGGAATGGGGGCTCGTCGTTCATTTTTGAAGGGTGTTCTTCTTCAACAGTACGTAACTTAGTTACATTTTTTCCTTTGTTACGCTTTGTTTGCGAACGAGTGCGCATGCACTAAAAACGGTATCAATCAAAACAAGACAGAGGCAAAACGACAGTGAACTTGAATCCAAGAATCACAAATGAACAGCTCCTTTAAAAAAGGTACACTATTCACAAGGATACAATGGTAAGTTTTAAATCTTAAGTTTGGGAACTTATTATGTTCACACCCCAGTTGGTAGGTGTTCTGCCTTGGTTTTCGGTGGTAAACTTTTATGTAATTATATTCATAGTAAAATGTTTTTGGCTTTTCGTGTATGGGTGACAAACTTGGACAATATTTTTGGACTGATTCGTTAACCGAAATCGTTCCTTTAAGATTACTCGCAGATTGGCGGGAGGAAATAAATGGATCCCTCTTCAGTTCGCAATTTAATATCAGAACTTACCTTAAACCAACTGTATAGGTTGTAATCGTAAAGATAACGAAGTAATTTAACTTCACAGTTTGTTTTGTTGTTTATGATTTGTTTGGTGTTTTTAACACTTCAGGAGAAATGTTAATGAATTTTTTCGGATATGATTTTAATTTTCTTAAAAATTTACAAAGTGGTGATATTTGTACAGGAAGGGTTTTGAAAACCACTAAACTTAAACCGTTTTGAAATACGCAACAACCTCCCCGGAAGCGGCGCCAAATTTTGACTCCTCCCAAACCAACCAGTCAACCGTGTGCAGCTGATAGGCCCACCTGAGAGAAAGTGCAAGTTATTATTGACCGTGGAAATATAGGGAAATCCCCGGGTCGTTAAATCCCAACGAGATTGAAATTGTATTTTGAAACGATTAGGAGAATGAGTGGTACTGAGGACAGTAACAAAAATGATTTGAGGGATGATTATACTACTGATTACTTGGTATTTGGATAATATGAAATGATATAAACAATAACAGAAATACACACAAAAGCACAAATAAGAAAATCAGATAACAGACAGATAAAAGTGGGTTTCATCAAATTACAAACTACAGGGGGTATAATTGAAACTTTTTAAAACTTAAAATTAAAAGAAAATTTAAAGTGAAAATGAAATTATAAAATTGATTATTTTAATATTTAAATATTATTTAATTAATTAAAACTATTTAATAAGTAAATTAAACTTAAGTTAATTTAACTAAAAATTATAAATACTACAAATTAAACTAAAAACTTGTAAAAATAATTTCTAAACCTTAAAAAGAACTTTACGAAAGTTTAAAAAATGAAAATAAATATTTTTGTCTTTTTATGAGTTTTCTATTCATTAAAAACTATTTAACTTAATTAAACTAATTAAATTATTTTAAATTACTATTATTACTAAATGACCTTAGAAAATTATGGAAAAATTTATAAAATTACTTAACCATCACAGGAATCCTACAAAATTATAAAAACTACTAAAAATTATATTTAAGGTTATTCCACTAATTAATACCTATTAATTATCTTAAATCTAATTTAATTAAATTAAATAAGAAAATTGGAAAATGGACAGTGGAAATTATGAAACTATTTTCTAAATGTCTTAACTACTTAATAAAACTTAGGAAAAATATAAAATTCTACTGTTGTTAATTAAAATTAAAGAAAACTATTTAATTACTAATATTACCTATTTAATTATTTAAACTACTTTTAATTCTAATAAATAGTAAACTGTTTAGGAAAAATCTAAGAAAATTATTTTAACTACTTAAAGGTACAAAAAAATTAAGAAAATTATAAAATTGGACAAGTGCTTATTAATAAGCTAAAATGAAAATTAAATAGATAATTTCTATTAAATAGAAGCTATCACTAATTTTAAAATTGGTTTTTGTTGATTTTTCTTTTTCTAAATTACTTAACTACTGAAAATAGAAGACTTTTGTAAAAACACTTTTTGAATAGCTTAAAAATAAGCTATAAGCACCCCCTTGTTGTTTGACAGTTGGATAATAGCTTATTAGAGCTTGTGATGGTTTGAAAAGGCTTTCAAATGCTCAAATAAGATCAAACAGAAGTGAAGCAACTTGAAATAAGGCAATAAGCACAGATAAGCACAATGGATAAGCAATTATGAGCAAATAAGCACTTATGACTATCCTGTCAACCAAACAGGCCTGTGGAGGGTAATTTGGACCTCTGTGGGGTCCACAGGAGTAAAAGGAGGTTCAAACTAAACCTAGGGGTCCAAAGATGGGGTGTTAAGCTACAAATTAAGCCAAGAAGCTAAGCTTTTGGCTCACTAATGAGCTCTGTATGAGCCTTTGAAATTAGGTGTAAAAGCTGAGTGCTCAGTGTAGCTTTTGGAAACAGGCTACAAACTAGGGTCCTAAAAGCTATAATCCAATAAGCTAAACCTCAAATTAAGCCTAAAACTAAACAGCTAAGCTTATAAGCTCTCTAAAAAGCCTAAACATAAGGAGTGGGGTCCACTAATAAGCGCACAAGAGGTCTTGGTATTTTGCTTAAAACCTGTGCACATGGCAATGTCTTTGCCCTGCAGCCTAGTTTACAAGCTTGTAGAAGCTTAAAGAAAAATCACAAAATTAATCTTGATATAGATTATTGTAGCTTAAGTGGTAGATTTTAACCTTTGAGAATTTCAAGTCCTAATTCCACTTCCTAAATTCTAGAAAAATCTCACAAGAATTGTGTTACTGCAAGTATGTGATATTTTTGACTTTTCTAAATTGAACCTATGTTGACTTTTATGAGTTTGATTTGATCCTAGATGGTCACAAGTGATGTTTAAGACTAATTTATAACTATAATAAGCTTGATTAACAGATTTTATAACTAAAATCAAGATTTAGCTATCCTAAATCCTAACAGTTAAGCTGCTAGGTAAATGGGTATGAGATTTTGAATTTTTAATGAACTGACCCTATGTTTTATTGTTGTTCTGAGTTCAAGTGATCATAAGTGACATATAAGAGTAGAAAACAACAACAATAACAAGCTGATTCTCACAGAATGCTCAAATCCAAACACTAGTTTATGAAACTGTTTATGAATGAAATTAAGAAAACTATGATTACAACTATAATTATGAATCAAAAACTATTAATATAGCTATAAGAAGATAAAATAAGCAGGATTAAACCACAATTACACACTAAGAATAGAAACTTGAATAAAAAGGATTTGGCTCACAAATTTTTGCTTTCCTGCTTATAATCAAGAATCAAGGGCCAAGAAACCTTTCCTAACATCCACCAATGGATACTAACCCAGGACCATCCATGATATGCCCTGCTCCAACAATGATCATGCTTGAACCACCAGTTTGACTTTTGTTGACTTTTGTGGTATTTTTGATTTTTTTACTACTAAATTGCTTTTAGTTATAACTAATAGCTTATATAAGCTATCTAGGAGCTTAAGTGTCCCTGAGAGTCCATTAGATTACACAGCAACAACAATTTAACCAACAAGCTTTTTGGAATTTTAAAGTAAAATTGCATAAGTGGAAACAGTTGAGGAAACTTGAAATTTGTTAATAAAAAAGAGTTACAATACATAAAGAGAGCTTAATACACTGCTTGATAGCTAAATTTTACACTAGAATTTGAGAATTGCATTATACAACATACCTAAATTAAAATTAACTAGATATGCTTCCACATTGCTTCTCTTGATCTTTATAGGTGAGAATGAGCTTCCAGGTGTCCTCAAGGACTTTTCCCACTTCATCTGAGCCTTTGATATTGTCCAATTGATCTCCACCGTTTAAACCAATTTTGGCGCCAAAAGTCATACACGTTAACTTGAGGCAAAAGGTCTGCAATTAAAGAATTTTGGGAACATATGGAGGTGTCAGGGGACAAATGGGAAGGTTTGGAGGCCAAGTTGAGGCTTCATGATGTAAATAGAGGATGTGGAGTGGTTTGGAGGGAAAAATGGTGGGAATTGCATTTAATGAGGTGTGGGATAAGGTTGTGAGATGGAAAGGAGGTGAGGGAAGAGTAGGTTGTGAGCTGGGGTGGACAGGTGGTGGAAAACCACCATGGTTTTGCTGGTTTCAGGTTTGGGAGAGAAGGGTGAACAGTGGGAGTGGTTTGGCGGTATTGGGAGGTCAAACGGGTGTTTGACCCGTTCTAAATAATAAAGGGGTGAGTGGGCTGGTTTTATTTTGGGCCAAGAAATGGAAGGGTGGGCTGAGGGTGTTTGGACTAGGCTTAGTTTTGGGTTTGGTTTAATAATAAAAGGGTCCGGTTGGTGTTATTGTTACAAGGACCAAATTTGTAATTTGAGCAAAGTTAAAGGACTGATTTTGCAATTTTCCCAAACTACTTATAAGGACCATTTATGCCTTTTATGAATATTCCAAGGACCAAAGATGTAATATTTTTATTTTTAAAAACCAGGGACCTTTTCTGCCAATTTCTCAAACTCCAAGGACCATTTATGTAAATTTGGATTTTTAAGGGACTGAAGATGTAATTTCTCAAATTGTTATCATAAGGACCAATTTTGTCATTTAAGAATAGTTCAAGGTTTATTTTATTAATTTCCCATTTTTAAAACCTTAAGGACTAATTTTGACATTTTTGAAACTTGAGGGACTAAAATTGTCATTTTGCAATTTTTAACTTTAAGGGATTATACTTGACAACTTATGAATCCCTAAGGACCTTTGATGATATTTTTCATGTTTTGATTTATCAGGGACTAGATTTGACAACTTTTGAAACTTGAGGGACTGAAACTGCCAATTATGCAAACTTTATACGTTTTTCATCTGTTTTTGCATATTTTGTATTTGAAACATATAAAACACACTTCTAAGATATTTTAAGTATTATGATGCATATTTGAGTGTTTTTGTATGTTTTGGCAGTTCAGATTGGTATAAAACGATGAGTATTTAGACACTCATCAAGGCCAAAAAAAAAAAAAAAAAGACCTAAGAGAGCAGCGTAAAAAACAAGGAAAGCGCAAACGCAAAGGGGGTCTAACTACAGGCAATGCGAAAAGAACAAAGGGGCAACAAAACACCTAAAAATCCTAAAGGGGAATATTTATAAAAAGATCTAAGCCTAAAAACGCAAGAGGTAATGTAACACCGCCAACTCGGAATATGGCAGCAGAACATAGTTAGGGGTATTACTCTAGGGGAATCACGATCATAAGCCTAGAAAACGATCTCACGTCGAGATCTTTTAGCAAAACATAACATTCTAATATATTATAAAACATTAAGAGTTTCAAAACAGAACTCAAATCTGAGTAGCAGCGGAAAATAGACATAGTTTGCAGCGGAAATACATAACATAATTCAAAAGTTTATTCGAATGGTAGATAGTAAGAAAAGATAGAAAGATAAGTAGAAGTTTTAGATAGCCACATCAGACTCCAGCCGGCTCCACTTGCCCCCAACAAACCATCCAAGCTAGCTCAATTAGTTACCTAAGATAAACATGCTTAAAAAGTCAACACAAAGGTTGAGGGCAATCCATAGGTTTAAATAAATAGTTTGAGCACAAGATTTTAATCAGGATGATATATGTTGATATAAATAATGCCTAAAAATGTTATTAATACTTTTCGATATCTCTACGTTTTGATAATCACAAAATGTAAAATCATTAATCGCAAGGATTAGTACGTAAACAAGTATTTAGTTGTTAATATACATTTCAACAACTCAATCATTTAAGGTATGAATAAACAAGATGCCTAATGCATTTTATGATCAAATGAATATTTTCTTAAACAATATAATTTTTATAAAATGTCACAAACATTTTATATGTTTTAGAAAAATATTTTTGGTATTAAATAAATATGTTTAAATCATTATAAATATATGAATTCAAATTTTCAACCAAAAATGGCAAAAATATTTCAGAAAAACCTTCCCCACTAAAAGACAAATCTGTCCAACGGATAGAAGTGGGCGGCCCCCTTAATTTGTAAGGCGGTCCCCTTAATTATTAAGGGGGCCGACCCCTAATTAAGGGGACTGGCCACGCTCCTTCAGCTGGCAGATTTGCCTATAAATACTAGATCATTTATGGACTTTTCCTCTACCTTTTGCACTCCAAACTTTCTGATCTAAATCTCCATTTCCATTCTCTTAAATCTTTTGATCATATAATCATAAGCTTTTGTTTCTAAGTGATCCAAGCTTCATCCATTCAAGTGCAAGAGAAGAATACCTCTAACCTTCAAGATTAGAAGTATAACTTTGTGTGATCCTCCCACTCAAGTTGTTAGTGTACAATTCATTGTAAATCATTTGTGTATAAGTTATGTAAACTAGGTAGTTAGTTGTGAACATAAGTGTGTAGATTAGTTGTGCAAGTAGAAAAGGTGTAGAGGAGCTAAGGTATATAGGTAGTGAAGGTGTAAAGAGACAGTGTTGTGTATTAGTGAAGAAGTTATGAATAAGTTGTGAAGAAGTTGTGGAAGAAGTCCTGAAGAAGTAGTGAAGAAGTTGTGGAGAATCATGAACTAGTCGTGAAAGAAGTTGTGAAGATACACGTGGTGTGAGATTGGTTCTAGCTAGGATTAGAACTCGACATTTAGCTTATTGTCGTTAAATTGGTGTAAGCGAAAGTGTATAAGGTTTTCTCCGCCATAAGGGAGCTTGTTGACATAGTGAAGAGAACTCTCGAGTTAGGTGCTCGGGGAGTGGAGTAGGGTAAGGAAGGTGTCCTTGTAGCCGAACCACTATAAATACTTTGTGTCGCAGTTAGATATTTCCATCTCTTTACTTTCATTATTTTACTTACATTGTCTTTATTTACTTACATATAATTGTTTATATTGTGCAAAAGTTGAATTCACTTAAAGATCGAATCTAAGTTTTAAAAGCAAACAAAGTTTTCAAAATTAATTAAACAGACGTAAAACTATTCAAACCCCCCCTTCTAGTTTTCCACAATTGGCATCAGAGCTACGTTAAACAAGATTTTTTTAAAATATATTGTATTTTAAAACTTGTATCGATCTATGGAATCGGAAAAATATTTAGAAGGTCAATCTATGCAAAGACCACCACTATTTGAAAGTGATGGCTTTCTTTATTGGAAAAATAGATTCGAAACTTATGTGTAATCAAAGGATCTAGATCTTTGACATGTTATTACCTTTGGTGATTTTCCCCATATTCAAAATAATCCCGAAACTAAAATAGATGAAATTTTACCTTTTGAAAAACAAAATGATGATTTGAAAAAGAAACTAGCTAAAAATGACGAAGCTAAAATGGTAATTTATAATGCGTTACCACGCAAAGAATATGAAATAATTTTTATGTGCAAAACCGCAAAAGAAATTTGGGATTCTTTACTAATCACTCACCAAGGTAATAGTCAAGTCAAAGACAACAAAATAGATCTTCTTGTTCAACAATATGAACAATTAACGGTTCCCGAAGAGGAATCTATTGATAATGCTTTTGCTAGGTTTAACACTATAATCACAAGTTTAAAAGCACTCGATGAGAGTTTTTCTAGTAAGAATTGTGTTAGGAAATTTCTTAGGGCTTTATATCCAAAATGGCGCGCAAAAGTCACGGCAATAGAAGAGTCAAAGAACTTGATGACGTTATCACTTGACGAACTCATTGGCAACTTGAAGGTCCATGAAGAAATCATAAAGAGAGATTCGGAGACAGTCAAGAGCAAGAAGGATCAAATAAAATCTATTGTGCTAAAAGTTAAAACGGAACTTAGTGATGATGATTCAAGTGAAGATGAAGAATACGCCATGGCCGTTAGAGAATTCAAGAAATTTTTCAAGAGACGAGGAAGATTCACAAGACAATCACGTGATGAAAAAAGGTCATCTCTAAGGAATAGAAATGAAAGTGACGGGAAAAGAAAGTGCTTTAGATGTGGAAGTCCAAATCATCTCATTGGTGAATGTTCAAAGCCACCGGGTTACGATTATCAAAGCGCCTTTGTTAGTGGAACATGGAGTGATAGCGAAAAAGACGAAGTTGGAAAGGCAAACGATGAAAAATGTCTTGTACCTCAAGCGACCGATGAAATATGCTTAGGAATAAATTTGGAGCTCGACGAATGGATCAAGGATAGTGGATGCTCAAAGCACATGACGGGGAACCGCAAGCTATTCTCTTCATACAAGGCATACAACGGAGGTAATGTTATTTTCGGTAGTGACTTACGTGGAAAAATCATTGGCAAAGGTTCGATTTCTCAAGACTCCCTAACTATTAATAATGTTGAGCATGTAGATAATTTAACATACAACTTGCTTAGTGTAGGACAAATATGTGATAATAAGTGTAGGGTTACCTTTACTGAAAAAGATAGTAAAATAGTTAAGGATGGAAAAGTCATAGGTAGAGGAATTAGGAAGGGAGGTGTATATGTTATGAAACTAGGAAATAAACCGGAAGATAAAATATGCCTAGCAACCTTAGACGAAAACTCCACTTTGTGGCATAGGAGATTAGGTCACGCAAACATGCGACAAATACAATCTTTAGCCTCTAAGGAATTAGTTAGAAATTTGCCTAACCTAAGATATGATAAACATTTTTGTGATGCTTGTAAAATTGGGAAAAAGGCACATGCTAGCCACAAAGCTAAGAATATAGTCTCCACTACTAGGTGCCTAGAATTACTACACATGGATCTCTTCGGTACATCCGCTGTGCGGAGCTATGGAGGAAACCGTTATACCTTGGTAATAGTATATGACTATTCACGATACACGTGGACTAGTTTTCTAAGCGATAAAACCCAAGCCTTTGAGAAATTTGAAATATTTAGTAAAATGATCCAAAATAAATTAGGATGTTCCATAGCATCCATTAGGACGGACTACGGTAGGGAATTTGATAACGAAGTACAGTTCGGAAAATATTGTGATTTAAATGGAATATCTCATAATTTCTTTGCTCCTCGAACTCCCCAATCAAATGGTGTAGTAGAAAGAAAAAATAGGTCAATACAAGAAATGAGTAGAACAATGCTAAATGAACAATCCATCCCACAGAAATTTTGGTGTCATGCCGTAGATACATCAACGTACATAATTAACAGAGTATCAATTAGGAGAATCTTAAGAAAAACTCCTTATGAGTTGTTAAGAGGTAGAAAACCTAATTTAAATTACTTTAGAGTATTCGGAAGTAAATGCTTTGTTCTTAATACTAGGGATTATCTTACTAAGTTCGACCCAAAATCATATGAAGGAATTTTTCTAGGTCAATATGATCAAGATCTCTTTATGTTTTAATGATGACAAATAAACCATTGAAACACATAAAATAACAAACGTTAGCCAAAATTCCCCGAATCACAAGTCTGCTGCTGGCGCGCCACCCACGCATCAACGCGTGGGTAACGCACCAGGCGTTTGTAAATATCGGGACGAATTTTGAAAGTCGGCTTTCCCCTTACCCGACAAATGTGGATCTTTCAATACACTCAAAACGAGTTTTGGGATTAGAGAGATCCAACTTTTAAAGCACCCATTTACGGGAAAACGCCAACTCATGTTGATGAGGCAAAAAATGATCCGTTTTTAGGGGGTCATTTAAGCCAGAATTTGAATTTATTTGATCAAATATTGCCCTAAATCGTTCCTTTTGTGATTTTAGGTACTTTGGGAGTGAATTCGAAAAGGAAGCATTTTGGACGTTTTTGGAGCATAAAAGTGAAGAAAATGGCAAAGTCTTAATTTTCCTTGCTGGGAACAGTGCCTGACGGTGACAAGAAGATTTTGATGACGGCGTCAAGAGCAATTTTGGTGACGGTCCAGAGAAAACGTGACGGCGTCAAGGCAAGGCCGTCAAGAGTAAAAGTGGTGACGGCTCAGAGCAGCAATACACATGACGGCGTCAGATCTGGATCTAGGCAATCCGATTATATTTTTGGCGGCGGGTTGACGGCATCAGAACTTTCTTCTTGACGCCGTCACCTTAGTAAATCTATATATAGTCTTTGTAATTTTCATTCTAAAGAGAGGAGAATTTTAGGGTCAAATTGCATAAACCCTAACACGACTTTTAAAATATTTTCAAGGGTTTTCACCCTTTGAAACCCTTCATGTTCAATTAAGATAAGTATCCTTTCAATTCATTCAATATGTCTATGTGTTGTTTGAATATATCTTACGCTTGTCTTGATTTTAACATGCTAGGCTAGATCTCTTGTGTGTTTGCTTAGATGTAATGAAACCTAGATGTTGATTATAGGTTGATTGCTTGTTTATAGTTGTAATGGATGAATGATTTCGATGTTAGGCTTAAGAAAACTGGCAAACTTCCATTGTGTAACATGCTTGAACGTATTAAGAAACATGAATCAATGCGTACTAAGGTTTTTATGGTTGTATTTAATGCATGAGCGAATTCTAGTGATCCCATGTTAGGAGCTTCTTGCAGGCTCGACATAGGAGTGAAGTAGGAGCTTCATAGAGTTGGGGAAGTACGTAAGCCACCCCACGATTGGTATTAAGGAATATAACCCGTCATCCACATAAGTGTAACAATCAGTTAACTTGTAAAAGATATATAGGGAGTAGTGAAATCTAAGTAAACACAATTCTCCCATCTATTATTCACACCATATTAGTTTAATTAGTTTAATTTACATTTTTGTTATTTTATTTTGATTGCATCTTTAGTTATTGGGTTAGTTGACTAGCAACAAATTCCGCCCACTCCTCTAAAACCCTAAATTTTTAATTGCTTTTCATAAAATATAAAAATACAAAAAGAATCATCCCTCACCTCTAGACCTAGTTCTTAGGCTTTCTAATCCTAGTGACACTATTCCTGAGTTGAACGATCAATCCCCCGGTACTTGTCACTATACTATACTACAACGATCAGGTACATTGCCTGGTGGGGGTTGTAAGCTTCTCGAGATCCCTCGAGAGGTAAAGCCTGGTGCAATTCCCACGCATCAAGTTTTTGGCGCCGCAGCCCGGGGAATAGTTGTTGTCTAGGTTAGGATTTCTTTTTATTAGGTCTACTTACTAGATTCCTTTCTAGTAAGATTTTATTTTTATTTTTAGGTTTTCTTTAGTCTATCTTTTTCTTTGTGCCTTTGTTAGTAAATTAAGTTCATTAACTATTCCGTTCACCATTATGGAGAACTCGAATCCACCAAGTCCGACACTAGAGTTTTACCAGAAAAAATATAATTACACCAGTTTGGATATACCAAGATGGAGGAATGAAATGAGGAAGACAGGATCTTATATTGATTTTATTGAGTACCTTGAGAAAAGAGGCCAAGTGCATAAGACTTTTAAAGAATTCACCTTAGGAGCTCCATCAACCCCTCAAAATGCCTCACTTAGTGAAACCTATGCACCATATGAGCCTTCACCTAGGATAGTTTTGTATGAGCCACCTAGCTGCATGTCATGGTTAGGCACTACCATAATACAGGATGAACACATAGGTGACCTTGACGTGATGGAGGATGTAGCCGAACATGATCACATTGATAAAAAAGACCTAGGTTTTATGATCGATGATGATGAATCTCAAGAAACACATGATGAATCTTTTGGGCAATTTGTATATAGCAGTCAGAATATTGAGGAAGATCCTTATGATTAGGATACAGAAGTTGAGATGCCTAGAGAAGCACTTGAGATACTTGGGAAAATGTTAGGGTTAGATTATAATAAAACACATGTTGGGGATATAGGTGATCTTAACACAAGGAATGGTGAAGTAAATAACATGAGCCCACAAAGTACCCCACAAGTCCTACCATCATTTGATGCGTACACACCTCCCTTGACTTACTCGGAAAAAGTGGAAGAGACTATATGAACCCCAATAGAGGTAGAACCTTTGAACCAAACACAACTAGAGGATATAGGTTTGAATACTTATAATGATAACCTTACTCTTAGTTCTAGGGAAGTTCCTAGTTTTGATGAACCGGAGCCTCAACCAAAACCGTTACCTAATCTTCCATCCTTGGATGAAAATTTAGGAATTGAAATAGGTTCCGATCTACCCATTAAACCATATAGTCCGGGTAGTCTTAGGACAATGGTAGTAGACTCTAGACCTTGTAGAGATGAAGCTGACACAGGAGTGGAAAATGACCTTACATGCTTACATCACCCATTCATGATTGATCATAAGAAACATTATGGGTTTAAACCGGGTTTATTAGGCGAAGATGGATCCTTAACTAGGAGTCTTTCGAAGTTGATAGAAAATGATCCCTTTCTAGGAGAAAATCTTAATCCACCCATTAACCCGTTTGAATTAGGTAAGGTTATGATGATAGGAGCATAGCCCTTTGAGTATATAATTCATCAACCACTCTTTCCTCACGTGGCATACTTCCACCGAGAAGGTGTGTATCGCTACTATCACCTGCACTTAATCCTAAGTGTAGAGAAAACTTCTCTTATTTTCGTTAAATAAGGGTAGAATCAGGCTCGTGACTCGAACAAAAACAAGCGCTTATTGGGAGGCAACCCAAGCTTTATTTATTTATTTGTTTGTTTGTTCCTTTATTTGATTTTATGTGTTTCCGTATGCATGCTTTATTTTTATTGTTGGTAGATCATGTTTCAAAAATAAAATGGTGAAAATACTTTATTTTGTCGTTTGGCTAGTCTTAACTTCATCCAAAGGTATTTCGCAAATGATAAGTATAAGGGGAAACCCCAAATATGTTTTTAAGAAACAAAATCGATCATGATTCTCCACAATATTAAATGGACATGTATATTCGTATTTATTAGAGTTAAATGCTTGTATCGAGCCATAATGATGTTTTGCAGGATTTTCCAGGAAGTAGGACATAAGTTTTTCCAGAAATTTTCCGGAAACTTAACGTAAAGATTTCTGCAGATCACTTCTGACGGCGTCAAGAATTAATTCCTAACGGCGTCATGTGTAAAAATCTGGAAATTTTGCTAGTTTTGTTTTTCTAACGGAGTCTTAAAGTTTTTGTTGAATCTTTAGTTTTATAAACTCCAGGAAATCTGCAAACATTCATTCCACAAGCATTATATCTTACTTTGTTTTCTAGGATTTGTTATCATATATAGATTGCCGCCGATTTTACGCGAGGTTGCCTTGTTTGTTTTCTCAGGTTTAACAGGTTATGTACGACAAGAAGATGATTTATATTTCTAGAAGGGAAGCTTTGATTGCTCATTTTCTTGGAGAAAGATCTAACCTTGTTACCACACTATCCATACCGAACGAATCAGGGGAGTATTTGATTTCATTCTTTTACCTATTTTACTTATACAATCTTTAATTGAACATTGGGGACAATGTTCATCCTAAGTGTAAGGGGAGGGTAAATGATGATACCTTATAGTATACACTTTCACTTGAGTTTGTTTGTTTGATGGTAGATGTGTAATAAAACTATGAGAAATACTTGTTAGTGTAATTTTAGTACCAAATTTAATTTTTTTACAACATTTAGGAGTGAAACTTTAGCCTTAGCAAGCGTCTCATGGATAGGAGATTGTATGACTAGCACAAAACCGTACCATTCAGAAAAATTTTCCACCAAAATATGTGAGGTTCGCCTTTAGATTTGATAGGAAAAGCATTTACTATTAGTTTTTATGAGTGTACCGGTAGCATTTAGATTCTAGAACTTACGTTAGTGATGCATCCCGAGACCGCTAGTGAGACTACATTCGTGTAGTAGGATTTACTACATGATAAGAGGCATTAGGATCACCCTTGTGTTAAACCCGTATCATAATTACTTGACCATTTAAGTCATATTACTTGGCTAGTAAAGTCAACTAATTTTTCCCACACCCTTAGCGTTGTACTCATTTTTAGTACATGAAACCCCTAGTACACCCCTCCGAGCCTATCTTTTCGTTTCTAACTTTAAGCATCTTACTTAAAGGAAGAATTTGTTACAACCCACTTAATTGTACACCCAAATCGCCTTAGCCTTCCTTGTATGCACTCATCTTTAGTGCATTATTGTTACATGTTTAAACCCTTAGTTAATTATCTAATTGATTACATGGTTGCTAAGTCGAGTCATATCTTGTACATATTGTTTTGGGACGATTGGGACTCAGGGTAAAGTACTTATTTTATGGAGTAATGGGGAAGAATATCATATTATTACCCCCATATGTGTGTTAATATTTAAAAGTACTCCAAGTGTTTTGATTATCTTGATTCAAGTCATTAGAATAGTTGATTGTAAAGTATGTAAAAATTCAAGTGTAAGGGGAATGTTCATTCCCTATGATGTATTATTTTGGATGGTAGGGTAAGAGTGTATGCAAAAAAAAAAAAAAAAAAAAAAAAGAAAATAAAAAAAGAGAAAAAAACGTACGGACTACCATCCCGTTTCATTCTATGTTTGTTTCATGTTTTTATTATTTTTCATTTACTATCTTAAGTCGAGTCTAGTCTTGGCTTAGCAACGCCATATTGTACATGTAATTAACCAAGATGATTAACTCGCCACCAGTAAAGATTGCCTATATCCAACAAAACCGTGTATTCCATATCCCTACACCTAACGTTATAACCCTTTAAAAGACCTCTTTGATAGTTTATGCTAGGTGCTTACGCCATGTGGTGGAGGTTTGATCCTTTCCCAAGCCTATGGTAATCTATTTTGCTATGACAGGTAGTGAGAGATGTTTCCCATTTCCATTTTGTGATATATACTTTATTACACCCGAGAGATGTGAGTATCTAAACACTATTTGTGAGGTGCTAGTATATGACCTCCGTGCTTGTCTTTGGTCTTTAGTGGAACGATTATTTGTTGTAATTACTTTTATATTAGTGTTAAATGACCCATAACTTGTATTTTGATTAGAATAAAAGCACATTTGCTTGAGGACAAGCAAATCTCAAGTGTAAGGGTATATGATGAGGCGAAAAATGATCCATTTTTAGGGGGTCATTTAAGCCGGAATTTGAATTTATTTGATCAAATATTGCCATAAATCGTTCCTTTTGTGATTTTAGGTACTTTGGGAGTGAATTCTGGAAAAGGAAGCATTTTGGACCTTTTTGGAGCATAAAAGTGAAGAAAATGGCAAAGTCTTAATTTTCCTTGCTGGGAACAGTGCCTAACGGCGTCAAGAAGATTTTGATGACGGCGTCAAGAGCAATTTTGGTGACGGCCCAGAGAAAACGTGATGGCGTCAAGGCAAGGCCGTCAAGAGTAAAAGTGGTGACGGCCCAGAGCAGCAATACACATGACGGCGTCAGATCTGGATCTAGGCAATCCGATTATATTTTTGGCGGCGGGTTGACGGCGTCAGAACTTTCTTCTTGACGTCGTCACCTTAGTAAATCTATATATAGTCTTTGTAATTTTCATTCTAAAGAGAGGAGAATTTTAGGGTCAAATTGCATAAACCCTAACACGACTTTTACAGTATTTTCAAGGGTTTTCACCCTTTGAAACCCTTCATGTTCAATTAAGATAAGTATCCTTTCAATTCATTCAATATGTCTATGTGTTGTTTGAATATATCTTATGCTTGTCTTGATTTTAACATGCTAGGCTAGATCTCTTGTGTGATTGCTTAGATGTAATGAAACCTAGATGTTGATTATAGGTTGATTGCTTGTTTATAGTTGTAATGGATGAATGATTTCGATGTTAGGCTTAAGAAAACTGGCAAACTTCCATTGTGTAACATGCTTGAACGTATTAAGAAACATGAACCAATGCGTACTAAGGTTTTTATGGTTGTATTTAATGCATGAGCGAATTCTAGTGATCCCATGTTAGGAGCTTCTTGCAGGCTCGACATAGGAGTGAAGTAGGAGCTTCATAGAGTTGGGGAAGTACGTAAGCCACCCCACGATTGGTATTAAGGAATATAACCCGTCATCCACATAAGTGTAACAATCAGTTAACTTGTAAAAGATATATAGGGAGTAGTGAAATCTAAGTAAACACAATTCTCCCAACTATTATTCACACCATATTAGTTTAATTAGTTTAATTTACATTTTTGTTATTTTATTTTGATTGCATCTTTAGTTATTGGGTTAGTTGACTAGCAACAAATTCCGCCCACTCCTCTAAAACCCTAAATTTTTAATTGCTTTTCATAAAATATAAAAATACAAAAAGAATCATCCCTCACCTCTAGACCTAGTTCTTAGGCTTTCTAATCCTAGCGACACTATTCCTGAGTTGAACAATCAATCTCCCGGTACTTGTCACTATACTATACTACAACGATCAGGTACACTGCCTGGTGGGGGTTGTAAGCTTCTCGAGATCCCTCGAGAGGTAAAGCCTGGTGCAATTCCCACGCATCACATGTTTTCTAACTCTCGCCTCTAGCCAAGGCTTTTATAAACTTAGGGAGCTTATATACTTCACGTAACATCATGTGAAAGCATCCATATGCTCATATCCCGTGCTTACGTCTTCTCTAATTACGTAATGGGTTTACTCCCTTATTGGTCAAACTAAGTCCAAGGTCTCTTTGCGTAAACGCATCCTTACCCGCATGGGTTATGCTTTGCATCAAGGCAAAGCACTTGACTTGTTTGAACCAAGGTATTAGTTAAGAACGTCGAGTCGTGGAAAGTCACGAGATATGAAACTATGGATTCTCGACGTTGTGTTACTTGAACTTATAAGTAACCTATGATTTTCTCAACTCATAATCTTAATTGTCTAAACTTTCTCTTCTTAATGACAATTAGATTATGTCTTAATCTTTCTCTTAATCTCATTTTTACGAAAAGACAAATACGCCATACCCACACACAATATTCCTTCTCCATATACAATCTTTGTACACACACACATATACATACCTTGTACATTTGTACACACACTTCTCTACACACACTTGATTTCAAAATACACACACTACTCTCACAACCATCTCCTCTCTACACACACTAGCCAACTCACCATATCCAATCATATCCAAATCATATATTCTCTTACACAATCTCTTACACTCTTACATATTCCCTTACACACTTTACATCTCAACCATCCATTCCCTTACAACACATCTCAACCATCTATTTCATCACATGGGATTTAATTTGAATTTCAAAAGAGGCTCCATTTGATCCTAGCCATTTAATTCAAACCAACACATCTCAACCATCCATCCTTCCTTCTCTCTATTTCAACACATGCCTTTAATCCAAGCCATCCATTTCAAACCAAAACCATCTCAACCATTGATTCACCCTTTCCCCCCAAGCAAAGCATATTCCTTTGGAATATTCTATCTCTAACCCAACCTTAGTTACATCTTAACCCTTCCCTTGGAGGAATATCCCATGGCATATTCTCTTCTCTATTATGCCATGTGAGGAATACCATTTCTACCCCTACCAAATTACCCTTTATTCTCTTCTAACCTTGGTATTTGGTTTTCTCATAAACACTTTACAAAATGATTTTCTAATTTGCTATTTGAGTTGGTAAACCTTAGATTGATTAATGTTAAGGTTTAGTTTGAAGTACAATTAGGGGTTTAGCAAGGTAAGGTATTTATAAAGCCAACACCCAAAGCTTTGGGAAAATTTTCTCTGGGTGTCTGGCGCGCCAGCCACGCGTCAACGCGTAGGCAGCGCGCCGGCCTCGGTAAAATTTTCCCAAGTTGGGTTCTTGGCCTATAAATACATACCTTGCCTCTTGTATTCCTCACCCCTTACCATTACTATTTCTCTCTACATTCTTTCTCTCTAAACACTCTCAAATCTCTATATCTCTAATCTTGTGTTCTTAATTCTCACTCTAACATCTTTGAAAGAATACATCTCCTTGCAAGGGAAGAATCTCAAGAACCTAATCCACTATTGTGATTGTGACGAGGGTCTTCTTATCTATACCCTTTCTACTAGAATCGAGTCTCTAGGTTAGGTTAGGGCTTGATTGAACAAACACTTATTCATTCATTCAATTGTTTGTAAGGGAAGTCTTGTGTCTTGGTGACCAAGCCTAGATCATTGGGGATCTAGTTGGGGTTTGATACTTCCGGTGGGAAGTCTTGGTAGTGGTCTTGGTGACCCTTAAGTGAAGTCGAATCGCGTGATTCTTTTGGGTGGTTTCTGAGGGCGGAATACCATGGGAGTAATTCCTTCTTTTTGAGCATCGATATTGGTGAATATCGGTGGAGTGAATTGTAACGGTTTGTAGTCCACCGAAAGGATTATACTAGTAAATAGTATCGGTGTCGCGGATTCGCAACTGGACGTACGGATGGTATAAACCCCCCATCCCGAACCAGTATATATCGTTGATGGATCTTAACACACCTTGATTTGTGTTGGAATGATACTTTGAGTTATACTACCAAGTATGCGGAATCTACTTAGTAATACTTAGAAGTTTGTTTGTAAACAGTTGTATATAAATGATAACATTGTGTGAACCAAACTGTTAGCTCCAATATTATTAAGAATAATAATACGAGTGATCTTTGTATCACTAGGGTTACAACCTTGAAGCTCTAAGAAAAACGTATCTCAAACATTAACCTAGGACCTCCTTTTATAGCACAAGGAGTCCTCTTCTACAAGATACGTATAATGAAAATAGAATAAGATATACACAAAATCTATTCTATATTTATCTATACAAGTTTCCTAACAATTATCCTGACAGTAGTGGTAATAATATGTACTAGCAGTGATAATGAGTTTCCACTGCTAGTGCATTCTTCAGCAGTTGTAATCTTCATGCTTAGCTGTGGTAACTGTTAGTGTAATTCCCAACAATCCTCACCTAAACTTATGATTTCTTTACAAATCCATAAGTTTCTTTAATTAATCAGCATCACTGAGGATATAGGGAATTCTTCCAAATACTTCATTTTCTTCTTAAAGCCTACATAGCTCTTGAACACTGATCTTGTATCTTCTGAATCAAAGCTCTAACCTTTTCAGTGTCTTCATGAACTCTTAATCTTGATGTCAACATTGCAGTAAGAGTTACTGCTCTAAGTGGATATTCCTTCTCAGCAAACATAAATACATCCACTCCAGCAGTTGTAGAAACATGATGAACCTCACATGAATCATAGTATGACCATGTGGTATGCAAATATGTAGCTTCAAACTTCCAGTAACTATCTTTAAGATCTGGTTCATAATGTCTCCTCAAATCAACCCATAGCTGCATTTCCTTCATATCTTTGAGAGTATCAGCCTTGAATCTTTCATCAACTAACTTCCAAAGCATATCAAGATCATATCTGTCACAAGCTTTAATAAGATCTTCAAATTGAATGAAGGATGAAGTTTCACCTCCCAATCTTGTTATCTTCCACGTTGGAGCAAAATTCTTTGCTGTGTAAACTTCCCAATCAATAATTGGATGCCTTACTTGTATAGGATCTGGGTAGAAATCTTCTTCTTCTATCACTATCATAGCACTCAGCTGATCTTCTGTAAGTTTCTCAGATTGAGATTCTTTTTCTTGAGCAAGCCTTGTCTTTTTAGTGACATTCTCTTCAGAAGCTGTAGCTTTCCTTTTAGGCTTAGGAAATCTTCTTTCTTCTTCTTCAAATTCAATAGGAATAAAATTACTATCTTGTCTTTTGAGCCTGTAAAAGATCCCTTCAATCCTATCATGAGACATGCCTTTGAATTGAGACATTTTCCAATTCCCAACATGGCAGCAATAAGTCTTCATCTCTGCAATCACTTGTGCCTTGGTTGGTTGTCTTTGCTTCTTTTGACCTTTTCTGACTTTTCCAATAACCTCATCAAGTGCTTGTTGATTCTTCATTTGAATAAAATTAGCTAATTGAGCTGATCTTTGTTCTTCTGTTAAAGTCTTGTTAGCAACAAGCTCAATTGCTTCTTCTTGACAACTGGATCATTGGCAATCATATATTCAATCTCTTCTTCAGTTGGCACATAGGTGAACATTGGAGGTTTCTCTTTTAGCACTGTTGGTGGAACAGTGGAAATGGTTCTTCTGTAGTGGTAACATTTTGACTAGCAGTGGGAACCATAAACTCATCAGTGGTAAGATTTTGAGGAACTTCAACTGTTTCATCAATCTTCAAATCTTCAGTGCCATAATCAAAATCAGCATCAAAATCATAATCATCACCAAAATCAATCTTCCTCCCCTTAGTTTCAGCACCCGTCTTCCACCCCTATTTGGAAGAATTTCCCAAATCATCACTGAAATCTTCTGAAGCAGCATCTTGATGTGAGGATGATGATGAAAGCACAATTTTGGCAGATCTTTGCTTCTTTAACCCCTAAACTTCTTCCTGCAAGGTCTTAATCTCTGCTTTCAACTGAGCAAGCTCTGTGGCATGTTGTTGCTTAGTCTGTGCCAGTTCTTTCTCCAGAGCTTTAACCTGTGTGACTAAGTTGGTACAAAGTACCATCAATTCATTAGTTTGCACACTGCCCTCAACACTTCCAACTGTGTGACCTGTTGGGAAAGGTGAATCATAGGGCATTGATTCAGGCTCTTCTCTAGTTGGACTAGATTGAAGCCTAGAACCACCACTGCTTGTTCCTAAACCAAAAGGCTCAGAATTAGGCAATGTTGTAATGGGAGGAGGTGGCTGTTTGTGCCTCCTCTCATAGGTGTGAGTAACTGCAGGGGTGTGTTGAATAGGTGGAACAACAATAGTGGGTGTGTGATGGGATACAACTGGGATTGTTGCATCTTCACCATGTACCTATGAAATCTTTGAAAGCATTTCAGGAAAAAGTGGTTTAACCTCCCCATTCCAAAGTTCTGAAGCCTTATTCATATTTTGAAAAACTTTTGGCTTGAGACAGGGGGTTTTATAAACTCTTTTATGGGTTTGCAGTGGAAATTCATTTAGCACTGCTTGCACAAACCTTGGATACATCAAAAATTTATATGAACTCTTTACATTACCTTTCATATTATTAAAAATATTGAAAAATTAAAAGTTCTATCTGTGGAAAACCAAAGGGTAAGCCATAGTTGACCTAAATTGTTCATAAGAAGTTTTCTTAGGACTTAGACAATGTAAAAGAGTATGAATGAAAAACCTCCAATGGGGACAAAAACATCCTTTTCTGAAAGTAACCTTTTTATCAGATGTATCATACCCCATTATGGAAAGATGTTTATGAATGTCTTAATTAGGTAATGTGATGATACCATTGAGATCATCCAATTGGAGAATTGTCCTCAAGGATGACTCAGTAACATCAATAGTTACCCCATCCACTGTGGCTCTAAGAGTTTCCACAGATTCATGTGTATCTCCCTGTTCAATAGTTATGGACTCCACAGTGTTCCAGAACTGTTTGATATGAGAAACATAGATTGTGGGATTGACAGTTAAAGCATACCTAATATGAGTAGTGTTGAGAAAATCCACAATCTGGTGAAAAACAGGGCCACTCTTTTCATTTGACTTCTGTAAGTAGGCCACTTGGTTGTGCTCATCTGCAAAGTGTAGAATTGCCATAGTTTTGTGATAAAAATATGAAAGTGTTAGTAATCATGAATGATGATCAAGCCGTATGAGAGATAAATATATACTAATAGGGTTTTGAGAGGGATGTGTATTATGAATTATCTTTAGAATGTATTTATCTTTGGGAAAAGAATAAATTAAAATAGGTAAGTGGATAATTCACAAAAATTTACCCTATTAATAAGGAAACACAATTACTCTCAACGGCTAGTTAAAAAATAAGATTACTGACACAACAGTTGCAACGGCTAGTTCACCAGTGGTAAAAATTACACTTGCAGTGGCAACTGTGAACTAGCAGTTGTAATTTTACACAAAAGTTTCAAGAGCAGTGGTAAGTAAATCAAGTAAAAGTTCAGCTGCTCTTAGCATAGTTTTTAGCAAACTATCAGCTATCAACGGATTTTATATGTCTTTACCATGAGCCGTTTGCTATGGACTAGCCAACTCTTCATTACTTGGAATATGGTGAGTTGATGACCAAATAGTTTTTGGTAAACTATCAACCATAAACGGATTTGTTAAGTCTTTACAGTAGCCATTTGCTCTGGACTAGTTGATCCTTATGTGGATTAGACATGGTGAATCAATAACCATTTTTTGTGTGTCTTAGTTACACACCTTATAACTCCAATCACTTAGCAAATATTGGTTGTTTTTCTGCATATTTAGTAAACATCATTCCTAACCAATATATTTTATCCTAAAGTAACTTTTTGACCAAGTTACTATTCACAAAAATATCTTCTCAAAGTCAACCCGTGTAAGTAAATAATATTTAAATTTACTTCTCCAACCTACCAAAACAGATAAGAGTTAATATCCTTCATAATTAACCCTTGGGCTTAACTTTGCATATAAAGGGGGCTCAATACAACACAAATCTTCATCAAAACAATTCTCCAAAATCACAAACCCTAAAATCATCATGAGCTGGTTTCCACTGATCTATATCTCATCAGATGACTCATCCGATAGTGAAATAGGTTACTATTCTGACTCTGAAGAACAATCATCAGGATGGAGTGGATATTTTCCTCCAAGTGCTTCAGCATCATCCAACATGAAGCCAAACAAGAAGGTCTCTGCAGCTGCTCCTGCTCCATCTCTGGAGTTCTACTCAAATTCTTCTTCAGATGATGATAATGATCCATCCTATATGTCACACCCCCAATTTACCTGACTTGCAGCGGAATGGAATGCCTGAGGGTGTAACAGTCATAGCACCACAAACAAGGATATATTGAACGACCTAAAGTGTCGTTTAGAAAATACATCGTTTGATTCATTCAAAATACTCAGAGTTATAAAACATAGGTCCCAAAAGTTGGAAAAGGTTTAAGGAAATAAGTTTAGTACAATCAAACGATAGTTCAAAAGTGCCTGAAATCCAAAAAAAGAGACGCGTCATCCTTGATACACAAAATGACTCCATGCATGCCATGAGAATATGCCTTAGTTACCTGAGAAATACATTGCGAAAACGGTCAACATAAAGTTGGTGAATAATCATAGGTTTATAGGTAAATTGTATGTACATAAGCCACAGGTATAAAGTAAAGTGACAAATTGTCAAAAAGTTACATTGTCTCTTAAGCTCATGACCCCGAAGCTAGACGTTACTTGGCCCCAAAGGAGTGTTTACCAGACACTCTAATATATTAGAAATGAAATGCATTCGTTTTCCTTATGAAGCAACCCAAACACGAATGGAGGAGTCACCCTCGATAGATCTATCCACTCACTCTCGCTTGCATCTTAATTAACGGTCCATGATAATAAAAGGGGACTTAATGTGGTAGTAAGGCAACTTAAGCAATGTACGAAGTTTAATACTTGGGCATGTACGAAAATAATTGTGCAATGTATTCTCCCCCGTGGGATTTGAAATCAAAATATTGAATTAAAACGGGGCTATGAGAACTCACCTCGAAATGATGGTACAAAGATGGTACAATGATGTAAAAGTAGTCGGGACAATGAGGCGCGAACACTAGCCGCAGCCTAAATGAATAATCGCGATCTAATTTAAATCAAGCCATAATGAAATGAATGCACATGCACATGATACCTATACCACTCGTAATTTGGAAATACTAGTTATCGTCATAGTAAAATAGTTTCCATACTTAGGAAAAATAAGTCCAAATATAGAAGTATATAACTTGTCGTATTATCTCGTATGAAAATGTTAGCGTTATATTCCTCGTATCGAAAACCTTAAAATAACGTCGTTAAGTCGTATAAATATTCTCTTGGATCATACGTATTCATTTGTTAAGAATATAGTCCTTAGTACCCTTTCTAGAAAATATACCATCTAGTGCGTAAGTTATTATTTTTATTTGTGACCAAATATATATATATAGTTTTGACGATGTTAAAACGGGTATAACTTGGTCGTTTTAAGCTCATTTTCCTCGTTCTTTATGTCCACGGATTCATTTTAGTATGTAGTATTATATTTTCGATAGCTCGATTCCTCTAGGTTACGTTTAACACCTCTTTTAGCCCGCCGAAAACTGCCAAACAGCATGCAGTTTTTATAAAAATAGTTTTCGTCGTTAAATTTGCAAAAATCATATCTCCTTCGTTATAAGCTCGTTTTAATCCGTTCTTTCGCCTAAAGTTTCATTTTTGAAAGTATTTTCTAAATCTTTGGTCAAAAATTAACCATCAACCACTGATTTTCCCACGAATTAAAAAGAGGGACAGTAGGTATTTCTATAGTTTCAAAAATCATTTCTAGGGTTCTAATCTAGTT
This sequence comes from Artemisia argyi, assembly GCA_030686995.1. Classification (NCBI taxonomy): domain Eukaryota; kingdom Viridiplantae; phylum Streptophyta; class Magnoliopsida; order Asterales; family Asteraceae; genus Artemisia; species Artemisia argyi. The sequence goes on along the minus strand of CM060680.1, from coordinate 87,785,163 downwards.
CCATTTTCAATCAAACCACTTTCAATCATCACAAAACTAGTCTAATCCTACCATACACCTTCTTAGGGTGTCATGGGTCCTTAAACATCATCAATCCACTAGGTCTAACAAGGGTTTCTCATGTTTTCATTTCTAGGGCTCAAAGTTAAATATGTACAAAATAGAGTGGTATAATCCATTATATGCATGAGTTCTTGTAAGAAAAGTATATAACCATAGTAATAACTTGTAAAAATTATAAAAATGAGTTTGTTAACTTACTTGAAGGTTTAGGGAGTTTAGATGATGAAAAACCTACTAATCCTTGAGTTTCTATCTCAAAACTCCAACAAGGATGACTAAGTGAACAAGTTTACACTATGATCTTTGAAAAATTGATGTTCTTGCTTCTTGATTCACCCCTAGGCCGAGCATACAAGAGAGAAAAATGAGAGAAAAGTTTACTTGAACTTGGATATTTATTTGTGAGAAAATGGGATGAAAAGGTTAATTATATAGTTAGGGACAATTGTTAGTTGAGCATTAAATTTGGTTGGTGAGGTTTAAGCTTATTAGGGCCAGGGGGGGGGGGGGGGTTGGCCGGCGCAAAAAGGAGGGAAAGGGGGGGGGGGGTTGTCTTGGGTTTTAATTAGAAAAGTTAGTGGTAGTATTATGTAGTGTTAGTTTTAGGTTTTATCGGGTACCGGGTTTGTTAGAAATAAATTTTATTGAAGTTATTTGGGACATAATAAAGTTGTAAAAATTGTAAAAATATGTCGGGTACAAGTACAGAGAGTTTGGGTGATATTTGTTTAATTTTTATGAAAACCGTCGAAATTAAATTAGACGTACGATACGAAATAAATAAATTTCCAAAATACCGAGTAAATTAATATTAAAATTTTTATATTATTAAAATGAATATAAAAATATATTGGGATAATAGTCGGGAGTGTCGGACATGTTAGTCACATTTATAGTTCGCGTATTAGTGTTTATTTAAAATAAACATACGTAAATCGTTAATTATACCAAAAGTATTAATTTAATTATCCTACGAGTGGAATAGTATGCAAGTGCCCTAATGATGATATGCAGACTATTTCTAGTCTGTATGAAATGTCTCTGATAACAATGCATGAATTCGCTCCTGAACCAATACGGTTACGCGAATTTGAATACTCGTAAACTAAATTTACGATGACATGAGTAATGCACGTGAATAGTGGTTTTCTCTCGGAAATGAATAGTGTCAAGTGAATAGTAAAATTTCTGAATGTTTCTCGGAATGTCAAATTGACCTCAAAAATGATGAATAGTAAAACGATGAATAGTAATTTTGTGAATAGTAGAATGTCGAAGTTTGGAAAAATGACCTGAAATTGTGGGGTGTGATAGTCGCCCATCCAAAAAGGAATTCAGTCCCTGAATTCAGTTAGTGTTGGTCTTGGCAATTGGCTTGGTGAAAAGTTGTGGATACTTGCGTCGCATTTGGTCTTCTCGTTCGCAAGTAAACTCGGGTCCTCTTCGAGAATTCCAGCGAACCTTCACGATCGGAATTCGACTTTGTTTTAACTGTTTGATCTCGCGGTCCATAATTTCAATTGGTTCTTCCACAAAGTTAAGCTTGTCATCTAGTTGGATTTCTTCTAATGGTATAATGGCAGACTCGTCCGAAAGACATTTCTTGAGGTTTGAGACATGAAACGTGTTGTGTACGTTGCTGAGTTCTGACGGAAGTTCAAGTTTGTAAGCTACTGGACCAATCCTTTCTAGTATCTTAAACGGACCAATGTATCTCGGGTTCAATTTCCCGCGTTTTCCAAATCGTATCACGCCCTTCCAAGGCGAGACTTTCAACATGACTTTGTCTCCAATCTGAAATTCCAATGGTTTGCGTCGAACATCTGCGTAGCTCTTTTGTCGACTTCTAGCAGTTTCGAGTCTCTCTCGAATCTGAATTATCTTTTCTGTTGTTTCTTGTACCATCTCCGGGCCAGTACATTGTACTTCACCGACTTCGGCCCAACAAACTGGAGATCGACACTTACGACCATAAAGTGCCTCGAATGGTGCAGCCTTTATGCTTGAATGGTAACTGTTGTTGTAGGAAAACTCGATCAATGGCAAATGGTTAGCCCAACCATTTCCAAAGTCAATCACACATGCTCGCAGCATGTCCTCAAGTGTCTGAATAGTTCTCTCGCTCTGACCATCGGTCTGAGGATGGTAAGTAGTGCTCATGTCTAACTTGGATCCAAAAGAATCTTGTAATGACCGCCAAAAGTTTGAAGTAAAACAACTATCTCTGTCGGAAATGATGGAAACTGGTGCACCGTGTCTTGAGACTATTTCCTTGACATAAAGTCTAGCAAGTTGTTCCATAGAATAAGTTTCTCTAATGGGTATGAAATGAGCCGATTTGGTGAGACGATCAACAATTACCCAAATAGCATCGTAACCTCCTGACGTCTTAGGAAGTTTAGTGACAAAGTCCATAGTAATACGTTCCCACTTCCATTGTGGAATTTCTGGTTGTTGAAGTAACCCTGACGGTTTCTGGTACTCGGCTTTCACTTTAGCACAAGTAAGACATTTGCTGACATACGTAGCTATTTCTGCTTTCATGTTCGGCCACCAATAAAGCTTTTTGAGATCCTGATACATCTTATCAGAACCTGGATGAATAGAGTACTTCGACTTGTGTGATTCATGCATAATCAATTCTCGCACTCCACCATAGAGTGGTATCTAACTTCGGTCCTTGAAGCATAACACTCCATCTGTTCTCTTTACGAAGCCATTTTTGCTTTCTGGCATACCATAAAGTTTCTCATGTGGTCGATTTTCTTCTTTGAGAGCCTCAATCCGAGCTTCTAAAATTTTTGATGGTAATGGCGAAATGATAGTCATTCCCAATGACCTAACTCTCAAAGGTTTGAGTCGTTCTTTTCGGCTAAGTGCATCTGCTACAACATTTGCTTTTCCTGGGTGATATCGGATTTCACAATCGTAATCACTCAACAATTCTAGCCAACGACCTTGTCTCATGTTGAGTTCCTTCTGATCAAGTATATGCTGTAAGCTCTTGTGGTCGGTAAAAATTACGCACTTGGTACCATAAAGGTAGTGTCTCCAAATCTTGAGTGCAAAAACTACCGCACCTAACTCCAAGTCGTGCGTAGTGTAATTCTTCTCGTGTGTCTTAAGCTGTCTAGATGCATAAGCTATCACCTTCTCGTTTTGCATTAGCACAGCTCCAAGTCCTTGATGCAAAGCATCGCAATATACCACAAAGTTCTCAATACCTTCAGGTAGGGACAAAATCAGTGCACTACAAAGCTTTTGTAATATCCAACTGAAATGCGGACTCTTGTTTCTCTCCCCACTCGTACTTCTCATTCTTTTGTGTCAGCTTTGTCAATGACTTCGCTATCTTAGAAAACCCTTCGATAAACCTTCTGTAATATCCAGCAAGTCCTAGGAATTGACGAATTTCTGTAGGAGACTTGGGCGTAGCCCAATCTCTAACTGCCTCGATCTTTGCCGGGTCGACTTGTAATCCTTGGCTATCAATGAAATGGCCAAGAAATTGAACTCTTCGTATCCAAAAATCACACTTAGAAAATTTGGCATACAATTGCTCCTTCCTGAGTAGTTCCAGGATTATTCTGAGATGTTCTTCGTGATCTTCCTTACTCTTGGAATAAATCAAGATATCGTCAATGAATACGATCACAAACTTATCAAGATACGGTTTGCACACCCTATTCATGAGATCCATAAATACCGCAGGTGCGTTGGTTAATCCGAAAGGCATTACTTGAAACTCATAATGACCATAGTGTAACACCCCCAAAATACCGCAGCGGAAGACTGTGTCATTGGGATGCTACTTCAGGGCACAAAGTACAAGATATAGAAAACGACCTCTAAATGAGACATTTTTAAAAAGTTACCATTCGAATAGATAAAAGTCATAGTTTACAAAACAAAGATCCCAAAGTAGAATAATACATAAGTTTTTAAAGTGTTTCGAATGGTAAACGACAAAAGCGAAAGTCTCCAAAAGCATGCCCTAAGACTCTCAGCTCCATAAACCTGCTATCGCCCTTCTAACCTTAGATAAACATGCTTAAAAGTGTCAACACAAAGGTTGGTGAGTTCATAGAGTTTGTTTAACAAATAAAGTTTATAGAAAATGTTCACACAGCAAAGGCATCGTAAATCCACTCAGTTACAAGTCCCGCCATAAGAGACTTGTAACCTGTGTGTTCACAACCCACTGCTACTAATTATAGTTTCTCAGGATTATATTCACCCATGGTCACGTCTGTTTTGGACCCATAGGCGGGGAACCACCATCCCAAATAGTACATGTCACCCAACGTCGCATCTGTTTTGGACTTGGGTGGGGGGTGTTTCCCCATAATAGTACTATCAATACCTCTCCTTTGACAGATTACTGGGTGCCATTTCCCAAAGTATGAAAGATTACTGGGTGCCGTTTCCCAAAGCATAAAAGTTTAAACGTTTCAAGTATCAAGTAAGTATAACACAGTTAAGTATAACACAATCACGTATGTATAAAATCAAGTATAAGTATAATCAAGTATAAGACAATCAAGTATAAATGTTTTGAGTATTTGTACAAGTAAGCACGTAGTTGAGCATGTATCTCCCCCAAAGAGTTAAAACGAGTATAAAAAGAGTAAAAGTGGGGCTATGACTCACCTGGAGTGAAGATACAAAGATGCGAAATGATAAGGACAACAAGGAGCGAACACTATCCGCAACCTAAAATGAATGATAGTGATCTAATTTAGATCATGCCGTGATGTAATGAATGCACATGCACATGATACCTATACCACTCGTAATTTGGAAATACTAGTTATCGTCATAGTAAAATAGTTTCCATACTTAGGAAAAATAAATCCACATATAGAGGTATATAACTTGTCATATTAACTCGTACGAAAATGTTAGCGTTATAATCCTCGTATCGAAAACCTTAAAATAACGTTGTTAAGTCGTATAAATATTCTCTTGGGTCGTACGTATTCATTTGTTAAGAATATAGTCCTTAGTAATGTTTCTAGAAAATATACCAGTTAGTACGTAAGTTATTATTTTTATTTGTGACCAAATATATATATATATATAGTTTTGGTGATCTTAAAACGCGTATAACTTGGTCGTTTTAGGTTCATTTTCCTCGTTCTTTATATCCACGGACTCGTTTTTGTATATACTAGTATATTTTTGATAACTCGGCTCCTCTAGGTTACGTTTAACACCTCTTTTTGTCCGTCGAAAAAATGCCAAACAGCATGCAGTTTTTATAAGAATAGTTTTCGTCGTTAAATTTGCAAAAATCATATCTCCTTCGTTATAAGCTCGTTTTAATCCGTTCTTTCGCCTAAAGTTTCGTTTTTAAAAGTATTTTCTAAATCTTTGGTCAAAAATTTTCCATCAACCACTGATTTTCCCACGAAATGAAAATAGGGACAGTAGGTATTTCTATTGTTTCAAAAACCATTTTCAAGTCTCCAAACTAGTTCCATCTTCAATCAAACCACTTTCAATCACCACAAAACTAGTCTAATCCTACCATACACCTTCTTAGGGTGTCATGGGTTCCTAAACATCATAACCAAGTGGATCTAACAAGGATCTAACCAAAAATCACTTTCTAGGGCTTAAAAGTTAAATATATACAAAATAGAGTGGTATAAATCATTATATGCATGAGTTCTTGTAAGAAAAGTATATAACCATAGTAATAACTTGTAAAAATTATAAAAATAAGTTTGTTAACTTACTTGAAGGTTTAGGGAGTTTGGATGATAAAAACCTACTAATCCTTGAGTTTTTATTTCAAAACTCCAACAAGGACAACTATATGAACAAGATTATATCTAGATCTTTGAAAAATAATGTGTTCTTGCTTCTTGTATACCCTAGGCCGAGCACCCTTATGGAGAGAAAGAGAGAAAAGATTTTTCTTGCAACTAGTGTAGTATGTGTGAATTATTGGCATTTTAGGCTTGTATAATAATTAAAAGACAACAAGTACTAGTCATAAATGAAGTTAGTGAATTATTTGTAAGGTGTAAGTGATTGGAATGGAGGGGGGGCGGCAAGTCAAGGGGGGGGGGATTTGGTGTAAGAGTTTTGGATTATTAGTTGTATTTTAATGTTTATTTGTAGTTTTAAGGTGTACCGGGTACCGGGTTAACTAAAAATAAATTTTAACGGAGTTAACCGGGACATAATAAAGTTATAAAAATTATAAAAATAGGTTGGGTAAAATTATTGGGTGTTTAGATACTTATAGTTTAATTTCTACGAAAACCGTCGAAATTTTAGTAAACTTAAGTTAATAATTAAAATAAATATCCAAAATACCGGGTAAATTAATATTATAATTTTTATATTATAAAAATGAATATAAAAATATATTGGGATCATAATCGGGAGTGTTGGACGTGTTAGAAACATTATAGTTCGCGTATTAGTGTTTATTTAAAATAAACATACGTAATTCGTTAATTATATTAAAAATAAAATTTGAATACCCTACGAGTGGAATAGTATGCAAGTGCCCTAATAATGATATGCAGACTATTTCTAGTCCGTATGAAATGTCCCAAATGATAATGCATGAATTCGCTCCTGAACCAATACGGTTACGCGAATTTGAATACTTGTAAACTAAATTTACGATGACATGAGTAATGCACGTGAATAGTGGTTTTCTCTCGGAAATGAATAGTGTCAAGTGAATAGTAAAATTTCTGAATGTTTTTCGGAATGTCAAATTGACCTCAAAAATGATGAATAGTGATCGATGAATAGTAACTTGTGAATAGTAAATTATCGAGGTTTGGAAAAATGACCTAAAATTACGAGTTGTGACAGTCTCTACCCCTTAAGGGAACTTCGTCCCGAAGTTCAGCTCATTTATTCCACATATGTTCCTAGTGGTCTGATTCGACAATGTAAACTTTCCCAAACTCGTTAGAGTTGCTTACACCAATCAAATCATCTACTATCAATATAACTAGGTTAATGATGTTAGGTCTCAGATTTGTCGGGGTTGTGTATAAGTTCTATACCAAGACTTAAGTGCTACGAAAATAATATAGTTGTTCAAGAGAATGTACCCGTTATGCTATCGTGAACATGTTGGGTGATAGGATTTCCTAGGAAGTAAGCTCTGCCACGCGCGGTTGGAATCTCAACGGCCTCATCTTGTGGCCCTTCAATTGCTGCTGCTAATTTTGGACGATTGCCTCCTTGGTTAAGATTCCTTTTCAACTTAGGACAGGTGTTCCGAAAGTGATCCGGGCTGTTACACTCATAGCATGTCTTTTGATTGTTCGTCATATTGCCCACATTCACTGGTTCTCTACACTGGTTTGCATAATGACCAGACTGTCTGCAATTAGCACACATACGGCAGGGCACAGTCTTTTGGTGATGAAAATTACATTTCGTACACTTAGGATGCGAGCCTAAATACTCTCTCTGACCAGAACTAGTCGCCGCAAAGGTCCTTGCCCTTTTGTTGTCAGCTATCGCGCCCATATGCTTGTTTGACTCGCTTGTTCCCTTCCTTTTATCAATGTTCCTCAAGCTTCCATTTCTAACCATCTCATCTGTCAGTGTCCCTGCTCTCAATATTGCACTCTGAATTGTAGAAGGCTCAGTTGCTTTCACAGTCCCACGAATTTCTGGGACAAGACCATATATGTACCTCTCGATCCTCTTGGACTCAGGGGTAACTAGGTGTGGAATTAGTCTGGCTAGTTCATGGAATCAATCTGTTTAGGCTGCATGTCCAGCCCCTATCATAGAGTGATGATAAAGTTCATCCTCCAGCTTCTGCATTTCATTGTCCGGGCAGTATTCCTCCTTCAGTAATGCCTTAAAATCATCCCATGTCATACCTACAGCTGCCTCTCTACCCCTAGCTTGAACCTGCGTATTCCACCATGTCAATGCCTTTCCTGACAGCAAGCATACGGAGTACTTCACCATTTGATGTGCTGCACAGTTACTAATGTCGATCACCGACTCCATCTTTTCGACCCATCGAGTATACCCTAACGCGCCTCCTACACCATCGAAATCAATTGGCTTACATGATGTAAATTCCTTATACGTACATCCAGTCCTAATGTTGTTGTTGCCATTACCATTCTGGCCTATACCATTGGTGTTGTTAATTCCGCTTTCGTGGTTTGCCAAGTTATTCATATGATCGCCAACTTGAGTGACAATAGTGGGGAGAAAGTTTTGAAGTTGTCGAGCGATGATGGCTTCAAAATCAGTATTTCCACTGTCGTTGTTATCATTGTTTTCAACGCCGTGACCACCTCCTCTACCTCCACGACCACCAGTTCTTCCACCATCGTTACTTGGGTTACTAGTGTCATGAGCAGCTCCTCTACCTCCTCTACCTCCACGTCCACCAGTCCTTCCACCCCTTGGTGTTGCGCCTCCTCGACCAGAGCTACGAGTCACTCTCTTTGGTGCCATGATTTCCTGAGAGGAAGGACATTTAGTGAACGTCAGAGTTGAGGGAAAACCGTTGATTAACCAAAGTCTATACTTAACATCCTCATATATAATACCGTGCCACCAATTGTCTCCTAAGTTGTGCCAACACCGATCTACATATGCATAGTCATATGTCCACGTGTGTCGTGAAGCACTTATAATTATGTTGGCGACCACAATTATAAATGTTTCCTTTCACAGGTGTACATATCACCAGGCACACATATCTCACTGGTAGACGTTGCTTAAATGGGAATCTAGGGAATGTCACGCTCAGTACGAAGGAACAAAGGATTCTCCCTTAAGTGTTAAAGTCACTGGGTAGTCTAGTTTCTAAAGAGTATCTTCAAGAGAACTCCCATCCTCGGGCAAATCATCAAATCTCTACAGCTAAGTAATAACCTTCATTTAACTTAGTCTCATGTCTCATCAAACAAGAACTATCACAAGATTAAGTTAAATGATCAGTTATTACCGAGCTCCATATTTCTGATAACTTGCCTAAATTTTGGGACTTCCCCATTGGTGCCACAAAAATATCTAATAGCGTAGATCTAAGAAAATTATCAGTAAATGTACGTGTATGAAAAATGCAAGGCGATAGGGAGGAGAGTCTAAATGTATGTAGTTATAGTCTAGACTCTAAAAACAACCTAGTTCTCTATAACCAAGGCTCTGGTACCAATCTGTAACACCCCCAAAATACCGCAGCGGAAGACTGTGTCATTGGGATGCTACTTCAGGGCACAAAGTACAAGATATAGAAAACGACCTCTAAATGAGACGTTTTTAAAAAGTTACCATTCGAATAGATAAAAGTCATAGTTTACAAAACAAAGATCCCAAAGTAGAATAATACATAAGTTTTTAAAGTGTTTCGAATGGTAAACGACAAAAGCGAAAGTCTCCAAAAGCATGCCCTAAGACTCTCAGCTCCATAAACCTGCTATCGCCCTTCTAACCTGAGATAAACATGCTTAAAAGTGTCAACACAAAGGTTGGTGAGTTCATAGAGTTTGTTTAACAAATAAAGTTTATAGAAAATGTTCACACAGCAAAGGCATCGTAAATCCACTCAGTTACAAGTCCCGCCATAAGAGACTTGTAACCTGTGTGTTCACAACCCACTGCTACTAATTATAGTTTCTCATGATTATATTCACCCATGGTCACGTCTGTTTTGGACCCATAGGCGGGGAACCACCATCCCAAATAGTACATGTCACCCAACGTCGCATCTGTTTTGGACTTGGGTGGGGGGTGTTTCCCCATAATAGTACTATCAATACCTCTCCTTTGACAGATTACTGGGTGCCATTTCCCAAAGTATGAAAGATTACTGGGTGCCGTTTCCCAAAGCATAAAAGTTTAAACGTTTCAAGTATCAAGTAAGTATAACACAGTTAAGTATAACACAATCACGTATGTATAAAATCAAGTATAAGTATAATCAAGTATAAGACAATCAAGTATAAATGTTTTGAGTATTTGTACAAGTAAGCACGTAGTTGAGCATGTATCTCCCCCAAAGAGTTAAAACGAGTATAAAAAGAGTAAAAGTGGGGCTATGACTCACCTGGAGTGAAGATACAAAGATGCGAAATGATAAGGACAACAAGGAGCGAACACTATCCGCAACCTAAAATGAATGATAGTGATCTAATTTAGATCATGCCGTGATGTAATGAATGCACATGCACATGATACCTATACCACTCGTAATTTGGAAATACTAGTTATCGTCATAGTAAAATAGTTTCCATACTTAGGAAAAATAAATCCACATATAGAGGTATATAACTTGTCATATTAACTCGTACGAAAATGTTAGCGTTATAATCCTCGTATCGAAAACCTTAAAATAACGTTGTTAAGTCGTATAAATATTCTCTTGGGTCGTACGTATTCATTTGTTAAGAATATAGTCCTTAGTAATGTTTCTAGAAAATATACCAGTTAGTACGTAAGTTATTATTTTTATTTGTGACCAAATATATATATATATATATAGTTTTGGTGATCTTAAAACGCGTATAACTTGGTCGTTTTAGGTTCATTTTCCTCGTTCTTTATATCCACGGACTCGTTTTTGTATATACTAGTATATTTTTGATAACTCGGCTCCTCTAGGTTACGTTTAACACCTCTTTTTGTCCGTCGAAAAAATGCCAAACAGCATGCAGTTTTTATAAGAATAGTTTTCGTCGTTAAATTTGCAAAAATCATATCTCCTTCGTTATAAGCTCGTTTTAATCCGTTCTTTCGCCTAAAGTTTCGTTTTTAAAAGTATTTTCTAAATCTTTGGTCAAAAATTTGCCATCAACCACTGATTTTCCCACGAAATGAAAATAGAGACAGTAGGTATTTCTATTGTTTCAAAAACCATTTTCAAGTCTCCAAACTAGTTCCATCTTCAATCAAACCACTTTCAATCACCACAAAACTAGTCTAATCCTACCATACACCTTCTTAGGGTGTCATGGGTTCCTAAACATCATAACCAAGTGGATCTAACAAGGATCTAACCAAAAATCACTTTCTAGGGCTTAAAAGTTAAATATATACAAAATAGAGTGGTATAAATCATTATATGCATGAGTTCTTGTAAGAAAAGTATATAACCATAGTAATAACTTGTAAAAATTATAAAAATGAGTTTGTTAACTTACTTGAAGGTTTAGGGAGTTTGGATGATAAAAACCTACTAATCCTTGAGTTTTTATTTCAAAACTCCAACAAGGACAACTATATGAACAAGATTATATCTAGATCTTTGAAAAATAATGTGTTCTTGCTTCTTGTATACCCTAGGCCGAGCACCCTTATGGAGAGAAAGAGAGAAAAGATTTTTCTTGCAACTAGTGTAGTATGTGTGAATTATTGGCATTTTAGGCTTGTATAATAATTAAAAGACAACAAGTGCTAGTCATAAATGAAGTTAGTGAATTATTTGTAAGGTGTAAGTGATTGGAATGGAGGGGGGGGGGGGGGGGGGGGGCGGCAAGTCAAGGGGGGGGGATTTGGTGTAAGAGTTTTGGATTATTAGTTGTATTTTAATGTTTATTTGTAGTTTTAAGGTGTACCGGGTACCGGGTTAACTAAAAATAAATTTTAACGGAGTTAACCGGGACATAATAAAGTTATAAAAATTATAAAAATAGGTTGGGTAAAATTATTGGGTGTTTAGATACTTATAGTTTAATTTCTACGAAAACCGTCGAAATTTTAGTAAACTTAAGTTAATAATTAAAATAAATATCCAAAATACCAGGTAAATTAATATTATAATTTTTATATTATAAAAATGAATATAAAAATATATTGGGATCATAATCGGGAGTGTTGGACGTGTTAGAAACATTATAGTTCGCGTATTAGTGTTTATTTAAAATAAACATACGTAATTCGTTAATTATATTAAAAATAAAATTTGAATACCCTACGAGTGGAATAGTATGCAAGTGCCCTAATAATGATATGCAGACTATTTCTAGTCCGTATGAAATGTCCCAAATGATAATGCATGAATTCGCTCCTGAACCAATACGGTTACGCGAATTTGAATACTCGTAAACTAAATTTACGATGACATGAGTAATGCACGTGAATAGTGGTTTTCTCTCGGAAATGAATAGTGTCAAGTGAATAGTAAAATTTCTGAATGTTTCTCGGAATGTCAAATTGACCTCAAAAATGATGAATAGTGATCGATGAATAGTAAATGATGAATAGTAACTTGTGAATAGTAAATTGTCGAGGTTTGGAAAAATGACCTAAAATTACGAGTTGTGACACATAGCGTGTTCTGAATGCCGTCTTCGGGATATCCTCTTCCCGAACTCTAAGTTGTTGATAACCGGATCTTAAATCAATCTTGGAATAAAAACTAGAACCTTGTAGCTGGTCGAACAAGTCGTCAATTTTGGGGAGTGGATAACGGTTCTTCACCGTTAACTTGTTCAGCTCACGATAGTCGATGCACATTCTGAAAGTTCCATCCTTCTTCTTCACAAACAAAACCGGCGCTCCCCAAGGTGAGGAACTCGGTCTAATGAATCCTTTGTCCAAAAGTTCTTGTAGTTGATTCGACAATTCTTGCATCTCCGAAGGTGCAAGTCTATACGGTGCTCGCGCAATTGGTGCAGCTCCTGGCACTAATTCGATTTGAAACTCGACTTGGCGTGTAGGCGGAAGTCCTGGCAATTCTTCCGGAAAAACTTCTGGAAATTCCTTAACAATTGGCACATCTTCAAGTCGTTTCTCATCCGACTTCTTCTCCGTGATGTGAGCCAAGAATGCATAACAACCCTTCTTTATGTACTTCTCAGTTTTAATGCATGATATAATACTGAGTCTAGTTCCACTTCGCTCTCCACGAACAACCAAAGTTTCATCGTTATAAGGAAGGTGAACAACTTTCTCATCACAAATAATTCTCGCTCGATGCCGAGATAACCAATCCATACCGATAACAACGTCGAAACTTCCAAGTTCTACGGGCATAAGGTCTATATTGAATGGATGGTTTAGAAAATTTATAGTGCAACCACGGACAATGGTGTTGGTGTTAACTAAAGACCCATCGGCTAGTTCAACGATATAGGAAATGTCTAATGGGGTTGGTTCTATGTTAAGTAAAGGTGCAAATGCAATAGAAACAAAACTTCTATCCGCTCCTGAATCAAATAAAATGGATGCATAACGATTATTAACGAGGAACGTACCCGCAACCACATTCGGGTCTTCTTTGACATCTTCTCCTCCCATAACATAAGCTCTTCCTCGAGCCATTCCATTTTGGTTTCCAGTTCCTTGATTCTTCCCCTTTGGGCACTCTCCCTTGTAGTGTCCAATTTCTCCGCGGCCAAAACATGTTACTGGTGGTTTCTGAGTTAGAGATTTGCAATCCTTGATGTTATGACCAATCTTTTTGCACTTACCACATAGATCTGGGCAACGTCCTGGGTTATGATGCTTCTGACACCTCTCACACTTGGGTAGATTACCCTCATATCCTTTCCTTTCAGTCGGTCCTGCAGCATAGGCCCTTGCCACTTCTTGCCTTTTAGGTGGCGGCTGAACAGCGTTTCCACCTTGGTTGTAATCAAACCTTCTCTTGTTTTTGTTGTTATTGTTTGGGTTGTTGTTTCGGTTATTGGGATAGTTGCGGTTTCGATTGTTGTTATAGTTGTTGTTGTTTCGAGTGTTGTTGTAGTTGGTGTTGTTTGAACGGTTATTGTTGTTGACAGCAGCTTTTCCTTTTACCACTTGGGCCATGAGTTTCTGAGTTATACGAATAGCCTCTTCCATTGATTGAGGATCAAAAGAAATCACATCTCCTCGAACACTTTCAGGCAATCCACCAACAAAGTTTTCCATCTTTTTCTCATCGTCAGGAACCATAGTTGGACATAGTGCAGCCAACTCCTGAAACCTCCTGAAGTAGGTCTCGATGTCATCACCTTTAGTCACAAGCTCATAAAATTCTGTTTCCAACTTTTGCACCTCAGTACGAGGGCAAAACTTCTTAGACATCAGTTTCTTGAATTCCTCCCAAGTGAGCTTGTAAGCATTCTCCATACCAATCGGCTGAGCATACGAATTCCACCAAGACATAGATTCATCAAGAAGCATACCTGTAGCAAATTTTACCTTGCTGACGTCCGGGCATCCGCACATGAGGAATACATTCTCAGTCTTTTCAAACCAGCGGATCAAAGCAACCGCTCCTTCAGTGCCCTTAAACTTGATAGGATCACTAATCTTGAAATCTTTCCATGTACATTCACGCCTAATAGCGGTTGGTTCAACTGCCCTTGTATTAGAAGCAGTCTCAGCAGCCCTAGCAGCAACCTCAGCTCTCTCAATCTCCAGAGCTTCTGCAATACTATCCCTGACCAACTTGCGGATAGCGGCTTGAGTCATAGCGGGTGTTTCTGGTGCAGTCTTACTTTTCCTTGGTGCCATACTTCTGATAATCACAATGGAAATAACCATGAGAAAAATCATAATAGAAATAGTCATCGAACCAAAGATATACACCCACAACATGTATATATATATATACAACCACAACAAGTATTAATACCACCACGGCATGTACGAATACAACCACAATCTGTCTAGATACCACCACGACAAGTATATATACAACCACAACCTGTATAAATACGATAATAATAAAGAGCAACCATGAAACATCATAATTATAATCACAACACATGAATATAATACATGAAAATTTCGGCCTACATGGACCGATATAATATATAGCACAACATTTCCAACATAGTAAAGTCGCACTTGATATATTTGTTTGTACAACAACCAGAAGACTACAAGTTCTTGAACTATGTCCCACACCTCGGGACTAGGAAAATAATAAAAGCTAATATAATACCAGTCTATGTCTAGGCTCCTCCAGGTGCTCTAGATGGTCCAGGCTCTCCTCTCAGGCGGCGAATCTCACGATCCATCGTAACCACGATCTCCTCTAGATGCTGAACTCGTAACTGAAAAGAAGCATCTCTGCGCTCCAATATGACTAACCTCTCTCGAATCAATGCCAACTGGTCTACCTACTCCCACTGAGTCTCCTGTGTCGCCTGAGCTCTATCTCGAATCTCAGGTAGCTCACCCCTAAGTAGATCAATCTGCTCCTGGTGCCTCAACTGTTGTGCCTCGAGTCCATGGTACGACACATCAATACCAACTCTGCCCTGAATCAAATCCTCAACCTGCTCCTCGACAGCCTCATGTCGAGTAGTGATAATCTCATCAACTCTATACCCCAACCTATCAACCTGCTCCTGCTGAGCCCCTAACTGATCCTCTAATGTAACAGCTGTAGGCCCCCTAGCCACAGCCGCTCTCGAACTCTCACCTATGTGGTATACTGGTGGTGGTGGAAGGTCAGTAGTCTCGGTGGTAGGTGAATCTGGAGTGGTAAACCTTGCACGCTTCCTGAGCGGCAAGAGTGAGGTAGATATAGGGGTAGTAGTGGGTATGGCTGGTGGTGGTGGTGTAGGCACAGTAGGACTAGGGAGAGTCCTAAAAGTAGATGTAGCAGGGCGGACACTCTTCCTAGCAACCTGAATGGTCTTACTCCTAGGAAACATAAGTCTTGGTTCTGAAGGAATAGTAGTAGTGGGAGATGGTATGTCAGTGGGTACACGGGTGACGTCAAGTGGTACAGTAGGATGGACATGAGGAGTAGGAGCCGTCTCCTCCTCCTCAAAAGGCTCGGTGTCATCATCTGATGCCAAAAAATGCAACTCAGGTGCAGGAGAAATAAGTGGTGAAACAGCAGTGGAGGACATAGAGCCCTCATCATCAGAGTCTGATATAGAGTAAAGTATGACAGTGTTTGGATTCGAAGACATGTCTCTGTGATAACCAAGGTGAAATAGAAAATAAATAACTCGTGTAATGGAATCACCTAAAAATAAGTAAATATGCACTTATGATGAAATGATGAGATGCTATGATGGTGTGGTTATAGTCTAGGGTCCATGATGCATCCTAGTTCGCTATAACCTTAGCTCTGGTACCAATCTGTCACACCCCCAATTTACCTGACTTGCAGCGGAATGGAATGCCTGAGGGTGTAACGGTCATAGCACCACAAACAAGGATATATTCAACGACCTAAAGTGTCGTTTAGAAAATACATCGTTTGATTCATTCAAAATATTCAAAGTTATAAAACATAGGTCCCAAAAGTTGGAAAAGGTTTAAGGAAATAAGTTTAGTACAATCAAACGATAGTTCAAAAGTGCATGAAATCCAAAAAAAGAGACGCGTCATCCTTGATACACAAAATGACTCCATGCATGCCATGAGAATATGCCTTAGTTACCTGAGAAATACATTGCGAAAACGGTCAACATAAAGTTGGTGAATAATCATAGGTTTATAGGTAAATTGTATGTACATAAGCCACAAGTATAAAGTAAAGTGACAAATTGTCAAAAAGCTACATTGTCTCTTAAGCTCATGATCCCGAAGCTAGACGTTACTTGGCCCCAAAGGAGTGTTTACCAGACACTCTAATATATTAGAAATGAAATGCATTCGTTTTCCTTATGGAGCAACCCAAACACGAATGGAGGAGTCACCCTCGATAGATCTATCCACTCACTCTCGCTTGCATCTTAATTAACGGTCCATGATAATAAAAGGGGACTTAATGTGGTAGTAAGGCAACTTAAGCAATGTACGAAGTTTAATACTTGGGCATGTACGAAAATAATTGTGCAATGTATTCTCTCCCATGGGATTTGAAATCAAAATATTGAATTAAAACGGGGCTATGAGAACTCACCTCGAAATGATGGTACAAAGATGGTACAATGATGTAAAAGTAGTCGGGACAATGAGGCGCGAACACTAGCCGCAACCTAAATGAATAATCGCGATCTAATTTAGATCAAGCCGTAATGAAATGAATGCACATGCACATGATACCTATACCACTCGTAATTTGGAAATACTAGTTATCGTCATAGTAAAATAGTTTCCATACTTAGGAAAAATAAGTCCAAATATAGAAGTATATAACTTGTCGTATTATCTCGTATGAAAATGTTAGCGTTATATTCCTCATATCGAAAACCTTAAAATAACGTCGTTAAGTCGTATAAATATTCTCTTGGGTCATACGTATTCATTTGTTAAGAATATAGTCCTTAGTACCCTTTCTAGAAAATATACCATCTAGTGCGTAAGTTATTATTTTTATTTGTGACCAAATATATATATATATATAGTTTTGACGATGTTAAAACGGGTATAACTTGGTCGTTTTAAGCTCATTTTCCTCGTTCTTTATGTCCACGGATTCGTTTTAGTATGTAGTATTATATTTTCGATAGCTAGATTCCTCTAGGTTACGTTTAACACCTCTTTTTGCCCGCCGAAAACTGCCAAACAGCATGCAGTTTTTATAAAAATAGTTTTCGTCGTTAAATTTGCAAAAATCATATCTCCTTCGTTATAAGCTCGTTTTAATCCGTTCTTTCGCCTAAAGTTTCGTTTTTGAAAGTAATTTCTAAATCTTTGGTAAAAAATTAACCATCAACCACTGATTTTGCCACGAATTAAAAAGAGGGATAGTAGGTATTTCTATAGTTTCAAAAATCATTTCTAGGGTTCTAATCTAGTTCCATCTTCAATCAAACCACTTTCAATCATCACAAAACTAGTCTAATCCTACCATACACCTTCTTAGGGTGTCATGGGTCCTTAAACATCATCAATCCACTAGGTCTAACAAGGGTTTCTCATGTTTTCATTTCTAGGGCTCAAAGTTAAATATGTACAAAATAGAGTGGTATAATCCATTATATGCATGAGTTCTTGTAAGAAAAGTATATAACCATAGTAATAACTTGTAAAAATTATAAAAATGAGTTTGTTAACTTACTTGAAGGTTTAGGGAGTTTAAAATGAATATAAAAATATATTGGGATAATAGTCGGGAGTGTCGGACATGTTAGTCACAGTTATAGTTCGCGTATTAGTGTTTATTTAAAATAAACATACGTAAATCGTTAATTATACCAAAAGTATTAATTTAATTATCCTACGAGTGGAATAGTATGCAAGTGCCCTAATGATGATATGCAGACTATTTCTAGTCCGTATGAAATGTCTCTGATAACAATGCATGAATTCGCTCCTGAACCAATACGGTTACGCGAATTTGAATACTCGTAAACTAAATTTACGATGACATGAGTAATGCACGTGAATAGTGGTTTTCTCTCGGAAATTAATAGTGTCAAGTGAATAGTAAAATTTCTGAATGTTTCTCGGAATGTCAAATTGACCTAAAAAATGATGAATAGTAAAACGATGAATAGTGATTGATGAATAGTAATTTGTGAATAGTAGAATGTCGAAGTTTGGAAAAATGACCAGAAATTGTGGGGTGTGATACTATACCCTATCCAAGGAGCTACCAAAGGCACTTACAACAGCCCTTGAATCAGCCTTGGTGAATATGAAGTGGTCTGCACCAGAAAAGCCTTCAAGACTCCAAAAGCGATCAAAACAAGTGTTGGGTCTTGCTTTCCCAAGGAAGCAACTCTTCTTTGATAACAAGAGAAAAAGTGCTTCAAAGGTAAAGCTTGACTATGAGGGGAAAGGCAAGAAGCCCATGGAGTAGCTGATTTGAAGTGTAGGGTGTTAGGATGTGAAGCTTTTGTGTTTTGTGATTTGGTTTATGTATTTCACTCTCTGTTGATGTACTTTGTAACTTTTGAATGGTTGAATGAAAGTACTTTATCTTTTTCTTTTACCACTGTGAGAGCAATACTTTCCACTGTTTGTACTATGGTTTCCACTGTGTTCTAATTCTTCTGTATAAAAGTTAGTAAAAAACCATACAAACATATATAAACAATATTAGTACCTAAAAACTATCCTGCAACACTAAAGACCATTAGACATCAAAATTTTATGGGTTGAGCATTCCAATACCTGTTACCAAGTACTGAAACCTACCCACATCAAGCGCTTTTGTTAACAAATCAGCATAGTTGTCATCAGTATGAATTTTGACAACTTGAATGAGCTTTTTCTCAAAACAATCTCTGATAAAGTGATGTCTAATCTCTATATGTTTAGTTTTAGTGTGTTGCACAGGATTTTTAATAATGCATATGGTATTACTATAGTCTATATATATAATGGTGTTCATGAAATTGTACCCATAATCCAACAATTGATTCTGAAGCCATAAGATCTGAGCACAACAGCTTGCAGCAGCTACATACTCTGCTTCAGTTGTTGAAGTAGCCACCATTGTCTGTTTTATGCATTGCCATGACACCAATCTACATCCAAGAAATTGACATCCTCCTGTAGTTGACCTTCTATCCAAACTTGCACCAGCATAATCACTATCTGAGTAGGTGATCAACTCCATAGGAGATTCTCTTGGATACCATAATCCTAGATTAGGATATGTCTTCAAATACCTGAAAATCTTCTCTACTGCTGTCAAATGTGAAGTCTTTGGAGTAACTTGAAATCTTGCACAAGCACATACAGCAAACATAATGTCTGGTCTTGATGAAGTAAGATACATCAAGGAACCAATCATAGATCTATAAGTATGCACATCTACATCTGCTCTACTAGCATTCTTCAACAATAGATGAGTAGTCTTATCAGCAGGGGTATTTGAAGGTTTTGCATCTGTAATGTGAAACTTTCTTAGAATCTCAGCCACATATTTGTCTTGACCGATTAAGATGCCATCTTTTCTCTGTTGTACTTGAAGTCCTAAAAAAAAGTAAGTTCTCCCATAGAACTCATTTGAAACTCATATTTCATCAATTTTTCAAACTCTTTGCACATCTCTTGTCTAGTAGCTCCAAAGATGATATCATCAACATACACTTGAAACAGTAGAATATCACCCTTGTCTTTCTTGATGAACAAAGTTTGATCAATCTTCCCTCTATGAAACCCATTGTTCAAAAGATATGTAGCTAAGGTTTCATACCATTTCCTTGGAGCTTGATGTAAGCCATAAAGAGCCTTAACCACTTTATAAACCTTATTGGGATGTTGAGGATCTTCAAAGCCTGGAGGTTGAGAGACATAGACCTCCTCATCAATCTTCCCATATAGAAAAGCACTCTTGACATCCATTTGATAAACAGTAAAGCCCATAAAGGATGCATAGGCTAAAAACAATCTAATAGCCTCAATCCTTGCAACAGGAGCAAAAACTTCTTCATAGTCAATACCCTCCTCCTGAGTGTATCCTTGAGCAACCAATCTAGCTTTGTTCCTGATAACAATACCTCTTTCATCTTTCTTGTTTTTGAAAACCCACTTGGTACCAATCACTTTCATTCCATCAGGCAAATCATAAAGCACCCAAACCTTCTAAAGTTTGAACTGCATCAACTCTTCTTGCATTGCTTCAACCCAGCTTGATTCTTCTAAAGCCTTATATATATTTTTAGGCTTCACTTGTGATAGAAAACAGAAAAACAAACATTCATTCTTGTCTGTGTGCTTCTTAGACTCATAAACTTCACTAATGAACCCATGAGCATCATTCATCTTTGTCTACCTTCTTGTCTTCACACCTGATTGTAGCTCACCAATTACATTTTCAAGTGGATACACTTTGTGAATTGTAGTTTGTGATGTGCTAGGAATATCATATGTTGTAGGCATATTAGCGATTTCAACATCACCACAAGATGTTTCCCGAGTTGAATTTTCCACATTTGGACCATCAGTGGAAACTTCTGGTGGAGCAGTGGAAATAAGATTACCACTGCTTTCAGGAATTTCTTTATTAAGAACATCAAAATTCACAACATTGGCATCACCTTCTTTTTCAGAATTCTTTGAAGATGGTGAATCTTCATTATTATCAACAAAGTCCCAAAGTGGCATGACAATTTGATCTTTATCATCTTCATCATCTTTGCAAGGTTCATCTTCATCAATGAATTCTTCTGAGCCTTCAAGATCATTGTTTCTTGTACCTGAGGTAATAGGTACATAATTCATTGTATTTGATAAAGTCTCAAGATCAAACAGCCATTCTGGTCCTGAACCTGCTATGTTAGTTCTATTTTCAAGGAACTCAACATGCAAATTTTCTTCAATCTTCTTTGTTCTCAAGTTGTAAACTCTAAAAGCTTTGCTAACCATAGAATATCCAACAAAGAAGCCTTCATCAGACTTTTCTTCAAACTTTCCCAGATGATCAATGGTATTAAGAATTGTGACTTGACATCCAAATGGCTTCATAAAATCCAATATTGGGGGTCTTCCTCTGAATAGCTCATAAGGTGTCTTGTTCTTAGTCTTCACCACCAAAACCCTGTTCTGTATATAACAAGCAGTGTTAACTGCTTCAGCCCAAAAAGTCACTGGTAGCTTGGAATTAGCTAACATGGTTCTAGCAGCCTCAATTAGTGTCCTGTTTCTTCTTTCAGCAACACCATTTTGTTGAGGTATTCTTACAACACTAAATTCTCTTTTAATACCTTTGTCTCTGCAGAAATCATCCATAACTTTATTCTTGAACTCTGTCCCATTGTCACACTTGATGACCTTAATCTTCTTATCAACTTGATTTTCAACTTCAGTGATGAAAGTCTTAAGGATGCCAGTGGTTTCATCCTTGGTTCTTAGAAAGAAAACCCATGTAAATCTACTAAAATCAACAGTTACAACAAGACAATACTTTTACAAATTTATGTTGCTCACAGATGTAGGACCAAACAAGTCCATATGCAGCATGTAGAGTGGATGATCAATAGAATTATAAGCCTTGGTCTTGCAAGAAGCTCTATGTTGCTTGCCTTTAAGACAGGCATCACATGTTTGGTCATTCTCAAATCTCTTCTCTGGTAGACCTCTGACTAGACCATCTTTCACTATCTTGTTAATGGTCTTGAAGTTAACATGACCAAGTCTTCTGTGCCAAAGCATGGATTCATCCAAAGTGGCCTTTGCAAGCAAACAAGTAACATTATCTTTAGCCACTATGTTCTTCAAGTCTATGCTATATAGGTTGCCTTTTCTAGGTATTTTAAGAAGAACCTCACTTTCATTAGGGAGCTTATAGTCCTTAGACAAGATATAGCATTCATCTTCAGAGAATAGAACTCTATGTTTCTTGTCACACATCTGTGACACACTGAAAAGATTGTACTTGTGTTCTTTCACATAATACACATTCTCAAAGTCTAAGTTTCCAGCCTTCATAGTCCCTTTGCCAGAAACCTTTCCACCAATACCACCTCTGAAGCTGACAAATTGTCCATCATAAGGTTTGAAATCTGAAAGATAGGACTTATTGCCAGTCATGTGCCTGGAACATCCTCTATCTGAGTATCCTTGATCTTCTTTAGGCTTTGAATGTCCCTGCACATAAAATAAAGGAATTAGTTCCTTTTGGGGACCCAAGCCACAAATGACTTGGATCTGCCTCGTGTTTCAATATAATTATATCTGTCAAAGGTCATTGATACACCATTAGGATTGATTGAGGTGTTAATTCCTTTTGGTTTCCTGATACGTGGGAATTGCGCCCTCGCAACAGGTTTTACCTCTCAAGGGATCTTGAGAAGCTTACAACCCCCACCAGGCAGTGTACCTGATCGTTGTAGTATAGTATAGTGACAAGTACCGGGGGATTGATCGTTCAACTCAGGAATAGTGTGGCTAGGATTAGAAAGCCTACTAAACTAGGTCTAGAGGTGAGGGATGATTCTTTTTGTATTTTTATATTTAATAGAAAGCAATTAAAATCTCGGGTTTTGAAGGAGTTGGCGGAATTAGTTGCTAGCCAACCAACCCAATTAACTAAGAATGCGATTAAAATGAAATAAAAGAAATGAAAATAAAACTATTATACTAATGTGGTGGAAACAATAATGAGGAAAGTTGTGTTTACTTAGATTTTATTACTCCCTAGATATCTTTTACAGGTTGATTAGCTTGTTACAATTGCATGGATGACGGGTCATATTCCTTAATACTAGTCGTAGGGCCGTGTACAATATTCCCTAACTCTATAAGACACTACTTCACTCCTATGTCGAGCCGTTAGAAGCTCGTAACATGGGATCATTAGAATTCTCTTATGCATTAAATACAACCAAAAATCGTAGTACACCTCCGATCATGTTTCTTAAGACGTTCAAGCAAGTTACCAATGGAAGTCTGCCAGTTTTCTTAAGCCTAACATCGAATACAATCATCCGTAACAACTATAAACAAACAATCAACCCATAATCAACATCTAAGTTTCACTACATCTAAGCAAACACAATAAAGATCTAGCCTAGCATGTTAAAGAGAAGACAAGCGTAAGATATAATCACACAACACATAGACATATTGAATGATTTTAATAAGTACTTATCTTCAATTGAACATGGAAGAATCAAAGGGTTGAAACCCTTGAAAAAGCTGGAAAATTCGTCTAGGGTTTATTCCCTCAAAGTTGCACCCTAATGAATGAAAATTGGAAAACTATATATAGATTTTACACCTTGACTGCGTCACATTATAGCTTGTGACGCCGTCAACTCGCCACCATGATAAAAATCGTATTGCCTAGATCCACTTCTGACGCCGTCATGTAGAGAAACACTCTGGGCCGTCACTAGTAGTTGGACCATGACGGCCTTGGTGATGCCGTCAGGCTAATAAGCTTGAAAACTTTCTGGGCCGTCACGTTATAAGTTCCACATCCACCTCTTTTGTAACTCTTGACGCCGTCATGTGTAAAAGCTTGACGTCGTCAGGTACTGTTCCAGCAAGGAAATTTGAGACTTTGCCGTTTTCTTCACTTTTATGCTCAAAAAACGTCCAAAATGCTTCCTTTTCCAGATTCTTCCTCAAAAGTACCTAAAATGACAAAAGGGACGATTTAGGGCAATATTTGATCAAATAATCTCGAATTCGGGCTTAAATGACCCCTTAAAAGCGGTACAATTTTTGCCTCATCAAATACCCTTACACTTGAGATTTGCTTGTCCGCAAGCAAATGTGCTTTTATTTTAATCAAAATACAAGTTAGGGGTCATTTAACACTAATTTAAAAGTAATTACAACAAATTATCGTTCCACTTCAAACCAAAAGCAAGCACGGAGGTCATACACTAGCACCTCACAAATAGTGTTTAGATACTCACATCTCTCAGGTGTAATAAAGTATCTATCACAATAAGGAAATGGAAAACATCTCTCACTACCTATCATAGCAAATAGATTACCATAGGCTTGGGAAAGGATCAAACCTCCACCACTTGGCGTAAGCACCTAGGATAAACTATCGAAGAGGTCTTTTAAAGGGTTATAACGTTAGGTGTAGGGATATGGAAAACACGGTTTTGTTGGATAAAGGCAATATTTACTGGTGGCGAGTTAATCATCTTGGTTAATTACATGTACAATATGGCGTTGCTAAGCCAAGACTCGACTCGACTTAAGCTAATAAATCAAAAATAACAAAAACATAAAATAAACATAGAATGAAACGGGATGGTAGTCCGTATGTTTTTTTCCTTTTCTCTTTTTTATTATTTTTTTTTATTTTTTATTTTTTTAAATTTTTTGATTTTTTTTTTCTTTTTGCATACACTCTTGCCCTACCATCCAAAATAATACATCATAGGGAATGTATATTCCCCTTACACTTGAATTTTTACAGACTTTACAATAAACTACTCTAATGACTCGAATCAATATAATCAAAACACTTGGAGTACTTTTTAAGACTAATGCACATATGGGGGTAGTATATGATGTTCTTTCCCATTACTCCAAAACACAAGTACTTTACCCATGAGTCCCAATCATCCCAAAACAATATGTACAAGATATGACTCGACTTAGCAACCATGTAAACAATTAGATAATTAACTAAGGGTTTAAACAAATAAAAATAATGCACTAAAGATGAGTGCATACACGGAAGGCTAAGGTGATTTGGTTGCACATTTGGGGTGGATTGTAACAAATTCTTCCATTAAGTAAAATGCTTAAAGTTAGAAACGAAAAGATAGGCTCGGAGGGGTGTACTAGGGTTTTCGTGTACTAAAAATGAGTACAACGCTAAGGTGTGGGAAAAATTAATTGACTTTACTAGTCAAGTAATATGACTTAAATGGTCAAGTAATTATGATACGGGTTTAAACACAAGGGTGATCCTAATGCCTCTTATCATGTAGTAAATCCTACTACACGAATGTAGTCTCATTAGCGATCTCGGGATGCATCACTAACGCAACTTCTAGAATCTAAATGCTACCGGTACACTAGTAAGCACTAATAATGAATGCTTTTCCTATCAAATCTAAAGGCGAACCTCACATGTTTGGGTGGAAATTTTTTTTGAATGGTACGGTTTTGTGCTAGTCATACAACTCCTATCCATGAGACGCTTGTTAAGGCTAAAGTTTCACTCCTAAATGTTGTAAAAAATTTTAAATTTGGCGCTAAAATTACACTAACAAGTATTTCTCTTAGTTTTATTACACACCTACCATTGAACAAACAAACTCAAGTGCAATAGTATCCTATGAGGTATCATCATTTACCCTCCCCTTACACTTAGGATGAACATTATCCCCAATGTTCAATTAAAGAATGTAAAAGTAAAATAGGTAAAAGAATGAAATCAAATACTCCCCTGATTCGTTCGGTGTGGATATAGTGTCAACAAGGTTAGATCTTCCTCCAAGAAAATGAACGTTCAAAGCTTCCCTTCCAGAAATATAAATCATCTTCTTGTCATATATAACCTGTTAAACCTGAGAAAACAATCAAGGCAACCTCGCGTAAAATCGGCGGTAATCTATATATACTAACAAATCCTAGAAAGCAATGTAAGATATAATGCTTGTGGAATGAATGTTTGCAGATTTCCTGGAGTTTATAAAACTAAAGAATCAACAAAAACTTTTAAGACTCCGTTAGAAAAACAAAACTCGCAAAATTTCCAGAATTTTACACGTGACGCCGTCAGGTGTTAAGCCCTGACGCCGTCAGAAGTGACCTGCAGAAATCTTTATGTTAAGTTTCCGGAAAATCTCTGGAAAAACTTATGTTCTACTTCCTGGAAAATCCTGCAAAACATCATTATGACTCGATACAAATATTTGACTCTAACGATTACTAATATACATGTTCATTTAATATTGTGGCGAATCAAGATCATTTTCGTTCTTATAAACAAATTTGGGGTTTCCCCTTACACTTAGCTTTTGCAAAATACCTTTATATAAAGTTAAGACGAAATTAAACAACAAAATAAAGCATTTTCACAATTTAATTTGAAACATGATCTGCCAACAATAAAAATAAAACATGCATACGGAAGCAAATAACATTAAACAAATAAAAATTAAACAAATAAAAACACACAAAACATGGGTTGCCTCCCAAGAAGCGCTTTTCTTTATTTACGACTCTTGTAGCTAGACTCAAGGTCATGGGCAATTACATGACCTCATCATTGGTCTCATTATCTAGGTCATCCTTAATCTTAGTTGTGTATTCCGGACCCGATTGTAAATGTTCCTTGTAGAGACCACCCGATTGTAAATGTTCCTTGTAGAGACCAACCACCTTTTTTCTCAGTTGCTCCTATAATCCTATGGGCAAATTCCTTATCAACTTTATATTTTGGCCCTAGAGTTAAGCAATCCTTGTAGAAAAGGCTCTTCTTCTCCCATACATAGTCCATGCCCTTTTTCTTATCCTCTTCATTGATGTCCTCAAAAGCACCAATGTTATCCATATCAAATCGAGGCACAAAACTAAATTCTTTCATTCTATTAGGCATCCTATATGTGATCCTATCAGTTTCACTAGAAAATTGGATCGTCCCTTCTATCTCATTATATTCTAATTTGGATTCTTCAACAAATGGCTTACCAAATACAACATGGGATAAGCGACAATCAATAACACTAGCTAGGTCTTCAACAACCATAAAGTCAATGATATAACTAAAGCTCCCAACAAAGACATGTAGACCTTTAATTCTCCCGACAAAGTTAAAAACTCCACCGGGGTATTTGGGATCTTTTCTAGGTCCAAGTCTTGTTTTCACTATATCATTAT
This sequence comes from Artemisia argyi, assembly GCA_030686995.1. Taxonomy (NCBI): domain Eukaryota; kingdom Viridiplantae; phylum Streptophyta; class Magnoliopsida; order Asterales; family Asteraceae; genus Artemisia; species Artemisia argyi. Next base: position 87,757,998 of record CM060680.1, on the reverse strand, counting down.
AAACACTTGAGGACATAATGTTGATTGGGGATTCAAAATCAATGTAAGCATTGTCAATGTGCTTATACCTAATCATACATGGTATCTTAACATTCTTAGGATCGCCTCTCTTTATCTTAGGGTCAATTCTAGTGAATGGAGGTCGAGGATTATCAATAAGAATATTATAGTACGTAGTCTCCTCCTTAGTGGGATATAGATTGAAAGAGTCATCCGGTTTCGGATCTATCTCCCCTTCCTCAAGTTCCTAAACAACATCCTCAAAATCATTAGATCCTAGGTCCTTATTTAAATAAAAGGCGGTCGCTAGGTCACTAAATGCATGATTGAGCTCAACATTAATTAACCTATTAAGCTCCCTAAGTTCCCTAATCCCATTCTCAATTTGTTCACGCAACAAAGCCATTTCACTAGGGGGAAGGGGTGGATTCGCGTTTTCCATAATGGCCAACGGAATAGTCAATGAATTTTAATCTACTAACAAAGGCATGAAGAAAAAGATAGACTAAAAAAAACCTAAAAAATAAAAATAAAACCTTACTAGAAAGGAATATAGCAAGTAGACCTAATAAAAAGAAATCCTAACCTAGACAATAACTATTCCCTGGGCTGCGGCGCCAAAAACTTGATACGTGGGAATTGCGCCCTCGCAACAGCTTTTACCTCTCAAGGGATCTTGAGAAGCTTACAACCCCCACCAGGCAGTGTACCTGATCGTTGTAGTATAGTATAGTGACAAGTACCGGGGGATTGATCGTTCAACTCAGGAATAGTGTGGCTAGGATTAGAAAGCCTATAAACTAGGTCTAGAGGTGAGGGATGATTTTTTTTTTTTTTTTTTATTTTTATATTTTATAGAAAGCAATTAAAATCTCGGGTTTTGAAGGAGTGGCAGAATTAGTTGCTAGCCAACTAACCCAATTAACTAAGAATGTGATTAAAATGAAATAAAAGAAATGAAAATAAAACTATTATACTAATGTGGTGGAAACAATAATGAGGAAAGTTGTTATTACTTATATTTCATTACTCTCTAGATATCTTTTACAGGTTGATTAGCTTGTTACAATTGCATGGATGACGGGTCATATTCCTTAATACTAGTCGTAGGGCCGTGTACAATATTCCCTAACTCTATAAGATCCTACTTCACTCCTATGTTGAGCCGTTAGAAGCTCCTGACATGGGATCATTAGAATTCTCTTACACATTAAATACAACAAAAAATCATAGTACACCTCCGATCATGTTTCTTAAGACGTTCAAGCAAGTTACCAATGGAAGTCTGCCAGTTTTCTTAAGCCTAACATCGAATACAATCATCCATAACAACTATAAACAAACAATCAACCCATAATCAACATCTAGGTTTCACTACATCTAAGCAAACACAATAAAGATCTAGCCTAGCATGTTAAAGAGAAGACAAACGTAAGATATAATCACACAACACATAGACATATTGAATGATTTGAATAAGTACTTATCTTCAATAGAACATGGAACAATTAAAGGGTTGAAACCCTTGAAAAAGCTGGAAAATTCGTCTAGGGTTTATTCCCTCAATGTTGCACCCTAATGAATGAAAATTGGAAAACTATATATAGATTTTACACCTTGACGGCGTCACGTTATAGCTTGTGATGCCGTCAACTCGCCGCCATGATAAAAATCGTATTGCCTAGATCCAATTCTGATGCCGTCATGTAGAGAAACACTCTGGGCCGTCAATAGTATTTGGACCCTGACGGCCTTGGTGACGCCGTCAGGCCAATAAGCTTGAAAACTTTCTGGGCCGTCACGTTATAAGTTCCACATCCACCTCTTTTGTAACTCTTGATGCCGTCACGTGTAAAAGCTTGACGTCGTCAGGTACTGTTCCAGCAAGGAAATTTGAGACTTTGCTGTTTTCTTCACTTTTATGCTCCAAAAACGTCCAAAATGCTTCCTTTTCCAAATTCTTCCTCTAAAGTACCTAAAATTACAAACGGAACGATTTAGGGCAATATTTGATCAAATAATCTCGAATTCGGGCTTAAATGACCCCTTAAAAGCGGTACACTTTTCGCCTCATCATTTCCATTCCCAACGTGCTGAGGCCTTCACAGCATTCCCCAATTTTACCCTTTTGTTGTTTATAGAACCACCAGTGGAAACTTTTGACTTAGAAGTGGCAACTGCTGGCTTAGCAGTGGCAACTGCTGGTTTCGAAATTTTAGGTGCCCACTTCCGGTTATTGTAAACTTTCTTTTCATAAAAGGTCTTTTTCCCTGTTTGTGCAGATTTAACAAAAGTTATAATTGGATTTGCACTCTTCACAAGAGAATTAGGGTAAACTCTGTTCACTTTTCTGGCAGTGGAAAGAGATTTGATGCCAGAATTTAGTAAAACAGCCATGGGAATCATTTTACTTAGTGGATTTGGGTGAGTATTCTTGTTAACATTGATTTCATTCACCCTGGTATTCCCAAACACTTCCCTTCTACCCATGTGATAGTTACAATTAGCATGAAGATGTTCAAAACTACCACAGATGTGGCAAGGTTTATTGTTAAACTCAAAGTCACTACCAAATTGTCTAGATTTAATATTATTCCAACTCATTTTGTTGCCTCTAGGAGTTGATGACCTGCTTCTGTACATCTCAACATATCTAGTAGTGGACTTAGTGTGATTAGCTAGTTTCCTAGGCTTTTCTTTTTCAATCTTAACAACTTCAGGAATACACTTTTTAACTTCCACTTTAAGATTCCGAGGAACACTAGTTTTAGACTCAACATTCACATTTTCATCTTTTTCAGATGAGTCACTAGCACTTTCAAATGTATCAACCTCAACCTTAACCCTTTCACTAGCAAATTCTTTGACAAATTTTGGGCCATAGGTCATGGTTGGTTCCTGGAATTCTTCTAACCCTGTATGTGCTAAGTCAATGCCAGGAGGTGATGGAACACCTCTTAGGGGTGGTGGAACTGATTTGTATCCTACTCCTGATTTGACTTTATTAATAACTTGGGCCTCCCAAATTTTGTCAATGCACTTAGACTGATGATCACGTGTATTACAAGTTATCTGTATGTTATCATTAGCCTTTTTAATCTTCTCTAACTCTTCCCTAAGAGCCTCATTCACAGCTATCTTATAATCTAAGTCTCTTTTTAAAACAACAATATCATCATTGAACTTAGATTCATTAGCTCTATAGTGTTCTAATTGTGCTTCTAAAACAGCAAGACCTTTTTTATGATTTGCTAGGTTATAATTGGTTTGATTTAACTCTAGCAATTGTTCATCATACTGGTCTTTAAGTTTCTCATAGTCTTTTAAAGCCTTACAGGTTTTAGAACAAGCATTATTAATTTGTATCTCAGAGTCAGAAAAAGCCATAAGTGCAAGCTCTGTAGCAATCATCGCAGACTCTGGATCTTCTTCTTCATCCTCAGCCATATAGCTCCAATCATAGCTTACTCCATCAATGGCCAAAAGCACCTTTGGTTCTTCAGCTGTAGGCTCTTTCTTCTTGTCCTGCTTGTACCAAGTTGACCTATTATCAGGCTTCTTTGGTTTCCTGCATTCCCTGGCAAAGTGCCCCATCTTGTGACAGTCGTAGCACTCCACCTTCTTCTTATCAAAACCTACAGTTTCATTGCCATTTATGATGCTCTTCCTACCAGTCTTCTTCCAAAATTTCTTTGCCTTTAAGCTTAGCAATGCAACTTGCCATTTTATATCCATCTCTTCCATATCATCTTCATCAATTTGATCCAAGTCTTCATGTGTTAGAACTAAACCATTGACCTGACTTGAGAGATAGGCATAGAAAGTAGAATCTCCAAGACCAGCAACCTGCCTTTTAGAACTAGAGTTACGAAAATTGTACCAAAGTTGAATTTTTCTTCTTTTCTCCAAAAAACCTTGTAGATCCTAGATCACGAGCCCCTGGTCTCTGATGCCACTTGTTAATAATCGTTTAAGCTCAGACTTGTTAGGTCTTTATCTAGGAATAACAATAACAAACATTAACATGCACAGCGGAATAATCAAAGAACAATGTTATTGTATAAAGGTTTCTCGCCATCATCTCTACTCTAACAATACAATAAGCCCCAATGCTATGTGATCAAGTATAACACGGTTACACTCAAATAGGGATCCAAGATCCTTGAGGCTTATACAAACTCTAGGCGTCTAACACAAAGACCACGCCTAGGTTTACACACACACACACCTTTCCTGGACTTTACATCTTGTACGTACAAATAACCTATTCCCTGTATTCTCTTTATATAATAGAGAACTAGGGTAACAAAATACTACGAAGAACTATATTGAAATAACTTCTTTGTAAAGCAAGTCCCTTGTCTTTTGCATTCTTCACTTTGTCATCATAAGTCCTTCATCTTTCATATTTTGTCAATATCAACTTAAGTATAAATCCCAACAGTGTTCTTACTTGCTTTATATGCTTTGGTTGTGTTAGTGGTTGTTGGATTATTGTACAACCACTTGGTGTTCTCTTTGGCTTAAAGTTTTTAAACTTATAAAAAGCCAAAGAAATCCTATTCACCCCCCCTCTACGGTTCTACAGTCACAAAATAGCAAAGCTTATATAATACTTAACAAACACACCATGAAAGTAGAAGAACCGTTAAATGTAACATTCGATGAAACACCGCCACCTCCTAAAACATTACCCCTAGAAGATGATGACCTAGTTGAAGAAGAAGCCATTGAGGTTAGTAAAACAAAACCATTAGGAGATGATAATGATAATATAACACTAGAGGATAACGAAGTAGTAAATATTAAGGAATCAAAATCACACCCATTAGACAACATAATAGGACATCTAAATCAAAGAACTCTTAGCTCACAAGCCCAAGATAAAAAAAACTTCTTTTGTGAATTAGTCCCAAATCCAATGAACATGACAATCATAGGAACTAAATGGGTATATAGGAATAAGCTAGATGAAATTGGAGTTGTAACTAGGAACAAAGCTAGGTTAGTTGCCCAAGGTTATAATCAACAAGAAGGAATTGATTATGACGGAACTTATGCCCCCATTGCTAGATTAGAATCTATAAGAGTACTTCTTGCCTAGGCATACGCCCTAGACTTTAAATTATTTCAAATGGATGTGAAATGTGTATTCCTTAACAGTTTTATCAACGAGGAGGTATATGTGGTGCAACCTCCGGGAATCATTGACTTCGCAAAACCTGATTATGTTTATAAACTTAAAAAAGCTTTATATGGACTCAAACAAGCTCCTAAGGCTTAGTATGATCGATTAAAAGCTTTTCTTATTGAACATGATTATTCCATGGGAATGGTAGATAACGCTCTCTTCACTAAAAGAAAAAGTCCAAATCTTATCATTGTTCAAATATATGTCGATGACATTATATTTGGATCGACTTGTCAAGAAATGTGTGATGAATTTGCCAACATCATGCATGATGAGTTTGAGATGAGTATGATGGGTGAACTAAACTTCTTCCTAGGATTACAAATAAAACAATTAGAAGATGGAATATTTTTTAATCATCTAAGTACATTAAGGAAATGCTTAGGAAATTTGGACTAGAAGACTCTAAGCCCATGAAAACACCGATGTCTACGGAAGTCAAGCTCACAAGAGATGAAGAAGGTGAGTCCGTAGATAGTACTAAGTATAGAGGGATGATATGTAGTTTACTATACTTAACGGCAAGTAGACCCGATATCATGTTTAGTGTTTGCCTCTGTGCTCGCTTTCAAGAGGATCCCAAAACCTCGCACCTAGAAGCGGTTAAGCGTATCTTCCGATACTATACACTTAGGATTATGGTATCCTAAGGGATCTGGCATAGAAACAATCGTCTATGCGGATTCGGATCATGCGGGAGACTACGTGGACCGAAAAAGTACGAGCGGCATTTGCACGTTTATAGGATGTTGTCTAATATCTTGGTTTTCAAAAAAGTAAACCGCTCTTGCTATTTCTACCACCAAAGCCGAATATGTAATTGTCAGAAAGGCATGTCAACAAGCACTATGGATGAAACAAGCTCTCGTAGACTATGGTATTAGGTTAGAAAATGTTCCAATTATGTGTGATAACAAAGGTGCCACAGACTTAAGCAAAAATCCCATTCAACACTCTAGGACTAAGCACATAGAAATTCGTCACCATTTCCTTCGCGATAACGTACAAAAAGGAAACATATCTATAGAAAAGATTGCCTCGGAAGATAACATAGCGGATATATTCACTCAACCCCTTAAGCGCGAACCCTTTAACCACTTTCGTTTAGGTCTAGGAATAATGGAACAAGTTGACTAGATTTTCTACCGCTTTTCACATTTTTAACCATCAGATGGGCGGACCCATTATTGTTATAAGGGCGGTCCCTTTCATTTTAAGGGGACCGGCATCACATTAAGGGGACCGGCCATCTGACTACATAAATATATTTTCTTTCTCTTCAAACCTGTGTCTAGGAATCTGTTTTGCACAAAATCAAAGATTGGGAAATTGATATTTTTCTTTTTGCATAAACATATTTGTAAAACCAAAACCCAATCTATTTTATCTATATCATTCTCACATCTAGGAAAGTCATGAAAATCAATTTTACTTGCATTTTTTATTAATGCTAAAAACCCTCTTTAAAATCATGCATACAATCTTACATGAATTGTCAAAATAAATAACTCAATATATATCCTTGACATCCATGAATTGATTAAACCAAATTAAGGAGACTTTGGATTGTTTCTTAGGATCTTTATTGCATTTAGGAGTCGAAACAATTACATCTCCACATCTGTTGCATATAGACACACACTGGGACAAAGTCAATAATCATAATGTCTCAATTGTTCCATCACTAGTTTCACACTCACTAGTTGCCTTTGCCCTTGCCTTTAGATGTTTCTAATAAGTAGAATTTCTTGCTTGCTTATTCTATTACTTAATTGTGTTTGTATGCATGCTTAGTTATGAATATATTACATGCTAAATTGCCTCAAAGAGTTGAACTTGCTTGAAACTAAACCCAAAAACACAACCTTTTCAAAAATTTTCTGCCAAAAACTATTTTCTGGTAATCTGGGAACCACCAGATGGGAAGCCCCCTTAATTCATAAGGCGGCCCCCTTAATTATTAAGGGGACCGACCCTTATTTAAGGGGACCGGCCATCTTATGGTTGGGTTTACAGATTCCTTTCTGCTTTTTAGCCTATTTTCATCCTACACTTCCAAAAATTCACAAACATATTTTGTCCTAATAACTCCATCGAATGTTACCCATCCTTAACCACATCAATTATTCCCTATAAATACTTCCATTTATCACAATCAATCTGATGGATCTTAACACCTTGAACTTGTGTTAGATTGATACTTTGAATTATATCACTAAGTATGCGGAATCTACTTAGTAACACTTGAAAGTTTGATTGTGAGTAAGACAGTTGTATATAAACAATATATGTAAACAAACTATTAGCTCCAATATTATTAATGATAATAATACGAGTGATCTTGATATCACTAGGGTTACACCTTGAAGCTCTAGAAAAACGTATATTAAACCTTTAACCTAGGATCTCCTTTTATAGCACAAGGAGTCCTCTTCTACAAGATAAGTATAAAGCTAATAGAATAAGATATACACAAGATCTATTCTATATTAATCTAGACGCGTTTCCTAACAGTTATCTAATAAGCAGTGGTAATATATTGTTCTTGCAGTGGTAATGAGTTTCCACTGCAAGTACAATCTTCTGCAGTTGTAACTTCTTCTCTTAGCCGTGGTAACTATTAGTATAATTCCCAACAATCCTCCCCTAACTTATGATTAATACATAAATCAATAAGTTTCTTCAAGTATGCAGTAAACATGAGGATATGGGAATTCTTCCAAACACTTATCTTCTTCCTAATAACTCTTTATCAGCTCTCACACTTTGATCATAAATCCTTTGTATCAAATCATCTATGACTTCAGTTCTTTCCCAGCATCTAAGCTTTTCTGTCAACATCACTGTCAATACTCCAGCTCTCAATGGATATTCTTTCTCAGCCAGCATAAAAACATCAACTCCATCTTGAGTAGAAATATGATGCACAGAACTTGAATCATAGAATTTCCATAAAGTTCTTGTACCATGAGCTTCAAATCTCCAATACCTATCACTTGGATCAGGTTCATATAATCTTCTGAAGTGAACCCATAACTCCTTAGCTTTGACATCAACAAGTTCATCCTTCTTAAACTGATCTTGAACAATTTTCCACAAAGTATCCAAATCTTCTCTATCACAAGATCTAACAATATCTTCAAAATCTCTGCAAATACTTGTGACACTTCCAGTTCTGATGATCTTCCAAGCTATACCAAAACTATCAGAAAGGATTTCCCAACCAACTACTGGATATCTTGATTGTAGAGGTTCAATATTAAGTATATCAGTCTCTATAAACAACATGTTTGTAACTTGCTCTTCTGTCAACTTGCTAGGACCCTCTTCTGCTTGAGATGATTTCTGAGTCTTCAACTTCTTTGCATCTTTTGATTCAAGACTTACTCCAGTCCTTTTTGTCTTCATTGTTATTGGTTCTTGATCCATTGGAATGAAATTACTATCTTGTCTTTTGATCCTGTAGTAAATACCTTCAACCTGATCATGTGACATTCCTTTGAATTGAGCCATTTTCATATTACCAACATGACAACAAAAAGTCTTCATCTCTGCAATAATCTGTGCCTTTGTAAGTTTCCTTGGCTTCTTTTGACCTTTTCTAACATCCCCAATGATTTGATCAAGAGCCTGCTGATTCTTCATTAGAATAAAATCTTTAAGTTGTGCAGACCTTTGTTCTTCATCCAAAGTTGTGTTTGCAATCAATTCAATAGCCTTCTTTCTGATTACTTGATCATTATTAATCAAGTAGTCAATCTCTTCTTCTGTAGGCACATAACTGAACAATGGAGGTTTCTCATGTATGACAGTTGGTGAGACACTTGAAATAGGTTCTGCCATTACAGCTTCAAGTTTATCCAACCTAGTTGCTTCCATAAAGCTAGCAACTTCATCTTCTTTAAGCTTTTTCTTTCTTTCATACTCTTCAGTTTGTTGTTGCTCTGCTAATCTTGCATCAAAATCAATCTGAGCTTGTTCATACTTAGAAATCTTTCTTGATTCTTGATCTGAAGCAATTACAATAGCCTTTCCTTTGACTGATCTTATTCTGGCAGCTTCTTCCTCTGCAGTGGTAATTTCTTGACTAGCAGTGGGAACATTTTCACTTGCAGTGGTAATTGGTTGATCAGTGGGTACTTGTTCTGCTTCAGTGGAAATTGGTTGAGCAGTTCCAACTAAATCATCAAAGTTAAAACCTGCATCAGCATCCATATCTTCAAAATCCAATTTCCTCCCCTCAGTCTCAGCTACATCATCTTTTGCTTGAGCATTATCAGAATCAGGAGGCTCAGCAAACTCTTTTTCAAAATTTTTACTCCTCCCCTTAAGCTCTGCATCTGGATTCCTCCCCTGTTTGGAAGAATTTCCCAAAACTTTAGTAGAACTTGCAGAAAACTCATCCTGAGGTGAAGATGATGATGATACAACCTGAGGTTTTTGCTTCTTGAGATTCTCAACTTCAATCTGCAATCTTTGAATCTCAGTCTTCAATGTATTCAGCTCTGTGGCATGTTGTTCTTTGGTCTGTGCCAGATCTTTCTCCAGAGCTTGAACCTGCTTGACTAATTTGGTACAAATATCCATCAATTCATTTTGTTGCACACTGCCTTCATCACTTCCAACTGTGTAACCTGCTGGGAGAGGTGAATCATGAGGCACTGATTCAGGCTCTTCCCTAGTTGGACTAGGATTAAGCCTTGAACCACCACTGCTTGTTCCTAAACCAAAAGGATCAGCAACATGCAATGTTGAGATGAGAGAAGTTGGCTGTTTAGACCTTCTCTCATAAGTGTGAGTGACTGCAGGGGTATTTTGAATTGGTGGAACAACAATAGTGGGTGTGTGTTGAGATGCAGCTGGGATTGGTGCATCCTCACCCTGTACTTGAGAAATTTTAGCAAGCATTTGAGGGAAAAGTGGATGAACCTGCCCATTCCAAAGTTCTGAAGCCTTAGACATATTTTGAAAAACTTTTGGCTTAAGAGTGGAAGGTTCATAAATTCTATTGTGAGGTCGCAGTTGAAACTCATTTAACACTGCTTGCACAAACCTTGGATACATCAAAAATTTATATTGACTCTTTACATTGCCCTTCATATTATTGAAAATAAACATTGAAAAATTGAAAGTCCTATCTGTTGCCAAACAAACCAAAGGATAAGCCATGGTTGATGCAAATTGTTCATAAGATGTTTTCTTAGGACTTAGGCAATGTAAAAGAGTGTGAATCAAAAATTTCCAATGGGGACAAAAACATCCTTTTCTAAAAGTGACTTTTTGTTCAGATGTATCATATCCTATTAAAGCAATATTGGCAAATATATCTGAATTGGGTAATGTGATGATACCATTGAGCTCATCCAATTGGAGAATTCTCCTCAAGGATGACTCAGTAACATCAATAGTTACCCCATCAACTGTGGCTCTTAAAGTATCCCCAGATTCTTGTGTGTCTCCCTGTTCAAGAGTTATGGACTCCACAGTGTTCCAGAACTGTTTGATATGAGAGACATAGATTGTGGGATTAATAGTTAAGGCATACCTTATATGAGTTGTGTTTAGAAAATCCACAATCTGATGAAAAACAGGGCCACTCTTCTCGTTTGACTTTTGTAAGTAGGCCACTTGGTTGTGCTCCTCGACAAATTTTAGAATCGCCATGATATTTGTGAAAAAGAGAATAAAAGTGTTAGTAATCAAGATAAAAAGCAAGCCGTATGATGATCAATTTATACTAATAGGGTTTGAGGAGGTTGCACAATGTGAATTATCTTTGGAAAAAGAATAATTTATAATAAGTAAGTAGATAATTCACAAAAGATTTTACCCTATTAATAAGGAATGACAGTTATTTTTACAACGGCTAGTAAAAATTAGATTACTGACACAATAGTTGTAACGGCTAGTTCATCAGTGGAAAAATTACACTTGCAGTGGTAACTAATGAACTAGCAGTGGTAAAATTTTCACAACATATCAAAGAGCAGTGGTAAATAAAACATGAAAATTTGCTGCTCTTATCATAGTTTTTAGCAAACTACCAGCTATCAACGGATTTGATGTGTCTTTACCATGAGCCGTTTGCTTATGGACTAGCCAACTCTTGATCACATGGATGTATGGTGAGTTGATAACCTAGTTTTTGGTAAACTATCAACCATAAACGGATTTGATAAGTCTTTACCAGTAGCCATTTGCTCTGGACTAGTTGATTCTTATGTGGATTAGACATGGTGAATCAATAACCATTTGTTGTGTGTCCATGTTACACACCTTATTACTCCAATGACTCCAATAATATGGGTTGTATTCAACAACTCAACTTAACCCATAAAATTTAACCCAAAGTAACTTTTTAACCAAGTTACTATTCACAAAAATATCTTCCAAAAGTCAACCCGATAATTACCAAATTGACTCCTCCAACCTACCAAAACAAGTAGGAGTAAATATCCTTCATTAATTATAATTCGACCTTGATTTTGCATATAAAAGGGGGCCCAACATCTTTTATCTTTCATCAACAATCTTCTTCAATAAACATAAACCCAAAAGCATCATCATGAGTTGGTTTCCATTAATTTACATCTCCTCTGATGACTCTTCTGATGAGGAAATCAGCTACAACTCAGACTCTGAAGAGCTTTCTTCTGGATGGAGTGGATATTTTCCACCAAATACTGCAGCTGCTACATCTTCAAGCATGAAGCCTAATAAGAAGATATCAGCTGATCCAGCTCCATCTCTTGAGTTTTATTCCAGCTCTTCATCAGATGATGACAATGATCCAACCTTTGATCTTTCCAAGGAACTTCCAAAGGCCCTTACCATAGCATTGACATCTGCAATAAACAACATGAAGTGGCCAGCTGTAGACAAGCCTAATCAAGCACCAAGACCTCCCAAGCAAGTTCTTGGTCTTGCTTGTCCAAGGAAACAACTCTCTTTTGATGACAAGAGAAAGAAGATTTCCAAAGGCAAGCAGCAGTATGAGGGAAAAGGAAAGAAACCCATGGAGTAGGTGTGAGGTTGTAGGTTCATGTCTGATGTAATGGTTTTCTTGTTTAGGTGACAATGTTTTCATAATGGTTGTGATGTACTCTTTCTGAATAATCAATAAAAGTACTCTTGTGTTCTTACTATTATCACCAATCTTTCCATTATTGTATGTTAAGTACCACTGTGCTCTTGATAACTCTACATACAAGTTAGTAGAAAACCATACATACAATACAAACAATATTAGTACCTAAAAAGAGTATCCTGCAACACTGAAAAGTATTTAGACATCAAAAGTTTATGGGTTGAGCATTCCAATACCTGTTACCAAGTATTGAAACCTACCCACATCAAGCCCTTTTGTTAATAAATCAGCATAATTGTCATCAGTATGAATCTTGACAACATTAATAAGCTTTTTCTCAAAACAATCTCTAATAAAGTGATGTCTAATTTCAATATGTTTAGTTTTAGTGTGTTGCACAGGATTTTTAATAATGCATATGGTACTACTATTGTCTATATAGATAATGGTGTTCATGAAATTGTACCCATAATCCAATAATTGATTCTGAAGCCAAAGGATCTGAGCACAACAACTAGCAGCTGCAACATATTCTGCTTCAGTGGTTGAAGTAGCAACCATAGTTTGCTTCTTGCACTGCCATGACACCAATCTACATCCAAGAAATTGACATCCTCCAGTAGTTGATCTTCTATCCAAACTTGCACCAGCATAGTCACTATCTGAGTATGTGATCAATTCCATTGGAGAGTCTCTTGGATACCATAATCCAAGATTAGGATAAGTCTTCAAGTACCTAAAAATCTTTTCCACTGCTGTCATATGTGATGTCTTTGGAGTCACTTGAAATCTTGCACAAGCACATACAGCAAACATGATGTCTGGCCTTGATGAAGTAAGATACATCAAAGAACCAATCATAGATTTGTAAGTGTGAACATCAACATTGGCACCACTTGCATTCTTCAACAATAAGTGAGTGGTCTTGTCAGCAGGGGTATTGGAAGATTTTGCATCAGTAAACTTGAACTTCTTAATGATCTCAGCCACATACTTGTCTTGGCTGATAAATATGCCTTCCTTACTCTGTTGTACTTGTAGCCCCAAAAAGAATGTAAGTTCTCCCATAGAACTCATTTGAAATTCATCCTTCATCAGCTTCTCAAACTCTTTGCACATCTCTTTTTTAGTAGACCCAAAGATAATATCATCAACATATACTTGCACAAGTAGGATATCACCCTTGTCTTTCTTGATGAACAAAGTTTGATCAATCTTTCCTCTATGAAACCCATTATTCAACAAATAATTAGCTAAGGTTTCATACCACTTCCTTGGAGCCTGATGTAAGCCATAAAGAGCCTTAACCACTTTGTAAACCTTATTTGGGTGTTGAGGATCTTCAAAGCCTGGAGGTTGAGAGACATATACCTCCTCATCAATAGTTCCATACAGAAAGGCACTCTTAACATCCATTTGATAGACTGTAAAGCCCATAAATGATGCATAGGCTAAGAACAATCTAATAGCCTCAATCCTTGCAACAGGAGCAAATACTTCTTCATAATCAATACCCTCCTCTTGAGTGTATCCTTGAGCAACCAATCTAGCTTTGTTCCTGATTACAATGCCTCTTTCATCTTTCTTGTTTCTGAAAACCCATTTAGTACCAATGACCTTCATACCATCAGGCAAGTCACAAAGAATCCAAACCTTTTGAAGTTTAAACTGCAACAACTCTTCTTGCATAGCTTCAACCCAGCTAGATTCTCCAAGAGCCATATATACATTCTTAGGCTCCACCTGTGAGAGAAAGCAGAAAAACAGACACTCATTCTTCTTGCTATGTTTCTTGGACTCATATACTTCACTTATGAACCCATGAATATCATCTTTCTTTGCCTGTCTTCTAGTCTTCACACCTGATTGAAGTTCACCAATAACATTATCAAGTGGATGCACTTTGTGAATGGTAGACTGTGATGTGCTAGGAATATCATATGTTGTAGGCATGTTTGAGATCTCTGCATCATCACTTGGTGATTCCTTAGAAGTATTATCCACATTTGGGCTTACAGTGGAAACTTCTGGTGCAGCAGTGGGAATTGAGTTACCACTGCTAGTAGGAATTTCTTTATTCATACCATCTGCATCACTTGGTTTTTCAGAATTATCACCACAGTCCCAAAGTGGCATAACAATTTGATCTTCATCATCTTTGCAAGCTTCATCTTCATCAATGAATTCTTCTGAATCTTCAAGATCTTTGTCTCCAGTACTTGAAGTGAGAGGAACATAATTCATTGTATTTGATAGTGTTTCAAGATCAAATAGCCAATCTGGTCCTGAACCTGCCATGTTTACTTTATTTTCAAGAAACTGAACATGCAAGTTCTCTTCAATCTTCTTTGTTCTTAAGTTATAGACTCTAAAAGCCTTGCTAACCATAGAGTATCCAACAAAGAAGCCTTCATCTGACTTTTCTTCAAATTTGCCCAGATGATCAATGGTATTAAGAATAGTAACATGACACCCAAATGGCCTCATAAACTCCAAAGTAGGAGGTCTTCCTCTGAACAACTCATAAGGTGTCTTGTTCTTTGTTTTGACCACTAAAACCCTATTCTGAATGTAACAAGCAGTGTTAACTGCTTCAGCCCAAAAAGTCACTGGAAGCTTGGAATCAGCTAACATGGTTCTAGCAGCCTCAATTAGTGTTCTATTTCTTCTCTCTGCAACTCCATTTTGTTGAGGAGTTCTTGCAACACTAAATTCTCTTTTAATACCTTTGTCTCTGCAGAAATCATCCATAACTTTATTCTTCAACTCTGTCCCATTGTCACATCTAATGATCTTGATTTTCTTTTCAAGTTGATTTTCAACCTGAGTGATGAATGTCTTAAGGATGCCAGTGGTTTCATCCTTGGTACTTAAAAAGAAAACCCACGTGAATCTACTGAAGTCATCAGTCACAACTAGACAATACTTCTTCAAATTGATGCTGCTCACAGAGGTAGGACCAAACAAGTCCATATGCAACATAAAGAGTGGATGATTTTTTGAATTGAATGCCTTGGTCTTACATGAAGCTCTGTGTTGCTTTCCTTTGAGACAGGCAACACAAGTTTGGTCATTTTCAAATCTTTTCTCTGGAAGTCCTTTGACAAGTCCATCTTTTACAATCTTGTTGATGGTCTTGAAATTAACATGACCAAGTCTTCTATGCCAAAGCATGGATTCGTCCAAAGTGGCTTTAGCAAGCAAGCAAGTAACATCATTATTAGCCACTATGTTCTGCATGTCAATGCTATACAAATTTCCTTTTCTAGGGATTTTAAGCAAAATGTCACATTCATCTGGAAGCTTATAATCCTTAGATAAGATATAGCATTCATCTTCTGTGAATAGAACTCTATGCTTTTTGTCACACATCCGTGACACACTAAAGAGGTTGTACTTGAGTTCTTTCACATACTGCACATCTTCAAAGTCAATGTTTCCAGCCTTGATTGTTCCTTTGCCAGAAACTTTGCCACCAATTCCTCCTCCAAAACTGACAAATTGTCCATCATAAGGATGAAAGTCTGAAAGATAGGACTTATTGCCAGTCATGTGCCTGGAACATCCACTGTCTGAGTATCCTTGATCATTAGTAGTCTTTGAATGTCCCTGCACACAAAATAAAGGAATTAGTTCCTTTTGGGGACCCAAGCCACAAATGACTTGGATCTGCCTCGTGTATCAATATAATTATATCTTTCAAAGGTCATTGATACACCATTGGGATTGTTTGAGGTGATTGTTCCTTTTGGTTTCCTTTCCCAATGTGCTGAGGCCTTAACAGCATTTCCCACATTTACCCTTTTCTTGTTAACAGACTTACCAGTGGTAACCTTTGGCCTTGCAGTGGTAACTGCTGCCTTAACAGTGGAAACTGCTGATTTTGAAACTTTAGGTACCCACTTCTAATTATTGTTAATTTTCTTATCAGAATTGGTCTTTTTCCCTGTTTGATTAGATTTAATAAAAGTAGTAACAGGGGGTTTAGGGTAAACTCTGTTTTTATTCCTGGCAGTGGCAACTGCTGGTCTAGCAGTGGAAACTGCTAGTCTAGCTGTGGAAATATGTTTAATGCCAGAATGAAGCAAAACAGACCTGGGAATCATCTTGCTAAGTGGATTTGGGTGAGTCAAGTTATTAACATTATGTCCATTCACCCTAGTATTCCCAAACACTTCCCTTCTTCCCAAGTGGTAGGTACAGCTATTAGACAAATGGTCAAAGCTACCACATATATGACAGGATTTGTTATTGAACACAAAGTCACTACCAAATTGCCTGGATTTAACATGATTCCAACTCCTCATGTTACCCCTAGGAGATGGTGACCTACTTCTGTACATCTCTGCATATCTAGTAGTGGGCCTAGTGAAATTAGGTTGTGACCTAGGCTTCTCTTTGACTACATCAGGAATACTTTTCTTAACCTCCACTTTAACATTCTCAGGAACACTAGGTTTAGTCTCAACATTTAAATTTTCATCTTTAAGAGATGAGTCACTAGCACTATCAAATACATCAACCTCAACCTGAACCTTTTCAGTTTCAACTGGTTTAACAAATTTTGGTCCATAGGTCATGGTTGGTTCCTGGAATTCTTCTAAACCTGTGTGAGCTAAGTTAATGCCAGGAGGTGATGGAACACCTCTTAGAGGTGGTGGAACAGTTTTGTATCCAAGACCTGATTTAGCTTTGCTCACAATTTGGGCTTCCCAAATTTTATCAATACACTTGGATTGATGATCCAGTGTTTGCTTAGTTATCATAATATTCTCACTAGCCACTTTAACTTTTTCTAGTTCTTCTCTAAGAACCTTATTAACAGCAACCTGATAATCTAAGTCTCTTCTTAATACTGCAATATCATCATTGAACTTAGATTCATTTGCCCTATAATGCTCTAATTGAGTTTCTAAAACACTTAGGCCTCTTTTATGATTTGATAAGTTATAATTAGTATGAGTTAACTCTATGTGTTGCTCATTAAATTGTGCTTTAAGTTTCTCATACTCTTTTAAGGCCTTACAAGATTTAGAACAAGCATTATCAATTTGTACCTCAGAGTCAGAAAAAGCCATTAGTGCAAGCTCTGTAGCAACCATTGCAGACTCTGAATCATCATCCTCTTCCTTAGTCATAAAGCTCCAATCAAAGCTCACTCCATCAATGGCCAATAGCCCCTTTGGCTCATCAGTTGTAGGTTCCTTCTTCTTGTCCTGCTTGTACCAAGTTGACCTATTATCAGACTTCCTTGGCTTCCTACACTCTCTGGCAAAGTGCCCCTTCTTATGACAATTGTAGCACTCCACCTTCTTTTTGTCAAAACCTACTGTTTCATTGCCACTGATGTTGATCTTTCTTCCAGTCTTCTTCCAAAACTTCTTTGTCCTCAAGCTTAGTAATGCCACTTGCCATTTAATGTCCATCTCCTCCATATCATCTTCATCAATTTGATCCAGATCCTCATGATTGAGAATTGAACCACCCACTTGACTTGATATAAAGGCATAAAAAGTAGTATCACTTAGCCCTGCAATCTGTCTCTTTGAGCTACCAGTGGAAACACTTCCACTACCAGTGGGAACAACAATGTTAGCACTATCATCATCACTATCACTTTCTTCATCTGAACTATCATCAAGAGATGATGATATGAGTGCTACACTTCCTGAACTTGAGCTTATCTTGCCAGCTTTCTTCAACCTTTGTTCAATAACCTTGAAGTTATTGTTCAAGTCATTAAGCTTCATGGTCTCCAACTCTGGCTTATCTTCCCATACAGCAACATTGGTTGCAAATTCAGAGGGTAAGCTTCTTAAGAACTTTAGATTGAGGTCTTCTCTTTCCACCTCAATTCCAAAAACAGTGAGTTGAGAAACAATCTTTTGTAGCCTTGTGAAGATGCTATCAAGAGATTCATTACTTGTTGAACCAAAGTTTTCATAAGTTTGCTTCAGCAGAGTCTTTTGAGTCTTCTTGGTGGAATCATTACCACCAAAAACTTCACAGATCTCATCAAAGAGAGTCTTTGCAGTCTTGAACTTGCTGAATGCTACAACTTGATCTCTTGGAAGTGTCATCAGCAACAGACCTCTGGCCTTCAAATCATTCTTCAGTTGAAGTCTTTCATCATTAGTAACAGGTCCAGTGTTGACCTTAATTACTTCCTTGCCATTAACCATCTCTGAAGTAGAACTTGGTTTGAAAGAATTTCCAACCATAATGATCTCCCAGAGTGTGTAATCTTGGACCATAAAGAATTGTTCTATCATTAGCCTCCACATCTCAAAGTCATTCAACTTAAGCTTTGGAAGCTTAGCAGCAATGTTTGAGTTACTGGTTTCTGTCCCCATTGATTCTTCTGAGTGAACTTGAGTCTTCTAAATCAAAGTATCAAAGCCTGGCTCTGATACCACTTCCCTATTTGATGTTTCACTCTTCTTGTTTTGTATCATCAAATCAATAAATATAATTCCCAACAATCTTCCCCTATTTGATGATGACAAAACAAACACCTTCTTGTACGAACTTCCCTAGACGAAGTAGAAAAGTTGAGATAATTAAATCTCACCATGAATGAAACAATCTTGTCTTCCCCTTAAGCCATGCCATACCACTCTAACATCTCTTCCCCTTTTTGTTATCAACAAATAGGGAACGTATGCAAATAATGATTTTAACCACTACGAATCAATACCACAAACTTCCAATCTAAGCCTTCCAATGTTTCGAATTGCCCTCCATGAAGAACACCAAAATGCTTACTAAAAATGAATCCAAAACAATAGAAACTCCAACTAGCAGTAGTAATACTAATCAATAGTAGTAAGAATCAAACACTTCCCCTTGAGTGGTGCATAAACATCAAATGATTAAACACATCATAATATGCTTCCCCTGAAATTAATGTGTTTACCATCTTCATGATTCTTCAATTCTGTAAGCTCCTTGTAATGATCACCGATGAAGAAAATCAAGTATAACGAATTTGATGAAGAAGTAGAATAACCCAAACTTGTGTCTTATGTCTTGTACTAACCATGTGACTCCAAACTCATACCAAGAACCAAAAATATGAGTAGACCACAACCTCTTGACGAAATCCTCAACTAATATGAGACACTGAGCACTACAATGTAACTCCTTCAAGTGATAGCAAATGTGACATTAAGCACCTTCAGTTTGTAGATAATACACCAATATGCTAGATTCATCAAGTCTTTGTCACAACTTTAACGCACAAACAAGTTACCTCCTACTATAAGGTATGATAAGCACACTCATCCAAGAAACTCCACTTCACCTTCAAATAAGTGATAAACAATCTTCTTCGTAATCAATTATTCCAATACAAACAAATACGAACCTGTTAAAACCTTTAAGAACAATAAACTTCTTCCTGTGTGTGTGAACGAACGAACAACTCTGTGTGTGTAATCCAAAACCAATCAAACTCATCTCGACTTAAGCATATGTACTTCCCCTTACTGTTCGTAAACCATGCATAGATATTGAACCATACAACTCTTACATGTCTCCATAAATTACAACAGTACGTTGAAACACAAGAGCAGTACGTTAGACGTTTAAAGAGCAGTACCTTCGAATAACCAATAACTCCACTCTTGCTTAGACATACCCACATCTAACTCACAAACCAAGCAGCAGCAATATTCGAGCAGAGCAGTATTTATCAAACTTGGACAGCAGTACTTTGAAAAATTGCAAGCAGTACTTTGAAAAATTCATAACAGTACCTTACCACTTGCAACAGAAGACGAGCTAATACATCAGTCTTCATCATTATCGACCAATTCAAATTCTCACATGGGTATTAAATTAGTACGAGGTAATAACTATAACACAAATTCACCTTTACTTTCAAAAGCCGACAAATACTCCGTATAATTTGAAGATCAATCAGACCCACGTGATTGAAACTTGCCCTTTTCTCCACCAACCAATTCATGCACTTGTCGACAAAAGCAATATCAAAACCCTTTAATGATCTTTAACCGACCCATGACCAATCCTTGACCAATGAGATGTATTACACAATTAATTTACTAAATTAATACGAACCCATGTCCACATGCAGAAGACGTCATCGACTCATTAAAATCAATATATTAAAAACGAACCTTGAGAATTAATTCATCCCACATTGAATTATCAATATTGCTACTGATCCATTAATTGAATCAATACGAGATTCATGAATTAATAAACACTCATCATGCGAACCAACCCCACAACCGACTGATGTTAAAATAAGAAGTCTACCTTTGGCCAAAGATCCTTGAAAGCGACAAAGAGATTACTTCAGCCATATCTTGTACAAGGTTATCACATGTGCAGCATTACATAAATAATTATCTCTACAATTCCAATTAATGCAAAAGTCGACAAACCTGATCACTTTCCCATGTTAAATATAGTACGAGGATGTATAATCATTACCTTGTTTGTATTATAATGCCATAGAGACCAATAGTAGCAGTTAACGATTGTGAATAAACCTTAAAACCCTTTATCGAATCAGCTTTTTCTTCGACAGTAAACCTTCTTCAGAACAGTTTTTCATCGATTATGAACCTTGTAAATTCCTAGATCACGAGCTAACCTAGCTCTGATGCCAATTGATGGATCTTAACACCTTGAACTTGTGTTAGATTGATACTTTGAATTATATCACTAAGTATGCGGAATCTACTTAGTAACACTTAGAAGTTTGATTGTGAGTAAGACAGTTGTATATAAACAATATATGTAAACAAACTATTAGCTCCAATATTATTAATGATAATAATACGAGTGATCTTGATATCACTAGGGTTACACCTTGAAGCTCTAGAAAAACGTATATTAAACCTTTAACCTAGGATCTCCTTTTATAGCACAAGGAGTCCTCTTCTACAAGATAAGTATAAAGCTAATAGAATAAGATATACACAAGATCTATTATATATTAATCTAGACGCGTTTCCTAACAGTTATCTAATAAGCAGTGGTAATATATTGTTCTTGCAGTGGTAATGAGTTTCCACTGCAAGTACAATCTTCTGCAGTTGTAACTTCTTCTCTTAGCCGTGGTAACTGTTAGTATAATTCCCAACACAATCCTTCACTCATCCCATCATGCCCTCTCCTATCAAACTAAAACTAAAAACCTCAAAGCTTGCAAAGATGACCGAAAAACCCGTGTGGATAAGGAAGCCAAACATCCATAAAAAGTTCATTGAACCAAATGACATTGTCAAACACTTATCACCAAATCCCACTCTCATTTCTAACTACCCAAACATCCATAAATCTCACTCAAATGAACCCTTTCTCAATTCACATAATGGTCAATCATCCAATTATGCCTCCAACTACATACCCTCATTTCAACCATTTCCTCCAAATGATTGCACTACTAGAATACTGAGCAACAGTGATGGAAATTAGCGACTGAATTAATCTGTCGCAAAAAATTGGTTCGTAGTGACGGATTAGTGATAAATTAGCTACAAATTTGGGTTTGATAAATTAGCTACAAAAATAGTGACAAATCAGTAACAAAATTAGAGAGGAATTACGCATCAGTCACAATTTTATTGCTAAATGTAATCATATAGAGACGAAGTTAGTGACGAACTTAGGTTGAAAATATTAGCGACAAAATTATGACGACATAGCGATGGCTTTTTTTAGCTATCTCAAATACGTCGCTAAGTTTTTTCACTTAGCTACTGATTAACTATGGACTTGAGTATAATAATATACTGACAGTTCTTTGAGGACAATGATAGAGTAACAACCAAAAATTAGTCAGTCTTATACGTATTTGAAAATCTCCATATCGCTAACAATGATGGATGCTAGGTTATGTTTACGATGATAAGACGAGTCAAAACAACTACAAAAATATGAAGACCAATCTAGACAAATTAAATTTAAAGAAAAAACACGTAATACGATAATATTTATATTGGAACATTTTGATTATCATGTTATATATTACAACTTGAGGAGTAAGCTCTTAAGTTTATCCACGAGTTTCATAATTTTAATATATTTAAATACTTTAGTCACAACTACATTAAAATTATCAATTTTAAAATAAGTAAAACTTTAGATATCTTTGGGATATTTTACAACAATATTTTCATTTGCTAAAGTTAAAATAAGTAAAACTTTAGATATCGTTGGGATATTTAACAACAATATTTTTATTTGCTAAAGTCAATGACGACACTTGTAATTTGGCTAAACTTAGTTATTTGGACTTAATCATCCTATATTATTTGGGACTAAGACAATTATTTAATCTATAAAAATAACAGTATTTGCTACCGTAAGAAAATAAGAAAATGCTTCACCAATTCCTAAAAATCTTATTTGGTAGTATTTCCTTTTAAAATTGCTATTTTATATCTTTAACATATTAAAGAACAAATTTATTATCAAATATAAAAAGAGGATAATCAGATGATAGAACATGACACACAAATAACTCACCCAAAAATGACGTAGGCGGCAACAGTTAAAGTATGTAGCGGCAACAGGTACTTCCCGCCAACTAAAGGATGTAGAGGCAAATGGTTAACTTCTTTGATTTAGTCAAACAAATAACCCGGGAAACAAAAAATGGAGGCAACAGTTACTTACCAATTTGCTTCGATAAACAACCCTCTTATGGTAATTCATTCTCCCACTAAAGAAAATTGAGGGACACCAGCAACCTACGACCCTAATTGGAGGTACAATTTGGTTTTAATTAATTGTTGATTACTTCTTTGAGTTACATGATTACATATATGAAATCAAATTGATGTAGGTTATGTAACTTTACCAAACATTTGATACTGAATATAACTATAATAGCTTCTCAAAAAACTTATTGTAAATTGGTGCCTTCCATCAGTTTTAGGATGTCATAAAGATTTCTAAGTAGTGCCTTGCTTTATTTTTGCAATAGTTTGTTGAAACAGAAGTCCAGTATAGGCGGGAAAGAAGGTACAACATATAACATCTCAACAGTGTATAAAAGGGACTTTAGGGATCTTTATATGCAAATTAATTTTAAGTTGCAGAAGTTTTAAAGTAGCTTTCAATTTTAGTAGGAGCACTAGCATAAGTAACGGTTTTTCCAATGCTTAATAGTTCATACTTGGATAGTTATACAAAGCGTTTGCTTGTTATTTATGCATTGTGTAGATATTTTTCATTTTGCTTTCGGGTATCATATTAAGTATTTAATTCAGTTTTGTTTCAAATTTGTTCTGTTACAGCTATTATGGCACATAGTACCATTGAACGTGGAAGTACAAGTGGAAGTGTACGTGTTCGTGAGGATGAGTCAAACGCAGAATCATCTCATGCTAGAAGGCGTTCTAACTTTATCAACCAAGCCCCATGTGACCCATCAAAGAGGAAAATGATCACTTTGGATGGTGGAGGGTATGCATATCTATTTTAATTAACATGCATTTACGCTTTTGTTATATGGACTCATTATGCTGCAATGTTTCTCTTTTGTAGATTTGCTGATGCAGAGGTTTCTCGCATGTTAACTGTTATACTCAAGAACATGTTTAATGGTTCTTGAACCACTTGGAAGGAGGTTAATGAGACTGCTCGCAATGAACTATGGGTGCATTTTAAGGTGTGTGCACACAACTGTTTTTAGTAAATAAACCAATCATGTTTTCTATAGACATACATCTATAACTTAATTACTTTTGTTTGCCTAGCACTTTTTCCAGTGGGAAGTTGTGAGTGATGTGTTGGTCCGTGAGGTGTGGGAGGATAGTATGAAAAAGTGTTATCCAGATATTATGTCAAAGGCAAGAGTTGAGTCAATTAAGATGGCACAGTTAGCCGGAGTTCATTTTGATGGTTCTGACTTTTCTGTTCTCAAGCCTTATAGCCTGAAATGGATACAATCAAGCTATTGGGAAGATATGATTAATCGAGTCTGGAACACTGCTGAATGGAAAACGAAGTCAAAATCTGGAAGAGTGGAACAATTCATCTTGAAAGAGGTTTCAAAACCTTTTGCAGGCTCAGTTACTATTGCTCAACATAAAAGAAAACTCGTACGATGTCGAATTTTTACATTTCCATTTTTACATTTTCTTGAGTTTTGCTATGCTCAAGTCAAAATATATATTATGTATTCTGATTCAATCATGTGGATTTGTAGGAAAAAGAACTCAAGACCCCTTTAACTCTAACGGCTTCTGAGATTTTTGAACTCACACATATGAAGAAAGGGGGTGGGAACGGTTTGTACGAGTTCATGAAAAAAAAAGAGGTAGTGTGGGTAAGATTCTTAAACTCATATATGTATGTGTCCGTCATGTCTACTTAAGTTATATATTGCTACAATGTTATAATTTATATATGATTTCCCATTTTTATCTATGTGTGAATAAGTGTATGATGCTAAAGTATATATATAGCCATATAGGTTATATGTTGAGGATTCTCGCAGAAAGAGTTATTTATGAATGTGTGAGAATGATGCAATTGAGTATGTATTTCTAAAATACCATTTTTCTTTGTATTTGTAGCTAGTTACAGTAGTCACATAGTAGTGACATAATGGAGTTTGTAATTGCCAAGAGTGTGCAATGTGCCTTTTAAACTATGATTGATCTTGTTTAAATTTTTGCATCGAAATCATACTATCTTACAAAATGTTAACATAGTTAATAATGGTCTCATAATGTGTGTTTCATGAAAATTTACAGGCTGCGTATAAGGAGGCCGTGGTAGCTAAATATGGACCAGATTCTCTTAACCATCCTATCTTTGATGTTGATTTGTGGACATCTTGTTCCCAAGAGGTTATAAAAGGCGGATTAGGTGAGTTCGATATGTAACCAGGGTAATAATCTGGCAGTACAAATTCAACATCACATCTTTCGTTTGAAGAAATTTCATGCTTTTTTAGTTTCTTTTCACTTTTTAGTTCAGACTCCTTTTTATGTCATTGAATTTTGGATATTTTGTTATTTGATTTGGATGATGCTGAAACATTTGATCGTCTATCACAGTGGTGGTATTGTCGTTAGTAATTGATTAAGTTTGGTATCACTTTTTAGTTCCGACTCTTTTCACTTTTTAGTTCATACTCCTAACACTTTTTATAGTTCCAAAGTTTCCAACATGGATTAAGGTGTGTTTGGATTAGGTCAGAATTGGGAGTTTTACTGCCTTTTATCTTTTGACTGTTGTAAGTACATTTTCAGTTCTTGGAAGGGGTTGCCTAGCTTAGATGTCTTTCTTGACTGGTTTCAAGTGTGTTTACACAGTCATAATTGTATCTCCCTACTATATCCACAAGGCTGATTGGTTGTTGGAATGGTTTAGGAATGTTCTTTGTATGCTTGGTTGCACTCCAAGTATGCTTATAAGTTCTAGTTTGCTCAATTTTGGCATTACGAGATTCTAGTTTTCTTTTACAAATAATGTATTTGATTATAAGGGTGTTTGGGATAACACTAGCCGGGTTAAATTTAGGAATTTGGCAGCCTTCTACAGTGGTTGTATGGGTGATTGGTTCGGGTACTCCTCCATGGTTTGGTTTCAGTTTGAAATTTGAGGTAAAGTTGAGAGCTCAATTAGCGGCTGTAACCCCCAGTACTTTTTCTAAACCTATCACTAGCCAAAATATCTATTTTCGTACCTGAGGCACATTAAAACTTTTATTTTGTGATTATTTGGGCTTGAGAAATGTGAGATATATTGGAAACAAGAACTATATTCCTTGATTGACTCAACACAACCTAGAACACTCGAATTGTATTGCATTTGCCAAATTATTTGAATTATTTTGAGTTTTGGAAAAACTCTGAAGTTTATGCTTGATTTTATTGGAAAAATTATTTCGTGAACAATGGCGCAATTTTCGTAATTTTTCGAGTCCGTTTGCTATGTCGTTTGAGCCCCGGAGCGTTTATCGTTAGAAGTTTACTACATTGGCAACCTAGGCCCCTAAACTATCTCCTTATACCTTACCCTACACTTTCATTAAATACAAAACACACCCTACACTTTATATACCATATATATATATATATACTCCTATTACCCCTCATTTTCTCATTTTATCAAAAATAAAAACACACACACCACACCCACTTCTCTCTCCCTCTCCTCTCTCGTTCGCCGGCGACCCCACCGGAACAAAATCCGGTCACCGGAAAATTATTCCGGCCACCCCACTTTCTTATATCATTTTATAGATCGGGACACCCTCGACACCCCCGTGCAAACCCCGCACCCCCAAACACCCCATATTCATCTCCACGCGCCACCCCACCCACTGCCGACCACCGCCGAGACCACCACAGCCCTCCACCATCCTCCTACCACCGGTATAGCACCATCACTAGCCACCCTTCTCTTTATTTTAATTTTTTTAAAACCCTAGTTTTGATTTTGATTTAAAAACTGATTTTCATTATTAAAACTTTTATAAAAATGGTTTTGATATGTTTTAAGCTCAAAAACTTGTGTGGGATTTGTTTGATTCTTCCCTTGTTCTCGTTTGGCCGCGATTCGGATGGACTCCCCGAGTCAACTAGTGACTCGGTGAGTGTTGGGATGTTCTTGTTATTGTTGTTTGATGTTGGTGACGAAGGGAGTATATATTTTTTGTTTGGATCGGATTTTTGAGGGTCCGCTTGGTTTGTTGTGGCTCGACAGCCGAGAACCACCACCACCGAGCCATGGGTGGTGGTGGGGGAGGGTAATATATTTTTATTGTTGTTGTTTGAGGTGTTTGGATTAGACTAGGTTGTGTTTGGTTCAGATTTGGTTTGTTTGGTTGAACCGAGGAGACGAGTGTGGCTCAATTTGGATTTGGATTTGGTTTGGTTTCGGGTTTATTTTATTTGACTTGAGATTGATTTTTAGAGTTATTATTATTATTGTGGTAATTATTTGTGTATTGGTTGATTTCTAGTCTCGGGATACTGATATGGGTTAAACGGTAACTAATAATAAAACGGATAATAATATATATAAAAATCTAAAATGAATTATTATAGTTAAGTGGACTTAATAATGGACATATTTCCATTCCTATGACATTGTGAGCTTGAATTGGACGTATTGGATTTACTGCCTTGGTTATTTGGATATTATGGACCCTTTGGTACACGAGACGGTAGGGTACGTTAGGCCCGTAAAGATCTTAACGTACCTGGAACCCGAACAAATACAAAATGGTCGATAAAACTTAAACAACTAATGGACTACGCGAATGATATATCCAATCATATTTATTTATATATTAATATTGTTTAAAAATAAAGAGTCGTTGACTCAGGAAACGTTATATAAACTGGCAGGTCATGCCAAAATTTTATAAAATTCTTTATAAACTTAGATTATTTTACCAAACATTATTATTATTTCAAAACCTTTTATTTCAACATTATTTTGGGAAAACGGGTAAAATCCGAGACTTATTGTTACGTGTTATTATTTATTTTTATTTGAGTGAGTTTTCTATCTTTATTACTTTCCTTTCCACTTCTTTTCGACGACTTTCTTCAAGGAGTTCTTTCGCCTTCTTGCATACTTGGTCGATTCGCCGAATTATTTCTTTTCTAATTTTCTTGTCTCCCAAACGAGACTTTACGAAATCTAATTCTTTCAAATGCCATTGTATTTATAAAACTTTTACTCAAGCATTGTTTATTGAGATATTCGAGTATAGTTCTGAGTTATGCCATTTATATTGATTAGGTTGTGCTGAAGTTCATTTGCTGTGATGCTTTATTGATTGGTTACTATATCTCGTTTCCTCCTACTGCTATTGTTAAGGTGTGATTCATAGCCCTGATTTTTATATTTTAATTGTTTATAACCCATGGGATGAGACACATGCTTTAAATGTTTTCTGAGCACAAGTATTTTTGGTATGCTTTTTCCTGAATGATATATATATTTCCTGCCGATGTGCTAAGTAGCTTGTCTTGCCGGAAAGACCCTCAGATCATGAGCCATTAGTCACTTGCGAGTGAACGCGAACTTAGTTTATAGGCCTATAGGATTGACCAACCCGCCCGGTTGTCAAGGGCTTGGCAACGCGGGTTTACTACTTTCGATTTTGCTGGGTATTGGCAAGTGCCCGGCCTTGGGGGCACTATATAATGAAATTCCGCGGTTATTGTTTATGTTAGCACAAAGTTACTGACGATTGGTTTGGTTAACGTTTGTGTGTCATGAGCTTAATACCATCAACCGTATGTATGCATGTATTGCCTCTACATATTGGGTGTTACCTTGATTTCCCTGGTATTTGCATGTGTTGCTTATATCGTATGATTAAAACCTTGTGCTCAACTTATTATTTTAAACCTATGGATTGCACTCAACCTTTGTGTTGACTTTTAAGCATGTGTTTCTCAGGTACTACTACTAATTAGTTTTGGAGCTTTATGATATGGGCTTGGTGGAGTGGCAAGGTCGATGGAGTCTTTCTGTCAAGGCAGCTTTATTACTTTTACTATCTTTACTTTCATATCATTCGTAAAACCTTGGTGTGTTTTACTTATTTCCGCTGCTAAACTTTGTTAAATGTTTTCCGCTGCTAAACTTTGTAAACTTTCTGCTGCAAACGCTATTTTACTATTTCCGCTGCTACTTTGATTTAAGAGTCCTTGTACTCTAAACGGTTTATAATTCGAATGATATGTTTTGCAACATTTATAAACGTCCCGTGTTGTGGTCGTTAGCTATAAATGTGCTTGGTTTCTGTTTGCGTAGTGCCCCCAGCATGTTAGCTGCCCTATTTTGAGTTGGGGGGGGGGGGGGTGCTACAGTGGCAGTACCCAATATGGTATGGTTTTAAAAAATTTATTTAGTCATTTCGCTATTTGATGTTATGCATAGTTGAATGCTTGTTGAGTACATATGTAATAGTTTTAGTCTGTTTGTGAACGTTACTGATGTCGACTTGTATGGATTCCTTTATTGAACTTGTGAGTATATGAAATGTAGTTTTAAGACTGTAAACTCTTTACAATCTGTGCGAGTGGAATTATGAAATGTAGTTCTAGGAGCATTACAGGTGAAGTCACTGTTACAGAAATCGTATCTGACAAACTTTTAACTGCATTCACAATGTTACAAGTAATCTACTAGTTCTAGAATTTCAGTAAATATCAATTTTAGATCATCAGGTATGAAGAAATGACCAAAGGCATCACATCTGCGACGTGTCACTTTTCCTTCTCCACCACTGCCAGATCACTTTTCACATGTTTTTTTTTTCTATTGTAGCCCAAAATTTCCATTAAAACAGATAACAGATTCCCTACACTGGAACCATGGGTTCCCCCATGACGGACGATAACTGCCAGGTGCTCTAAAAACAGTCCAATAAACTTGATCAATCTTAATCTTAATTATAGTAATAATTAATTAGGCTGATCACCTAGTAATAGTGTTTTGCCCAACTATAGATACTCTATGACCGTAAGATAAGGTTCAAAACTTACTATTAGTCAAACGCACCTTACAAACATCACGGACTATTTTGACAATCGGACTATTTTTACAAAGAATTGACAACCACAATATGTTATTCAGTGTTCGTATGTTTCATAATAGCAAAGAAAAAGGTTGCAGAAAGAGTAAGATTGGAGTTGCTATGAGTTAGTAACTATATACTGTGACTTCAAAAGTCAAACATGTATTCCATTGTCCCATTAGAAACGGAGACCGTAGCCAGACACTTGATAAAAGGGTTTTCTAATGTACTCCTGCATTTAACAGCTTAACCTATCATGACCTTTTGACGTAGGGTACAACAAGCAGAAAAACAGGAATTCACCATTGTATGCATTAAGCGATACCGATTGAAATATATGGGCACGCAAATAAAACCGAAGTTATGCCAACGATTTGATGGAACAAGTATGGTTTGGTATTTATACTATGATATACCTTATTTGTTACTGACTTTTTTCTCTTAAAAGCCCGGGTGCCATCCTTGGTAAGGTTCAACGAACACCACTAGACACCACGTTGTGTTCTATTACCTTTGTTTCTATTTTCCTTTATTAGTATAGTAATTTTTGAATCAGTTGTATGCCTGTTACTAGTGTTTCTTTTAGTTTCTTTACAAATAAGCTACTGGTGTTTTTTTTCCATATAAGCATACTAATTTTATTTTCCGTTTAACAGTATACAAATATGCGGAAAAATCAGTCGTAAATTTTACTCATGTGTAAATATATATTACTCTAACCATGTTTTCTATGCACTTCATGTGCAGCATAGGAAAGAATATTCATTCTTTGTTTGGTCTTATATCTGTAGGTAAAATGAAAGCTAAATAACCCGAATCACCTGACCAACATAACCTGACCTGATAACAACCCAAACCCGACAACCTGATTACTTATCGGGTTGGTTTGCGGTGACTTTTTAATAACTCAAAACCCGACTCAACACGACCCGACAACCCTGATAACCCGACCCAATAACACCCCTACTTGCTACATAAGCTTAATCGAATAGCTCCTATATATATATATATATATATATATATATATATATATATATATATATATATATATATATATATATATATATATATATATATATTGATGAGTGCTCAAACACTCATCATTTTTGGTCAAATCTGAACTGCAAAACATACAAAAACACTCAGAAATGCATCAAAATACTAGAAATATTCCAAAATTATGTTTTATATGTTTCAGATGCAAAATGAGTAAAAACAGATAAAAAACGTATAAAGTTTGCAAAATTGGCAGTTTCAGTCCCCCAACTCGCTTAAAATGTCAAAACTAGTCTCTGGTCATTCAAATATGGAAAATTATCACCAAAGGTCCTTTTAAAATCATAAGTGATCATATTTAGTCCTTTGGTGAAAAATCTCAAAAGTTTTGGAAATTTACAAGTTTAGTCCCTGTACTTTCAGATTTTGGCAGATTTGGTCCCTGGTGGGATATTTTTGAAAGAAAAATCATTTTTGGTCCTTGAAAAATCAAAAGTTATCAAAAATGGACTTTGGGTGAAAAGTTTTGAAAAGTTACATGTTTGGTCCCTGAAGTTTGAAAATTGACATAAATGGTCCCCGAGAATTTCAAAAGTTGAAAAATAGCATTTATGGCCCATGGGAATTCAAAGCTTGGCAATTTTAGTCCTAGGAAGAGTTTGGAAGAATGCCACAACATACCCTCAATTTTCAGAATTTACAATTTGGTCCTTGTGATACTTATGTAAACCATTTGGACCCTTTTTGTTATTTCAATCCAAAACCCAAATCTGATCCACCAAGCTCACACACCAGGCCCAAAACTTCCAACCCTTTTGAATATCAAAACCGGTCAACAAGCAGGGTCAAACCTCACCACTGTTCATCACCTCTTTCCCCCCTTAAAACCTGCTTACATGCTCCCCCCTCCTCCCACTTTATCACCAACTCCACCAAACCAATTAATACTCCCACCAAAACCCTCACCCTCATTTAATGCCTCACCCACCTCACCAAACCCACTAATAAACTTCCACACCTTTTTTCCCGCCAAATTGAGTTTGAACGGCTGGGATCATAAGAAAGCCATCCTAGGGCTGTAATGAAGTGGGAAAGAAAGAGAGGCATCCCAGGTTCTATAAAAGTCAAGAAAACAACAAGAAGAAGTAGTTAGTTAAGGTAGAGTAGTCTTAGTGTAGTTTTAGTTAAGTCGAATTTAATGTAATTCCATTTCCATTTGTAATCTTTAGTTGAAAAGTTCTGTAATCAATCTTTTAAATGTAATATCAACTTAATGTCAGTTTAATTTCAAGTAATCAATGCAAATTTAGTTTTTGGCATTTTTCATGAAAATCTCATTTCAGATTTAAAGTTGTTAAAAATTGTTAGTTCCTGGCAATTTAAGCTTAATTAAGTTTTCTTATTATCATTTAAAAGTTTACAAGTCATTTAATTCAGCTTTACTCAAAATTCAAGAAAATACAAAGAAAATAGAAAATAAAATAAAAAATTTAGTGAAGGAAAAGAAAGAAGCAGAGAGTCTTGTGGATTTTGGATATCTTCATGGTTTAGAACTCGTGGTGAGTGAATAGGTCATGGTTTGGTTCACTGGTTTTTGATTTCTCAGCTTGAAGCATTTGTAAGCATCAATTTACAATTTTTAGCAATTTACTGTACAAGTTCCATTTTGATGATGATCTCTGTGTATTTGTGCTTAAGTAGTGTATTTTAGTTAAGTTGTGATTTAAAATTGAGTGCTAGTTCATTGAGTTTCATTTATGCTCAGTTGTTTAGGTTCACTGCCAAAATCAGTTGGATCTTGAATCATGGTGTTTTAATGTTGTTGTTGTTTAGGACTTGATTTAAGCTTATATTGCCTTGTTGTATGCCTGTGTATCAGTTTCATGGAGTAGATTACTCATTTGCTTCCTAAAATCCATTTTCAGTTTCATTAAGGGGTGTTTGACACTTGGGATTACACTGGGTTTTGCTTTGTTTCAGAGGTTAACTATGGGTTAGATTTGTCACACTAGGCTCAAGTAACACCTTAAAGTCATAAAATCAAGTCCTCCATTGGAATAAAGTCAAAATCATAAGCAATCCCCCCTCACAGTTAACTGTGTGGGGTTTTGAATCCACAAACCCTTCACATTAGTTTATGATTGGTTATTAGAATAGTTTTAACATTGCTTATTACATGTTTCTTAGCCAGTAATGATTAACCAAACTTCACAAAAGTCAAAGTTTTAAGTTTTCATAAAAAGTCAAATTTGCATGTTTTCAGTTTTTTTCAAATCTTGTAGGATTTTTAGTGAATTTTGTGATAAGAGTTGGGCCTTGAAACTTTCACATGTTACAATCCCCCAGCTGAACTTTGAGTTCCCACCTTCATTTTATTTTTTCTAATTTTTTTGTGGGGCCTACACTTGATCAAACACACTTGCAGGGCTAGCCTCTGCCCTGCTGCAGCAGACCTTCACCCACACCACCATCTTTGGTCGTTGTTTCTGGCCACCACAGTGGGACCCACACCCCCTCCTTGGTTCCTTGGAATCCCCTCCTGGCCACCTTCTAGTTTTGACCAAGAGTTTGAGCTTAGGCTCAGTGGACCCCACCTGAATCTTCCCTTTAAATCTGTCCCATTTTCAGTCCAGAAACAAGAAAGTGAAGAGCTTATTGTGGCTTATGGGCTTATCCTGTGAACTTCTTTGTTTGAATCTTACTTAACCATGTCCAAATAACTTAATTGAACCAGATTCCACCCTTGTGGACCCCACATAAGCTCATTTGAGCTTATTTCTTGGTTTGGTCAACCAAAGTCAACTGTCAAGCTTTTAAGCTTGCATTTGGCTTATTTTTAAGCTTTGGAAATTTTGTTTTCACAAAAGTTTCATGTTTTTAGTCTTTTAAGAGTTTTGTAAAAGAAAAATCCAGAAAAAACAATTTTAGAATAAGTGATAGTTTCTATTTAATTTGATTTATCTATTTAATTTTCCTTTTTAGATTTTTATTAAGTAACTTGTATTTTTATATTTTTCTTAAATTTCTTTTATATTAAAGTAATTTTTGAAATTTTTCCAGAATTTTATATTATCATTTGGTATTTGTTAGATTTAACATTAGATTTATTAATATAATTAATAATTAAGCATTAAATAGCAAAATTAGTTTTTATTAAGTAAGACATAGTTTTTATATTTTTTCTAGCTTTTAGATGTTATAAAATAATTTTAGGAATTTTCTTATAATTTCTACTGTTCATCTTCTAGTTTTTATAATTTAAATACTTTAATTAGTAATTAATTAATATTTAATAATATAGTTAGTAAAAATAGTCTAAATATAATTTTTAGAAACTTTTTATAATTTTTTAAGATTCCTGTGATGGTTAATTAGGTTTATAAAGTTTTTCTTAATTTTCTAAGTCTTTGTAGTATTTTTAATAATTTAAATTCGTTTAATTAGGTAATTAATATTTAATTAATAGAAAAATCACAAAAAGACATATTTTTAGTTTTAAAATTTGTTTTTAGTTATTTGATAATTTTAGAAATTTAATTTTCACTTTTCTAGTATTTAAATAGTATTATATTGTATTTAAGTTCTTTAAATATTATAATATGTATTAAATAGTATTTAATTAATATTAAATAATTAATTAGTGTAAAAATTAATTTTCTTTTTCTAAGAATTTTCTTTTATCATTAGGTTTGTAAAAGAGTCATTTTCACCCCTGGGGGTTTTCAGATTTCAGGTTTCACTTTTTATTTTGTACGTTCGCGTAAATTTAATCTGAACATACACGTTTTTAGTTATAAACGTTTTTAAGTATCTAACTTTCACGTAACCTTTCATATAACTTATTTAAGTTATTTCCTTTCAAAATTCCTTAGTGTAGTCAATCACAACCCTATTCCTGTCCAAATTCACCCGATCACAAATCCGTTTGAACACCATCACACCTCGTCGGGACATAACGACCCGGGAAAACACTATACTTCGCGGAGATTGACTCTTAGGCAGTTTGACCTAGTTGACCATCACCTGGTCAGTTTAGGTTGACCGCTTTTGCCTCAATCATATATATATATATATATATATATATATATATATATATATATATACATATATATATATATATATATATATATACATGTATATATATATATGTATATAAATATATATATATATATATATATACATATATATATATATATATATATATATATATATATATATATATACATGTATATATATATATATATATATATATATATATATATATATATATATATATATATATATATATATATATATATATATACATGTATATATATATATATGTATATATATATATGTATATATATATATATATATATATATATATATATATATATATATATATATATATATATATAAGGCGAAAAGTGTACCGCTTTTGGGGGGTTATTTAAGCCCGAATTCGTAATTATTTGATCAGTTATTACCCTAAATCGTTTCTTTTGTCATTTTAGGTACTTTTGAGAGGAAATTTACAAAAGGAAGCATTTTGGACCTTTTTGTGGCAAAAAAGTAAAGAAAACGACAAAGTTTCAAAATCCTTGCTGGGAGCAGTATCTGACGGCGTCAAGACTATGCAAGTTACGGCGTCAAGCTTGGCAAAAGAGGTGGATGTGGAAAATACACATGACGACCCAGAACATTTTCAAGGCAATTTGGCCTGACGGCGTCACCAAGGCTGTCAGGGTCAAAATACATGTGACGGCCCAGAGTAAAATTATACATGACGGCGTCAGAAGTGGATCTAGGCAATACGAATTTTGTCTTGGCGGTGATTTGACGGCGTCACAAGCTATAACGTGACGCCGTCAAGGTGTAAAATCTATATATAGTTTTATAATTTTCATTCATTAAGTGTGGAACTTTTGGAGATCTTCTTTGTGAAAACCCTAGACGAATTTTCTGTAATAATAAGGGTTTCAACCCTTGTTCCATCCATGTTCAATTGAAAATAAGTTTTCCAACAATCATACGATATGTCTATGTGTTGTGTGATTCTATCTTATGCTTTTTTTCTTTTTAACATGCTAGACTAGGTTTTTATTGTAGCACCCCCAACTCAAAATACGGCAGCTGACATGCTGGGGGACACTACACAAATAGAAACCAAGCACATTTATAGATAACGACCACAACATGGGACGTTTATAAATGTTGCAAAACATATCATTCGAATTATAAACCATTTAGAGTACAAGGACTCTTAAATCAAAGTAGCAGCGAAAAAAGTAAAATAGAGTTTGCAGCGGAAAGTTTACAAAGTTTAGAAGCGGAAAACATTTAACAAAGTTTAGCAGCGGAAAATAATTAAGACACACCAAGATTTTATGAATGATATGAAAATAAAGATAGTAAAGATAATAAAGCTGCCTTGACAGAAAGACTCCTTCGACCCGGCCACTCCACCATGCCCATGTCATAAAGCTCCAAAAACTAATTAGTAGTAGTACCTGAGAAACACATGCTTAAAGGTGAACACAAAGGTTGAATGTAATCCATAGGTTTAAAATAATAAAGTTAAGCACAAGGTTTTAATCATACGATATAAGCAACCAATGCAAATACCAGGGAAATCAAGGTAACACCCAATATATAGAGGCAACACGTGCATACGGTTGATGGTATTAAGCTCATGACACACAAAACGTTAACCAAACCAATCATCAGTAACTCTGTACTGGCATAAACAATAACCGCGGAATTTCATAGTATAAAGTGCCCCCAAGGCCGGATACTTGCCAATACACAGCAAAATCGAAAGTAGTACACCCGCGTTGCCAAGCCCTTGACAACCGGGCGGGATGGTCAATCCTATAGGCCTATAAACTAAGTTCGCGTTCACTCGCAAGTGACTAATGGCTCATGATCTGAGGGTCTTTCCGGCAAGACAAGCTACTTAGCACATCGTCAGGAAATATATATATCATTCAGGAAAAAGCATACCAAAAATACTTGTGCTCAGAAAACATTTAAAGCATGTGTCTCACCCCATGGGTTTATAAACAATTAAAATATAAAAAGCGGGCTATGAATCACACCTTAACAATAGCAGTAGCAGGAAACGATATATAGTAACCAATCAATAATGCGTCACAGCAAATGAACCTCAGCACAACCTAATCAATATAAATGGCATAACTTAGAACTATACTCGAATATCTCAATAAACAATGCTTGAATAAAAGTTTTGTAAATACAATGGCATTTGAAAGAAATAGATTTAAAAAAGTCTCGTGTGGGAGACAAGAAAGTTAGAAAAGAAATAAGTCGGCGAAATGACCAAATACGCAAGAAAGACAAAAGAACTCCTCGAAGAAAGTCGTCGAAAAGAAATGGAAAGAAAAGAAATAAAAATGGAAGACACACTAAAATAATAAATAACAACACGTAAACAACAAGTCTCGGATTTTACCCGTTTCCCCCAAAATAACGTTGAAATAAAAAAGGTTTTGAAATAATAACGTTTGGTAAAATAATTTAAGTTTATAAGAATTTTTATAAAATTTCGGCATGACCTACCTGTTTATATAACGTTTTCCCGAGTCAATGACTCTTTTATTTTAAACAATATATATATATATATATATATATATATATATATATATATATATATATATATATATATATATATATATATATATATATATATATATATATATATATATATATATGATTCGATATATCATTTGTGTAGTCCATTAGTTGTTTAGGTTTTATCGACCATTTTGTATTTGTTCGGGTTCCAGGTATGTTAAGATCTTTACGGGCCTAACGTACCCTACCGTCTCGTGTACCAAAGGGTCCATAATATCCAAATAACCAAGGCCGTAAATCCAGTACGTCCAATTCAAGCTCACAATGTAATATGAATGGAAATATTTCCGATATCAATCCTCTTAACTATAACAATTTCATTTTAGTTTTCGTATTTATTATTAGCCGTTTTATTATTTACCGTTTCTATATAAAACAATATGTCCCGAGACTAGTAACCCATACTCACAATAATGACGCAACAAAATCACAAACTCAATTCAACCCAAGTCCAAAACCAAGTCAATCCGAAACTAAACCAAAACCAAAATGAGCCATACCCGTCTCGGCTCATCAAATCTGATCCAAAACCAATTCAAACACTACCTAAACTAATCCCAACCCAAAAGCAATCAACAAAAACAACAATATAACTCACCCCCCACCACCACCCATGCCTCGGTGGTGGTGGTTCTCGGTTGCCGAGCCACAAAAAAACCAAACGGACCCTCGATATCAAACAACAACAAGCAATATATACTCCCCTTCATCATCAAACATCAAACCAAAACCAAGAAATCACAACCCTCACCGAGTCACGAGTTGTCTCGGTAAGTTGAGACCGAGTCGCGGCCAAAACGGGTCAAGAGGGAATCCCACACAAGTTTTGGGTTCAAAACAATATTAAAAACATTTTTATAAAAGTTTTTATATAAAAATCGGATTTAATTTAAAAATCAAAATTAGGGTTTTTAAAAATAAAAAGGAAATAAAGAAAAGGGGCGGCGTGGGGTGGTGTTACCGTCGGTAGGAGGTGGCGGGTGTGGTGGTGACCTTCGATGGTCCCTCTGGAGGGCATCATGAGATAAGCACCACCGCCCGAAAGGTTTTCGACGCGGGATTCTATTGGCCCACAATTTTCCGTGATGTCAAGGAAATGGTACAAGCATGCGATACATGTCAACGGGCCGGGAACATATCACATAGGGATGAAGCACCTCAGAATTTTATACAAGTATGTGAGGTCTTCGATGTCTGGGGAATTGACTTCATGGGACCCTTTCCATCTTCAGGGGGGAACGAATACATTTTAGTTGCCATCAATTATGTTTCAAAGTGGGTAGAGGCACAAGCCCTTAGGACCAACGATGCCAGGGTGGTTATTCATTTCCTGAAAAAACTTTTCGCTAGATTCGGGATTCCTAAAGCCCTCATCAGTGATAGGGGGACCCACTTTTGCAATGCGCAAATGGAAAAGG
Source organism: Artemisia argyi (assembly GCA_030686995.1). Classification (NCBI taxonomy): domain Eukaryota; kingdom Viridiplantae; phylum Streptophyta; class Magnoliopsida; order Asterales; family Asteraceae; genus Artemisia; species Artemisia argyi. The sequence continues at coordinate 87,719,137 of CM060680.1, read as the reverse complement.
TCATGAGGAGGTATGAGGTGTCCCATCGATTTTCCACCGCCTATCACCCACAAACCAATGGCGAGGTCGAAAACACAAACAGGGCTATTAAAAGAATACTAGAAAAAACGGTTAGTCAGAATAGAAAGGACTGGTCATTTAAACTCGACGAGGCCTTATGGGCATTCTGAACCGCCTACAAAACACCTATTGAAACGACCCCGTTTCGCATGGTGTATGGTAAGGCATGTCACTTGCCAGTAGAATTAGAACATAAGGCTTATTGGGCGCTTAAGGCATGTAACTTAGATTATATAATTGCCGGAACCAATAGGTTCTTGCAATTACACGAGCTTGATGAGCTTAGATTAGAAGCCTATGAGTCCTCCATTACATATAAAGAGAGGGCAAAAAGATGGCATGACCAAAGAATTAAGAAACCCAAAGAATTTTCAGAAGGGGACAAAGTCCTATTGTACAACTCTCGGTTAAGGTTATTTCCAGGAAAACTCAAGTCTAGATGGTATGGACCATTTACGGTGAAAAGTTCCTCTAAAACTGGAGCCGTTGTGTTATTAGACGATGAAGGTAGAGAATTTACTGTCAACATACAACGTGTAAAACATTATCAAGAAAATAATAATGAAATGATTAGTGAGGAGGATGTAACATTTGATAATGAGGTCACGTAGTAACCTATGACCTTGAGTCTAGCTACAAGACTCGTAAATAAAGAAAAGCGCTTCTTGGGAGGCAACCCATGTTTTGTGTGATTTTTATTTTTGTTTGTTTGTTATTTGCTTCTGTATGCATGCTTTATTTTTATTGTTGGTAGATCATGTTTCAAAACTAAAATAGTGAAAATGCTTTACTTTGTTGTTTGGCTTAGTCTTAACTTCATCTAAAGGTATTTTTGCAAAAGATAAGTGTAAGGGGAAACCCTAAATATGTTTTTAAGAAACAAAACCGATCATGATTCTCCACAATATTAAGTGAACATGTATATTCGTATTTGTTAGAGTCAAATGCTTGTATCGAGTCCATAATGATGTTTTGCAGGATTTTCCAGGAAGTAGGACGAAGTTTTTCCAGAAATTTTCCGGAAACTTAACATAAAAATTTCTGCAGGTCAATTTTGACGACGTCACGAGTTTTACTCTTGACGGCGTCACGTGTAAAATTCTGGAAATTTTACCAGCTTTCTTTTTCTAACGGAGTCTTAAAGTTTTTGTTGAATTATTAGTTTTATAATCTCCAGGAAATCTGCAAACATCATTCCACAAGCATTATATCTTATTTTGTTTTCTAGGATTTATTAGCATATCTAGATTGCCACCGATTTTATGCGAGGTTGCCTTGTCTGTTTTCTCAGGATTTACAGGTTATGTATGATAAGAAGATGATTTATATTCTGGAAGGGAAGCTTTAATTGTTCATTTTCTTGGAGGAAGATCTAACCTGGCCACCTTATTATCCATACCGAGCGAATCAGGGGAGTATTTGACTTCATTTGTTTTACTTCACTTTTACATTCTTTACTTGAACATTGGGGACAATGTTCATTCTAAGTGTAAGGAGAGGATAAAATGATGATACCTTACAAATACACTTTCGCTTGAGTTTGTTTGTTTGATAGTAGATGTGTAATAAAACTATGAGAAATACTTGTTAGTGCAATTTTAGCGCCAAATTTAAATTTTTTTACAACATTTAGGAGTGAAACTTTAGCCATAGCAAGCGTCTCATGGATAGGAGATTGTATGACTAGCACAAAACCGTACTATTCAGAAAAATTTTCCACCCAAATATGTGAGGTTCGCCTTTAGATTTGATAGGAAAAGCATTTACTATTAGTGCTTATGAGTGTACCGGTAGCATTTAGATTCTAGAACTTGTGTTAGTGATGCATCCCGAGACCGCTAGTGAGACTACATTCGTGTAGTAGGATTTACTACATGATAAGAGGCATTAGGATCACCCTTGTGTTAAACCCGTATCATAATTACTTGACCATTTAAGTCATATTACTTGGCTAGTTAAGTCAATTAATTTTTCCCACACCCTTAGCGTTGTACTCATTTTTAGTAAACGAAACCCCTAGTACACCCCTCCGAGCCTATCTTTTCGTTTCTAACATTAAGCATCTCACTTAAAGGAAGAATTTGTTACACCCCACTTAAATGTACACCCAAATCGCCTTAGCCTTCCGTGTATGCACTTATCTTTAGTGCATTATTGTTATTTGTTAAACCCTAAGTTAATTATCTAACTGATTACATGGTTGCTAAGTCGAGTCATATCCATGTACATATTGTTTTGGGATGATTGGGACTCATGGGTAAAGTACTTATTTTATGGAGTAATGGGGAAGAACATCATATATTACCCCATATGTGCGTTAATCTTAAAAGTACTCCAAGTGTTTTGATTTTCTTAATTCGAGTCATTTGATTAGTTTATTGTAAAGTATGTAAAAATTCAAGTGTAAGGGGAATTTTCATTCCCTACGATGTATTATTTTGGATGGTAGGGTAAGAGTGTATGCAAAAAAAAAAAAAAAAAAAAAAAAAAAAAAAAAAAAAAAAAAAAAAAAATCAAGAAAAAGAAAAAAAAAATAGAAAAAGAGAAAAGAGAAAAAACATACGGACTACCAACCCTTTTCATTCTATGTTTGTTTTATGTTTTTTGTTATTTTTCATTTATTAGCTTAAGTCGAGTCTAGTCTTGGCTTAGCAACGCCATATTGTACATGTAATTAACCAAGATTGTTAACTCACCACCAATAAAGACTGCCTATATCTAACAAAACCGTGTATTCCATGTCCCTACACCTAACGTTACAATCCTTTAAAAGACCTCTTTGATAGTTTATCCTAGGTGCTTACGCCATGTGGTGGAGGTTTGATCCTTTCCCAAGCCTATGGTAATCTATTTTGCTATGACAGGTAGTGAGAGATGTTTTCCATTTCCATATTGTGATATTACTTTATTACACCCGAAAAATGTGAGTATCTAAACACTATTTGTGAGGTGCTAGTATATGACCTCCGTGCTTGTCTTTGGTCTTTAGTGGAACGATTATTTGTTGTAATTACTTTTATATTAGTGTTAAATGACCCCTAACTTGTATTTTGACTAGAATAAAAGCGCATTTGCTTGAGGACAAGCAAATCTCAAGTGTAAGGGTATATAATGAGGCGAAAAATGAACCACTTTTAGGGGGTCATTTAAGCCCGGAATTGAATTTATTTGATCAAATATTGCCCTAAATCGTTCCTTTTGTGATTTTAGGTACTTTGAGAGTGAATTCTGGAAAAGGAAGCAATTTGGACATTTTTGGAGCATAAAAGTGAAGAAAACGGCAAAGACTTAATTTTCCATGCTGAGAACAGTACTTGACGGCGTCAAGAAGAAAAACCTGACGGCGTCAAGAGTAAAATCCGTGACGACCCAGTGAAAACCTGAAGGCGTCACAACAAGGGCGTCAAGAGTTAATATTGTGATGGCCTACAATTGGAATACACAAGACGGCGTCAGACCCAGATCTAGGTAGTCCGAGAAATTATTTGGCGGCGAGATGACGGCGTCAGAAATTTGTTCTTGAAACCGTCACCTATCAGAATCTATATATAGTTTTCTATTTTTCATTCATAAAAAGAGTGGAACTTGTGTGGAGAATACTAGGGCCGAACTTTGCAAACCCTAGGTCGTATTTTACAGTATTTTCAAGGGTTTTCACCCCTTGAATCCTTTCATGTTCAATTGAGATAAGTCTTCTCTTAATTCATTCAATATGTCTATGTGTTGTTTGAATATATCTTATGCTTGTCTTGATTTCAACATGCTAGGCTAGATTTATCTTGTGTTTGCTTAGATGCAATGAAACCTAGATGTTAAGTATATGTTGATTACTTGTTTATAGTTGTATTGGATGAATGATTTCAATGTTAGGCTTAAGAAAACTGGCAGATCTCCATTGTGTAACATGCTTGAACGTCTTAGGAAACATGAACCGATGTGTACTAGGTTTTATTGGTTGTATTTAATGCATGAGCAAATTCTAGTGATCCCATGTTAGGAGCTTCTTAGCCGGCTCAGCATGGGTGTGAAGTAGGCGCTTATAGGATTGGGGAAGTAAATACGCCACCCCATGAATGGTATTAAGAAATACAACCCGTCATCCACGCAACTGTAACAAGTAATTAACATGTAAAAGATATCTAGGGAGTAGTGAAATCTAAGTAAACACAATTCTCCCATATATTGCTCACAACTCTAGTATAATTTAGTTTATTTTCATTTTTAGTATTTTATTTTGATTGCATCTTAGTATTGGGTTAGTTGACTAGCAACTAATTCCGCCCAACCCCTTCAAACCTGAGATTTTTAATTTCTTTTATTAAAATACTATACTACATCGATCAGGTACACTGCCTGGCAGGGGTTGTAAGCTTCTCGAGATCCCTCGAGAGGTAAAGCCTGATGCAATCCCTACGCACACAAAGTTTTTTCACCCGTCATATAGATTTTCGACGAAAGATTTTCGACGCGGAGGGCATCATGGTACCTGATCGATGAGAAGCTTACAACCCCCACCAGGCAGTGTACCTGATCGATGTAGTATAGTATAATGACAAGTACCGGGGGATTGATCGTTCAGCTAGGAATAGTGTCGCTAGGATTAGAAAACCTAAAGACTAGGTCTAGAGATGAGGGATGATTATTTTTGTATTTTTTATATTTTATGTAAAAGCAATTAAAAATCTCGGAGTTTGAAGGAGTTGGGCGGAATTAGTTGCTAGTCAACTAACCCAATACTATAGATGCAATCAAAATAAAATACTAGAAACGAAAATAAACTAAATTATACTAGAATTGTGAGCAATATATGGGAGAATTGGGTTTACTTATATTTCACTACTCCCTAGATATCTTTTACATGTTACTTACCTGTTACAGTTGCGTGGATGACGGGTTGTATTCCTTAATACCATTCATGGGGTGGCGTACTTACTTCCCCAATCCTATAAGCGCCTACTTCACTCCTATGTCGAGCCGGCTAACAAGCTCCTAACATGGGATCACTAGAATTTGCTCATGCATTAAATACAACCAATAAAACCTAGTACACATCGGTTCATGTTTCCTAAGACGTTCAAGCATGTTATAAAATGGAGATCTGCCAGTTTTCTTAAGCCTAACATTGAAATCATTCATCCATTACAACTATAAACAAGTAATCAATATATAATTAACATCTAGGTTTCATTACATCTAAGCAAACACAAGATAGATCTAGCCTAGCATGTTGAAATCAAGACAAGCATAAGATATATTCAAATAACACATAGACATATTGATTGAATTAAAAGAAGACTTATCTCAATTGAACATGAAAGGATTCAAGGGGTGAAAACCCTTGAAAATACAGTAAAATACGACCTAGGGTTTACAAAGTTCGGCCCTAGTATTCTCCACACAAGTTGCTCCTCTTTAATGAATGAAAAATAGAAAACTATATATAGATTCTGATAGGTGACGGCGTCAAGAACAAATTTCTGACGCCGTCATCTCGCCGCCAAATAATTTCTCGGACTGCCTAGATCTGGGTCTGACGCCGTCATGTGTATTCCAATTGTAGGCCGTCACAATATTAACTCTTGACGCCCTTGTTGTGATGCCTTCAGGTTTTCACTGGGTCGTCACAGATTTTACTCTTGACGCCGTCAGGTACTGTTCTCTGCATGAAAAATTAAGTCTTTGCCGTTTTCATCACTTTTATGCTCCAAAAACGTCCAAATTGCTTCCTTTTCCAGAATTCACTCTCAAAGTACCTAAAATCACAAAAGGAACGATTTAGGGCAATATTTGATCAAATAAATTCAATTCTAGGCTTAAATGACCCCCTAAAAGTGGTTCATTTTTTGCCTCATCATATACCCTTACACTTGAGATTTGCTTGTCCTCAAGCAAATGCGCTTTTATTCTAATCAAAATACAAGTTAGGGGTCATTTAACACTAATATAAAAGTAATTACAACAAATAATCGTTCCACTAAAGACCAAAGACAAGCACGGAGGTCATATACTAGCACCTCATAAATGGTGTTTAGATACTCACATCTCTCGGGTGTAATAAAGTAATATCCCCAATATGGAAATGGAAAACATCTCTCACTACCTGTCATAGCAAAATAGATTACCATAGGCTTGGGAAAGGATCAAACCTCCACCACATGGCGTAAGCACCTAGGATAAACTATCAAAGAGGTCTTTTAAAGGGTTGTAACGTTTGGTGTAGGGATATGGAATACACGGTTTTGTTGGGTATAGGCAGTCTTTACTGGTGGCGAGTTAACAATCTTGGTTAATTACATGTACAATATGGCGTTGCTAAGCCAAGACTAGACTCGACTTAAGCTAATAAATGAAAAATAAGAAAAACATAAAACAAACATAGAATGAAAAGGGATGGTAGTCCGTACGTTTTTTCTCTTTTCTTTTTCTAATCTTTTTTTTTTCTTTTTCTTGATTTTCCTTTTTTTATTTTTTTATTTTTTTTTTTTTTTATTTTTTTTTTTTTTTGCATACACTCTTACCCTAGCATCCAAAATAATACATCATAGGGAATGGACATTCCCCTTACACTTGAATTTTTACATACTTTACAATAAACTAATCGTCCCAAATAACAATAATGCACTAAAGATGAGTTCATAACATTAATACTTTACCCATGAGTCCCAATCGTCCCAAAACAATATGTACAAGGATATGACTCGACTTAGCAACCATGTAATCAATTAGATAATTAACTAAGGGTTTAACAAATAACAATAATGCACTAAAGATGAGTGCATACACGGAAGGCTAAGGCGATTTGGTTGTACATTTAAGTGGGGTGTAACAAATTCTTCCTTTAAGTAAGATGCTTAAAGTTAGAAACGAAAAAATAGGCTCGGAGGGGTGTACTAGGGGTTTCGTGTACTAAAAATGAGTACAACGCTAAGGGTGTGGGAAAAATTAATTGACTTAACTAGCCAAGTAATATGACTTAAATGGTCAAGTAATTATGATACGGGTTTAACACAAGAGTGAACCTAATGCCTCTTATCATGTAGTAAATCCTACTACACGAATGTAGTCTCACTAGCGGTCTCGGGATGCATCACTAACGCAAGTTCTAGAATCTAAATGCTACCGGTACACTCATAAGCACTAGTAGTAAATGCTTTTCCTATCAAATCTAAAGGCGAACCTCACATATTTGGGTGGAAAATTTTTCTGAATAGTACGGTTTTGTGCTAGTCATACAATCTCCTATCCATGAGATGCTTGCTATTGCTAAAGTTTCACTCCTAAATGTTGTAAAAAATTTTAAATTTGGCGCTAAAATTGCACTAACAAGTATTTCTCATAGTTTTATTACACATCTACTATCAAACAAACAAACTCAAGCGAAAGTGTATCTGTAAGGTATCATCATTTTACCCTCCCCTTACACTTAGGATGAACATTGTCCCCAATGTTCAAGTAAAGAATGTAAAAGTGAAATAAGTAAAACAATTGAAGTCAAATACTCCCCTGATTCGCTCGGTATGGATAATAAGGTGGCCAGGTTAGATCTTCCTCCAAGAAAATGAACAATCAAAGCTTCCCTTCCAGAGTATAAATCATCTTCTTGTCATACATAACCTGTAAAACCTGAGAAAACAGACAAGGCAACCTCGCATAAAATCGGCGGCAATCTACATATGCTAATAAATCCTAGAAAACAAAATAAGATATAATGCTTGTGGAATGATGTTTGCAGATTTCCTGGAGATTATAAAACTAATAATTCAACAAAATCCTTAAGACTACGTTAGAAAAACAAAACTGGTAAAATTTCCAGAATTTTACATGTGACGCCGTCAAGAGTAAAACTCGTGACGCCGTCAGATTTGACCTGCATAAATTCTTATGTTAAGTTTCCGGAAAATTTCTGGAAAAACTTCATCCTACTTCCTGGAAAATCCTGTAAAACATCATTATGACTCGATACAAGCATTTGACTCTAACAAATACGAATATACATGTTCACTTAATATTGTGGAGAATCATGATCGGTTTTGTTTCTTAAAAATATATTTGGGGTTTCCCCTTACACTTATCTTTTGCAAAAATACCTTTGGATGAAGTTAAGATTAAGCCAAACAACAAAGTAAAGTATTTTCACCATTTTAGTTTTGAAACACGATCTACCAACAATAAAAATAAAGCATGCATATAGAAGCAAATAACAAACAAACAAAAATAAAAATCACACAAAACATGGGTTGCCTCCCAAGAAGCGCTTTTCTTTATTTACGAGTCTTGTAGCTAGACTCAAGATCATGGGTTACTACGTGAGCTCATTATCAAACGTTACATCCTCCTCACTAATCATTTCATTATTATTTTCTTGATAATGTTTTACACGTTGTATGTTGACAGTAAATTCTCTACCTTCATCGTCTAATAACACAACGGCTCCAGTTTTAGAGGAGCTTTTCACCGTAAATGGTCCATACCATCTTGACTTGAGTTTTCCTAGAAATAACCTTAACCGAGAGTTGTACAATAGGACTTTGTCCCCTTCTGAAAATTCCTTGGGTTTCTTAATTCTTTGGTCATGTCATCTTTTTGCCCTCTCTTTATATGTAATGGAGGACTCATAGGCTTCTAATCTAAGCTCATCAAGCTCGTGTAATTGCAAGAACCTATTGGTTTTAGCAATTGTATAATCTAAGTTACATGCCTTAAGCGCCCAATAAGCCTTATGTTCTAATTCTACTGGCAAGTGACATGCCTTACCATACACCATGCGAAACGGGATCGTTCCAATAGGTGTTTTGTAGGCGGTTCGGAATGCCCATAAGGCCTCGTCGAGTTTAAATGACCAGTCTTTTCTATTCTGACTAACCATTTTTTCTAGTATTCTTTTAATAGCCCTGTTTGTGTTTTCGACCTGGCCATTGGTTTGTGGGTGATAGGCGGTGGAAAATCGATAGGACACCCCATACCTCCTCATGACCTTTTCCATTTGCGCATTGCAAAAGTGGGTCCCCCTATCACTGATGAGGGCTTTAGGAATCCCGAATCTAGCGAAAAGCTTTTTCAGGAAATGAATAACCACCCTGGCATCGTTGGTCCTAAGGGCTTGTGCCTCTACCCACTTTGAAACATAATCGATGGCAACTAAAATGTATTCATTCCCCTCTGAAGATGGAAAGGGTCCCATGAAGTCAATTCCCCAGACATAGAAGACCTCACATACTTGTATAAAATTCTGAGGTTCTTCATCCCTATGTGATATGTTCCCGGCCCGTTGACATGCGTCGCATGCTTGTACCATTTCCTTGACATCACGGAAAATTGTGGGCCAAATAGAATCCCGCGTCGAAAATCTTTCGGGCGGTGGTGCTTATCCCATGATGCCCTCTAGAGGGACCAGAGTGACATTCCCTCATAATCTTTACTGCCTCACTCTCCGAAACACAACGTCTTATTATTTGGTCAGGACACCTTCGGAATAAAAATGGTTCATCCCAGAAGTAGTATTTTAACTGAGAAAAGAACCTTTTCCTTTCGTACCTAGTCAGGTGTTCTGGAACGAGTCTACTTGTGAGATAGTTGGCGAAATCGGCGTACCAAGGCTCCAAATCAGTTATTGACATGAGTTGTTCGTCAGGAAATGAATCCCGAATCTCACTTCTATCATGCTCATCCAAGGGATTTTCAAGACGAGATAGATGATCTGTGGCCAGATTTTCTGCCTCCCTCTTATCACGAATCTCAACATCAAATTCTTGTAACAACAAGATCCACCAAATTAGTCGTGGCTTAGCATCTTGCTTAGCAAAAAGATATCGAAGAGCCGAGTGATCGGTGAAAACAACTGTCTTTGAAAGGACTAGATATTGCCGGAATTTGTCGAATGCAAACACTACGGCTAACAATTCTTTTTCAGTGGTAGAGTAATTCTCTTGAGCGGGATTCATGGCTTTGCTAGCGTAGTAAATAGGTTGGAATAGCTTGTCACGTCGTTGGCCCAATACAGCCCCGACAGCGAAATCGCTAGCGTCACACATGATTTCAAACGGTAACTCCCAGTTGAGTGTAATCATGATTGGAGCTTGTGTGAGCTCCTTTTTTAAAAGATCGAATGCATCCTTGCATTCTTGGGAGAAATCGAAAGGAGCATCCTTCATTAGCAATTGAGTCATTGGCCGAGCTATTTTGGAAAAGTCTTTGATGAATCTCCGGTAAAACCCGGCGTGCCCCAAGAAGCTGCGTATTGCTTTAACAGTCGTGGGATATGGTAGCTTAGATATAGCTTCAACTTTAGCTTGGTCCACCTCTATCCCATTACCAGAGATCTTATGTCGCAACACAATCCCTTCTTTCACCATGAAATGACACTTTTCCCAGTTTAACACCAAGTTGGTTTCCTCACAGCGTTTAAGCATTTTTTCTAGATTAGCAAGACAGCAGTCGAAGGAGTTTCCGAAGACCGAAAAGTCATCCATGAAAACTTCCATGCTGTCTTCCATAAGTTCGTGAAAGATTGCGGTCATGCATCGCCGAAAAGTGGCGGGGGCATTACACAGCCCAAAAGGCATTCTTTTGTAGACGAATGTTCCATAAGGGCAAGTAAACGTGGTCTTTTCTTGGTCCTCAGGTGCTATGGAATTTGAAAATATACTGAGAATCCATCAAAGAAACAATAGTACTCATGCCCAGACAATCTCTCTAACATTTGGTCAATGAATGGTAGGGGAAAGTGATATTTCCTTGTGGCATCATTGAGCTTTCTGTAATCGATGCATACCCGCCATCCAGTAACCGTTCTTTGGGGTACCATCTCACCCTTTTCGTTCTTGACTACTGTCAGTCCACCCTTCTTAGGTACAACCTGTACAGTACTAACCCACGGGCTATCCGAGATCGGGTAGATTAATCCTGCATCCAAAAGTTTGATGACTTCCTTCTTTACCACTTCCTTAATGTTGGGGTTCACCCGCCTCTGGGGTTGTACGGTAGGTTTATAATCTTCTTCCATGAGAATCTTATGCGTGCAAAAAGTTGAGTCAATCCCCTTAATGTCGGCTACACTCCATGCAAGCACTCCATTATATTTCTTTAGGACCTCTAAGAGTTTACCTTTTTGTTCATGTTCGAGGGAAGAGTTTATGATTACCGGCAGTTGATCCTCTCCCTGAAGGAAGGCGTACTCTAAATGGTTAGGAAGTTCCTTAAGATCTAGCTCAGGGGGTTCGATAATAGAAGGCTTAAGCTTGTTTTCGGGTTTTCGGAGCTCAAGATGCTCCGTGGCCTCTTGCCTAGGGTAGAAGGAGACTGCACCAACATCCTCCATCTTTTCCACCTCCAACAAGGGGGGAAAACTATCATCCTGTAACCAACCTTCCTCGATCTGTTCATCAACACAGTCATCAATGACGTCCGTGAGTTCATCGACCTCTCCAATGAAATAGAGCCGATTAGCTGCTTCGAGAGAGAGATCCATAGTGTCCTTAATGTCAAAGGTTAAGCTATCGGTTCCTACTCATAAGGTTAACTTGCCGTCAAGAACATCAATGACCGCACGAGCGGTAGCAAGAAATGGTCTCCCTAAGATGATGGGTACCAAATCATCCTCCTCCATCTCTAAGATTACGAAGTCGACCAGGAATTTGAATTTCCCAACCTTGACTAGCACATTCTTTCATATCCCTACGGGGTATTTTACTGATCTATCGACTAGTTGGATGTTCATACGGGTAGGCTTTAATCTAGAGTATCCTAGTTTAAGGAACATAGAGTGAGGCATGAGGTTGATACTCGCCCCCAAATCGGCAAGAGCATTCTTTATTGATAGAGATCCTATGGAACAAGGCAAGGTAAAGCTGCCTGGATCGTCTACCTTTTTTGGTAGCCCTCGATGGGTCACCACCGAACATTCTTCCCCCAGGGTCACAAGACCCTCGAGTTTCTTTCGGTTAGCGAGTAATTTTTTAAAGTATGCGCTATACTTCGGCATGTGATAACAAGCATCAAGGAGAGGTATGGTGACTACTGAGTCTTTTAGATATGACAGGAATATTTTATTATCATTCTCAGTTTTCTGGTTTTTTAATCGGGATGGGAATAGGATTCTCACAGGTTGGTTAGATGGGGTTGATGGGGAAGGGGTCGCCAAGGGAGGTTGGTTGGGAGCCTCGCTGCTCACATCATCCTCTTCACGAGGCTTGTTTGGATCGAGAGTGATGGGGGCGAGCTCGGGTAAGGGGGTCCTTGGTTGTTGTTCCAGCTCGAGTGGTTATTGCGAGCATGGGGTCTATTTGGCTTACTGACGGCATTTCAAGGTTATCGAGGGTGGAGTTAAGCTTGTTGAACCATTCTCCAATGTCATCCTGCTGCTCATCGAAAAGTTCATTAAGACCTTTTAATTGTAAGCCTTTTTCTTGAGTGAAGTGACCAAGGTCATCTTCAAAAATGCTCCTGATTTCGAATTCAGGACCTTCCTTTCCTTCTTTTCTTTTTACCAGATTTCCCCAAAGGGTGTAATCATCGTTTTGGTAAAAAGGCAAGAAGGAGGGATCAGCATAGATGTCACCTCCTGACAAGCATGCATGTTCAGTCGTGGTTTCTCCTCCGCATTCCTCTACCTCATGCGGGCCCCCACAGTAGTCGCAGATTAAGTAAGGATTTGAAAGTTTTTTAGGTAACTGCGACCTAGCTAGGTATTCCATTCTTTTGTGAATTTTTCTTAACCGATCTGAAGATGTTGAAGTGATTTCAGACACGCTGACAGTCGACTCTGGTTCATCCCAAGTGTCATCCTGGTCTTGAGCATATTCCTCAATCCTATCCCATCCTTCCTCGGCACTAAGATTGGCTAATCTCCCTTTTCTAGAATTGTTGATTCCGTTCCGATCATTTGAGGAGACATTGTCGTAGAAGATTTGGACCAAAAGCCAAAGTTCGATGCCATGATGGGGAACTTGTCTTATTAAATCCTTGAATCTAATCCACGATTTATGGAAGGGTTTGTCCTTCCCTTTTCGGAAGCGGAGGATCCTATCTCTAAACGCTGAAGTTTTCCCAGGTGGAAAGAACTTCTCATAGAACTTGGATATGAGTTGTTCCCATGTGAAAATAGATTCAGAAGGAAGTTTATCATACCACTCTTGGGCTTTTTCATAGAGGGTGAAAGGGAAGAATCGTAATCGGGACGTGTCTCTAGTAGCCCCATCCGTATGGAGGGTGTCTACTATTTTCAAGAAGTCCTTAATGTGTTGAATCGGGTCATCATCATCTAATCCACAAAACTTGCACACACTTTGGATAAGCCAAACATCGGTCGCATACAAGACCTTATTGGTGTGTTCGTTTGGGTAGACAATGGCGTTTGAGAAGCCACGAGGGTTTGGGGAGGAGTAGTCCTTAAGGCGCTTAGGAGTGGGAGTTGCGGGGGTACTCATCTCGTTGTTGGATTGGGAGCTAGGGGTTGTAAGGTGATTTTCTGAATTTTCTTCAGAAAGGGGTGCATCAAAATCGATGGCTATGCTAGATGGTTCAGGTGTTGAGTGAGATCGTCTTAGCCTACGCATTTCTCTATCGGGTTCTGCATAAGGCAAGACAGGTCTCTAGCAGAACTATGACTCCTAGTGATCCTAAGGTTAGAGAATTCATCAGTTGCCATAATGGCGGATGGTACAAGTTACGAACAAAGCACGAAGAAATAGATAGACTAAAGAGAACCTAAAAATAATAATAAAATCCTACTAGAAAGGAATCTAGCAAGTAGGCCTAATAAAAAGAGATTCTAACCTAGACAATAACTATTCCCCAGGCTGCGGTGCCAAAAACTTAGTGTGCGTAGGGATTGCACCAGGCTTTACCTCTCAAGGGATCTTGAGAAGCTTACAACCCCCACCAGGCAGTGTACTTGATCGATGCAGTATAGTATAATGACAAGTACCGGGGGATTGATCGTTCAGCTAGGAATAGTGTCGCTAGGATGAGATGTAGGACCTTAGATATATCAACTTTAATACCAATATAAGAACTAGATGAAGTAAAGATGGTGACTTGATGCAATATGTGTGGCGTTAATATGAGAGAAAAAGAGTATAAAGATGAAGAGAACTTTTATTAAAAACACACACAATACACACACAAGCACACACCTCAAATGAGCCTTTGAGGTGTTTATATAGTAAGATACAAGATATGCCCTTAGGCTTTCTATGGGCTTGGGCTTGGACTTGGTTACATGATAAGATAACAAGGCTTATGAAACATAGCACATAACATATTAGCTTGCCAAGTCCAAAGCCCAATGACTAAACTGTTACTAATCTTAACAAACGACACAAAGTTACAATATGAGAATGACCATCACTTCTATATATATAATTTTTAAAGCTAACAATCTCCCCCTAAGGGGTGGTCATTCGAATGATGTTCCACGTGAGTGGGTCTTCCGTGTTCTTTGTCTTTAACTTTGTGTGTCATTGTAGAATAGTCTTTAGTCTTTGTTCCTTCATGCTTTGTGATCTTTGATAACTGATTTTTCATCGTTCTTTGTTCCTTTGTGATGTGGAGTTATCTGCCTTTCGTCACTTCTGCGTCTGTGGTGGTTGTTTGCCATTCCAACATGCTCATACATCTTTGGACTTTGATATTCATATGCACATAGTTCCCTTTCTTTCACTTTGATCTCTAGTCTTTATACTTTGTAGATTCTTCTTTTTGGCGTAGAATCTTTCTCTGAACTTTGTGTTGTATAGATCTTTGAGGGAGCTTTCTTTAACTTCCAGATGTATGTATGAGCATGTGGAATCCTTCGCCATGGAGATGAAGTGTCCCTGCATGTAAACAGTTAGCAATAAAACATCCGGTACTTACAGATAAGAATTAGAGATCATCAACAGCATAGTGTGAAGACTCCTTCTAACCCTTACCAAGGCCGTTCCCATGTCACATTTGGTTTCCTATGCGGAGATTAGGGAGAGGTCTCCTGCTTCAATATCAACCATCTCTAAGAGACAGATTGATAGATTACACCGGTTCCCCGTGAGAATAAAACAAGCTCTTTTCAGAGAACTTGAGTGGTTAAGAAGGTTTAGTGCAGTGCGTCACTGGGTCCATGACGTCTTTGTCTTCAATACCGGTGTCACCTTAGTAACAACCAGTAGCATACGAATTGTACCCAGTGTCTGCCCTAAGGTTGAACATTTGGAGGGTTATTTCTTTTCACCCTTTTTCATAACTTTTCTTTTTAATTCTTCAACCCCTTCTTTCTCCTTTCTCATTTTCTCCTTTTTTCAATCATACCTAAGGACTTCTAATTCTAATCTATTGGAATTGTCCTTGGGTAGATCCCTCCGGCTCTGGCGGATCATAGGACGGTTTTTCCTAACCTTAGTCACCTTATAACTCCATGACTATCCTATAATTGCCATGAAACCATTTATTGAAAATCTCTCAAAGTGTTTATGATAATGAAACACTTTGTTGTTACCACTTTGAGAGTTTTGCAATTTTGAAGGACTCCCCCTTCACATGTGCTCATGAATTGTTAAGAAATTTGCACATGCGGGAGGAGTTTGCACTTTTGAATTGATCCACTTTCAGTGAACATGACCGACTCGAGACACATCACTAGTTAGACTAGCTTGAAATTATTACCCGTCCTGGTTAAGTCCAAAGAAAGTCTCTCGATACGGTACACTCTACTCAGACAAGTCCTATTCGAGACACGCTTACATCACTAGTTGGACTAGCTTGAAATTATTACCCGTCCAGGACAAGTCTTTTCGATTACTGACATTTTAAGCTTCGTCAATTCATTGGTACTTACTGAGTCGAGCTCTTTTGAGATTCTGCCACAATCTTCACACATTTTGATCACTTTTTAATCATGTCTTCTCCCCTTCAAAAATAGCATAACGTGATATTTTTGATATCAACTGATTAAGAAAGCTTTTTGGAGAGAAAGACAGATTTCATTTTGCATGAATATGGAACATTTTTGTTTTTGTACTCCCCCTTAATGATAGCACATATTTTAAAATCAATTAAGGGTTTAGAGGGAGTTATCTTGAGCACTCATTTGAAAGATTTTGAGAAATCTTTTGAACAATCTTGAAAAAGTGCTCAAGAATTGTATTTTGAAAAACGAGTTTATGCTTGAAATCTTTTTCATTTGTTTAGACTCGAACTTTTTGAAAATGATTTCATCTTTGAACGTACGAGTCCTTGATTTGAAAATAATCAGAAGTCATCATTGAAGTCCGGGTTTCGTACTGAAGTATACGAAAGCCATAGTGAAGAAAATTTTGAGAAACGACATGTTTTAGAAAAACATTAAAAAGAACTCCCGCTCAAGCATCTGTAAATGTCCGAATCATTGTTGAATGACATTTCTAGAAACGTACAGAATATTGATTTATACGAGAGACATGTCGTGAGAAGAATATTTTTGTAATTTTGATTTTATATTGTTTTTGTATTTTTTGAAATTTTATATTTTTGTATTTTGTTTTTGTTGGTTTTTCAAATTTTGTATTTTGTTTTTCAAAAATATTTACAGCGAAGCGATTTTGAAAATATTTTTCAAGAAGAATCGAGAAGACGTTCTAGCTCCTCAGGAGTTAGGCTTCGCTTGCCAATTCGTCGAACTAAATAGTCAAACCGTTCTTTTGGAAGGGCTTTAGTAAAAAGATCGGCGAGTTGGTAGTCAGTCTTAACGAAAAATAATTCAACAGTACCCTCTTCCACGTGTTCTTTGATGAAATGGTAGCGGACTTTGATATGCTTCGTCTTAGAGTGATGTACGGGATTGCACGAGATGGCTATGGCACTTTTTGAGTCACAATACATAGGTATTCTGTCAAAAGTAAAGCCATAATCTGTGAGCTGTGTCCGCATCCAAAGAACTTGGGCACAACACGCAGATAGAGACACATACTCGGCTTTGGCGGTTGATAGTGCAGTACAATCCTGTTTCTTTAACGACCAGCTTACTAGCTTTTCACCCAAAAATTGTGCTCCACCTGATGTACTCTTTGCTGTAACTTGATCACCAGCATGGTCTGCATCTGAAAATGCTGTTAGATTAAACCCCGAATCCTTCGGATACCAAAGTCCCATGTTAATGGTGCTTCGTAGGTACCGAAAGATCCGTTTAACCCTTTGAGGTGAAGTTCGGTAGGCTTTTCCTGAAACCGTGCTAACAAGCAAACAGCAAATTGAATATCGGGTCGGCTTTTCCTGAAACCCTTTGAGGTGAAGTTAGGTACATGAGAGAACCAATCATGCTCCGATATTTTTTCGGATCGATGGGTTTTCCAAACAAATCAGCACCTATTTTTGGCGAAGTGACCATTGGTGTACCAACAGAATCACAATTTTCCATTCCATGTTTTTTCAAAATCTCTATTGTATATTTAGCTTGATTGATAAAAATACCACGAGGGGATTGATGGATTTGTAAACCAAGAAAGAATTTTAGTTCCCCCATCATGGACATTTCAAATTTACTTTTCATGAGATTTTCAAAATGTTTTGAATGGTTAGGATTGGTTGATCCAAAAATAATGTCGTCCACATAAATTTGAACGATCAAAATGTCATCTTTGAATTTTTTGATAAACAGTGTGTCATCAACCGTTCCTTTTGTGAAATTGTTTTTAAGCAAGAAAGATGATAGTTCGTCATACCACGCTCTTGGAGCTTGTTTTAGACCATAAATTGCTTTCTTAAGCTTGTAGACGTAGTCTGGATGATCTTTGTCGATGAATCCCTCTGGCTGACTCACATACACTTCTTCTTTCAGAGTTCCATTTAAGAAAGCAGTCTTAATGTCCATTTGATAGACTGTGATGTTTTTGTGAGCTGCATAGGCTAAGAAAATCCGGACTGCTTCAAGTCTAGCTACAGGCGCGAATGATTCCTCGAAATCTATCCCTTCTTCTTGTGGATAACCTTTAGCCACGAGACGAGCTTTGTTGCAAATAACAGTCATTTCCTCATCCAGTTTGCTCTTCCATAACCACTTGAGATCAAGAACACGTATATCAAGTGGTCGTTCAACAAGTTCCCAACTGTCATGTAAATCGTATTGAAGAATTTCATCCTGCATCGCTTCTATCCAAGGGTATTCTGCCATTGCTTCCCGAATGTTCTTTGGTTCTTTGAGACTGATTGAGCAAATGTAAATGCACAATTCGAGATCAGTGGCAAGTTGTCTCCTTGTCTGAACTGGCTTTGAAGGTTCACCAATAACATGTTCTATTGGATGGTCTTTTGTCCATTGAAATGTAGAAGGGTACCTTGGGTGTAACGAATGTATGTTAGATGGTTCTTGTAACCTTGAAGAAGATTCAGCAGAGTCTGTTGCAAATGGGTTTTCAAATACTTCTTCTTCTTCTTCTTCTTCTAACGCAACATCGTTTGAATTATTTGTAGGTTCTTCTTGAAAATTTGTGTTTTGGTTTTGCTCATCAACTCTTGGTAGAACAGTGTCAAGTACTGGAGTTGCTTGAGTTGATGTAGATGATGTTGAGGTAGTTGGTGCTTCAGCTTCGATTGTTGTAGATGCATCCTGTGGTGGTGGTGGTGGTTGATGGTTTTAAGCGGGTGCAGCGGAATGTTGTGGAGATGCATTTGTCGAAGTTCCACCATAATATTCATCAAACATTAACTTGAAGAAATTTTCCAGTTCTTGTTCTGAAGGTTTATCCGTGTTTGTTGGCTGAGCTCCTTGAGGCGCGAGTCCTGAACTGATGTGTCCAGAAGTCTGCTGGTTTAGTGCGGGTCCTAATCCGTTTTGATTAGAAGCCATCAGATTAAGCGCGGGTTCTAGAGCGTATCTCTTAGAAGCCATTTGTGAAATCTCGTCAAACTTCACATTCATCGTCTCCATTATCTTTTTCGTTCTTCTATTATACACCCTGAATGCCCTCGAGTTTTCTGAATATCCAATGAAGATTCCAATATCACCCTTAGCTTTTAACTTTCCTAGATCTTCTCTATCATTCGTCGGATAGCACAAAGCGCCAAATACGTGAAGGTAAGAGATGTCAGGTTTACGGTTGTTCACTAGCTCATATGGGGTTTTATTGAATCTTGGATGTACTAGGGATCGGTTTTGAGTAAAACAAGCAGTGGCTACAGCATCAGCCCATAAGAAAAGTGGTGCACTAGAAAAAATCAGCATTGTGCGAGCAACTTCCACAAGAGTTCTATTTCTTCTTTCAACTACCCCATTCAGCTGTGGAGTTCTAACAACTGATGTTTGGTGTGTGATTCCAACATCTTCAAGGTAAGTTCTTAACTCCTGGTTTGTAAATTCTGTGCCATTGTCTGTTCTTATAATCCTTACTGGAGCTTGAAGTAGAACTTGAATACGCTTCAGAAAGGTGATGATGATGCCTGGTGCTTCATCTTTTGATCTCAAAAACTTTACCCAAGTATATCTTGAATAATCATCAACAATAACGAGAATATACTTCTTCCCATTAATGCTTTCAACTCTCATTGGGCCACATAAGTCCATGTGCAACATATGTAACCTTGCTTCCGAACTAGGTACGGTTTTTGGTTTATATGATGCTCTTTTGCTTTTTCCTTGTTCGCATGATGGACAAAGGTGTTCCTTGGTGTATTTGAACTTAGGAAGTCCGGTGACTATGTTGTCTTTGGCTAACTTGTTGATGGTGTCAAAATTGAGATGGGATAATCTTCTATGCCACAGCCAGGACTTAGTTTCGGTTGCCCTTGTCATAAGACGAATTGGTGATGTAGAAGCCATTTGGTTGATGTCGATAGCATACAAGTTTGTACCACGATTACCAGTTAATAGATCATCACCAACCAAATTTCTAATAAAAACCGTGTTTCTTCTGAATGCAACTTCTAAATCAGCATCACAAAACTGCCCGACTGAAAACAAGTTGTGTCCCAACCCTTCGACATAGTAAACTCGAGTGATTAAAATATTCCCAAACCGAAGATCTCCATAACCCTGAATAGCTGCTACATGATCATTTCCAAATCGTACAGTTCCCATGAATTTCCAGACGAAATTGATCAGCAGCTTTAAATTCCCGGTCATGTGCTTGGAGCAACCTGAGTCGACGATCCAAAGACATATTTCGATAACCTGCCAAGAACAGAAGAGTTTGTATTTGGAAACCATTTTGAATTTGGTTCCATGGGGTTAGGAGTAATATCTAAATCACACTCATAGACTGTTGCTACTTGTTTAGCTTGAGTTATTTCTAATTTGCCGTTCTGAAGAGTGAACTCTCTACCCGTCGGAATCCACATACAAAACTTAAGGTAGTTCCTAGGCATTCGACTAATAGTGGTAGTCCTAAATCGTGCAACTAATCGTTCTATAGATCTGGATCTAGCACTAGGTCTTTTTGGAACATTCTTCTGTTCAGGCGTACCATTCACATTCTTAGAAACACATTCATCATGAACATCATTAATTAAACATTTCTTGCATATTAAACAAACAGAGTCATTACATACAATAGAAACAGTACTTTCGACATTACATTCAGATGAAACATGTCTCTTATTACAAAGCGATAAATTCCTAGGGTGTTCTTCTACTTCTTCAGCTTTATTCTTGCTACTACTCTTAGAAACAGGCGAGACTCTATTGTTCCTTGTATTGCTCCTAGGCTTTAGTCTGCTGCTCCTAGAGGTGCTTTCTAATCCTGTAGAAGGTAAGGCACACACATTAGGATTTATATTGTTGTCCTTTTTAGCATTACTGGACTCTTTAGAATTATCCTTTTTGCACGCATTTGTCTTAGATGTTGAGGCAGACGCACTAGTGGGACTAATCCTAAAAAGGCCAGGTGCTATCACTTTTGGTGTTTCAACAACCGCTTTTCCTTTATCAACAATCTTTTCTTTTTCACTTTTCTTGGGCAAGGGTGTTGGAGTGACTGGTTTTGTCAAATCCTTTTTCTCATCAACTTTTGGAGCAAACCGTGAAATTGACATTTTTGGTTTTTGAACCGTGTTTGAAACATTTGGTTTCTCCGAAGTCAATAGTTTTGCAAACTTAGTTTCCTCACCCTTTCATTTTTGACTTTCAAGCTGAGCCCTCAAAAGATCATTTTGCTCTTTCATGTTCTTTAAGGCACGCTCATACGACAATTTGTCATACTTGCATTCTTCTTTTTTTCGATCAAGTTGTTTAAAATATGAGACATTTTCTTTTTCAAGCTTTATAAGAGCATTTTCATATTTTGAAACAATTTCGGAGGTCTCAGCTCTTAGTCTTTCATTGTCTTGAACAGAATATGTTTGTAAAATGATGGACATAATATCAATGGTCATAACAGCTTCAAAGAGAGAATCATTTAGGTTTTTCAAAACATTCATGTTTTCACGAGTATCATTAGTTTCGTTTACCAGGGATTTGTGGTCCTTGACAAAGTCGGCCGTTTCTTTTAAGAAAGCTTGTTCAAAATTGATTACCCTCGTACTGATGTTATTCTGTGGGATAGTAATTTCGTTTTCAAAAACTTTTTTCTGCTCAATATGAAAACTGGAATGCCAGTTGTTAATATCGATTGTAGTTTTAGAAGCAACAATATTTTGAAGTTCTTGAATTCTCTTTTTAACGTCATCCAGAATGTTTCTAGCCTCACTTGTATTAAAAGTGTTGTTAGAAGACATTTGTTCCATTTTTGAAAGAGATTTGGAAACAATTACTTTCTTAGAAAACATTTTTGAGAATGGTCGTTTTATGGAAAACACAGATGGTTCTTTTTGTGGAACAAAAGTAATTCCCGAAAGTTTGTTCAATTTGTTGTAATCAATGGGTTTCAAATCCTTTTGTTTCATTTTAATTATACTCTCTTCGACATTTTCTATCGTTTGCACAGAATCCCGAACGACGGGAGGATCATGTTTGGTGTAAATCACATTACCATTATACAAAACATTCTGTTCTTGCTGAGCTTTCTTGAGATTACTGGGGTTGTTGTTACCAAGAGCCACTTTATGTTTCGTATGGTAAATCGGATTAGTTTGATTTGAAATCATTTTCATTGTTTGATTTGACTGACCCGACTTAACCACTAATTCTTCTAAATGTGCAATCATGTGTTCTGACTCTACGATTTCTGCTAAAAGTTTGTCTTCTTTCTTTGCAAAGTCCTTTTTCAGCTCGTCCCTTTCTCTTTCAAGATTGGTATAAGCTGATTTTTGTTTAGAAAGTTGGTTTTGTAAATCAGAAATTTCCGCGTTTAAAGATTTTATCTTTTTGAAAGAATTAACATCAAGTGTATCAAACTTGAGTTGCAATTGTTTTTCCCTTGAAACGGAATTTTGATAACCAGTTTCTAATTCAGACAATCTTTTGTTATGAAATTCAAAAGCTTTAACGTTTTCTTTGTAACTCTCAAGCTCATCGGTCAATTTAGCATTCGCGGCCTTAACATCGCGATTGACCTTTTTCACATTCTCAATTTCAATACGACAATTATTCAATAATGATTCAAATAAAGCACGTGGTTCCTCATCATTCTCAGCATGCTGTGAAACGAAGCCTCCATTATGATTCACATCTGGAGTTGCTGAAGAATTATTGCTACTACTTGGCTTGTCCAGGTATGTATCATAAGTGGGTGCTAGCTTCTCAGAATGCTGTTCCTCATGAGGAGACATATCAAATATATCATTATTGTGACATGTGTTGAAATTTGGTACCTCAGATGGTGCATTGGTGTCATAAACAGGAGGTGTGTCAGAATCCGTGTCATACTTAGCTTCCTGAAGATTCGCCATAAATATGCAGTTCGCATCGATATCCTCTATATCTTCCATGTCATCCATAAGAGCCATAAAATCATTCTCCTCTGCGTTCAACTGAAACCCTGCCCCATTCTTTTGTGCCAACAGTAATGCTTTCTGCAAGTACGCTGTGTCTTTCTTGTTCGGCTTAGTAGGACAGTTCCTTGCCATATGACCTACACCCTGATTCACATTTCCCAAATTCCCAACTACTGGAGCTGCAACATTTCTATTCTGATTACCCATTGCCTGATTACCAACATTCTGACCCCTCTGATTTCCAACAAACTGACCCAACTGATTCCCTGCATTCTGACCATACTGATTCCCTGCATACTGACCTGCATTCTGCATATTCTGATTCCCCATGTTAATTCCAGTAGCATATCCTTGCTGATTCCCATAAACTCCAACCATTTGGCCTCCGTTGCCCATATTGAAACTCGGCTGAGCAATCTGCTTGTTGCGAGTGTTCGATGAAATCCTTTGGTTGTTGTTAGTTGGTGTAGAATAGCGTCCTTGGAATGCCTTTGACAGAAAAGCAAACGTTTGGGTTAATGCAGCAGTAGCTTCATCATTTTCAGTGAATTCTGGTTCTTGGAATTGTTGGTATTGCTGTTGTGGAATAACATGTTGTTGTTGCTGTGGGTAGAACTGTTGTTGGTAGACCGGTGTTGGTTGTTGAATGTATGATGGTTGCATGTAGTTGTGAGTGGAAGATGATGATGGTTGTTGTGTGTTCACTGGTAGCGGTGTTGGTGTAGTAGCAATTAGTGCAAGAGGATCATGATTCTTTGCCAATCTTTCTTTCCTTACTTCATTAGCCTCAGCTTGGTTTTGCTTCAAAAAGTCATAGAGTTGATCATAATTCACCTTATGTAGATCCTTTGTTTGATTGACAATTGTAACATAACGACCCCATTCTTCTGGAAGGTTATTGATGAATTTGATGTTTGTTGCAATTGTTCGAGGTGTCAACTTGTTTCTGATTAACTCATTCATCAAAGTGCAAAACCTTGTGTAGTAGGATTCAATCTGTTCACCTTTAGTGGATGTGAAATTCTCCCATTCAGTAAGAAGTTTGTTCTCAACGTCTGTTGTCCAATCTCTGTTCCATGACATATCCTTCTAACACGTTCCCACATAGCATAAGCAGTTTCACAGCTGTCGACCGCAGCAAAGATCTCCCGTGGTAATCCAAGTTGGATTAAATGCATTGCCATATCATCTGCGACGATCTGCTTCTTGTCTTCCTCTGTGTAATCTGCTTCTGTTTGTTCATGCACAAATGGTTGAGTAGGAGGTGTTGTATTTGGATTACCTTCAATTTGAACTTGCCGTGGCTTGAATGGACCATTTGTAATGGAGTTGATCATTAATTTACCATCAGGCTTTGTTTTAATGTAACGAAGCATGCGGCTTGTCCATGGGAGATATCCACCTTTTTCAAGCATTGGAGGTCGGTTTTCCGTACCGGCTGCATGAATATCTTGCTGAGTAGCCATTGTTGAAGTGTAGATGGATAAAATTGATTATCGTTCCAACGAAGTAGGAGTTGTGTTTAGTGCTAGTTGATGCAAGTTTTTATGGTGAAAAATTTGATCTGAAACCTTAAAACCTCAATAACTTCTTCTCGGAGCGTTTTTAGGCCTCGAAACTTCGATTAAATCGATAAATCATTTAGCGTGTCGTTCTCCTCTGTCTCACGGTCGTTTTGACAGCTGATTCGTCGAAAACGGAGTTACGGTTCAAAAGTTATGGCCGTTTGAAGTTTGGTTGTCAATAGTCAAAAACTTACGCGTAAAATCCTGATCTTATGCGTAAAAAGTAAACTTAAGCGTAAAGGGTAAACTTATGCGTAAACAAAATCTTATGCGTAGGAAATGTTATGCGTAAACAAAAGTTATGTGTAAACAGTAAACTTATGCATAAGAAAAATACTTATGCGTAAGATTAGTAGTTTATGCGTAGGCTTTGTGTTTATGCGTAAGATTAGTTACGCGTAAAGTTTAGCTTGTGCGTAAGATTTTTACGCGTAAGGTTTACAAACCAAAATGATCTCTCAAACTTATCCAAGCTTGAAAGATATCCCGTGTCGAAGTATTCCACAAACTTATCCAAGTCAGGGAAGTACTGAGTACAACTTCTGCGTAGAAAAACTTACGCGTAGGATCTTAAGCGTAGATCTTATGCGTAGGATATCAGACTTAGGCGTTGGATTTCAATCTTAGGCGTAAGAACAGGGTTTTGACCAATGTTACTCGTAAGAAAAGGGTTTTGACCACAACTTACGCGTAGAAAGTACTGTAGACAGCTAAGAAATCGTACTATTCACCCAAGTTACGCGTAAGATGACCAGAAACGTGAAAAATCCGATTTTTTCAACCAAAACCACTTTTTCCACTTGTTTCTATTGATCAAATCTTTCCCAAAACACTTAGAATCACTAAAACTTTAATAAAGACTACAACTTTAGCACTAAAAACACGTAAAAATCAAAACTTTTAAAGAAAAAGCCCACGTTTTTAAAGAAAAAACGTAAACTTTAAAGAAAAAGCTTGATGAAAACGATTTCCACACACTCCTAAATCATTGTTAGGCGATTGATACCACTTGTAGGACCTTAGATATATCAACTTTAATACCAATATAAGAACTAGATGAAGTAAAGGTGGTGACTTGATGCAATATGTGTGGCGTTAATATGAGAGAAAAAGAGTATAAAGATGAAGAGAACTTTTATTAAAAACACACACAATACACACACAAGCACACACCTCAAATGAGCCTTTGAGGTGTTTATATAGTAAGATACAAGATATGCCCTTAGGCTTTCTATGGGCTTGGGCTTGGACTTGGTTACATGATAAGATAACAAGGTTTATGAAACATAGCACATAACATATTAGCTTGCCAAGTCCAAAGCCCAATGACTAAACTGTTACTAATCTTAACAAACGACACAAAGTTACAATATGAGAATGACCATCACTTCTATATATATAATTTTTAAAGCTAACATGAGAAAACCTAAAGACTAGGTCTAGAGATGAGGGATGATTCTTTTTGTATTTTTTATATTTTATGTAAAAGCAATTAAAAATCTCGGAGTTTGAAGGAGTTGGGCAGAATTAGTTGCTAGTCAACTAACCCAATACTAAAGATGCAATCAAAATAAAATACTAGAAATGAAAATAAACTAAATTATACTAGAATTGTGAGCAATATATGGGAGAATTGTGTTTACTTAGATTTCACTACTCCCTAGATATCTTTTACTTGTTAATTACTTGTTACAGTTGCGTGGATGACGGGTTATATTCCTTAATACCATTCATGGGGTGGCGTACTTACTTCCCCAATCCTATAAGCGCCTACTTCACTCCTATGTCGAGCCGGCTAAGAAGCTCCTAACATGGGATCACTAGAATTTGCTCATGCATTAAATACAACCAATAAAACCTAGTACATATCGGTTCATGTTTCCTAAGACGTTCAAGCATGTTACACAATGGAGATCTGCCAGTTTTCTTAAGCCTAACATTGAAATCATTCATCCATTACAACTATAAACAAGTAATCAACATATAATTAACATCTAGGTTTCATTACATCTAAGTAAACACAAGATAGATCTAGCCTAGCATGTTGAAATCAAGACTGATGTGCATTTTATTAGTACAAGTTTTAAAATTTATAAACACGAATTATTCGATTATTATCTAGCACATACGAGCAAGTATACTCGTCCGGTGTAATATAGGTGGGTAAGTCGAGATCGTCCCAAGGGACTTGGTGGTTTTAGTAATAAAGAAAACGTTTGTTAAATAAGGGTTGTCATTCCAAATTTATGTAAAATCTTAATTTAAAAGAAACAATAAAAACTAAACATATACTTGTGCATAATTCCTTGATTGGTAATTAGGAGTATCGTAACAATTTGAGTACGAAGTTTGGTGTAAAACTTGTTATGATGCGCAACTAAAAATGAGTAGTTATACAATCTATGATATATGTCATGTTTTCACTACTACTAAGAATTCTATCACCTAAATGACTCCTTTCGGACATATCAAATTAGTATGACAATCCTATAAACACATGGTTGTTTAGAAAATCAATTCTTTTCTTATGAATTCCTACGAATCCTTTCGGTCCTTTTTCGTGATGAAATCGTCTCAAATCTATTTTAATAAGTAAATAAGATGGTTGTCAAGCATCCTATTCCATACTAATTTGGTGCATTAATATTTTGGAATAAAAACAAGTTGAAAATCCTTTCGGACCTATTTTTCAAGAAATTATTTTTACCGACAAATTAAGCAAGAAAAGATGTTATATCAACAAACTCATAAAAATAGATATGTTTTCATGCATCACCTTTTTCATAAAATAATACTCCATTAACCAATCACATGATAAAAAAACTTTCATAAAACTTAAAGTAACAATTGTTCATTATAAGTATCAAGGTGTACCTAGTCTTGAAAATTACAATGAGTAAACTTGTGGAACTATAGCAACCACACTCCTCCAATTGCTCACCAATGTAAGTAAACAACTCCACACTCGAACCAATGCTTGAGACTTTAACTCAACAAGTTCTGGACGTTTTTACAACACTTAGTAAACTTTCAGGCAATATAAGATAAGCTAACAAGATTTGGTGTAATACTAAGTTAGATAATGGTGGTACAAGTATCTCTAGGGCCTAAGTGCTCATTATATAGCTTAATGACACTTATGCTTCAAGTAAAAACGTCCCTCCTCAGTAAATAAGCAGAAATGATCAGCCACACATGATTATGGGGAGTAAATTCGCCAATTAATGCAAAACTTGTAACTTCAGTTATCACCAACCGATCGGTTTCTCGCCATCTGATCGGATGGTCAATTCTGGCACATTTCCAGCCGATCCGGTTGCGGGTTGCAACCGATCGGTTGGATTAAGTCTGAACATGTTTCAATGTCTTTTCTTCATCATTTTACGCTGCATGCAATATTTTTCTTCGTGGCATGACTTTGTCCATTAGAACTTGATATTTCCTTGATAATTTCGTGTAGTAAACTTGTCTTTATCAAATCCTTTTATTCATGCAACGTTTCTTTCTTCCTTGATCCTCTTGAAACTCTCGAAAAATGCATGTCCACTTCATTTCTTCATCTTTTAATCATTTTTACCTGCTTTTGGCTATATTTGCATGTATAAACACTTTTTCACGATTAAGTAACAAATATATACAAATATGACCAATTTCCACTCATAAATCAAACAATAACGCGACTAAAAATATGTTAAATTTGAGCGTTATCAAAGACAAGCATAAGATATATTCAAACAACACATAGACATATTTATTGAATTGAAAGAAGACATATCTCAATTGAACATGAAAGGATTCAAGGGGTGAAAACCCTTGAAAATACTATAAAATACGACCTAGGGTTTACAAAGTTCGGCCCTAGTATTCTCCACACAAGTTCCTCCTCTTTAATGAATGAAAAATAGAAAACTATATATAGATTCTGATAGGTGACGGCGTCAAGAACAAATAATTTCTCGGACTGCCTAGATCTGGGTCTGACGCCGTCATGTGTATTCCAATTGTAGGCCGTCACAATATTAACTCTTGACGCCCTTGTTGTGACGCCTTCAGGTTTTCACTCGGTCGTCACGGATTTTACTCTTGACGCCGTCATGATTTTCTTCTTGACGCCGTCAGGTACTGTTCTCAGCATGGAAAATTAAGTCTTTGCCGTTTTCTTCACTTTTATGCTCCATAAATGTCCAAATTGCTTCCTATTCAAGAATTCACTCTCAAAGTACCTAAAATCACAAAAGGGACGATTTAGGGCAATATTTGATCAAATAAATTCAATTCCAGGCTTAAATGACCCCCTAAAAGTAGTTTATTTTTCGCCTCATCATATACCGCAAAAACTTGGTGTGCGTAGGGATTGCACCAGGCTTTACCTCTCAAGGGATCTTGAGAAGCTTACAACCCCCACCAGGTAGTGTACCTGATCGATGTAGTATAGTATAATGACAAGTACCGGGGGATTGATCGTTCAGCTAGGAATAGTGTCGATAGGATTAGAAAACCTAAAGACTAGGTCTAGAGATGAGGGATGATTCTTTTTGTATTTTTTATATTTTATGAAAGCAAGTAAAAATCTCGGTTTTGAAGGAGTTGGGCGGAATTAGTTGCTAATCAACTAACCCAATACTAAAGATGTAATCAAAATAAAATACTAAAAATGAAAATAAACTAAATTAAACTAAAGGTGTGAGCAATATATGGGAGAATTGTGTTTACTTAGATTTCACTACTCCCTATATATCTTTTACATGTTAATTACTTGTTACAGTTGCGTGGATGACGGATTGTATTCCTTAATACCATTCATGGGGTGGCGAACTTACTTCCCCAATCCTATAAGCGCCTACTTCACTCCTATGTCGAGCCGGCTAAGAAGCTACTAACATGGGATCACTAGAATTTGCTCATGCATTAAATACAACCAATAAAACCTAGTAAACATCGGTTCATGTTTCCTAAGATGTTCAAGCATGTTACACAATGGAGATCTGCCAGTTTTCTTAAGCCTAACATTGAAATCATTCATCCAATACAACTATAAACAAGTAATCAACATATAATTAACATCTAGGTTTCATTACATCTAAGCAAACACAAGATAGATCTAGCCTAGCATGTTGAAATCAAGACAAGCATAAGATATATTCAAACAACACATAGACATATTGGATGAATTAAGAGAAGACTTATCTCAATTGAACATGAAAGGTTTCAAGGGGTGAAAACCCTTGAAAATACAGTAAAATACGACCTAGGGTTTACAAAGTTCGACCCTAGTGTTCTCCACACAAGTTCATCTCTTTTGAATGAAAAATTAGAAAAGTATATATAGATTCTGATAGGTTATGGCGTCAAGAACAAATTTCTGACGCCATCATCTCACCGCCAAATAATTTCTCGGACTGCCTAGATCCGGGTCTGACGCCGTCATTTGTATTCCAATTGTAGGCCGTCACAATATTAACGTTTGACGCCCTTATTGTGACGCCTTCAGGTTTTCACTGGGTCGTCACGGATTTTACACTTGACGCCGTCAGGTACTGTTCTCAGCATGGAAAATTAAGTCTTTGCCGTTTTCTTAACTTTTATGCTCCAAAAACGTCCAAATTGTTTCCTTTTCCAGAATTCACTCTCAAAGTACCTAAAATCACAAAAGGAACGATTTAGGGCAATATTTGATCAAATAAATTCAATTCCGGGCTTAAATAGCCCCCTAAAAGTGGTTCATTTTTCGCCTCATCATATACCCTTACACTTGAGATTTGCTTGTCCTCAAGCAAATGCGCTTTCATTCTAGTCAAAATACAAGTTAGGGGTCATTTAACACTAATATAAAAGTAATTACAACAAATAATCGTTCCACTAAAGACCAAAGACAAGCACGGAGGTCATATACTAGCACCTCGCAAATAGTGTTTAGATACTCACATCTCTCGGGTGTAATAAAGTAATATCACAATATGGAAATGGAAAACATCTCTCACTACCTGTCATAGCAAAATAGATTACCATAGGCTTGGGAAAGGATCAAACCTCCACCACATGGCGTAAGCACCTAGGATAAACTATCAAAGAGGTCTTTTAAAGGGTTGCAACGTTAGGTGTAGGGATATGGAATACACGGTTTTGTTGGATATAGGTACTCTTTACTGGTGGCGAGTTAATAATCTTGGTTAATTACATGTACAATATGGCGTTGCTAAGCCAAGACTAGACTCGACTTAAGCTAATAAATGAAAAATAACAAAAACATAAAACAAACATAGAATGAAAAGGGATGGTAGTCCGTATGTTTTTTCTCTTTTTTTCTTTTTCTATTTTTTTTTTCTTTTTCATGATTTTTCGATTTTTTTTTCTTTCTTTTTTTAAACACTCTTACCCTACCATCCAAAATAATACATCATAGGGAATGAACATTCCCCTTACACTTGAATTTTTACATACTTTACAATAAACTAATCTAATGACTCGAATTAAGAAAATCAAAACACTTGGAGTACTTTTAAGTTTAACGTACATACGGGGGTAATAATATGATGTTCTTCCCCATTACTCCATAAAATAAGTACTTTACCCATGAGTCCCAATCGTCTCAAAATAATATGTACAAGGATATGACTCGACTTGGCAACCATGTAATCAATTAGATAATTAACTTAGGGTTTAACAAATAACAATAATGCACTAAAGATGAGTGCATACATGGAAGGCTAAGGCAATTTGGGTGTACATTTAAGTGGGGTGTAACAAATTCTTCCTTTAAGTAAAATGCTTAAAGTTAGAAACGAAAAGATAGGCTCGGAGGGGTGTACTAGGGGTTTCGTATACTAAAAATGAGTACAATGCTAATGTGTGGGAAAAACTAATTGACTTAACTAGCCAAGTAATATGACTTAAATGGTCAAGTAATTATGATACGGGTTTAACACAAGGGTGATCCTAATGCCTCTTATCATGTAGTAAATCCTACTACACGAATGTAGTCTCACTAGCGGTCTTGGGATGCATCACTAACGCAAGTTCTAGAATCTAAATGCTACCAGTACACTCATAAACACTAATAGTAAATGCTTTTCCTATCAAATCTAAAGGCGAACCTCACATATTTGGGTGGAAAATTTTTCTGAATAGTACGGTTTTGTGCTAGTCATACAATCTCCTATCCATGAGATGCTTGCTATGGCTAAAGTTTCACTCCTAAATGTTGTAAAAAAATTTAAATTTGGCGCTAAAATTGCACTAACAAGTATTTCTCATAGTTTTATTACACATATACCATTAAACAAACAAACTCAAGCGAAAGTGTATCTGTAAGGTATCATCATTTTACCCTCCCCTTACACTTAGAATGAACATTGTCCCCAATGTTCAAGTAAAGAATGTAAAAGTGAAATAAGTAAAACGAATGAAATCAAATACTCCCCTGATTCGCTCGGTATGGATAATAAGGTGGCCAGGTGATGAGGCGAAAAATGATCCGTTTTTAGGGGGTCATTTAAGCCCGAATCCGAATTTATTTGATCAAATATTGCCCTAAATCGTTCCTTTTGTGATTTTAGGTGTTTGGAGAGTGAATTCTGGAAAAGAGGCTATTTTGGACGTTTTTGGAGCATAAAGTGAAGAAAACGACAAAGTACCAAAAATCCAAGCTGGAAATACAAGGTGACGGCGTCAAGGGTTTGCTCTTGACGGCGTCAGACATGAAGAATAATTTACCGTAGCTGGTGACGGCGTCAGATGGAGTTATGACGGCGTCAAAGTGGCCAAGATTAATTTACCGTGGGTGGTGACGGCGTCACATAGGCCGTCACGATTGGATCTAGGGCGTCCGAGGAAGTGTATGGCGGCGAGTTGACGGCGTCAGATTTAACTCTTGACGCCGTCAGGACGATTTTCCTATATATAGTTTTCTAGTTTTTTCATTAAAGAGAGAGAAGTTTTGGTGAAACCCTAAAGACGATTTTGGTGCCTCTTTTACAGGTTTTTCAAGGGTTCCAAACCCTTGAGACCTTGCATTGTAATTGAGATAAGTATATTCTTAATTCAATCAATATGTCTATGTGTTGGTTGTTTATCTTTTGTTCTTGTCTCAATTTTACTATGCTAGGCTAGATCTCTCTTGTGTTTGCTTAGATCTAATGAAACCTAGATGTTGATTATGTGTTGATTACTTGTCTATTCTTGTTTTGAATGAATGATTTTATATGTTAGGCTTAAGAAAACTGGCAGATCTCCAAATGGTAACATGCTTGAACGTCTTAAGAAACATGAACCGAGGCGTACTAGGTCTTTATTGGTTGTATTTAATGCATGAGCCACTGTTTACAATCCCTATAGTTGTGCTGGGTCATGGTGTAGGAGGAGATAAGAGCTCATAGAGTTGGGGAGTTATGTATGCCACTCCACGAATGGTATTAAGGAATACAACCCGTCATTCATACAAGTGTAACAAGTAATTAACATGTAAAAGATATCTAGGGAGTAATGAAGTCTAAGTAAACACAATTTCTCCAATTACTGCTCACAACCTTAGTTTAATTTCATTTTCATTAGTTTAATTAGTTATATAGTAGTTTTTGGGTTAGTTGATTAGCAACTAATTCCGCCCACTCCTTCAAAACCCGAAATTTTAATTGCTTTCATAAAATTATAAAAATACAAAAATAATCATCTTTCACCTCTAGAACTATTAATTAGGTTTTCTAATCCTAGCGACACTATTCCTAAGCTGAACGATCAATCCCCCGGTACTTGTCACTATACTATACTACAACGATCAGGTACACTGCCTGGTGGGGGTTGTAAGCCTCGCGAGATCCCTCGAGAGGTAAAGCAAGGTGCGATTCCCACGCATCAAGTTTTTGGCGCCGCAGCCCGGGGAATAGTTATTGTCTAGGTTAGGATTTCTTTTTATTAGGTCTACTTGCTAGATTCCTTTCTAGTAAGATTTTTATTTTTATTTTTAGGTCTTCTTTAGTCTATCTTATTTCTTCGTGCTTTTGTTCGTAACTCTTTACCATCCGACATCATGGAAGGTGGTAACATCTTTGAACCCATCATCCCACCACAACAAAACCCACCATTAGAACCCCTTAGGCCCCGAACCTTAGGAGAATATTCCCGACCTAGCCACCAAGGCTACCGAAACACCATTGAGCTCACCGGAGCCAATGTGACCCCCTTGCGATCCGACACCATCCGGTTGGTGCAAAGCGGATGTGCATTCCATGGACTTCGTTCCGAAGATCCAAACCAACACCTTAAGGACTTCCTCAAAATCGTAGATTCCATAGACCTAGGTGTTGAAACTAGAGAGACTACCCGTTTACGCCTATTCCAATTCTCTCTACGGGATCAAGCTAGTCAATGGCTTGAGCGTTTACCCGTGGGATCCATCACCACATGGGATGATCTCACCACTCGTTTCCTTGCTCAATTTTTCCCACCGGGGAGAACTACTAAGCTTAGGAATGACATCTTGATGTTCCAACAACGTCAAAATGAATCTCTTTATGAAGCATGGACTCGTTTCAAGGACTTACTCCAAAAAGTCTCTCATCATGGCATAGATCTGTGGCTCCAAGTCCAAATCTTCTATGACCATATCGATATCCCCACGAGGCGAACCATTGACCAATCGGCCGGTGGTAAGCTACGTGATCTTAGTGCGGAACAATCATGGGAACTCATAGAAGATCTTGCTCTCTATGACAACGAAAGTTGGAATGATCCCCGTGATTTGAACAAAACGGTCAAGGCAATATCTTTGCCTTCGAATAATTCAAGCACTCCCGACTGTAGGATCATGGAACTTGAAGGTCGAGTCAAGTCTCTCATGAAATCTTACGAAATTCATAAGCCTTCAAGCCAAGTAAGCAGAATCGCTTCTACATGCAAACTTTGCAATGGCCCTCATGAGACCTACAACTGCATGGAACTTCCAAAACGTGCTTATAACGAATTCACATCATCACACTTAGGGCAAGGTCCTCGAACTTCTGCCGAAGCATATGAGGCATGGAAGGATAAACCTAATTTTAGAGGGTACCAAACACGAAGTGTATCATTTAATGATTCCTCACCCCTCACTTGGTCCGAACATTTTCCATCACAAGATACCTCTAGGCAAAGCTGTGAAGATGATTTAAAAAAATTCATTCTTTCTCAAGAACTGCAGCTTACTACACTCGAGGCAAAATTCAAACAACAGCAGGCTGACGTGAACAACAAGATTTGTAATCTGTTGACGGCTATCAAAGAGCATATTGATAATAAGCCCATTCACGTTGATGAGGTTAAGTCTGCTACCGTCATGAGTCCACCAGCCTCCCCTGTAAAGATAAAAAGTCCTAGCAAGCTATTCAAACATCTATCCCCTGACAAGAAAGGACCTATCAACCCCTCTAGACCAATCCACTTTGTAAACACCATCACCACAATTTCAGCTGCTGCATCCAAACCAACCCAACAACAAACTGACAACCTTAGTCAGACAACGAATGATGAGACACCAAAGGTTGACCACGCTTCGGCAAGGAAACCTGCCAACTAACCCGAGCAGTGCACCGCGCAGAAATCCGACAAACTGGATGATTGGAACGAGACATCGGAGGAACAGGAGAAAGACCCAACCATTTTGAGCAAATCGGTTATAAAAGAATCCGAAAAAGAGGATGCTATAAGTTGGGATAGCAATCAACCCGAGGGGAACGACCCTAAGCTTTTCAAAATCCCCTGTACCATTGAGGGAAAGGTCTTAATTAATAGCCGTATAGATCCTAGCTTCCCGGTCAGCGTAATCCCACTTTCTCTATACCGCAAAACCTTCCCAGAGGACGTCGTATGCAAGAAAGTAATAGAGAATGTATCAATTAGGATTGGAGAATTTGATTACGATACTGAGCTCACTGTGGTTGATGACGTGGACCCTCTCGCCAATCAAGCATTGACCAACCTCGTCCTTGGGATACCATTTATCAATGAATCGGGAGCAATCCTTGACGAGAAGGATGGTAGTGTATTATTCACCAATGGTGTTAGAACGGTAGTTTTTCGTGGGGATGGTGAGGAAGTTTATGAGTATCGTCCCTCCCTTGAGGGGAATCCATACGGGTCAAAGGGAGGAGAGTTGAAAAAGATCAAACGACGTAATCCGAATAACCTAAAAATCCCCTGCATGATCGGTCACAAACACTTCGAGAACGTGTACATTAATGTATTCCTGCCAAAGAATTTCATGTCATTGTTTCACTATAACAATATCTGCAGATGGGGGATGATTTACAAGGGAGAGAAAGTGGTTGGTAAGGATCATGAAATCCAAGTGTTCATAGGAAATATGGCATTCACTATGGAGTTCACAATTGTGGACAACATAGAGGACTTTGTTGACCCTAGGTTATCGCAAGTTGTATTTGGAGCGCCCTTTTGTGAAATCACTAAGTTGATGGTGGATGACTTGAACGGAATCATGACTTTCACTGACGGGATTAGGAGGATTTCATACCAAACGCCATACAAAAGAAGAGACCTTAGGGAGATAGATTGCGACGGGCTTGATGTTATGAGCTCCCAACTTGTCTTGTGTGATGACGATGTTAGAAGAGGTTGTAGAAATGTTTCTGATTTATCTTGTGGGTTCTTTAAGGATGTTAGTGAGCTTGGCTCTAAGTATCGGAGGGATGTTTTCGAATTTGAAGATCCAAAGCACTTACACTATGAGAGCGACACTAGTTTAGAAGATGACCTAGGTAGTGGAACCAATGATGAAATCACGTAGTAACCCACGACTTTGAGTCTAGCTACAAGACTCGTAAATAAAGAAAAGCGCTTCTTGGGAGGCAACCCATGTTTTGTGTGATTTTTATTTGTTTGATTGTTATTTGCTTCCGTATGCATGTTTTATTTTTATTGTTGGTTGATCATGTTTCTCAATTAAAATGTGAAATACTTTATTATGTTGGTTAGCCTAGTCTTAACTCCAACCTAAAGGTATTTTTGCAAAAGATAAGTGTAAGGGGAAACCCTAAATATGTTTTTAAGAAACAAACCGATCATGATTATCCACAATATTTAATGAACATGTATATTCGTATTTGTTAGAGTCAAATGCTTGTATCGAGTCATAATGAAGTTTTGCAGGATTTTCCAGGAAGTAGGACAAAGTTTTTCCAGAAATTTTCCGGAAACTTAACATAAGGATTTCTGCAGGTTCATTCTGACGGCGTCAGGGCATTGCTCTTGACGGCGTCAGGAGTTAAAAATCTGGAAATTTTACCGGTTTTGTTTTTCTAACGGAGTCTTATGGTTTTTGTGAATTATTAAGTTTTATAATCTCCAGGAAATCTGCAAACTTCATTCCACAAGCATTATATCTTATTTTGTTTTCTAGGATTTAGTAACTTATATAGGATGCCGCCGATTTTACGCGAGGTTGCCTTGTCTACTTTTGTCAGGATTTACAGGTTATTTGTGACAAGAAGATGATTTATATTCTGGAAGGGAAGCTTTGATTGTTCGTTTTCTTGGAAGAAGATTTAACCTGGCCAACTAAAATCCATACCGAGCGAATCAGGGGAGTATTTGATTTCATTCTCTTTACTTTTTAACTTTTACATTCTTTACTTGAACATTGGGGACAATGTTCATCTTAAGTGTAAGGGGAGGGTAAAAAGATGATACCTTACATTTGCACTTTCGCTTGAGTTTGTTTTGTTTGATAGTAGATGTGTAATAAAACTATGAGAAATACTTGTTAGTGTAATTTTAGCGCCAAATTTAAAATTTTTTACAACATTTAGGAGTGAAACTTTAGCCATAGCAAGCGTCTCATGGATAGGAGATTGTATGACTAGCACATAACCGTATATTCAGAAAAATTTTCCACCCAAAAATGTGAGGTTCGCCTTTAGATTTGATAGGAAAAGCATTCATTATTGGTGCTTATGAGTGTACCGGTAGCATTTAGATTCTAGAACTTGCGTTAGTGATGCATCCCGAGACCGCTAGTGAGACTACATTCGTGTGGTAGGATTTACTACATGATAAGAGGCATTAGGATCACCCTTGTGTTAAACCCGTATTATAATTACTTGACCATTTAAGTCATATTACTTCGCTAGTTAAGTCAACTAATTTTTCCCACACCCTTTGCGTTGTACTCATTTTTAGTACACGAAACCCCTAGTACACCCCTCCGAGCCTATCTTTTCGTTTCTAACTTTAAGCACTTTACTTAAAGGAAGAATTTGTTACACCCCACTTAAATGTACACCCAAATCGCCTTAGCCTTCCGTGTATGCGCTCATTTTTAGTGCATTATTGTTATTTGTTAAACCCTAAGTTAACTTTCTAATTGATTACATGGTTGCTAAGTCGAGTCATATCCTTGTACATATTGTTTTGGGACGATTGGGACTCATGGGTAAGTACTTATTTTATGGAGTAATGGGGAAGAACATCACTTATTACCCCCATATGTACGTTAATTTTAAAAGTGCTCCAATTGTTTTGATTTTCTTAATTCGAGTCATTAGAATAGTTAAATGTAAAGTATGTAAAGATTCAAGTGTAAGCGGAATTCTCATCCCCTATGATGTATTATTTTGGATGGTAGGGTAAGAGTGTATGCAAAAAAAAAAAAATAATAATAGAAAAAAAACAAGAAAAAAGAAAAAAAAATAGAAAAGAAGAAGAGAAAAAACATACGGACTACCATCCCGTTTTTATTTTATGTTCATTTTATGTTTTTGTTATTTTTCATTTATTAGCTTAAGTCGAGTCTAGTCTTGGCTTAGCAACACCATCTTGTACATGTAATTTACTAAGATTGTTAACTCGCCACCAGTAAAATTCCCTTTATCCAACAAAACCGTGTAATTCATATCCCTACGCCTAACGTTATAACCCTTTAAAAGACCTCTTTGATAGTTTATCCTAGGTGCTTACGCCATGTGGTGGAGGTTTGATCCTTTCCCAAGCCTATGGTAATCTATTTTGCTATGACAGGTAGTGAGAGATATCTTCCATTTCCATAATGTTATATTACTTTATTACACCCGAGAGATGTGAGTATCTAAACACTATTTGTGAGGTGCTTGTATATGACCTCCGTGCTTGTCTATTGGTCTTTAGTGGAACGATTATTTGTTGTAATTACTTTTATATTAGTGTTAAATGACCCCTAACTTGTCTTTTGAGTAGAATAAAAGCTCATTTGCTTGAGGACAAGCAAATCTCAAGTGTAAGGGTATATGATGAGGCGAAAAATGATCCGTTTTTAGGGGGTCATTTAAGCCCGAATCCGAATTTATTTGATCAAATATTGCCCTAAATTGTTCCTTTTGTGATTTTAGGTGTTTGGAGTGTGAATTCTGGAAAAGAGGCTATTTTGGACGTTTTTGGAGCATAAAGTGAAGAAAACGACAAAGTACCAAAAATCCAAGCTGGAAATACCATAGGCTTGGGAAAGGATCAAACCTCCACCACATGGCGTAAGCACCTAGGATAAACTATCAAAGAGGTCTTTTAAAGGGTTGCAACGTTAGGTGTAGGGATATGGAATACACGGTTTTGTTGGATATAGGTACTCTTTACTGGTGGCGAGTTAATAATCTTGGTTAATTACATGTACAATATGGCGTTGCTAAGCCAAGACTAGACTCGACTTAAGCTAATAAATGAAAAATAACAAAAACATAAAACAAACATAGAATGAAAAGGGATGGTAGTCCGTATGTTTTTTCTCTTTTTTTCTTTTTCTATTTTTTTTTTCTTTTTCATGATTTTTCGATTTTTTTTTCTTTCTTTTTTTAAACACTCTTACCCTACCATCCAAAATAATACATCATAGGGAATGAACATTCCCCTTACACTTGAATTTTTACATACTTTACAATAAACTAATCTAATGACTCGAATTAAGAAAATCAAAACACTTGGAGTACTTTTAAGTTTAACGTACATACGGGGGTAATAATATGATGTTCTTCCCCATTACTCCATAAAATAAGTACTTTACCCATGAGTCCCAATCGTCTCAAAATAATATGTACAAGGATATGACTCGACTTGGCAACCATGTAATCAATTAGATAATTAACTTAGGGTTTAACAAATAACAATAATGCACTAAAGATGAGTGCATACATGGAAGGCTAAGGCAATTTGGGTGTACATTTAAGTGGGGTGTAACAAATTCTTCCTTTAAGTAAAATGCTTAAAGTTAGAAACGAAAAGATAGGCTCGGAGGGGTGTACTAGGGGTTTCGTATACTAAAAATGAGTACAATGCTAATGTGTGGGAAAAACTAATTGACTTAACTAGCCAAGTAATATGACTTAAATGGTCAAGTAATTATGATACGGGTTTAACACAAGGGTGATCCTAATGCCTCTTATCATGTAGTAAATCCTACTACACGAATGTAGTCTCACTAGCGGTCTTGGGATGCATCACTAACGCAAGTTCTAGAATCTAAATGCTACCAGTACACTCATAAACACTAATAGTAAATGCTTTTCCTATCAAATCTAAAGGCGAACCTCACATATTTGGGTGGAAAATTTTTCTGAATAGTACGGTTTTGTGCTAGTCATACAATCTCCTATCCATGAGATGCTTGCTATGGCTAAAGTTTCACTCCTAAATGTTGTAAAAAAATTTAAATTTGGCGCTAAAATTGCACTAACAAGTATTTCTCATAGTTTTATTACACATATACCATTAAACAAACAAACTCAAGCGAAAGTGTATCTGTAAGGTATCATCATTTTACCCTCCCCTTACACTTAGAATGAACATTGTCCCCAATGTTCAAGTAAAGAATGTAAAAGTGAAATAAGTAAAACGAATGAAATCAAATACTCCCCTGATTCGCTCGGTATGGATAATAAGGTGGCCAGGTGATGAGGCGAAAAATGATTCGTTTTTAGGGGGTCATTTAAGCCCGAATCCGAATTTATTTGATCAAATATTGCCCTAAATCGTTCCTTTTGTGATTTTAGGTGTTTGGAGAGTGAATTCTGGAAAAGAGGCTATTTTGGACGTTTTTGGAGCATAAAGTGAAGAAAACGACAAAGTACCAAAAATCCAAGCTGGAAATACAAGGTGACGGCGTCAAGGGTTTGCTCTTGACGGCGTCAGACATGAAGAATAATTTACCGTAGCTGGTGACGGCGTCAGATGGAGTTATGACGGCGTCAAAGTGGCCAAGATTAATTTACCGTGGGTGGTGACGGCGTCACATAGGCCGTCACGATTGGATCTAGGGCGTCCGAGGAAGTGTATGGCGGCGAGTTGACGGCGTCAGATTTAACTCTTGACGCCGTCAGGACGATTTTCCTATATATAGTTTTCTAGTTTTTTCATTAAAGAGAGAGAAGTTTTGGTGAAACCCTAAAGACGATTTTGGTGCCTATTTTACAGGTTTTTCAAGGGTTCCAAACCCTTGAGACCTTGCATTGTAATTGAGATAAGTATATTCTTAATTCAATCAATATGTCTATGTGTTGGTTGTTTATCTTTTGTTCTTGTCTCAATTTTACTATGCTAGGCTAGATCTCTCTTGTGTTTGCTTAGATCTAATGAAACCTAGATGTTGATTATGTGTTGATTACTTGTCTATTCTTGTTTTGAATGAATGATTTTATATGTTAGGCTTAAGAAAACTGGCAGATCTCCAAATGGTAACATGCTTGAACGTCTTAAGAAACATGAACCGAGGCGTACTAGGTCTTTATTGGTTGTATTTAATGCATGAGCCACTGTTTACAATCCCTATAGTTGTGCTGGGTCATGGTGTAGGAGGAGATAAGAGCTCATAGAGTTGGGGAGTTATGTATGCCACTCCACGAATGGTATTAAGGAATACAACCCGTCATTCATACAAGTGTAACAAGTAATTAACATGTAAAAGATATCTAGGGAGTAATGAAGTCTAAGTAAACACAATTTCTCCAATTACTGCTCACAACCTTAGTTTAATATTAGTTTAATTTCATTTTCATTAGTTTAATTAGTTATATAGTAGTTTTTGGGTTAGTTGATTAGCAACTAATTCCGCCCACTCCTTCAAAACCCGAGATTTTAATTGCTTTCATAAAATTATAAAAATACAAAAATAATCATCTTTCACCTCTAGAACTATTAATTAGGTTTTCTAATCCTAGCGACACTATTCCTAAGCTGAACGATCAATCCCCCGGTACTTGTCACTATACTATACTACAACGATCAGGTACACTGCCTGGTGGGGGTTGTAAGCCTCGCGAGATCCCTCGAGAGGTAAAGCAAGGTGCGATTCCCACGCATCACCAGGTTAGATCTTCCTCCAAGAAAATGAACAATCAAAGCTTCCCTTCCAGAATATAAATCATCTTCTTGTCATACATAACCTGTAAAACCTGAGAAAACAGACAAGGCAACCTCGCATAAAATCGGCGACAATCTACATATGCTAATAAATCCTAGAAAACAAAATAAGATATAATGCTTGTGGAATGATGTTTGCAGATTTCCTGGAGATTATAAAACTAAAGATTCAGCAAAAACTTTAAGATTCCGTTGGAAAAACAAAACTGGTAAAATTTCCAGATTTTTACACGTGACGCCGCCAAGAGTAAAACTCGTGACGCCGTCAGGTTTGACCTGCAGAAATTCTTATGTTAAGTTTCCGGAAAATTTCTGGAAAAACTTCGTCCTACTTCCTGGAAAATCCTGCAAAACATCATTATGACTCGATACAAGCATTTGACTCTAACAAATACGAATATACATGTTCACTTAATATTGTGGAGAATCATGATCGGTTTTGTTTCTTAAAAACATATTTGGGGTTTCCCCGTACACCTATCTTTTGCAAAAATACCTTTGGATGAAGTTAAGACTAAGCCAAACAACAAAGTAAAGGATTTTCACTATTTTAGTTTTGAAACATGATCTACCAACAATAAAAATAAAGCATGCGTACGGAAGCAAATAACAAACAAACAAAAATAAAAATCACACAAAACATGGGTTGCCTCCCAAGAAGCGCTTTTCTTTATTTACGAGTCTTGTAGCTAGACTCAAGGTCATGGGTTACTACGTGACCTCATCATTGGTTTCACTCTCTAGGTCACCTCCTATACCAGTTTTGTATTCCGGACCTAGTTGCAAGCATTCTTTGTAAAAACCAAGCATCCTATTCATCACATACTCTACTCCTCTACGTCTATCCTCATCATTCCTATAATAAGCCGCTTGTTTGTGTTCCTTTTCTATATTAGACAGGAGGCGGTACTGCTCAATCTTGTAGGGCATTTGGTAGGCAATCTCATCATTCACCTCCTTGAACCTAACTATCTCTAAAGTCAGATCATAACTCATCTTAGTGGCCTCAACAAATGGTTTTCCGAACACTACTTGACTTAGGCAATCATCTATCACCGGACGAGTATCCTCTACTATCATAAAATCGATCTCATAAGTGAAATTTCCTATAATCACATGCAATCCCTTCACTCTTCCTAAAAAATTACTTATCAAATTCTTATTGGGCATCATCCTATAACCAAGTTGTTTCTTCATCACCCAATTATAATAAGTCCTAGTCATGATGTTTATAGGAGATCTAGGATCGATATAAGCTTTCCATATATGCATATGCCCGATGTTGCATGGTATGTTGATGTTATAGGGGTCTCCCATTTTGATAAGGGGTGTGCCAAGGATATATGGTGTCTCGGGGCCATCGAATAAATCCTTATGGTATTCCCGTTCTTCCTTGGTGGGCAGCTTATCAAAGTACTCTTCTATAGTTTCTACTTCCTCTAACTCTTCTCCCTTATTAACCTCAACTTCCCTAATTTCATCCCTAGTCTCGGTTTCTACTTCAACTTCATCTTAGACACTTTCTTCTATATCCTTATCTTTTGGCTTAACGGTGACAACATTGACAAAGTGGACATGTTTGGATGACGAGGGGTCCTTAGTTTGGATTCCGGTATTGGCTTCCCTAGTGTCCTTCCTAGGTGTAGTCAACGCTTGGTTGTTGAGGGCTTTCAACAAGTTGTCTATTTTGTTGGTCATCTCCGTTTGTTGTCGGTTGAATTCGGTTTCAAACCTAGATATGCGAGCTTCTTGAGATGCCATAAAATTAGACATCAATCCTTCAAGATTGTTGGTACTACCATAGTTGTTAGAAGGATTGTTGTTGAAAGTACGGTTTGAGGGTGGACCGTTTGGTTGGTAACGATTAGGCGGATTAAAAGAATTGGCTTGGTTTTGTTTCCACCTAAGGTTTGGGTGATTTTTCCAAGAAGGGTTGTAGGAATCACCATAAGGGTTTGGCTTGGGTTTGAAAGTGTACCACTTATCTCCCGCTTCGTCGGTACGCGAGGATGCGTAGTCCGCAAATGCTGTTCCGGGGAGTTCCACACAATCACGAGTGTCATGGGGACCACTGCATAATTCGCATGAAGAAGTGATTTTGTTCACTTGGCTTGAAGGCTTAGGAGCTTCGTAAGATTTCATGAGAAACTTGACTTGGTCCTCAAGTTCCATGATCCTACGGTCGGGAGTGCTAGAATTGTTCAAAGGCAAAGATATTGCCTTGACCGTTT
Organism: Artemisia argyi; assembly: GCA_030686995.1. Classification (NCBI taxonomy): domain Eukaryota; kingdom Viridiplantae; phylum Streptophyta; class Magnoliopsida; order Asterales; family Asteraceae; genus Artemisia; species Artemisia argyi. Next base: position 87,675,102 of record CM060680.1, on the reverse strand, counting down.
TGTTCAAATCACGGGGATCATTCCAACTTTCGTTGTCATAGAGAGCAAGATCTTCTATGAGTTCCCATGATTGTTCCACACTTAGATCACGTAGCTTACCACCGGCCGATTGGTCAATGACTCGCCTTGTGGAGAGATCGATATGGTCATAGAAGATTTGGACTTGGAGCCAAAGATCTATGCCATGATGAGGGACTTTTTGGAGTAAGTCCTTGAATCGAGTCCATGCTTCATATAGAGTTTCACCTTGACGTTGTTGGAACATCAAGATATCATTTCTAAGCTTGGTAGTTCTCCCCGGTGGAAAAAATTGAGCAAGGAAACGAGTGGTGAGATCATCCCATGAGGTGATGGATCCCGCGGGTAAACGCTCAAGCCATTGACTAGCTTGATCACATAGAGAGAATTAGAATAGGCGTAATTGGGTTGACTCTTTAGTTGTAACATCAAGGTCTATAGAATCTACGATTTTAAGGAAGTCCTTGAGATGTTGATTTGGATCTTCGGAACGAAGTCCATGGAATGCACATCCACTTTGCACCAACCGGATGGTGTCAGATCGCAAGGGGGTCACATTGGCTCCTTGGGTGAGCTCAATGGTGTTTCGGTAGCCTTGGTGGCTAGGTCGGGAATACTCTCCTAGGGTTCGGGGCCTAAGAGGTTGGTTAGCTAGTGGTGGGTTTTGTTGTGGTGGGATGATGGGTTCAAAGATGTTACCATCGTCCATGATGTCGGATGGCAAGGAGTTACGAACAAAAACACGAAGAAATAAGATAGACTAAAGAGAACCTAAAAATAAAAATAAAATCCTACTAGAAAGGAATCTAGCAAGTAGACCTAATAAAAAGAGATTCTAACCTAGACAATAACTATTCCCCGGCAGCGGCGCCAAAAACTTGGTGTGCATAGGGATTGCACCAGGCTTTACCTCTCAAGGGATCTTGAGAAGCTAACAACCCCCATCAGGCAGTGTACCTGATAGATGTAGTATAGTATAATGACAAGTACCGGGGGATTGATCGTTCAGCTAGGAATAGTGTCGCTAGGATTAGAAAACCTAAAGACTAGGTCTAGAGATGAGGGATGATTCTTTTTGTATTTTTTATATTTTATGAAAGCAAGTAAAAATCTCGGTTTTGAAGGAGCTGGGTGGAATTAGTTGCTAATCAACTAACCCAATACTAAAGATGTAATCAAAATAAAATACTAAAAATGAAAATAAACTAAATTAAACTAAAGGTGTGAGCAATATATGGGAGAATTGTGTTTACTTAGATTTCACTACTCCCTAGATATCTTTTACATGTTAATTACTTATTACAATTGCGTGGACGACGGATTGTATTCCTTAATACCATTCATGGTGTGGCGTACTTACTTCCCCAATCCTATAAGTGCCTACTTCACTCCTATGTCGAGCCGGCTAAGAAGCTCCTAACATGGGATCACTAGAATTTGCTCATGCATTAGATACAACCAATAAAACCTATTACACATCGGTTCATGTTTCCTAAGACGTTCAAGCATGTTACACAATGGAGATCTGCCATTTTTCTTAAGCCTAACATTGAAATCATTCATCCAATACAACTATAAACAAGTAATCAACATATAATTAACATCTAGGTTTCATTACATCTAAGCAAACACAAGATAGATCTAGCCTAGCATGTTGAAATCAAGACAAGCATAAGATATATTCAAACAACATATAGACATATTGGATGAATTAAGAGAAGACTTATCTCAATTGAACATGAAAGGTTTCAAGGGGTGAAAACCCTTGAAAATACAGTAAAATACGACCTAGGGTTTACAAAGTTCGACCCTAGTATTCTCAACACAAGTTCCTCTCTTTTGAATGAAAAATTAGAAAAGTATATATAGATTCTGATAGGTGACGGCTTCAAGAACAAATTTCTGACGCCGTCATCTCGCCGCCAAATAATTTCTCGGACTGCCTAGATCTGGGTCTGACGACGTCATGTGTATTCCAATTGTAGGCCGTCACAATATTAACTTTTGACGCCCTTATTGTGACGCCTTCAGGTTTTCACTGGGTCGTCACGGATTTTACTCTTGACGCCGTCAGGTTTTTCTTCTTGACGCCGTCAGGTATTGTTCTCAGCATGGAAAATTAAGTCTTTGCCGTTTTCTTCACTTTTATGCTCCAAAAACGTCCAAATTGCTTCCTTTTCCAGAATTCACTCTCAAAGTACCTAAAATCACAAAAGGAACGATTTAGGGCAATATTTGATCAAATAAATTCAATTTCGGGCTTAAATGACCCCCTAAAAGTGGTTCATTTTTCACCTCATCAGTGGTGTCGGCTGTGGTGGTGGTGACAAAATAAAAGTTTTAATGTGTCTCAGGTACGAAAATAAATATTTGGCTAGTAATAGGTTTTAGAAAAAGTACCGGGGGTTACATCACATACATCTTATATAGAAATCCGTCCCGGATTTAGTTTGAGTTGCCAGTCCCGGCTTTGAAAAGATTTTGGTACTTGCATTTAAACTCATCCTCGCGTTCCCAAGTATACTCCGGTCCTCTCTTGGAATTCTAATGAACTTTCACAAGAGGAATACGACTCTTCTTCAATCACTTAACCTCGCGATCCATGATTTCAACAGGCTCCTCAACAAAAGGCAATTGCTCATCAATCTCAATCTCCTCAAGCGGAATTACAGTGGTCTCATTGGTCAAACACTTCTTTAAATTCGACACGTGGTAAGTAGGGTGAACTCTACTGAGCTCCGGCGGCAATTCTAGCTTATATGCCACAGGACCAATCCTCTTCATAATCTTAAATGGTCCTATATAACGGGGATTCAACTTTCCATTCTTACCAAACCTAATCACACCTTTCCAAGGTGATACTTTCAACATAACCCTATCTCCTACCTGAAACTCCAGGGGTTTACGTCTCACGTCAGCGTAACTCTTCTGACGGTCACGAGCAACTTTTAATCGTTCTTTAATTTGAGCAATCTTCTCAGTCGTCTCACGAACTAGATCTGGACTAATAAGCTGTGCTTCTCCCACTTCATCCCAACATATAGGTGATCGGCACTTCCGACCATAGAGTGCTTCAAACGGTTCGGCCTTAATACTCGCATGGTAACTATTGTTATAGGAAAACTCAATCAAGGGAAAATGGACATCCTATCCATTTCCGAAATCAATCGCACATGGACATACCATATCCTCCAAAGTCTGGATGGTTCTCTCGCTTTGACCATCGGTCTGTGGATGGTAAGCGGTACTCATGTCAAGGTTCGTGCCAAAGAAATCTTGAAGTGACTTCCAAAAAATTTGAAGTGAACCTGCCGTCTCAATCTGAAATAATAGATACTGGCACTCCATGTCGAGATACTATCTCTTTAACGTAGAGCCTGGTCAACTTATCCATACTGTAGTTCTCTTTGATTGGCAAAAAGTATGTGGATTTAGTCAATCGGTCGACTATTACCCAAATAGCATCGAATCCTGTCGAAGTCCTCGGTAACTTGGTGACAAAATCCATTGTTGTTATTTCCCATTTCCATTCTGGGATCTTTGGTTGCTCTAGTAAACCAGACGGTTTCTGATGTTCAGCCTTAACCTTGGCGCACATAAGACACTTACGGACATAATCAGCAATCTCAGCTTTCATATTGGGCCACCAATACAACTTCTTCACATCCTGATACATCTTATCAGATCCTGGGTGAATGGAATACTTTGACGTATGAGACTCAAGCATAATCAAGTCTCTCAGTCCTCCGAATAAAGGTACCCAACTTCTTCCTTTGTAACATAAAGTTTCATCTGAACGTTTCTCAAGTTTCTCCTTTTTGATCATCCCATCAACTTTCTCTTCCTTAAGCTCTCCTCTTTTCACGACTTCCTCTTGAGCTTGTAGAATCTGGGCTGGTAAATTCGAGTTAATCGTCAAAACTAAAGCTTGAACGCGTAACGGTTTCAAATGTTCCTTGCCGCTCAATGCATCAGCTACAACATTAGCTTTTCCAGGGTGGTATCGTATCTTACAATCATAATCGGTCAACGTCTCCAACCATCGTCGCTGTCGCATATTCAACTCCTTCTGATCCAAAATATACTGTAAACTCTTGTGGTCGGTGGAGATGACACACTTAGTACCATAAAGATAATGTCTCCATAACTTAAGGGCAAAAACCACGGCTCCTAACTCCAAATCATGAGTGGTATACTTCTCCTCATGAGTCTTAACCCTTGATACGAGGCATCACAATAAACCGCAAAATCTTCTACTCCATCTGGCAAAGCCATGATCGGTGCACTACAAAGCTTCTGCTTCAAATTCTAAAATGCCTTCTCTTCTTCTTCTCCCCATTCATACTTCTTATCCTTGTGTGTCAATGCAGTCAATGGTTTAGATATCTTGGAGAATCCCTCGATGAATCTCCTGTAATACCCATCCAATCCTAGATATTGACGAATTTCTGTGGCATTAACCGGCGTTGCCCATTTCTCAATCGCCTCAATCTTAGCGGGATCCACATGTAATCCTTCACGATCAATTACATGACCCAAAAATTGAACCTTACGAATCCAAAACTCACACTCAGAGAACTTTGCGTACAACTGCTCATCCTTGAGCAACTTAAGAATCGTAGCCAAATGTTGCTTATGCTCTTCCTCGCTCTTTGAGTAGATCAGAATATCGTCGATAAATACTATCACGAACTTATCTAGATAAGGCTTGCATACTCAGTTCATGAGGTCCATGAACACTGCAGGCGCATTGGTCAAACCAAAAGGCATTACTTGAAACTCATAATGACCATAACGGGTCCTAAATGCCGTCTTGGGAATATTCTCTTCCCGAACCCTGAGTTGGTGATAACCAGACCTCAAGTCAATCTTATAGTAGTAACTCGATCCTTGCAACTGATCAAACAAATCAGCAATCCTCGGTAACAGGTAGCGGTTCTTCACTGTTAACTTATTCAATCCTCGGTAGTCGATACACATCCTAAACAATCCATCCTTCTTCTTCACAAATAACACTGGAGCTCCCCAGGGTGAAGAACTCGGTCGAATAAATCCTTTATCCAACAGCTCCTGCAATTGCTTCGATAATTCCTCCATTTTCGATGGCGCTAAACGATATGGTGCACGCGCAACAGGTGCAGCTCCTGGAACTAAGTCGATACGAAAATCCTCTTGTCGGGTTGGCGGAAGTCCCAGAAAATCTTCAGGAAATACTTCAGGACACTCACGCACTACAAGAACATCCTCGAGTAGCTTCTCTCCTAACTCCTTCTTAGCCACGTGTGCTAGGAATGCGTGACATCCTTTCTCAAGGTATTTCATAGTCTTGATACATGATATGATATTCAGGCGAGTTCCACTCCTATCACCTCGAACTATCAAAATCTCATCATTGAGAGGGATATGAACAACTCGTTCTTCACAAACAATGCTCGCTCAATTCTTGGATAACCAATCCATCCCAACTATCACGTCGAAGCTTCCGAGCTTGATTGGCATCAAATCAATACTAAACGGGTGATCTAACAGGTTAAGGGTACAGCCACGGATCAGGGTGCGGGTGTCAACTAGGTTACCATCAGATAACTCAATGCTATAGCTAACGTCTAATAGAGTAGGGGTAAGTCGGAGTAACGGCGCAATCTTAGAAGACACAAAACTCATATCGGCACCCGAATCAAACAAAACTTTAACACGAAGGTTGTTGAGAAGAAACGTACCAGTGACAACATTCAGATCTTGATGCGGCTCTCCATTTCCCATCACGTACACTCTACCTTGAGTACCTCCATTTCCTTGTCTAGCATTCTTCGGGCATTGTCCCCTGTAGTGTCCACGCTCCCCACATCCAAAACATGTAACCACAGGTTGGGCATTTGCTCCCGTTGCCACAACCTTATTCTTACAAAACCTCGCAATGTGACCAACCTTCTGACACTTCGTACATCTCATAGTACATGGTCCAGTATGATGCTAGTGGCACTTGCCACAAAGAGTTTGTTGTCCAACATTCGCTCCTCCTTGTGCGGCCACAAATGCCTTAACAGTCTCCTGTCTCCTATTCTGTTGGTGATGGTGATTGTTGTTGTAGCGGTTGTTGGGGTTGTTATAGTTGTTGCTCCTTCTATTATCTTCCCATTTTCTCTTGTTGTCAAAGTGATTACTCTTCTGAAAAGCACCATGCTTAGTCACCTGATCCATAAGATGTTCAGCCATGCTAATAGTATCATCCAAAGTCTCAGCATTGTACGATGTCACGTTTCCTTGGATACTCGCAGGCAATCCACCAATAAACTTCTCTAGCAACTTCTCATTATCTGGCACCATGTGAGCATAAAACACATTCAGTTCTTGAAAACGTCGCACATAAGTAGCAAGATCGGAACCCTTCACAGCCAAATAATAGAACTCAGGATCCAATTTCCTCAAATCACTATGAGAGCAGTACTTCTTAACCATAGCTTTCTTGAAATCTTCCCATGAAGTACTATAACCATCCTCCATTCCCTTTTCCAGAACATAAGCATTCCACCAAGACAAGGCATGCTCCAACATTGTGCCTGTCGCATACTTCACCCTATTCTTCTCAGTACAATTACTCCTATGAAACACCGATTCCACTTTCTCAAACCATTTAGTCAATCCAACAGCTCCTTCAGTTCCCTTGAAGGTAATGGGCTTACAATCCATGAATTCCTTAAAAGTGCAGAAATGGTTGTTGGGAACAGCTTGAGCTCTAGCCGGTCCAACATTATGAGGAACACCTACTTGCCTGGCAAGCGCTGCTGCAACACCTTCATCATTCATCTGCTGAATAGCAGCTGGGGTCATCTTCCTAGGAGGCATAATTCTATCAATCAATACAAATCACAACACTTGTAAGTATTTGATTAATGTGTCAGAATCATAGCGCAAGATAAAGCATCGTCACATGAATAAAATCATAATATAGCATAAGTCAACATCAATAATAGTACATCACCATAGTACATCATAGATTTCATACTTGACATTGGTCTTACAAGATATGCAAAACAAGTACAAGTTTCGAATAAAATCTACCAACTGAAGAATTCAGTTTAACATAAACTAGGTAAACTACCATTAAGATACTAACTACTATAAATGATCCCATCACTGATCTCCTGAACGATCTCCATACATAGCCATCACATTAATGCTGTCATAGGACCTAAGGCAGGTCATCCTCTCTGTATAGGCCTGTCTCTACATCTCATGCAACTCACTCCATAACTCACTGATACTAGTACAGTAGTGTCGACTATCTGTGTCTAAGAACACCTCCTTCATGGTTGTCACAACTCGTAATTTCCGGTCATTTTTCTAAACCTCGACAATTTACTATTCACAAGTTACTATTCATCATTTACTATTCATCGATCACTATTCATCGTTTCCGAGGTCAATTTGATATTCTGAGAAGCGTTCAGAAATTTTACTATTCACTAGACACTATTCATTTCCGGAAGAAAAACCACTATTCACGTGCATTATTCATGTCATCGTAAATTTAGTTTACGAGTGTTCAAATTCGCGTAACCGTATTGGTTCAGGAGCGAATTCATGCATTATTATCAGGGACGTTTCATACGGACTAGAAATAGTCAGCATATCATCATTAGGGCACTTGCATACTATTCCACTCGTAGGATAATTAAATTAATACTTTTGGTACAATTAACGATTTACGTATGTTTATTTTAAATAAACACTAATACGCGAACTATAAATGTGACTAACACGTCCAACACTCCCGACTATGATCCCAATATATTTTTATATTCATTTTTATAATATAAAAATTTTAATATTAATTTACCCGGTATTTTGGATATTTATTTTAATTATTAACTTAAGTTTACTAAAACTTCGACGGTTTTCGTAGAAATTAAACTATAATTATCTAAACACCCAATAATTTTACCCAACCTATTTTTATAATTTTTATAACTTTATTATGACCCGGTTAACTCCGTTAAAATTTATTTTTAAGTTAACCCGGTACATTTTAAAACTACCAAATAACACTTAATAATACATTTTACCACAAGAGTCTTCACATTCATCCCCCCCCCTCCAATTTGCCGCCCCCCCCCCCCCTTCTTATTTTCCTTAAAATGGGGATCTAGTTCCCTAGATATTTCATACATGTACATTAATGCTTATACTAACTATATAAAATAATAATAATAACAATAATACATATAAACCTAAACTAGTTTCTTTTATTCATTTCACAACTCAAAAAGTTTTCTTTCTCTCTTGTGCTCTCTTGAACCCACGGCCACCACAAAGAAGGAAGGCAAGACCAAAGATTTTTCTTAAGATCAAGTGTAATATTGTTTATATAGTATCCTTGTTTGAGTTTTGAGATATAAACTCAAGGATTGTTAGGTTTTTATCAACTAATCACACCACATCTCAAAGTAAGTTTACAAAACTCATTTCATAATTTTTTTACAAAGTTATTACTATGGTTATATAATTTTCCTACTAGATCTCATACATGCATTAACTTATACCACTTTATTTTTGTAAACTTTTGATCATACAAGCCCTAGAAGTGATTTTTGGTTAGATCCTTGTTAGATCTACTTGGTTTTGATGATTAGGAACCCATGACACCCTAAGAAGGTGTATGGTAGGATTAGATTAGTTTTGTGGTGTTTGAAAGTGGTTTGAATGAAGATGGAACTAGATTAGAACCCTAGAAACGATTTTTGAAACCTTTGAAATACCTACTGTCCCTATTTTCATTTCGTGGGAAAATCAGTGGTTGATGGCTAACTTTTGACCAAAGATTTAGAAAATACTTTTAAAAACGAAACTTTAGGCGAAAGAACGGATTAAAACGAGCTTATAACGAAGGAGATATGATTTTTGCAAATTTAACGACGAAAACTATTTTTGTAAAAACTGCTTGCTGTTTGGCAGATTTCGACGGGTAAATAGAGGCATTAAACGTAACCTAGAGGAGCCGAGTTATCAAAAATATACTAGTATATACAAAAACGAATCCGTGGACATAGAGAACAAGGAAAATGAACCTAAAACGACCAAGTTATACGCGTTTTAACATCACCAAAACTATATATATATATATTTGGTCACAAATAGAAATAATAACGTACGTACTAAATGGTATATTTTTTCTAGAAACGTTACTAATGACTATATTCTTAACAAATGAATACGTACGACCCAAGAGTATATTTATACGACTTAACGACGTTATTTTAAGGTTTCCGATACGAGGATTATAACGCTAACATTTTCGTACGAGTTAATATGACAAGTTATATACTTCTCTAAATGGACCTATTTTTCCTAAGTATGGAAACTATTTTACCATGACGATAACTAGTATTTCCAAATTACGAGTGGTATGAGTATCATGTGCATGTGCATTCATTTCATTTCGGCATGATCTAAGTTAGATCATGATTATTCATTTAGGTTGCGGCTAGTGTTCGCGCCTCATTGTCCTGATTTCTTTACCATTGTTGTACCATCTTTGTACTATCACTCCAGGTGAGTTTCATAGCCCCGTTTTAATTCTATATTTTGATTTCAAATCCCACGGGGGAGAATACATTGCATTACTTATTTTTGTGTACATGCCTAAGTATAAAATTCATACATTGCTTAAGTTTCCTTATTACCACGTCTTGAAAAGTCCCCTTTTATTATCATGGACCGTTAATTTCTGGTACTAAGCGGGAGTGAGTGGATAGATCTATCGAGGGTGACGCCTCCATTCGTGTTTGGGTTGCTCCAAATGGGACGAATGCATTTCATGTCTTTATTATTAGAGTGTCTGGTAAACACTCATTGGGGCCAAGTATCGTCTAGCTTCGGGGTCATGAGCTTAAGAGCCAATGTATATATTTTCCGGACATCCTATTTCTTGGCTTTACTTATGGCATATGTACACTAGATTTTACTTATAAACCTATGATTATTCACCAACTTTATGTTGACCGTTTTTCGCAATGTATTTCTCAGGTTATTAAGGTAGCTCATGTTGCATACATTTGGACCTTCATGGAGTCGCGAAGTCGACGCGTCTCACCATATTTTCTGCACTTATGAAACGTTTGATCTGGTTGAACTTATTTTAACTATTTTGGCAAATTCTTTTGGGACCTATGCTTTGTAAACTCTGAATGTTTTAATGATCAAACGCTGTATTTTCTAAACGACACTTTAGGTCGTTCAATATAACTGTAACTATGGTGCTATGACAGTCACCCCCAAGTATTCCATTCCGCTGCTATTCAGGTAAATTGGGGGTGTGACAGATTGGCATCAGAGCTAAGGTTATAGCGAACTAGGATGTATCATGGACCCTAGACTATAACCACATCATCATATCATCTCATCATTTTATCATAGGTGCATATTCACTATACTTGTTGCTTTACGCACACACTGTTCGAGTTATTCATACCCATACTTATGATTATATTGACCTGGTTCACAAGTGACATGTCTTCAGATACCCAAGCTGTTATCCTTTCGTCGGATTCCGACATTGAAGATGCCTTGTCATCTTCCACTACCATTATACCACCAGCTGTACTTACACCACCATTAGCACTATTGAATTGTCATAAGAGCAAGGTTCTCATTCAGCCTATACATAGAATGCCGTTTGGTAGAGTATTCAGACTTGATTCTAATGGACTTATTAGGATGCTTATTACAAGGGAGATAGCATGTTTTCTTTCCTCCACTAGTAGGACGCTTACTACTCAGGTACTACCACCACCGTTAGTTACTTATTTCACTATTGGTCGTCCCATAGTGCGTACTTCAGCTTTACCTCTTAGATGTCGCGAGATAGCGCGAAAGAGGGTAGTATTCCCTTCACTATTATCACCATTATCTTCTAACTCATCACTGGAATTTCATCATCATCAATGTTATTCTCATCCTTTAGAATACCACCATTGTCAGTTTCCTTTTCCATTTCCACTTGCCACGAATTAGGTAACACCTTGTGGATAATACCAAGATTACGGACTCAACAGGAACATCCGCAGGTTCCTCAAGAATGGCTTAGAATCTACACTATCTAGGAATTGATCGATGCACAACTTCAGACACTACTCCAGGACTATCTCGACCTTATGATGCCATAAACCTGATTTCACTTAGAAGGACTACAGGAAGTCTTTAGACTAGACTTATATCCTTACTAGCTTTTACTATTACCCTAGCCACGAGAGGTGTGGCATAGTTCGAAGAAACTTGTAGTATTTTGATTGATGAACAAAGGGAATCACCAAGTATTGACTCTACTATAGGGGAATGGTTGTACTATCTATGATATTGGTCCATATAGACCGAAACCTTCATGTGTTATATTCATGTGTTATGAATAGGATGATCCTTAGTACCAATAGATTCTCATGGACTCTTATGATTTGATGGAAATAGATTTAAGCAAACCACTCCAAGCATGACGCAAGCCGCTGTTGGACAATTCATTGCCAGGAACGTAACTACCGCCCTCACCAAGGAACTTACTCACGTGGAATTTATGGGTTGTAATCCCTCCTCCTTTAGCGGAAATATAGACACAAAAGAATTTCTCAAATGGTTCGAAGAATTAGAAACAATCTTTCAAAGTGGTGACTGCCGTAAGGAAGACAAAGTTAAGTTCGCCACTTGCACTTTTCAGAAGCATGCCCAGAAATGGTGGACTAAGTATGTCCAGGTAGTAGGAGTTGATGCTGCTTACTCACACTCTTGGGAGAAACTAAAAAGGATGATGAGTTTGAAGTTCTGTGTGAAAAGCGAATTACAAGCAATTGAACAGGAAACACTAAACCTTACCATGGTAGGAGATGATGTTGTTAAGTATACTGCTTCTTTTTATGATTTAGCCCGACTAGGCTCTGCAATGGACGAGCCAGAAAGCAAGAAACTTGAAAGGTACATCGGAGGACTTTCTCCTGAAATTCGTATGTTCATTGGAACCCGATACCATGCCTAAAGCTATCAGAATGGCGATCGAAGCAAAGGAACGCATAGCTCACCCCAAGATCTTAGGAAGAAAAAGTGACAATAAAAGAAAGTGGAACAACAACCGAGGTGAGAATGCCACACAAGGACCACACAAGAGACAAGGAGTTGCTAAACCTAATGCTACAGGTCTAAAGGAAAAGAATGATTACCTTGGTATTTTACCTAAGTGTGAAGAGTGCCAACATCATCATAACCCAGGCCGTTGCCCGGAACCATGTGACAACTGTAAGAAGGTTACCCACAAAACCAGGGACTGCAGGTTTCCAATTGTGAGGGATAATCAGAAACCACCAATTACATGTTTTGGCTGTGGTGTAGTGGGACACTACAAGAGTGAATGCCCGGAGTTGGGAAACCAGAATTGGAAGAAAAAGTTTATGTTTTAATTATATAAACCTTAGTTTGAGCCCTCTAGGGTTGTACTTTCTTTTGGTACTTTCCATAAGTACGTTGATGTAACCTAGTTATATTAAGCACTTTCCTATCTAATGTAATGACTATCTTTTGTTACCTCTGTGATAACCGTAGCCTTTGTTCATTCCATTTTCTATTGCAATGGCGCAATTTTCAATCATTTAGCAACATTATACCATTGTCTTATTAAGGATTTGACCGATTTCGTAATTGATGGATTAGTAGATTATTACCAATCCATAGTATTTACCCATGTATCCAACAAACCATTCAACGAGTTTTATTTCAAACTATTTTACTACCTTATGGGGAAGTTGTTTTTACCGAATTTCTAAAATAAGTCATTTTGTTACCATACTATAAACTGATTATCCAATATGACACCAAATATTTACTATTATTACGCGAAACAATTTTAATATTACTTTGGAAGGAAATAATTAGTATACCATTTTTAATAACAACGCGTTGAACACCATCTAAAGCTTTTGAGGAAAATAATATTATTTTGACTAAATCAAGCATCGCATCATTAGTCCTCAACTATACATAGCCTGATCACCTATGTATACTTCAGGAAGGATTATGCCATGAAGGGAATAGTTACTTTATAAAGTATTGTTAATAACAATCTTCATCCAAAAGCGTTTTAAACAAACAAAATCTTTTATAAATATTTCTTTCTGACAAATTCTCCCTGGATACTTACCCCACCTGTCACACACTTAGTCATTAAGTTGGACTTTCCATTGACTTCTTTAGGAGAGACTTCCCATATTAAGTACTAGGAGAATTCCTCGATACAAGAAAAACAATAAAAGGGTTACGAAACTACAAACCTAGACTAGAAGTATACACCAAGACAATTTATGACTCAACAACAATTCTAAAATGCCACTGGACCATCCGACCCACCATCTCTGACCTAGTTGTCCAATTTATTATTCAAAGGTACTAGCTACACTGAGCTACAGGATCAAACACATTGTGAAGGTACGCTAAGCAACACCATGGGAATAAACCAAGCCTCCTAACCAATACTGTAAAGTGTTTTGAGTTAACATGGTCTCATCCATACGCAAACTTCCCTGCAGTGAGTTTACGACAAGAATGATTGATTCGAATTATGGATATCGATAAAGATTCCCCTAAAGCATTATGTTATCAGGAAATTCTAGATAACCTCACCTATACATCGAGAGAGACATCAGACTCAAGAATATCTCCCCAGCTACATGTGAAGACAATACGGAAATTCATCGACATAGTATCAATTGAAACCCTCATATTGCCAACATGATGGCGATTTCAACGATAAACCATCTCAAGACTTAAGTTGGTTGAATACCTAGACTTGTAGTTCTGCCCGATAACCACCAATAGGCACCATCCAATATCAAAAACCGAACGTTAGACATCTATGCATTATGCGAACATTGCCTATCCTACTATTTTATCCTTGATAGTATTTTCACTTTAAGTAAAGTCGATTTAAAATTTGTGTTTATCCAAATCACATATCTCGTAGAAAATAATTTTTGAATTGCCTATTTTGAACAAATACGACCCTTTTAACCAATATTTAGCTAAACCATTGTACAATGGGAAACATATAAACATCACACTTTGGTAAACAGTCCTATTCACAACCTATTTGAAAACCGAATCACCTTTTCTAACTATTGAATTTTGAATCATCAAGAAAGATATTATTTAGTAAACCATTTGCTCCATTTTTCTAAATTCGTTTATTCAGAAAAAGATTTCGACCAAAAACTCAAAAATCGCGAGATAAATTTTGAAAACCAATCACCATGCTACGTCGCTTATGCATTTAGGGCTTTGTGATTTGACAATAAGGAATATTGGAATATGTGATGAAGGAAATTAGGAGGAACACCATAGAACAATTACAAACGTCAGTAATGGAGACCAAGCACAGTAGGCAAAGAATGACACATGTCTTAGCAATCCATTAGACCAAAACACAAAGAATCAAACATTGTTACCCATATTCTATCTTCTTCGTATAACGCCGTGTTCGAAAGACGTAACATTGTGGAATTAGTCACAAGATTTATTGTACCTATTTCAATTGTTCCTGATAAAGGTGATCGAATCACCTCAGATTTCTAACAATCATTCTAAGATTTCCTTCGGAACCTCACTAAGATGTAAACACCACCTATCATCCTCAGATCGATGGTCATAACGAGAGAACGATTCAAACATAGGAAAGTTATACACAGAGTATGAGTGATTGACTCTAGAAATGGTTGGACTAATCATTTACCATAAATCGGATTCTTTTACAACCATAGTTATCGCGCGAGCATAGAGACTACATCAATTGAGGCACTTTATGGTCGAAGTACCAATTACCCGTTTACCAACCGAAATCGGAAAGTTAAATTCACTGGTCTAGAACTAAACCATGGAACAACAAAGGAAATTTCACAAGTCAAGAACCAGTTACAAGCAACGAGAAACTGGTAGAAGTTAGGTTGGTACATGACGCACATCATACGGATTGGGTATCCTTGAACAAGCAAATTTACTAGATTCACGTGAAAGAACGAACTAAATTGAAAGCTTTGCCTTGGAGAGGCATGATACGATTTTAGTAACACGAAGGATTTAACCTTTAGTATATTGGACCATTTCAGATTCATGTTAGAATCGACCAGCTGACATATAAGATTGGAGTTCTGACAGAGTTCAGCAACATATATTACCCATATTACATTATAAACCTGAAAAAGCACTGATCACCTATTGACGAACCAAACTCGGAAAAAGCCGAACTCACTATTCCAATAGGCATTCATGATATAACCAGAAATTTCCTACAAGTCAAGGATCAATTACAAATTCTATAAGTTGTAAACCATTAAAACCTCAAGTTGATAGCCAAATTACGTTGAAAGTTCTGCCTAGGAAAGGCATGATATTATTCGGAAAGATTTGGAAAGTTAAAACCGATATACACTGGACCACTTAATAGTTCAGACAGAGTAGGCCTAGTGGCCGTCAGACTTGAGCCTTGTTAAGGAACAGCCGGATTACACAACTATGTTTCTCCTATGCAAATCCCAGGAAATGACTTCAGATTAGTCACTCATAATCCCATTTGGAAGGGAATCCAACCTTGAGACAAACGTAAACTGGGTAAGAGGACCAGTAGAAAGCATGGACCATGAGGTCGAACGGTTGAAGCAAAGTCGAATTCCTATCGTGAAAGTTCGCTGGAATTCTTGAAAAGGACCCGAATTTACTTGGGAACGAGAGGACCAAATGCAACTCAAGTATCCACGTCTTTTTACCAAATGTACTCCAGAGACCAACCAAAACTGAACTTCGGGACGAAGTTCCTGTTAGAAGGGAAGACTGTCACAACTCGTAATTTCCGGTCATTTTTCTAAACCTCGACAATTTACTATCCACAAGTTACTATTCATCATTTACTATTCATCGATCACTATTCATCGTTTCCGAGGTCAATTTGATATTCTGAGAAGCGTTCAGAAATTTTACTATTCACTAGACACTATTCATTTCCGGAAGAAAAACCACTATTCACGTGCATTATTCATGTCATCGTAAATTTAGTTTACGAGTGTTCAAATTCGCGTAACCGTATTGGTTCAGGAGCGAATTCATGCATTATTATCAGGGACGTTTCATACGGACTAGAAATAGTCAGCATATCATCATTAGGGCACTTGCATACTATTCCACTCGTAGGATAATTAAATTAATACTTTTGGTACAATTAACGATTTACGTATGTTTATTTTAAATAAACACTAATACGCGAACTATAAATGTGACTAACACGTCCAACACTCCCGACTATGATCCCAATATATTTTTATATTCATTTTTATAATATAAAAATTTTAATATTAATTTACCCGGTATTTTGGATATTTATTTTAATTATTAACTTAAGTTTACTAAAACTTCGACGGTTTTCGTAGAAATTAAACTATAATTATCTAAACACCCAATAATTTTACCCAACCTATTTTTATAATTTTTATAACTTTATTATGACCCGGTTAACTCCGTTAAAATTTATTTTTAAGTTAACCCGGTACCCGGTACATTTTAAAACTACCAAATAACACTTAATAATACATTTTACCACAAGAGTCTTCACATTCATCCCCCCCCCCTCCAATTTGCCGCCCCCCCCCCTTCTTATTTTCCTTAAAATGGGGATCTAGTTCCCTAGATATTTCATACATGTACATTAATGCTTATACTAACTATATAAAATAATAATAATAACAATAATACATATAAACCTAAACTAGTTTCTTTTATTCATTTCACAACTCAAAAAGTTTTCTTTCTCTCTTGTGCTCTCTTGAACCCACGGCCACCACAAAGAAGGAAGGCAAGACCAAAGATTTTTCCTAAGATCAAGTGTAATATTGTTTATATAGTATCCTTGTTTGAGTTTTGAGATATAAACTCAAGGATTGTTAGGTTTTTATCAACTAATCACACCACATCTCAAAGTAAGTTTACAAAACTCATTTCATAATTTTTTTACAAAGTTATTACTATGGTTATATAATTTTCCTACTAGATCTCATACATGCATTAACTTATACCACTTTATTTTTGTAAACTTTTGATCATACAAGCCCTAGAAGTGATTTTTGGTTAGATCCTTGTTAGATCTACTTGGTTTTGATGATTAGGAACCCATGACACCCTAAGAAGGTGTATGGTAGGATTAGATTAGTTTTGTGGTGTTTGAAAGTGGTTTGAATGAAGATGGAACTAGATTAGAACCCTAGAAACGATTTTTGAAACCTTTGAAATACCTGCTGTCCCTATTTTCATTTCGTGGGAAAATCAGTGGTTGATGGCTAACTTTTGACCAAAGATTTAGAAAATACTTTTAAAAACAAAACTTTAGGCGAAAGAACGGATTAAAACGAGCTTATAACGAAGGAGATATGATTTTTGCAAATTTAACGACGAAAACTATTTTTGTAAAAACTGCTTGCTGTTTGGCAGATTTCGACGGGTAAATAGAGGCATTAAACGTAACCTAGAGGAGCCGAGTTATCAAAAATATACTAGTATATACAAAAACGAATCCGTGGACATAGAGAACAAGGAAAATGAACCTAAAACGACCAAGTTATACGCGTTTTAACATCACCAAAACTATATATATATATATATTTGGTCACAAATAGAAATAATAACGTACGTACTAAATGGTATATTTTTTCTAGAAACGTTACTAATGACTATATTCTTAACAAATGAATACGTACGACCCAAGAGTATATTTATACGACTTAACGACGTTATTTTAAGGTTTCTGATACGAGGATTATAACGCTAACATTTTCGTACGAGTTAATATGACAAGTTATATACTTCTCTAAATGGACCTATTTTTCCTAAGTATGGAAACTATTTTACCATGACGATAACTAGTATTTCCAAATTACGAGTGGTATGAGTATCATGTGCATGTGCATTCATTTCATTTCGGCATGATCTAAGTTAGATCATGATTATTCATTTAGGTTGCGGCTAGTGTTCGCGCCTCATTGTCCTGATTTCTTTACCATTGTTGTACCATCTTTGTACTATCACTCCAGGTGAGTTTCATAGCCCCGTTTTAATTCTATATTTTGATTTCAAATCCCACGGGGGAGAATACATTGCATTACTTATTTTTGTGTACATGCCTAAGTATAAAATTCATACATTGCTTAAGTTTCCTTATTACCACGTCTTGAAAAGTCCCCTTTTATTATCATGGACCGTTAATTTCTGGTACTAAGCGGGAGTGAGTGGATAGATCTATCGAGGGTGACGCCTCCATTCATGTTTGGGTTGCTCCAAATGGGACGAATGCATTTCATGTCTTTATTATTAGAGTGTCTGGTAAACACTCATTGGGGCCAAGTATCGTCTAGCTTCGGGGTCATGAGCTTAAGAGCCAATGTATATATTTTCCGGACATCCTATTTCTTGGCTTTACTTATGGCATATGTACACTAGATTTTACTTATAAACCTATGATTATTCACCAACTTTATGTTGACCGTTTTTCGCAATGTATTTCTCAGGTTATTAAGGTAGCTCATGTTGCATACATTTGGACCTTCATGGAGTCGCGAAGTCGACGCGTCTCACCATATTTTCTGCACTTATGAAACGTTTGATCTGGTTGAACTTATTTTAACTATTTTGGCAAATTCTTTTGGGACCTATGCTTTGTAAACTCTGAATGTTTTAATGATCAAACGCTGTATTTTCTAAACGACACTTTAGGTCGTTCAATATAACTGTAACTATGGTGCTATGACAGTCACCCCCAGGTATTCCATTCCGCTGTCATTCAGGTAAATTGGGGGTGTAACAATGGTCAACTTATCAACCATCTTCTCCAGCTCAGCCATCTTCCTATCTAGCGAATCCATACGCTCTTGAAATGCAACACTCATCCGCTCCAACAAATTCACCCTCTTAACCTGCCTCTGAAGCTTCATATACATCTCTCCTGTAGCTCTCCTATCATCCTGAACCTCTCTCCTCAATCCTGCAACCTCAAACTGCCTATCACTCATACGCCTAGTGATACTCTTATGACTATTCCTACACCACCCTACATCCTGCCTCAGACGACTCATAGCAGCTCTAAGTTCTGACGGAGTAACACGGGCTGCTGCCGATGACTCACCAATCTCGTGCATAGAAGTAACCTCAGTCTCAAGCGCGTATCCTAATGCTTCATACGTATCCGACTCATAAGTAACATTCGACACAACAGGCGAAGGCGGCAGGGGAACATCCTGATCCTCCTCGTCATCATCATCGTCATCCATCTCCTCATCTCCATCATCCTCAATATCAACATCATCCTCTAAACCTACCTCATCATCCAAACCAACATCAACATCCAACTCAACATCATCTCCTAAAGGCAATAGGTCAACAACGGGTGGGACTGGAACCTGACCACGGGGAACTGGGACAGACATGATACTCTACAAGAGTATAAGGAAACATAAAAATTCTAGCCAAATTTTCGCGAAAAACCATTTTATAAGCCAAAGCATGATAGTGGAAAAAGTCCAAACCAATCTCAATATAAAACATATATATACGTAAAGTTTAAAAGAATACCAGGGCGTGAAGTGGCACGGAGGGCTGTCGGCTTTCTGTCTCAAAACATTTTTACTCCAGGAAAAAGTTTATAGTCGAGTGCGAGCTCGTTCTCTATAAACGATGCTCTGATACCATTCTCTAGCACCCCCTACTCAAAATATGTTAGCTGACATGCTGGGGGCACTACGCAAATTTAAACCAAGCACATTTATAGCTAACGCCCACAACACGGGACGTTTATAAATGTTGCAAAACATATCATTCGAATTATAGACCGTTTAGAGTACAAGGACTCTTAAATCAAAGTAGCAGCGGAAAAAGTAAAATAGAGTTTGCAGCGGAAAGTTAACAAAGTTTAGCAGCGGAAAACATTTAACAAAGTTTAGCAGCGGAAAATAATTAAGACACACCAAGGTTTTACGAATGATATGAAAATAAAGATAGTAAAGATAATAAAGCTGCCTTGATAGAAAGACTCCTTCGACCTGGCCACTCCACCACGCCCATGTCATAAAGCTCCAAATACTAATTAGTAGTAGTACCTGAGAAACACATGCTTAACACTCTGTTCCCGAGATTATTTTTGGAGAGAAGGGTAAAGAAGTGGAAAGAAGAAGAGGAGAAATTGTAAAAATTCATGTTCCAGAGATTTCTTTAAAAAGAGAAGAGAAGAGATATGGAATGTAAATCATGTGTAATTTCCTCTCCTAATCTTCTTCCCAAAGTTGGGATGATTTGGAGAGAAGTAAATCACAAGCCTCCTTAATTTTTTCTAATCACCAAAATATCCTTAACCTAATATACATGCTTCTATATAAGTCGCCATTTTTTAAAAATCAAAATTAATTGCAGCAGCTTCAGGACCCACGTGCATACTTCCCATATCATCTTCTTTTAACACGTAAATTCATGATAACAATCCTCGTACTCATTCTTTGACATGCTTGTTAATCCTATGTTTTTTATGTTTAGATGTATAATAGCTAGTATGCTATTGTATGTTTTCAACCAAAAAAAAAGAAAAAAAATCACTGTTGTTGTATACAATTTCTACTATAAATGCTAGTGTAATTTTTAAACAAGAAACAAGTGATGGAGCCATTAACAAAAATAAATAAATAAAATCAAGAAACCACTATGATATATGGAGCCATTGATTGAACCTCAACCTTTAAAATAAGTATATAAAAAACACCATGATGGAGCCACAAACAAAAAAACCAACGTGATTTACTTGTCGTAACTTGCTTTTTTACTTTCAAGAAATCACTGTGATGGAGCCATTAAAGAAGTTCAAGAAACCACTGTGATATATGGATCCATTAGCTTCATTTTTTAAAGTCAAATTCCAGTTTGTGTTGTTTACTGTTCGATAAGGTAGATGAAATTGGAGCATGAGTTTGAAATTTTTGTGCTTAGTTAACTATGTTTACACGTGGAGCATGAGGTGTTGAAATCCTTACATTGCTTTGTTTGTTGGCCTTAGCAAAAGCTAAGTCTGAAAGTTAGACTACTTGACTAGTAAAATACTATTGAGTAACATACTCATTGATATGCATTTTTATTTGGTTTTTATATTTCTAGTGAAGGGTATAATAGTAAAATTACTAACTTTCTTTTCCTTTCTTTCTGACTCGGGAACACAAAAAGATTACATTTCTCCTTCCTTTCTTTCCAACTCGAGAACATAAAAAAAGAAGCTATTATCACTTCTTTCCTCTTCTGTTTAGGCCCCCCCTTCCCTTTTACACCTTCTCTTCTTTCCTATATAAACTAAGGAACAGAGCGTAAAGGTCAACATAAAGGTTGAATGTAATCCATAGGTTTAAAATAATAAAGTTGAGCACAAGGTTTTAATCATACGATATAAGCAACAAATGCAAATACCAGGGAAATCAAGGTAACACCCAATATGTAGAGGCAACACGTGCATACATACGGTTGATGGTACTAAGTTCATGACACACAAAACTTTAACCAAACCAATCATCAGTAACTCTGTACTGGCATAAACAATAACCGCGAAATTTCATAATATAAAGTGCCCCCAAGGCCGGGTACTTGCCAATACCCAGCAAAATCGAAAGTAGTACACCCACGTTTCCAAGCCCTTGGTCAACCGGGCGGGATGGTCAATCCTATAGGCCTATAAACTAAGTTCGCGTTCACTCGCAAGTGACTAATGGCTCATGATCTGAGGGTCTTTCCGGCAAGACAAGCTACTTAGCACATCATCAGGAATTATATCATTCAGGAAAAGCATACCAAAAATACTTGTGCTCAAAAAACATTTAAAGAATGTGTCTCACCCCATGGGTTTATAAACAATTAAAATATAAAAAGCGGGGCTATGAATCACACCTTAACAATAGCAGTAGCAGGAAACAAGATATAGTAACCAATCAATAATGCGTCACAACAAATGAACCTCAGCACAACCTAATCAATATAAATGGCATAACTCAGAACTATACTCGAATATCTCAATAAACAATGCTTAAATAAAAGTTTTGTAAATACAATGGCATTTGAAAGAAATAGATTTTGAAAAGTCTCGTGTGGTAGACAAGAAAGTTAGGAAAGAAATAAATTGGCGAAACGACCAAATACGCAAGAAAGACGAAAGAACTCCTCGAAGAAAGTCGTCGAAAAGAAATGGAAAGAAAAGAAATAAAAATGGAAGACACACTCAAATAATAAATAACAACACGTAAACAACAAGTCTCGGATTTTACCTGCTTTCCCCAAAATAATGTTGAAATAAAAAGGGTTTTGAAATAATAACGTTTGGTAAAATAATTTAAGTTTATAAGAATTTTTATAAAATTTCGGCATGACCTGCCCGTTTATATAACGTTTTCCCGAGTCAATGACTCTTTTATTTTAAACAACATATATATATATATATATATATATATATATATATATATATATATATATATATATATATATATATATATATATATATATTTCGGGTTCCAGGTACGTTAAGATCTTTACGGGCCTAACGTACCCTACCGTCTCGTATACCAAAGGGTCTATAATATCCAAATAACCAAGGCCAAAACCAAGTCAATCCGAAACTAAACCAAAACCAAAACGAGCCATACCCGTCTCGGCTCATCAAATCCAATCCAAAACCAGTTCAAACACTGCCTAAACTAATCCCAACCCAAAAACAATCAACAACAACAACAATATAACTCAGCCCCCGCCACCACCCATGCCTCGGTGGTGGTGGTTCTCGGCTGCCGAGCCACAAACACACCAAACGGACCCTCGATATCAAATGTCACAACTCGTAATTTCTGGTCATTTTCCAAACCTTGACAATTTACTATTCACAAGTTACTATTCATCAATCACTATTCATCGTTTTCGAGGTCAATTCTACATTCTGAGAAGCGTTCAGAAATTTTACTATTCACTTGACACTATTATTTTCCGGAAGAAATATCACTATTCACATGCATTACTCATGTCATCGTAAAATTAGTTTACGAGTATTTAAATTCGCGTAACCGTATTGGTTCAAGAGCGAATTCATGCATTATCATTTGGGACATCTCATACGGACTAGAAATAGTCTGCATATCATCATTATGACACTTGTATACTATTCCACTCGTAAGATATTTAAATTAATACTTTTGGTATAATTAACTTTTACGTATGTTTATTTTTAAATAAACGTTAACACGCGACCAATAATGTGGCTAACACGTCCGACACTCCCGACTATGATCCCAATATATTTTTATATTCATTTTAATAATATAAAAATTATAATATTAATTTACCCGGTATTTTGGAAATTTATTTATTTCGTATCGTACGCCTAATTTATTTACGACGGTTTTCGTAGAAATTAGACAATAATTATCTAAACACTCAATACTTGTACCCAACATATTTTTACAAGTTTTACGACTTTATTATGTCCCGAATAACTTCAATAAAATTTATTTCTAGCAAACCCGGTACCCGATAAAACCTAAAACCAACTAATACTACACAATACCACTAACTTCCTAAATTAAATCCTAAGACAAACCCCCCCCCCTTTTCCTCCTTTTGGTGGCCGGCCTAGCCCTCCCCCCTTGGTCCTCACATGCTAATCTCACCAACACTCTTAAATGCTCACCTAAATATTGTCTCCTAAGTAGATATTATCACATTTCATCTCATTTCTTTCTCATAAAAACACAAGTCCAAGAAAATTCTTTCCTCTCTTTTCTCTCTTTGGGGTTCACGGCAAAACAAGAAGAACAAGGCAAGACCAAATATTTTCTCAAGATCAAGTGTTATCCTAGTGTAGTTAAGTTATTCTTGCAAGGTTTTGAAATACAAACTTAAGAATACTAAGGTTTTCATCATCTAATCACACCATCCTTCAAGTAAGTATAACAAACTCATTTTTATAATTTTTCCAAGTTTATACAAGATCCATATGGTTTTTATACTAGATCTACATGCATATGTTATTTATCCCACTTTATTTTATAAACTTTTAACTTTTGAACCTTAGAAAGTGATTATTGTTAGATCTTTGTTAGATCTACTTGGTTATGATGTTTAGGAACCCATGACACCCTAAGAAGGT
This sequence comes from Artemisia argyi, assembly GCA_030686995.1. Taxonomy (NCBI): domain Eukaryota; kingdom Viridiplantae; phylum Streptophyta; class Magnoliopsida; order Asterales; family Asteraceae; genus Artemisia; species Artemisia argyi. The sequence continues at coordinate 87,650,864 of CM060680.1, read as the reverse complement.
GTATGGTAGGATTAGACTAGTTTTGTGGTGATTGAAAGTGGTTTGGTTGAAGTTGGAACAAGTTTGAAACTAGGAAAATGATTTTGGAAAATATATATATACCTACTGTCCCTATTTTGGAAACGTGGGAAACTCAGGAACTCAGGGGTAATTTTTGACCAAAGATTTAGAAAATACTTTCAAAAACGAAACTTTAGGCGAAAAAAACGGATTAAAACGAGCTTATAACGAAGAAGTTATGATTTTTGCAAATTAATTGACGAAAACTATTTCCTGAAAAACTGCATGCTGTTTGGAAATTTTCGACGGACAAATAGAAGCGTTAAACATAACCTAGAGGAGCCGAGTTATCAAAAATATATTAGTACTTACTAAAACGAATCCGTGGACATAAAGAACGAGGAAAATGAACTTAAAACGACCAAGTTATACGCGTTTTAACATCGTCAAAACTATATATATATATATATATATATATATATATATATATATATATATATATATATATATATATATATATATATATATATATATAGTCACTACTAGAAAATAATAACTTACGCACTAAATGGTATATTTTCTAGAAATGTTACTAAGGACTATATTCTTAACGAATGAAATACTTATGACCCAAAAGAATATTTATACGACTTAACGACGTTATTTTAAGGTTTTCGATATGAGGAAATATAACGCTAACATTTTTATACGATATATATTACGACAAGTTTTTATAACTCCAATTGGACTTCTTTTTCCTAAGTATGGAAAGTATTTTATTTGACAATAACTAGTATTTCCAAATTACGAGTGGTATTGGTATCATGTGCATGTGCATTCATTACATCACGGCATGATCTAAATTAGATCACATTCATTCATTTAGGTTGCGGCAAGTGTTCGCGCCTTGTTGTCCCGATCATTCCATCACTTTGTACTATCATTTCGAGGTGAGTCATAGCCCCACTTTTACTCGTTTAATTACTTTATAAACTCTTTGGGGGAGATACATGCTTAAATACTTGTTTTATACTTTTATACGATTTGAATTACTTTTTGGAGGAGAATACGCAACTTTAATTATTTTTGTACAATGCCAAAGTATTAAATTCCATACATTGCTTAAGTTGCCTTATTACCACGACATAAGTCCCCTTTAATATCATGGACCATTAATTAAGATGCAAGCGAGAGTGAGTGGATAGATCTATCGAGGGTGACTCCTCCATTCGTGTTTGGGTTGCTCCATAAGGAAAACGAATGCATTTCATTTCTAATATATTACGAGTGTCTGGTAAACACTCATTTGGGGCCGAGTAACGTCTAGCTTCGGTGTCATGAGCTTAAGAGACAATGTAGTTTTATGACTGAAAAACTTATTACTTTACTTTATACTTGGGTTATTGTACATACGATTAAAGTTATATACTGATGGTTTTTATAAACTTGGTTACTGATTTATTACTGATTTATGATGCCTTTGCATCAATCTTATTACCGATTTATGATGCCTTTGCATCAATCTTATTACCGATTTATGATGCCTTTGCATCAATCTTATTACTGATTTACGATGCCTTTGCATCAACCTTATTACGGATTTACGATGTTTTTACTGGGAAATTCTTCTCTCCAAATGTTTTACCATACCTGCTTGTTCTCTAAAATCTATGAACTCACCAACCTCGTGTTGACACTTTAGCATGTATTTTCAGGTTATTAAGGTAGCTCATGTTGCATGCATTTGGACCTTCATGGAGTCGCGGAGACGACGCGTCTGACTATATTTTCTACACTTATGAAACGTTTGATCTTGTTGAACTTGTTTTATCTAAATTGGCAACATCTTTTGGGACCTAAGTTTTGTAAACTCTGAATGTTTTAACGATCAAACGATGTATTTTTCCAAACGACACTTTAGGTCATTCAATATGACTGTAACTGTGGTGCTATGACAGTCACCCCCAGGTATTCCATTCCGCTGCCATACAGGTAAATTGGGGGTGTGACATCAAACAACAACAAGCAATATATACTCCCTATCGTCATCAAACATCAAACAAAAACCAAGAAATCACAACCCTCACCGAGTCACGAGTTGACTCGGTGAGTTGAGACCGAGTCGCGGCCAAAACGGGTCTAGAGGGAATCTCACACAAGTTTTGGGTTCAAAACAATATTAAAAACATTTTTATAAAAGTTTTTATATAAAAATCGGATTGAATTTAAAAATCAAAATTAGGGTTTTTAAAAATAAAAAGGAAATAAAGAAAAGGGGCGGCGTGGGGTGATGTTACCATCGGTTGGAAGTGGCGGGGTGCGGTGGTGATCTTCGGTGGTGGCGGTGTCGGCTGTGGTGGCGCGTGGGAGTGATTGGGGGAGCGGGGGTGGTACGATGGTATCGGGGGAAACCCGATCTACAAGATGGTGTAAAGAAAGTGGGTGGACAGAAAATTTTTCGGCGGTGGTCGGCCGGAACCTGCTGGTGCACGGCGGGGTGCGGCGGCCAGAAAATGCAAGGGAGAGAGGGAGAGAGAGTTTTGGTATGGAGTAATGAAATCTAAGTTAACACATTTTCTCTTATTATTGTTTACACCACAAATTAGTTTTAGTTTATTTTAATTTATTTTGATTGCATCTTTAGTTAATTGGGTTAGTTGACTAGCAACTAATTCCGCCCACTCCTTCAAAACCCGAGATTTTACTTGCTTTTATAAAAATATAAAAATACAAAAAGAATCATCCCTCACCTTTAGACTTAGTTTAGTAGACTTTTTAATCCTAGCGAACACTATTCCTGAGTTGAACGATCAATCCCCTGATACTTGTCACTATATTATACTACAACGAACAGGTACACTGCCTGGTGGGGATTGCAAGCTTCTCAAGATCCCTTGAGAGGTAAAACCTATTGCGAGGGTGCAATTCCACGCATCAAGTTTTTGGCGCCGCAGCCCGGGGAATAGTTATTGTCTGGGTTAGAATTTCTTTTTATTAGGTCTACTTGCTAGATTCCTTTCTAGTAAGATTTTTATGTTATTCTTATAGGTTTCTTTAGTCTATCTCATTTCTTTGTTCCTTTGTTAGTAAACTTTGCCATCCGCCATCATGGAAGGTGGTAATCTCTTTGATCCCATCAACCCACCACAACAAAACCATCCACAAAACCCACCACTACCAAACCAACCTCCTATACCCTGAACCATAGGAGAGTACTCCCGTCCTAGCCACCAAGGCTATCGAAACACCATTGAGCTCACTCAAGGAGCCAATGTGTCTCCCTTACGATCTGACACCATCCGGTTGGTGCAAAGCGGATGTGCATTCCATGGACTTCGTTCCGAAGATCCTAATCAACATCTCAAGGATTTCCTTAAAATCGTTGACTCCATAGACCTTGATGTTGTAACTCGAGAGACGACCCGATTATGTCTCTTCCAATTCTCTCTACGTAACCAAGCTAGTCAATGGCTTGAGCGTTTACCCGCAGGATCCATCACCTCTTGGGATGATCTCACCACTCGTTTCCTTGCTCAATTTTCCCACCGGGGAGAACTACTAAGCTTAGAAATGATATCTTGATGTTCCAACAACGTCAAGGTGAAACTCTCTATGAAGCATGGACTCGTTTCAAGGACTTACTCCAAAAAGTCCCTCATCATGTTATAGATCTTTGGCTCCAAGTCCAATTTTTCTATGACTATATCGATCTCTCCACAAGGCGAACCATTGACCAATCGGCCGGTGGCAAGTTTCGTAATCTAAGTGGGGAAGAATAATGGGAACTCATAGAAGATCTTGTTCTCTATGACAACGAAAGTTGGAATGATCCTCGTGATTTGAACAAAACGGTCAAGGTAATATCTTTGCCTTTGAACAATTCAAGCACTCCCGACCGTAGGATCATGGAACTTGAAGACCAAGTCAAGTTTCTCATGAAATCCTACAAAGCTCCTAAACCTTCAAGCCAAGTGAACAAAATCACTTCTTCATGCAAATTGTGTAATGGTCCTCATGAAACTCATAATTGCATGGAACTTCCAAAACATGCTTTTAAGGAATTCACATCTTCACATGCTGATAAAGCGGAGGATAGAGGGCTCGCCACTAATCGAAGTCCTCGAAACTTTGGCGAGTCCTATGAGGCATGGAAGGATAAGCCAAATTTTAGAGGATACCGAACTCGGAGCATATCCTTCGATGATTCTCCTCCACTTGCATGGTCCGAGCATTTTCCACCGCAGAACACTCCTAAGCAAAGCTATGAAGATGCATTGCGAAAGTTCATTCTCTCTCAAGAATTACAACTTTGCACGCTCAAGACCCGATTCAGACAACAGCAAGTCAATATGAATAACAAGGTTAGTAATCTGTTAAACGCTATTAAAGAGCATGCTGCTAGTAAATCGACTCAGGCTGAAGAGGTCAAATCTGTCACCATCATGAATCAGCCAACCTCCCCTGTGAAAATAAAAAGCCCTAGTAAACTCTTTAAACATCTGTCACCAGTGGTGAAGGAAGCTAGGGACCATGTTAACTCCTCAGGACCATTCCACTATGTAAACGCCATCACCACAATACCTGCTCCTACACCCGATCAGAGCCAACAACCAACTGGGAATGAGAGTCATGAAGTTGAAGGTGAGACCCCAGAGAAAGACCACGATGTGGCTAAGAGCCTTGCCGACTTATTCGAGGACTCCATCACACAAGAGTCAAGCGAATGGGATGAGTCGAAAGAAAAATCAAAATGGCACACGGAAAATCCAGTGATTTTGGGTGAATCTATTATAGAGAAACTCGAGGAAAACACGGTAGACATTACTATAGGATATAGTGATAGGATTAAGGAAAGCGACTCTGAAGTTTTTAAGATTTCTTGCACCACTAGGAAAAAGTTCATACCCAATACTTACATAGATCATAACCTCCCTATAAACGTAATCCCCCTCTCCCTTTACAACGAAGCCTTCCCAGAATAAATTAAGTGTAAAGGACTCGATGACGTCAGGATAATGAAAAGGTTATCAGTTATGATTGGAGGATTCATCTATAACATTGATCTAACTATGATTGATGACATAGACTCGTTCATTAATCCAACATTAACTAACCTCGTCCTCGGGAAACCATTTGTAAAAGAAACAGGGGTGACCCTAGATAAGAGCGATGGTAGTGCACTATTTACCAATGGTGTTAGGAAAGGAATTTTTCGTAAGGGTAATGAGGAAGTGTATGAATACCGACCATCATTAGATTGTGATACAAATGGATTGCGGGGTGGAAGGTCAGGAAAGATAAAGCGACGTGATCCGAATAACCTCAAAATCCCTTGTATGATAGGTCACAAGTATTTTTATAATGTCTACATTGACATATGCCTACCCAAGAATGTTATGTCCTTATTCCACTAAAACAATATTTACAGATGGGGAATGATTTATAAAGGAGAAAATGTTGTCGGTAGATATCATGAAGTTCAAGTATTCGTAGGAAATTTGACATTCACAATGGACTTTACGATCGTAGACAATATTGAGGATTATATCGACCCAAGGTTATCACAAGTTGTTTTCGGGTGCCCTTTTGTGAAATCACTAGCTTAATGGTTGACAACCGGAATGGAATCATGACTTTCACAGATGGAATTAGGAGAATCTCATACCAAACGTCGTATAAGATGAAATATTTCGAAGGGGTAGATTGTGACGGACTTGATAAGCTAGGGTCCCAACTTATTTTATGTGATGATGATGTTCGGAGAGGATGTAAAAACACCTTTGATTTATCATGTGGATTCTTTAAGAATGTCAGTAAGCTTGGTTCCAAGTATCGAGAAGATCTCTTTGAGTTTGAAGACCCAAAATACTTGCACTATGAAAGCAACCCCGATATAGATTTGGAAGATGACCTAGAGACCGTGACCGATGACGAGGTCAAGTAATAGCCCATGACATTGAGTCTAGCTACAAGACTCATAAATAAAGAAAAACGCTTCTTGGGAGGCAACCCATGTTTTATTTGTTTTGTTTGTTTGATTTTATTTGTTTCTGTATGCGTGTTTTATTTTTATTTTTTGTGGATCATGATTCAAAGTAAATTGTGAAAATGCTTTATTTTGTTTTTAACTTCGTCTTAATTACATATAAAGGTGTTTTGCAAAAGCTAAGTGTAAGGGAAATACAAATTTGTTTATAAGAACGAAATTGAGTATGAACCACAACAATATTAAATGAACATGTATATTAGTAATTGTTTGAGTCAAATGCTTGTATCGAGTCATAATGATGTTTTGCAGGATTTTCCAGGAAGTAAGGCATAAGTTTTTCCAGAAATTTTCAGAAAACTTAACATGAGATTTTTGCAGGAATATTCTGACGGCGTCAGGAGTTATAACCTGACGGCGTCAGGTACTAAAATTCTGAAAAATTTTGCGAGTTTTGTTTATACTGGAGTCTTCGAGTTTTTGTTGATTCTTTAGTTTTATAAACTCCAGGAAATCTGCAAACATTCATTCCACAAGCATTATATCTTAATTTGTTTTCTAGGATTTTTAGTATATATAGATTACCGTCGATTTTACACGAGGTTTGCCTTGATTCTTTTCTCAGGTTTAACAGGTTACATTGGACAAGAGCATGATTTATATTTCTGGAGGGATGCTTTCAAAGTTCATTTTCTTGGAAGAAGATCTAACCTTGTTAACACACTATCCACACCGAACGAATCAGGGGAGTATTTGTTTTCATTCTTTTACCTTATTTTCTTTTACATCCTTTTTTATTAAACATTGGGGACAATGTTCAGCCTAAGTGTAAGGGGAGGGTAAATGATGATACTTTAGAGAATACAATTACGCTTGAGTTTGTTTGTTTAATAGTAGGTGTGTAATAAAACTAAGAGAAATACTTGTTAGGGCAATTTTAGCGCCAAATTTAAATTTTTTTACAACATTTAGGAGTGAAGCTTTAGTCTTAATGAGCGTCTCATGGATAGGAGTTGTATAACTAGCACAAAAACCGTACCACTCAAAAAAATTTTCCACCCAAATATGTGAGGTTCGCCTTTAGATTTGTTAGTAAAGCATTCATTATTAGTGCTTACGAGTGTACCGGTAGTACTTAGATTCTAGAACTTGCGTTAGTGATGCATCCCGAGACCGCTAGTGAGACTACATTCGTGTAGTAGGATTTACTACATGATAAGAGGCATTAGGATCACCCTTGTGTTAAACCCGTATCATAATTACTTGACCATTTAAGTCAAACTACTTGACTAGTAAAGTCAATTAATTTTCCCACACCTTTGCGTTGTAGTCATTTTTAGTACACGATACCCCTAGTACACCCCTCCGAGCCTATCTTTTCTTTTCTAACTTTAAGCATTTTACTTAAAGGAAGAATTTGTTAAGAATCCACCCCAAATGTGCAACAAAATCGCCTTAACCTTCCGTGTATGTACTCATATTTAGTGCATTATTGTTATTTGTTTAAACCCTTAGTTAATTATCTAATTGGTTACATGGTTGCTTAGTCGAGTCATATCTTGTACATATTGTTTTGGGACGATTGGGACTCATGGGTAAAGTACTTGTGTTATGGAGTAATGGGGAAGAACATCATATATTACCCCCATATGTGCGTTAATCTTAAAAAGTACTCCAAGTGTTTTGATTATCTTAATTTGAGTCATTAGAATAGTTGATTGTAAAGTATGTAAAAGTTCAAGTGTAAGGGGAATGCAAATCCCCTATGATGTATTATTTTGGATGGTAGGGTAAAAAAAATAAAAAATAAAGAAAAAATAAACAATAAAGAAAAAAATAGAAAAAGAAAAAGAGAAAAACATACGGACTACCAGCCTGTTTCCTTTATGTTTATTTTTAAGTTTTTGTTACTTATGATTTATTAGCTTAAGTCGAGTCGCGTCTTGGCTTAGTAATGCCATATTATACATGTAATTAACAAAGATGATTAACTCGTCACCAGTAAATATTGCCTTTATCCAACAAAACCGTGTTTATCATATCCCTACACCTCATGTTATAACCCTTTAAAAGACCTCTTTGATAGTTTATCCTAGGTGCTTACGCCAAGTGGTGGAGGTTTGATCCTTTCCCAAGCCTATGGTAATCTATTTGCTATGACAGGTAGTGACAGATGTTTTCCATTTCCTTATTGTGATATATACTTTATTACACCCGAGAGATGTGAGTATCTAAACACTATTTGTGATGTGCTAGTGTATAACCTCCGTGCTTGTTTTTGGTTTTAAGTGGAACGATTATTTGTTGTAATTACTTTTATCTTAGTGTTAAATGACCCCTAACTTGTGTTTTGATTAGAATAAAAGCGCATTTGCTTGAGGACATGCAAATCTCAAGTGTAAGGGTATTTGATAAGGTGAAAAGTGTACCGCTTTTAGGGGGTCATTTAAGCCCGAATTCGTAATTATTTGATCAGTTATTGCCCTAAATCGTTCCTTTTGTAATTTTAGGTACTTTTGACAGGAAATTTACAAAAGGAAGCATTTTGAACGTTTTTGGAGCGAAAAAGTGAAGAAAACGACAAAGTCTCAAAATCCTTGCTGGGAACAGTACCTGACGGCGTCAAGACTATGCAAGTGACAGCGTCAAGCTTGGCAAAAGAGGTGGATGTGGAAAATACACATGACGGCCCAGAACATTTTCAAGGCAATTTGGCCTGCGGCGTCACCAAGGCCGTCATGGTTAAAATACATGTGATGGCCCAGAGTAAAATTACACATGACGGCGTCAGAAGTGGATCTAGGCAATATGAATTTTATCTTGGTGGCGAGTTGATGGTGTCACATGCTATAATGTAACGCCGTCAAGGTGTAAAATCTATATATAGTTTTCTAATTTTCATTCATTAAGTGTGGAACTTTTGGAGATCTTCTTTGTGAAAACCCTTGACGAATTTTCTATAATAATAAGGCTTTCAACCCTTGTTCCATCCATGTTCAATTGAAGATAAGTTTTCCAATAATCATACGATATGTCTATATGTTGTGTGATTCTATCTTATGCTTTTCTTCTTTTTAACATGCTAGGCTAGGTTTTTATTGTGTTTGCTTAGATGTAATGAAACCTAGATGTTGATTATTGGTTGATGGTTTGTTTATAGTTGTTGTGGATGATTGTATTCGACGTTAGGCTTAAGAAAACTGGCAGACTTCCAATTGGTAACTTGCTTGAACGTCTTAAGAAACATGATCGGAGGTGTACTACGATTTATGGTTGTATTTAATGCGTAAGAGAATTCTAGTGATCCCATGTTAGGAGCTTTTAGTCGGCTCGACATATGAGTGAAGTAGGAGCTTATAGAGTTAGGAAATTTCGTACACGGCCCTACGACTGGTATTAAGGAATATAACCCGTCATCCATGCAATTGTAACAAGCTAATCAACCGGTAAAAGATATCTAGGGAGTAATGAAATCTAAGTAAACACATTTTCTCTTATTATTGTTGACACCACAAATTAGTTTTAGTTTATTTTGATTTATTTTGATTGCATCTTTAGTTAATTGGGTTAGTTGACTAGCAACTAATTCCGCCCAATCCTTCAAAACCCGAGATTTTACTTGCTTTTATAAAAATACAAAAAGAATCACCCCTCACCTTTAGACCTAGTTTAGTAAACTTTTTAATCATAGCAAACACTATTCCTGAGTTGAACGATTAATCCCCCGGTACTTGTCACTATACTATACTACAACGAACAGGTACACTGCCTGGTGAGGATTGCAAGCTTCTCAAGATCCCATGAGAGGTAAAACCTTTTGCCAGGATGCAATTCCACGCATCATATATATATATATATATATATATATATATATATATATATATATATATATATATATATATATATATATATATTCAAACAACTTATAAATGTTTATTTTAAATTATACTAGTATTCATATACATACTTTACATAGTTATTCATGAAACCTTATGTTGCATTATAATTTGTAATATTCAATTTTGGTACAAGTAAAATAAATTTAACTATAAATCTTAAACTATAACCAAATCTTTTAAACTATTATTGACATTTGAACTTGACAAACACCTATACACAATATTACTCCGTATTTTATTTTTATCTTATGAATAACTAAAGTGTTACTATACATATGGGAAAGTCAAAGAGATGTATATGGGGGTTATCAGTTGCAACTACTTTGGACTCGGTAAACTAACATCCAACCAACAACAAATAGAGCTGCAACAATTCTTAATTTAATAAAACTCCAACCCTTTTATGTCAATATTTTCTAGCAAGTCTCACCCAAGTGCAATCAAGATACGGGAACAACTTTGATTGAGGTACATCTTCACTGTTATATTTTAGTTTATGTCGATTGTTAAGTTTTTGAGTTTAAGTTGATTATTTTTTTGACTATTGTATGCATATGTCATGCTTCGTAGTTCCTAATTTAGGGATAATATATTCTAAATCATCCAGACCTTGTGATGGATCTATACACTTTGATCTGTGTTATAATGATACTTTGAGTTATATCACTAAGTATGCGGAATCTACTTAGTAATACTTAGAAGTTTGATTGTGAATGAAAAACAGTTGTATATGAATCAGAACAATGTATGTATCAAACTATTAGCTCCAATATTATTAATGATAATAATACGAGTGATCTTTGTATCACTAGGGTTACACCTTGAAGCTCTAGAAAAACATATATCTAACTTTAACCTAGGACCTCCTTTTATACGCAAGGAGTCCTCTTCTACAAGATAAGAATAACTCTAACAGAATAAGATATACACAAGATCTATTCTATATTTATCTTTACACGTTTCCTAATAGTTATCCATAACAGCAGTGGTAATAATATGTACTAGCAGTGGTAATGAGTTTCCACTGCTAGTGCATTCTTCAGCAGTTGTAACATCCTTACTAGCCGTGGTAACTGTTAATATAATTCCCAACACATTGCTCAATTGTAACCTCCCAACCATCTTTTCACTCTTTTGGTATTTTGATAATATGAATCTAATATGATACATTTACTTTATTGTAGTTATTCACAATGTCAAAGAGTAGGGATAGAGAATGGATGTACAATATGGCAGATGATGATGGGTATCTTAGTACAACTTACAACACTAAAGTAGATTCATTTTTAGACTATGCTTTTTCTAATGAAGAATATGTTGATAAAGATGGTATCAAATGTCCATGTGCAAAGTGCTACAAAAAATTTTATAAAAAAAAGAAATGTTGAGAAGTTTCACCTATTAAAGTATGGGTTCACCCCGAATTATACATGTTAGTCAAAACATGGTGAAACAGCTTCAAGCTTTCAACATAAGGGCCAATCTCCTAATCCGATGGAAGATGACGATGTTGATGGGTGCACACAAATGGTAATGGATGCAATGGGTCCAACTATATTTAACAGTGCATCATTTGAACCAAATTCTTCAAATGAACAAGCCCCTAATCCATATGCTAAGGGGTTCTACGATATGTTAGCTGCTACTGATGAACCTTTGTGGGATGGGTGTCAAAATTATTCAAAATTACAAATTGCCTTAGAGTTGCTGAATTGGAAGTCAGAAAACAATGTAAGTGAGGCTGCATATAACCGATTGATTCCTATCATTAAGAAGTCATTACCCCCAAGTGAGAAACTAGTTAACAATTTCTACGAGACAAAGAAAAGTTTGGAAAAGATTGCTTTACTGGAAAAAAAGATCCATGCTTGCAAAAATCAGTGCATGCTATTCTATGGTAAAAAGGACTCTACTTTGACACACTGTCGGGTGTGCGAACATAGTCGTTACAAGAGCGGTAGACTTAGTTTGGTTCCTCACTTGGTTTTACGCTATTTACCGATTGGTCCAAGACTTCAAAGGCTATATATGTCAAAAAAGACAGCAAAAGATACGACGTGGCACTTTGACAATCAGACACAACCTAGAACAATGGTCCATCCAAGTGATGGTAAGGCTTGGAAGCACTTTGACTCGATCGAGCCACCATTCGCCAGTGAGATACGCAATGTTCGTGTTGGGCTATGCACTGATGGGTTTAGTCAACATAACTCAAATTCAAAATCTTATTCATGTTGGCCCGTCTTTCTTACAATATATAACTTACCTCCTTGGATGGGTTTGAAAGAGTCATATGTCGAACTAAGCATGCTTATTCCAGGAAAAAAGAGCCCAGGTCAGAATATAGATGTGTTTCTAAGGCCATTAGTAGACGAGTTGTTAACTTTGTATCATGATGGTATTGATACTTACGATGCAGCAAGTAAAGATAATTTCTTGATGAAAGTTGTTCTTCTTTGGACACTTAGTGACTTTCCTGCTTATGCAATGTTGTCTGGTTGGAGCACTCATGAGAAGTTAGCATGCCCATACTGTATGGGTGACTTAGGATTGTTTCAGTTAGAACATGGAGGGAAGCCTTGTTGGTTTGATTGTCACCAAAAAATTTTACCCTCTTCCCACTCATATAGGAAAGATAGACGAGGATTTATAGCTGGTAATGTTGTGCCTGATGATCCACCACCGGAGCTTAACGGTGATAAAGTTTGGGAGCAAATTCGTCACTATCCAACTGTTTATGAAGGCAATCCCTATAGAAAAACCAATCAAAAACTTCCTGATTTTGGGAGAACTCATAATTGGGTAAAAAGAAGCATCTTTTGGGAGCTTCTGTATTGGCGTAAGTTGTTAATCCGACATAACCTCGATGTAATGCACATTGAGAAAAACGTGTTTGAGAATCTCTTCAATACCGTCATGGGCACTGCAAAAACGAAAGATGATGTAAAGGCTAGGAAAGATGTTAAAAAGTATTGCAATCGACCAGAGTTGCATATCCAGCAAGTTGGAACTAAGGACAAGAAACCAAAAGCATCATACACTTTGACCAAACCACAAGTAGGTAAAATTTGTGAATGGTTGACTCACCTTAAATTCCCGGATGGGTATGCTTCAAACCTGGGGGGATGTGTTAGCGTTGAAGATCAAACTTTTTATAGTTTCAAGAGTCACGAGTGTCATGTGTTTATGCAAAGACATTTGCCAATTGCTTTAAGAGGTATGATACCAAATTCAATATGGGATGTAATTACATAGTTAAGCACATTCTTTCGTGCAATATATGCAAGGGTCTTGCATACAAGTGACTTAATAATTTTGCAACATAGCATCGTTGAAACAATTTGCAAATTAGAGAAAGTTTTCCCTCCTGGATTCTTTGACTCAATGGAACACCTGGTAATACATTTGACTCGTGAAGCTATTCTTGGTGGACCAGTTCAGTATAGATGGATGTATCTCTACGAGAGGTAATTTCTTCAACCAAACAAAGTATTCTTGTCATCGTAATTTTAAATAAAATCCAAAACAAAAATGTATTCATTCTAACACTTTTTCCATCACATGTATAGGAGATTAGGCTCGATGAAAAGAAAGATTAGGAACCAAGCCAAGGTTGAGGGTTCCATGGTTCAGTCTTATCGCATAGAAGAACTTTCTACCTTCTGCTCCCAATATTTTCAGCCTACAATAGAAACCCGGTTGACTCATGATTTTCGAAATTTTGCCCCTGATATTCCTTGTTTTACGAGGACTGACTCTCGATTAAGTATATTCAAAGTTCCATGTCGGAGATTATTTGAAAAGAGTGGTCGACAAAGGTTCTTAACTGATGAGGAGATAACTATATAATTCTTAACTGTGAGGAGCTCCACCTTTTCATAGGGTATGTGGAATTTTTTGTTTTTCATTTACATAGAAATAATGTTTTTGTCATAGTGGTCTAACTTTTGTTTATCCACTGTCGAGGTTGTTTGATGATTTTGTGCGACATACGCAACCTCATATCGATGAAGGAGGTCTTGAGAGTTATCGAGATAAAAAAATTTACTAAATGGTTAGAACAACATGTAAGTATAGCAGGAATAACAATCTTATTAGCTAATAATCTTTCATAACAGGTTAAGTAATAGTTTCTTTCTTCATTATAGGTTTGTGAAAGTTCTGATGATTCGAGTTTACATTTGAAAGGCCTCGCACGAGGACCACTGCGTCATGATTGGTCCTATAAAGGATATTTTTTCAATAGTTTCACGTTTCACACAGAAAATATGGAGAGGGTCGAGTGACACACAATAATGGGGTATGTGTGAAAGGGGCTTGTTATAACGAGACTGACTGCGACTTCTATGGGCTGTTGGAAGAGGTCATAGAGGTAGCTTATCGTGGTGTGGGGCGTTGTGTTGTGATATTGTTTAAGTGTAAGTGGTTTGATGCTGCTTGAGGGGTAAGGATTGACAATAAGCATAATATAGTTGACATTAAATATAAATCAAGGCTAATAAATGATGAGCCATTTGTCTTAGCATCACAAGTAGAACAAGTATATTATGCACCATATCCTTCAATGACAAAAGATTTGAAAGATTGGTGGGTTGTTGTCAAGACAAAGTCAAGGAGCATGTATGAATTAGAAGAATGTGAAAATAAAGAAGATGGTGATGATAATGGAGATGGGGAGGAATTCTTTCAAGAGAGTGAAACATTAATCCCTACAACATCTAGATCTTCAAGTGAGATAGACGAACCTTTTTGTCTTGTCATTCAAGGGGAATTAGAAATAGTTAATAATAATGGTGATGAGACCCAAACAGAAATTAGTGATGAGGCAGAACAATCTGATGAAGTAGATTTTCTTGATAACTCGGATGAATCAGATGATGATGATGATAGTGATGATATATTTAATGATTCATCTGACAACGAGTGATCAATTTCAAATAACCATAGAACCATGTATTTTAGCACACATAGTTTATGGTCGACATGTTTTTGGTATGGTCTCATCTGAAAGTATGGTTTTATCTGGTCTGCAAGTTGTGTTCTAGTATGGTCTACAAGTTTTGTTCTTTGTTGGTCTGATCTACAAGGTTATGGGGTACAAGCTTTTGGTCTGCTATTTTGAGTAGGATAAAGGGTCTGTTTGGATTATGTCTGCAAGTGGGTTCAGGTTCGTCTGCAAGTTGATATTTTATGTCTTTTTGGTTTCGCATTTATTTTTTTACAGTGATTATGGTAGTAAAAATTCATTTATGTTTGTTCTTCAGATAGGCAGAAGAGAAAAGAAATCAAAAACAGATTCATGTTCTGAAGGTTGATAACATGAAACTCACCATTCAAAACTCGTCATTGTCTCGAATAAGTTGTCTGTTGTTGAGCTCCTAGCTTTGGTTTGTGAGCTAAAATCTCAGATTTCACAATGTATCTGAAGTCATAAACAGTGAGTAGATCTTAGTTTTGTTTTCTTTTTGCTAATAACTTCATTTTCTTAACTTCTAAATATACTCATTGTCATTGTAAAACCCAAGGTGTTTGGTTTATGCGATTATAATGAATGTGAATCGGAATGCAATTCCATACTACGATTACAATTTCTTGTTTACATTTAAGTGGTCATAATGATTTCAGTTTTATTAGTCTACATCTTAATATTATATGGGTGTATTATTAACCAAAATCCCCATTTCACACCAAAAGGGTGTTTGGAATATGCTTACTCGTTTGGTATTCCTACTGATGTCACTACCAAAAGGGGTTTTTAAATTATGCTTAATGGTTTTGTTTATCTAGTGATGCCCCTACTAAAAGGGGTGTTTGGTTCCTGACTTACTGCTGCAGCAAGGGTGTTTTGTTGCTGCAGCGGGGGCGTTTAGTACTCAATTTATATAAATGAAGTATGCCATTTTATGTCTAAAGTTTATAAAATTTATGCAATTTATCGACGAGTTAGAACAGGTACATCTATTTTTTGTTGGTATGGGTCCAAATGGGTGAGTTTGGGTTAGAACTATGCCATTTTATGCCCAAAGCATAGTCACATGGAATGACTATAAATTGAACTGTACGTGTTGCATTAAGGGTTCGTCCTTTTAACTAGTTGAATTTAAGAGTAACTCACCAAAAGCTCTTTAAACATCTACACCCATATCTTGTATCGATTATTATGCCTATGCTTACATGAAACTTGAAATTAAGCTATTCAAGACATAGCGTTTTAGATTTGGTTATGCTGTAAAAATGTAAAAGTAAATTATTCAGTAAGTTTATAAAGACCTAAAAAGACAACCCAATTGCAAAAGAAGAAAAATATATACAACTGATGTTTGTTCCTCAACCCAACCAGACAAATCTATTTGATTGTTTGGTGGGTTGCAGGTGCAAAAGTGACTGAAAAACTAAAAATAGAAGATTTATTTAATAATTGATATTAACAATAAAATAATGATAATTATAATAACGGGTTGTTGTATGAAGCTTGAGCCCAAAAAAGTTAAATCGATGAAGTTTTGAGTTAATCTTGAGCTCGAAGACTAATTAAACTTTAAGTTAAAAGTCAAGCTCGGGTTGAGGTTGTTTAACTAAAGCTCATGTAGAGCTTAAGTCGACCTTTTAACAAGCTAAGTTCAACTATATATCTCACAAATAGCTTATTTCATTTGCCATTTTGCTTGTGTTGATTAGTATAATGGCAGTGTTGCAGAAAAAGGTCAACAAGGCTGATTAATCGCCGATTAGGTGCTACAGGGCCACCGACCTTGCCGATTTATGTAACTAGGTCAAACAAATAGGTCAACTATGGTCAACGGCGGTCAATGGTGGTCAAACTTGCCAGAAACCTATAAATCTTGCCGGAAGTACCCAAAACTCACTGTAAACTTATTTTGAACACTTATAGTAACTGTGTAAGTCTTTTACAAGTTGTTGTTTTTTAAATACCTTGTTAGAAATACCTACAACTCACCGGAAATACACAAAACTTGCCGGAAATAACCAAAAATTTTCAGTAATGCCAATCCGATTAATCATCGATTAATCTCGTCTAGACCGATTACAAGCTACAAGGTGGTCGATCGCCCGACTACCGATTCACGATTTTTGCAACTTATGCATATACGAAACTTGAATTTAAGCTATTTAAGAGATATTGTTTTGGATTTGGTTATGTTGTAAAAAATGTGAAAAAAAAAAAAAAAAAAAAAAACCTTATAAGCGTATAAAAATGTAACAAGACAATCCATTTGTGAACGAAGAAAGATATATCCACAAATGTTTTTTGTGTTTTACTAAGTAACCTAATAAGGTGATTGACCTAAACCCGACAAATCCGTTTAATATAGGTTCGATTTTTCTTTGAACATCCTATAGACATGGTAATCTGATTGACGTGACCCATTCTAGTTCATAATATATGGGTTAAACAAGTAAAACGGGTTTGTGGGTCGACCCATTTAACCCGTATAATTAATAAAGTATACATAATTAATTTTTTAATGTTTGAAAAAAAAAGCTTAAACGGGATGACGGGTTGACATGTTTAATGTATACCAAACCCGAACCTGACATGTTTAATAAACGAGTCAGATGGTCGACCTGAACACGAGCCAAAACCTATTTAGACTCAAGCCAAATTTGTTAATTTTCGTGTACATATCTTGTCGGGTTTTATGTCGGGTCAATTGAAACCCTGAAATAATACCCTTAAAAAAATATACGAATAATAATAATAATGATAATATATAGTGAATAATTAATAATAAAACTATAGGATTTACTTACGCTTCACACTTTAAAGTTTTAACATTATGCATACTCTACACACCACAAGAACATACAGTTATTCACTTTGGGTGAAAATATTGGCGCCCTTATCTGAAATTATTTGGCGCCCTAGATATGTGGGGATCGTGGAGCAGGAATAACTCCTTCCACAGAAGGTATATGTTGCGGTTTATAAGATGCAATAGACTTTTAGGAAGCATTAGAAAAAGGTATGTTCATACACCATTTACTATTTTAGATCATAATTTGTGGTAATTAGTTTTGATTTACCTTTTAATTTAATGTTAGGATGCATGATTCATTGAGTTGATTGCATGATTATAGTTAATTAGGTAATTTTTTACTTTTCAATTTTATGTTAGTAATCTAGGGTTCTTTCATTTAGATATAGGATAATGTTAAGGTAAGAAATTGTTGGGAATTATAGATTTTAAGATTACAAAACAAACAACTAGAAGTGAAGAAAGAAGAAACAAGAGGGGCCTAATATGTAATAGTTACTTAACTTGATTAGTAAGCTAGGGTTTAGGGTTTGTAACCTCCCTCTATTATATAAAGAGGGTAGGCGTCTAGGTTACAGATCATCCTTTCATAGCTAGTTTCTCCAATGAGAGTCTAGAAACGCATAGAGCGTGTAGTAGTAGATTAGTAGTATTAGTAGGTTTATTTATGTTTAATAAAGAAAACCTTATTAGTAACTTTGATTGTTCTTGTTCTATTATGCTTATCATTGTTACTAATCCTAGATAGGGCTTAAACGATCTTCATAATTGGTATCAGAGCACAGGGGGCTCGTGATATCTAGGGATTTACAAGGTTTTCATTGTCAATAAAAAGCAGATATGAAAAAGGAGCAGATCGGATCTTTATGTGTTTGATTTTTATGTAGCGTTAAAGGTCCGAAGACGCCCTTGGATCTTGAACAATGAAGATATGTATAGTTCGTTTTGGAGAATCAGTTCGTGGTATAATTCTTGACTGGAACAGTTACACGCGCTTTACAAATATTTTGGGGGGCATATGATACCATACAGTTCATGATATGATTACACAAAATTAGATAATCATAAGCATTGAGTGGTTTCTGGTTGATCCGTCTGCGCTCACTGAGACTATCGGCCATTGCATGTAATCGCCATGCATATATTGACTGCAAGAATTATCCAAAGACATTTTATGATGTCTTTTTCACTGAAGGACGAGATGATCTATACTATTGAGTTCATGATTCAAGCAGATGGTTAGTTTATTTTTAAAGGGAAGCTTATTGTTCAAAAATACTTATCCATCTACATGCATCACTTGAGGGGAAGCGTTTACGAAGATGCACAAGATCCCTATTGGATGATTACAAAAAGGGGAAGAAGAGTTATGATGTGCAACTTATTATTTGTGATGATATGTTTTAGCATTGTTTGTTCATGCAGATTGTTTTGTAATATCAAATAGGGGAAGATTGTTGGGAATTACAGATTTGAAGATTACAAAACAAACAACTAGAAGTGAAGAAAGAAGAAACAAGAGGGGCCTAATATGTAATAGTTATCTAGCTTGATTAGTAAGCTAGGGTTTAGGGTTTGTAACCTCCCTCTATTATATAAAGAGGGTAGGCGTCTAGGTTACAGATCATCCTTTCATAGCTAGTCTCTCCAATGAGAGTCTAGAAACGCATAGAGCGTGTAGTAGTAGATTAGTAGTATTAGTAGGTTTATTTATGTTTAATAAAGAAAACCTTATTAGTAACTTTGATTGTTCTTGTTCTATATTTTGCTGTGCTTATCATTGTTACTAATCCTAGATAGGGCTTAAACAATCTTCACAGAAATTGAGGCTTATGGTTAATATAATTATTTAGCATTATGGAGAAAAGATAGTTTTGTGATTATTTGTTATTTTGACTTCATTCTTCTTGTAGCATTTTGTTCTACTTGATTGTCACCAAGTATATAGAACAAGATGAAAGCATATGATTTCATATATCCTGTGAAATATATCAGTGTTAAGATATGGGTTAAAACTTAATCTCAGCACTCAGACAATGTTAAATATATACTAATATGAAAGCATATGGTTTCATATTACCACATGTATAGATTGGTGATTTGATTGTAAATTCAAAAAAGACAAAAATTACTTTTCTAATAGAATACACAGACCAAAGTTCATGTATCATAGATGTCTATATATTTATGTGTGTAATTTCAACATGGAATCCACAACTAGTTTATTAGAAGTAGTTGCAACACGTTAATTGTATCAGTTGGTTTTACAAACTGACTTTGCCTTGGTATTTAACCACTTCTAAAATGGTGACACCGCCAACACTATCTGAAGTTGTCTAACACCTCGCTAATTTGGGTTCACATTATTCACAGTTGCAAGTAAGTTTATGGTCTCAATTTGGGTTCACAACAATACTATACTTATGCTAACAGTGAGGGCTATTTCATACGAAGTAATACATTTAAAAAATAGTCTAACACCTCGCTAATTTGCAGCAAAAAATATACGAACATTTGTGAATGAAGTTATATAATCACACCAGTATGTTGTTAAAATTTTATGTAGATACAAACTACCCAAATTTTAATAGTAACTCCTATGTTTTATACTGATGTTGGTGACATATTAGGTTGGTACAAGCTATCATGCAATATTGATTTGCTTTTCCTAATTTGTACGTAGTAGTTGAGAAAGAAATCTATACAAAGTATCCGTTTTACTTATGCATCGGGCGGTTCTTCGGTTCTGGAACCGATAACCGCGGTTCCTGACCGAACCAAACCGAGAACCGAAATTTAAAATATCTAAGAACCGAGAACCGGACCGCGGTTCTAAAATACGGTTTGGGTTGGGTCGGTTCCGGTTTGGTTCTCGGTCCATTTGCTCAATAAAATATATGCTACAATAAAATATATTCTCTTTTATCAAACATCAACACACATGTAAAGCTTCCTAATTTGAAGCTTAATAAAAATCAGTCACTTCAAACTTGTGCAGTTCACACACATAACTTCAACTAAAACCTCTTAAGATCACCATGGATGGAGCTTTATGAGGGCAGGGGAGGGTCATGACCCCCCCAAAAATCAAGATATTTAGAGCAGTTTGTTTGAATTTTTTATGAATATAAAGGAATATTTGCTCTTAATCCTCCTTAGAAAATAGGAAAGACAGAAATACTTCCTGTTTAGTTGCTTCACATCGGTTTAAGAATTAATGAAACAATATCTCATATACCTTGTTCCGGCAACATACAGCTAAATGTTTTATGAAACATCATATCTTCACGTATACCACAAGATCTATATCCTGCATGACTTGTTCTGGCAGGTTTGTGCCTATCACGTTTGACATGCTCTTCAAGTTTAGTAGCCTGGAAAAAAAATTAGTCAACTTCTCATCTTTTTCTTAACATGTTATCATGTTATGTTGCTCTGTAAAAGTTACTTACTGCCAGGAATTCAAAATATTCTTTT